>JAVJGG010000048.1:11743928-11775372 GCA_035590195.1 Aviceda cuculoides | reverse complement strand
CGGGCGCGGGGCTGCCGGGTGCAGATCTGGACGGCGCACTACGACGCCGGGCGCTGCTTCGCGGAGACGCGGGGCCTGTCGGTGCGGCGGGCCGGCGGGTGGCTGCCCCGCAGCCTGTGGGGCCGCGGCCACGCGCTCTGCGCCGCCCTGCGCATGGTTTTCGTGGCGCTGTACGTCCTGCTGCTCAGCGGCGAGCGGGCGGACGCCTTCGTCTGCGACCAGGTGCGGGGACGGAGGGGGAAGGCCGCCATTTGGCGGGGGGAAGGGGGTGGCTGGCCGGCCGGCCGGCTCCGCGGGAGGGGGAGGCGCATCCGCGCCGGGGTTTCCCGCCATCCGCCCGGCCGGCCGGCCGGCGCCGCGGCAGGGGGAGGGAGAGGAAGCGGCTGCCGCTTGGGCTTCCGTGGCGGGTTTGGTCTGGTGGTGGGTCTTGGTGGGAGGAGGTGCGTGGGGAGCTGCCAGGGCTTGGTGGGATGAGGAGGGGGGGTCTTGGCGGCCTGGCAGGCCGAGGTGAGGGAGGAGAGGTGCAGCAAGAGGTCCTGGAGGAGGGAGTGCAGCTTGATGTGCTTGTGGAGGAGAGAGGGAGGAGGCATTTGGCATGGCTTTGAGTATGGGCCAGCGACACTAAACGCAAATAACAAACGTCTCCTCTTGTCCTGTCTCTCCTGGTTGCCCTAGGTGTCTGCTTGCATTCCTGTACTTAGACTGGCCAGAACCCGTAAGAAGGTTTTGTTTTACTGTCACTTTCCTGATCAGCTTCTGACCAAGAGAGAGTCTCTCCTAAAGCGGATCTACAGATTACCGCTGGACTGGCTGGAAGAATACACAACTGGCATGGCAGACTGTATTGTTGTGAACAGCAGGTACACCGCCAGTGTGTTCAAGGACACGTTTAAGTCTTTATCTCACATAAACCCAGATGTCCTCTACCCGTCGCTCAACATCAGTAGCTTTGAAACAGTAGTTCCTGCGGATATAGCTGACCTGATACCAAAAAAGAAAAAGTTCTTGTTTCTTTCCATTAATAGGTATGAGAGAAAAAAGAATCTAGCGTTGGCACTCGAAGCTTTGCATGAGCTTCGAGGAAGGCTTGATTCTCATGAGTGGAATGAAGTTCACCTGGTTATGGCAGGTGGTTATGATAAAAGAGTCCTGGAGAACGTGGAGCACTACGAAGAGCTGAGGAGACTTGCAGCCAAGCTTGGTGTTACTGACAATGTCACTTTTCTGAGGTCGTTCTCAGATGAACAGAAGATCTCACTTTTTAGTAACTCTGTATGTGTGCTTTATACGCCAAGCAATGAACACTTTGGCATTGTTCCTCTGGAGGCAATGTATATGAGATGTCCAGTTATAGCAGTTAATTCAGGCGGTCCTTTAGAATCAATCTTGCATAATGTTACGGGATTTTTGTGTGATCCTCTGCCAACGCAATTCTCTGAGGCCATGGAAAAAATTGTGAGAGATCCTCTCTTAAAGGACACAATGGGAGCAGCTGGGAGAGACAGAGTTATGGAAAAATTTTCCTCAGAAGCATTCACAGAACAGCTGTACCAATACATATGCAGATTAATACAATAAAATTATATTCCCATATTATATTTTACAGCTTTGTATCTCTTAATTTGTATGGGAGACCAGTATTCATTGTGACTATGGTGAAGAACCTGGGACATCTGAAGTTCCTTGTTATGTTTCTTGTGCTGCCTTATGTCGCTTGATACAAAGAACGAGCAAAACATGTCCCACTGTCTCATTAGAAGGTTAAAATTTTCATGTGGTAGGCTGATCTGCCATTGTAGGAGTTCTTTTGTGTATTGTGCCTTGGAAAAATGCATAGTTAAATGGCAGTAACTAAGTAGGAAATCATTGCACATTTTACTTTAATACTGTACGATATGACTGATTTCAGTTTACAAAATGTGAATTTGTACAGATAAGACAAGCACAGCTTTGTTTTTATGTGTTTCAAATGTTCATCCGTAACTTAAGTGAAAGAGCTATCTCAGCTGAAGTATGGAGAGAATTGCACAGTCCAACCAACTGTATGTTTAAAAGAACCAAGACTGTTAGGGATATGAATGGTATAGTTTTAAAATGATTGACCTTTTACACTACTTCTCAAATTGTTTTATGTTGTCACATTGGGTGTCATAAACAAGCGTACAGGTGTGTAAGCAGGAGGAAGCTGAGACTAGAATAAAACCAAGGACACCAGACTACTTCAGGCAAAAACATCAGTGCTGAAATTCTGTGTCTATGCAGATACTTGCAGTGCTTAAGGATGTAATTTTACTTTGACAGTTTCTGGTTTGTAGAGACTTAAATGATGTCCCCTTCACTTAACATTTCATTCCAAATGACAGCACACTTTTAAAAAATGTGTTAATCTGGAGCAGGCAATAAAGACATTTTATTTTGCTTGTTTTAGTGGTAACTTTTCAGTAAACTTTTCTGAGTAGTATAGCTGGGGGATACGTTTCTCCTAGTACAGTGACCGCACATGTGACAGTAATTTGACTTTTTTCAAGTGTAATACCTGGTTTGGGGCAAGGTATATCTAATTTTTTTTATCTACTCCTCTTTTTAGCGCATCTTTATTAGTTGATTGTTCTGTTTGGTTTCCAATAGCACACACAATCCATACAGTTGAATTTTAAGTCTGAAAATGGATTGAGTGATATCCATGGAAATGGATACCATTTCCTCATTTTTTGAAATCCATTTTTATCTATAAAATATTATTTTGTAGTCCAAATTCTGCAAATTGTGTTTAGGATCATTTCAGGCATTTTCACATTTAGTACTTAACAACGGAGGCACTAGTCTCTGTGTTGCTTAGGACTGCAACCCAGTATAAGGCTTTTATTTAAAGTAAACCAAACAAAAATCCGTGAACAAACTCTGCCCTTGTCTTTAATCAGCAGGCTGGGGTGCTATAATGCTTATTTCATTATGGATTGAGAGCAGGTGGTCTCACAGGCCCTTTTTCCAACATTTCTGTTCATGTCACATGAACCGGCAAGCCTGGATCTATCATCTCTCTTGCCTGTTCCTGCATTTGTGCTCCTTCCCCACCCCTTAAAAGTTGTCCTAAATCTTTGTGCAACTTTTTCAGGACAAGGATAGCAACAAGTGACAGAAGGGCCTGGCGGGAGAGTGTGAAAATAATCTGTGATCATTGACGTTAACACCTCGAAGACATGTTTGGCCTGGGTTTTAAGCTCCAGTTAGAAGGTGCAGGATGGTTGCAGCCAGTTGCTGTGGTTGCTCAGTTTATGTTACATTCTCCTCCCCAGGTCGCACTGGAGTTAAGCTGGAGCCTAAGGTACGCGCCAGTGCACACTTGCCAGCGTAGCTGCAGGGGTAGCTCCATTTATGCTCGCACCTTGGCCTGCAGCCCTTTCCTGAGCTGTGTCGCTGGCGGGTCTGCGCCTAGCCCTGTGCCCTGCAGCTCCCGTTGACTGGATTTCATGGATTGCACTTGGACTTGACCTGCCATCTCATATTTACCTGGTGATCATTGGGACTGCCAACAGAATCTGTTACTGTCACCAGGCTGCCCTGCTTGGGTACTGTGTCCCGGTGGGTGAGATCACTGTCCTATGATGACTGTCATGGAGCCTGGCCTTCAGGCTCCCCATCGCCTGCAGGTTAACCTCAAATTCCTGCAGGAAGCTATGGTCAGCATGTAGAGGCATGGCACAGCACTTCAGGCTGCTTCAAGATCTCTTGCTCCCCATCTTGAGCAACCTGATCTGGTGAAAGATGTCCCTGCCCACAGCAGGAGGGTTGGACTAGATGATCTTTAAAGGTTCTTTCCATCCCAAACTATTCTATGGTACTATGATCTTCCAGAACCACTTAGTGGGGACTGGGCAGTGTTATCAGGATTTGTTAGTTAGATGTGGCTAATCTTCACAGCCTATCCAGGGGCTGTATATCCAAAGGGACATTAGAAGCTCAGCAGCAATAATCTCCCAGCTTTTAGGGGAACCTGAGGGTGGCTTATGACCACTTAGAAGACAATGGCCCTGTACTCCAAAACTTGGTGAGTTACTGATGTGGAGCAGTTTTGGGGGGACCACAACTGTGCAGTGCCCAAGGCTGTCTTGTTGGAGCTCCAGCAGGGGAAGTAGTTGGCCACTAACTACACAGTTCATTTCATGAAGTTGACTCTGGAAACTTTGTGTGAAGAGCGAGCCCTTATGGCCCTCTAAAGTCTAGGTCTGTCTGTGGCCTTCAAAATGACATGGCTAGAACTGGCCTACCCCAGAGCCTGGGGCAGCCTGTCAGATTTGGCCCATCACTGGAGAAGCACATGGCTCTGCCAGGAAGACCATATGCAGACCTCTGGAGGAGCACCACTGTGTTTTGCTCCACCTTCCTTACTATCCTCAGAGGAGGAGCCCATGGACATAGGCACCATCCACCTCACTCCTCATCCCAAGAATGAGAACACAGACAGAGAAAAGGGGATTGCTTTATCGTGGTAGAAATGGCAACTGTGTTTGTTAGGTGCACCACAAACCGCCTGCTCTGACAGTGATGGGGGTACATGTGAGGCAGCTGGTGTGCCTGGCAGACTTTCGAGTTGGAAACCAAAGTTTGTAATGAATGGACAGTTAACAAAGTATGGAGAGAGGGAAGTCTGGCAGACAAGGTGGGGAGAGAAGCAACTCATCCCTCAGTTGTATTCCAGGTTCTGGTGGTAGGTCAGCACCACTGTTGGTTCTTCTGCTACCTCAAGTATGTGCTACCGCTCCTCAGAGGCAGCTTTGATTTTCAGGTGCTGCTTGTCCCAGATGTCATAATTCCTCTCAGTGGGAGTGAGCTGCCTAGAGAAAAAGAGATAGGGTCACGGCTCCTGCTTTGGACCAGGTTCTGGGAGGATACAGCTCCTATGGCCCAGAGGTATCTTCTTGCACAAGGAAATGCCAGCCAAGGCCTGGGCAGGACTGTGAGGCAGGTTCTTGTGAATGACTGTTTCAGCTCCTCAGAAGCTGCGTGCGCTTCTTATGCCCATAGAAACTGAGGCCTCTTCCAAGTAGGTGCTGTTATAGGAGCGAAGATACTGGAAAACCCTGTCATGAATCATCAAAAGAAGTTGGCAAATTCTAAGAAACTCTGCACTCCCTGCATGCTAGAAGGGAATGAGCGGAAAACTGCTTTCTGAACCACATACAGACACTATGAGGATCTTGTGACACCATTTGGTCTCTTCTATGCTCTGACGGCCTTCCATTGTTTTGTAAATGATGTGCTGCACAGCCTGCTTGATAACTTTGTAGTGGTATTCTTGGCATCTTCATGTCCTCCAGTGCTCAACAGGCACACAGACTATACCAGGGAAGTCCTGAATCACTTGCGGCAGTGAAGTCCTGGATCACTTGCAGCAGTGGTGTATCCGTGTCAAACCCCAGAGATCTGCTCTTTTCAACAGCACAGGGTGGAGTTCCTGGGGTTCCTGGTGGACCCCAGCTGCTGGCATGTGGATCCCAGGTCGGTTGAAGCCACCCTAAGCTGGCAGGCTCCTGTGAAGGGCCAGACAAACCCATCCTTCTTTTTGACAAAAAACATGGAGTGCTGGCAGTGGAGGCAGAGGGGCACATCAACCCACATACCAGATTGTCCTTGAGATGCTCCTTGAGGGCTGCTGATCTGGAGCATAACAAAGCCTAGATGCTCCCAAAAGGGACCAAAGGAGTTGGTGGGCAGGGTGTGTCAGTTTGGGTGCAGAGGAGGTTAGAGAAGCCTACGGATCTGCCTCTGCATACTGATCACAGCTCCCTACAGGGTTTGGGGTCAAAACAGAAACTGCCGTGTAGCCATGGGGTCAGGTCTTATGACATGTAGCTCCAAGGAGGCTGTGGGGACAAGCCCTGGCTTAGTCTGAGGGCCAGGCTCCATGGTACTGAGCTCGGGGCCTGAGCTAACTGCCAGGGAGCAGCAAGAGCAAGATTCTTCCACAGCAGAGAACAAGCCAGGAGCCGAGGATGGCCACAACGAAGGCAATGATCTCACTGAGAAGGTGTAGTCCCACAGGTGTTTTAAGAGCCACACATGAAAACAAGGTTTTAGGTTTACAGAAGAAAGAAACGTTTTGTTTCAGAAGTGCAAGCACTCAGTCAGTTCCTTGTTTTATGCCAGTGTATCTTTATTTCCTCTCTACTTCCTCTCCTCCTTTTTGGAAATCAAACAAGAATCTTGGTTATGCAAGGACAATGCACAATGTCCTTGATAGTGATGAGTCACCTGTCAATTAAATGGAAGCAGCTCCATCATGAGAAGACAAGAAGTGATGCCCATATTTTATAAGTCAGCATGTTCTAGGGGATATCATGTACATTTTGTTATGCTGTCTCTAGACCAACACAATACAAGAAAACAAGGCTGACCAGTGTTGAGTTTCCAAAATGGCAGGGTTTTAAAGCAATAATTACTTGTGCCTGTTTTGAACCTGGTTTAGAATTCCATACTCTGTGTGGGTGTATCTTTCCTCCTTTCTCCTTTATATAAATAAAAAATTATTTAAGAGAGTTTTATTTAAATCAAATTGCGAATGCCTTGTGCAATCTGCTGTTAGAAGAAATATTAAGCATTGGACTAGTACAATTAAATACATTGTCATTAGCCTACAAGAAAATGAAGGTTTTAAATTCATATCCCACCAGTGTGGTGTGAAGGATGATGCAATAAGAAGAAAATGATTGCAAGGAGGAATTCATGTCCTGTCCTCTCCTTCCCATATGTGCACATCCTTTTGCCTTCAGTTACAACCCAGATATATAAAAAGAAGCTAAATAAAGAAGTTGTTTAAAGCATAATTAGAGAAATAAGGGCAGAGTATGTACAGGGATACTAGGTGTGAACAAAGGCAGGCAAGGAGAGAGGTGACTAGGCTTTAAAGGTTCCTCACCAATACTATGGGCTGCACAGTGGAAACCCACAGTTTCCCTTTTTCAATTTAATACCTGTGGTTAATAAGATAAGCCACAAAAATAATTTCATATGCATAATTTTTATACACTCTTTTTCAAATTATAAAAAGAAATTGGAAACCAGCATTTTCAGGATTAAACCAGCCTGCTAATGCTGCTTTTTTTCCTCTCCCCACCCCCTTCATTACTATTTTTTTTACAGTTTTACACAACATAAAAAATTTATAGATTTTAACATTTACATGGAGTCTATAAAAACCTCATGCCACATTATCATACTGCTAAACTTTATTCTTTTTTATTATGGTTTTATTATTCTCTCTCATGGATGAAATGGCTGATATTTTATTTTGAATTGTAATTTATTATACAGTTAATATCACAGGGGTATTTTTAATGAAACAATAACTGTAGAATACTGAAAAAATATAGTATTATGAAAGGGGTATATTCAATAGCATGAATGTTAACAAAAATAGTAGAGAAGGAAATAGACACTTTAATTATAGTTACCTTTATCTGCTTTTATGGTGAAAGTAGAACATGTAACCCAAAAAGAAATAAATCAGAGGTTAGTCTCTATTGATTTATGGATGTGCACTTCTTCAGTGCTGGGTTGTTTTATGGCTAAGATTAACTGAGTAGATTCCAGATTTTTGCACTGTTAGTCATATGGGAAGACCCACAAGTTTGACCTCATGAACTCTGAGACAAACCTATTAACATTATGGTATCTTTATGAGTCTAATTCCTGTGCATTGAAAGAGAAGGAAAATATAACGATTGAGAAAAAGCAAATAGAAATAATTTGGAGCTGTTTTACATGGAGAAAGGGAACAAGAGGTGCTCAGTTTTAAAAACCTTACATAAGATAATCAATCACTGGGAAATTAGCCTTCAAACAACCTACACTACCACTACAGGCACATACCATATGTTAATTTAATGAACTTTTCCCCTCACAATTATACACAGGACTGCAATGCATAACAAGATTTATAAAAGGCAAAAATTGAGAAGCCCTCTTTGGTTATTCCCAGGTAAATGTTAATTAAAAAAAAGCATAATTCTTGGTTGTGTCTCTAAGTATTTACAAATGTGTAAAACAAATCACAAGAGCATCACACCTTGTCTGATTTACTCTTTTTTAAATCTTGATTCTGGCCTAGGATTAGCCCTGTAAACAAACCTACACCTGAACAAGGTGCTATGTGTAGTAACAAACCAACCTTGTAATGACTGATTGCAGGAAGAGATCCTGACCATCACCTCCTCTAGGAACACAGGACAAGAAGACAGAGAATTATGGAAGCATAAAACCTAGCAGGAAAGTATCTCTCAGTGGCACCCCTCTTCTAGCACCTGGCACGTGAGACAGACCATTTGCCTCTTTCACGTCCCTTTTAAAAAACCTTTTCTTAACAAGGTGAAACCCAAGAAGACTAACATGGCGAAGGACTGCCCGGAGGAACCTAGCAGGGCATTTGACCCTCCACCAAGGTGAGAGACGTCCAAGTGAGCTCCTACAGGAGCAGCGCAGCTGAACGAAGATGCCTGATGTTCTAGTGGGGGCTCATCAGCGGTCAGGGAGAATGAAGCCATCTTTGGTGCTGATGAAGGAAACAGCACTCAAATAGGCCAGGAAGAAATCCAAGTCTGACTCAATCCCCAGCTATCTCGGTTTCCCTCCAGTCAATCCTTTCTCTTACCTCTCACCACCTGTCCGGATCCGGTCAGGACAGAGTTAGACTGCCGAGGAGCAGCACGGGCCATTTGGTCACTAAGGGGCAGGGAGCCAGGAGCAGCACGTAATAACAAGGTGGGCATCCCACAGTATCCAGGCAAGGTGAGCAGAGCAGGCCTGGAGATGGCAGGACGTGTGAATTGCCAAGCATAGCTGTTCCACAGCTGTGAACTTACCTCAACAGAAAGGGAACCAGAAGGCAGCCTTTGCTCTAGGCAAATGGCTGTATCGGCTGGGTGAATGAACTGGCTGTGCAGCTGTTGGTCCCCAAGTTAATAAAAAGAATGCAAATATACCAGCGTGGCTCAGCTCAATGTAGAGTGTAAAATACAAACAACGAACAGGAAGAACTCTGAAGACAGCTATCGGCTTGAGTGGCTTTCAACCCACATATTCCTTCCCAAATGCTGGGAACACCCAGCATCATGATGGTGAATATATTATAGAGATTAGTAATGGGAATCACATCTGTATTGTGGTTCAACTGCATATTACAGTTGCGACAGTCTCCTAAGTATGATTTGTACCTGTATTGTGATTTAAGTACATTGCTGTATCACTCTAATAGATCACAGTCCCATGTAGCATAAGATAACTTAAAAAAACAATAGGCTTGGTGTTAAACATTAAATCCTTCATGCATGGACTATGTAAAAGAACCTGGTCAGAGCATGTGCCCTGTGAGGAGAGGCTGAGGGAAGCAGGCTTGTTAATAGCAGCCTTCCAGTTCTTGTAAAGGGTTCTTGGAAAGAAAGAGCAAGGCTCTTCACCCTGGTGCCTATTAGGATGACCAGAGACAAAAGGCATATATCACATCAAGAAAGGTTCCAACTGGGTATAAGGAAAAACTTCTGGTCACCATGAGAACAAGCAAGCCATGAAAACAGCTGCCCAGACAGGTAGCACAGTCTCCATCTTTGGAGGTTTTCTTGACCTGAATCAACGAAGCCTTGAGCAGCCTGGTCTGATCTCGTAGCTGACCCTGCTTTGAGCAGGAGGTTGGACTCTGGCCAGAGAGTATGAGTGGAGTACCTCAGGAGTCACTATTGGGTGTAATGGTATTCAACATCTTTGTGAGCAGTCTGGTTGATGGTATTGAAAGTGCCATCACCAAGTTTGCATGTCTCACCAGGCTGGGAGGAGAGATGTGTATGCCACAAAGTAGAGCCATCATACACAGAAGTCTGGACAGTCTGGAAGACTGAGCCAAGAACTGAAGGCAGCAAAGATAAATGTAAGGCACCACACTTGGGACAGAATAATCCCAAGGAGGAACACAGGCTGGGGTCTGACTGCGTTGGGAGCAGCTGTCTAGTGAATAAAAAAACCCATAAACAGCCTCTGCCGTCTGCACTGTCCACAGCTATTGAGCAATCAGTTAATTCCATTTATCTATGAGGGCTATATTCTGACACTCTGAGAAGTCCCAGTGGTCTGAGACTGTGACCTGAAAGTGATACTAACAAGACTATTTATTCCTGCTCGAAGGATGGGAACAAAATGTGAAGAAAGCCTCTGGAGGGACCCACTGGATGTCATTGTACGAATGGAAATTATTTGCTACTGCTTCCCAGGTTTCAATCTGTTCCTTACCTTTAGATGTAGCAAACCCAGTGTCACGCTTCTGTGTTAAACTTGTGCTTGTGCAGATACCTACCAGCAAAAAAAGAAACACTAAATAGGAAAATACAAAGTATTTTTTCTGTTTCTGGTTATTATGCTGCTTTCTCCTCTGCATGATGACACTTGTTTATCATTAGACTGCAGGTTCTACAGGTTTACTGCAGGGTAAAGACAAAAACATAAAGTGTTTTTCCTCACAGTGCAGTTACATTGTGGGAACTCTTTTCCTTAGTGCTAAAATAACACTGAAAGTCAAAAATAGATTAAAAAAAGGGTTAGGCAAATAGGTCAATTTAAGAAGTGGTGGTCTAAATGCAGTCATTGCTCAGAAAGTCCATCAAGAAGTGGTGATTAGGAGCTGGAAACTGTATTAGATAACACACAAATAATACTAGACATAACCATCTGCTTTCAGGCACTGCTGAAAACAGAATATAAATCCAATCTAATCTTTGATCTGTATTCAGACCTCTTCTGTTCTTGGGCAGAACCTCTCTACCTCTACGTATCCCAAACCATGGAAAAATGGATCAAGAAGACACTCAAAGAACACACACAGTGCTTAAAGGAGATGAAAATAGACAGCTCCTTCCTGAGACTGTTCCTGTCCCAGGAAAAATCTATGCATCCTCATAAACAGCAATACACTGAGAGAATTCTGCTGAGAGGGGATGTTTAATTCATCCAGTGCTAGTGTCTGCTTTAATAATACTTAAAGGAGAGGATGCTTTGTCACCTATTCCAGCAGCATCTAATTTTCTGCACAGAAGTATTCTTCTAACACTTCAGCGTGAATTCAAGACAGAAATTGGCACTTTTAAATTAAGCTACCAATCTGTGATTTACTGTGAATAAAGTGAATAGTATTGCAAAACAACTTCTATGAATTTTTGATCACTAAAGCTGTATGAAAGTTCAGTATAGGTGATGGGGCAAAATGCCCAGCTTGCGTTCCTGCTATATTTCATAAATAATCTGGGATGCTCGAGTCTCAAAATACTTTCTATATATACCAACCTCCTGTGGAGATCTGACCTTTTGAGTGAGAGAGGCCCAGTCCAGGCTGTCCCCCATAGTGATAAAAATGCTCACATAAGTTTACTTTCTGCCTATATATTTTTAAAGGGAAGTCAGTTCCTAGAACTTAGGGGTTATGGGGTTATTAGTGACATTACATTTCTAGAGACTGAAGCAGATATTAATTAGAATTAAATTTAAAATGTACTCTGCAGTGAGTCAGGGCACTTGCTATTAATCTAACATGCAAGTTTAACCCTGCAGCTCTAACAAACTTCCGTATTTGACAAGGGAAAGAGATTTTGATTTTATACTCGTTTAACTAATATTAGGCAAAACAAACTCTGACCCCTGCAGGTGAACAGGTTCTCTAAAATATAATTTGAAAAAGTATCAACTGTGGTCATGTCAAACAAAGCACCTCAACAAGGATTGTAGAGGCAGATTTTTTAAAAATTAATAGATGGCAGTCCAGAAGGATTAGAGAACACGCATCAACCTGATAGGAATGATTAAGCATTAACTTTCCTTCCTTTAAGGTGCAAACAAGCCAGTACCTACATTTGTAGAAGATTCCTTGATTTTTGTTTGGTTCCAAGCATGAATATTGTCCCCGAAAGTAACTTAAAGCAAAATTCTGTAGCTGAGCAAAGGAGACAATTTCGTGTGCTCCAGATCTCACAGTTACCAAGAAATGATTCGTTGTTCTGCCAGTCCTTATAAAAGGTCAAGAGAAAGTGAATCCTGAGACCTCTGTACACAGAAGAGCCACGAGTTTTGAAGAAAGATCCATTTCAAAGAGGAAAGATCCATTTTGAAGAAGCAGATCCACTGGGTGCAAAGCAATCACAGAAAATATTAAAATAAACGGCTAATAAAAAGGATTAGACAGATATGCAAAGGCCTGAAATAAAACAGTCTCTGCCAGGATCTTCTTCAAACTGAGACTCAGGAGAAACCAAGACTTCCGCAGGTGATAACAACAAATGCAGGATTTTCAGCAAGAAATGTGTTTTTCTCCAGGTTAGGTGGCTTCCTCTTTGAAACAGTCTCCTAGAAGGCATTTTTATCAATCAGACTTAAAAAAAGGTCTTAACCACATGCATTTCTTAAAGAACTAACTTGGAGTAACAGCAGTGAGTATAGATATATAAGAAATTACACATAATTTTCTTCACAGTAATAGGAATCAGAATTTATATACATGTGTATACATATATTTGACTTAATTTAATGAACTGGAGGAAGGCACAGCCTCTTCACCTAAATTCCAAGTAGACAAATATATTTTGATTTAATAGATCTTCTTATGAACTCAGCTGGATACAGTAATATTGTTCATATCTTCATCTAGAACCTGATACAACATCACTTCGAGTTGCCAACCATGAAATCATTTTTTTGTGCGAGAAACACTGTAAAGTGCTTTGTGCTTGCTGAAGAGTGGTTCAGAAGAGAGGAAGAAACACTAAGACCAAGCTGTATTGTGCTGCGAGCAGCCATACCTCAAGTCCAGAGTCACACTGTGGTAAGTAGTGGTTATATTGGCGTTGATACCTTGTGTTTGCTCTTGCTTTCGCTCTCCTCCCATGCAATACACTTACAGTTTGCTTTTATCAAATTTCTTTCTTCCATCTCTTTATCTCTTTATGGTACAAGAGGCACCTTCTTGTTACAAAATACTTGGGAAGCTGTTCTCCTCATCTCAGACAGTCTCATCCTAGAATGGCCTGCATGCTCACCATGTGCAAGAAGAAAGGAGCAGAAGCTGCTGCCTATTGTGATTAATGGTTCGTGTAATTGTATGCAGCATTGAGATGCTATTCTCTTACAAGCATGTGAAAGCCATATAGAAGAGTGAAAGAAAGATTAAATCTACAACATACTGGGACCTGTGAGACTTCTTCCAATGACCATGGTATGAATGTGGAAAAAAGATCCCTGGTGCTCAGATACCAGTACACAGTCACTGCAATATTGCAGCTGCTTGGATGGAGGCTCCGCTGGATAATAAGCAGATGATAAACAGGCAGGAAGATCAACTTCTTTTACAACTTAATTCAAATCTCCTCTCTCTTGCCTGCAGTATTCATCTAGCTTTCACCTCCCTTCTTTAAAGCCCTTTTATATCAGATTCTCTCGCCCAGGCAAAGAGCAAGGTCATTTACAACGGCAATAGAAAGCTGATTAGAACAAATAACAAAGGCTGTAGCTTCAGTGAGTTAAAAAAACTTTAAGAGCATTGAACAGACAAAACTCAGGCTGGATCTGAGTCTGATAGACTCCCACAGTGGGTTTCAAGACAAGTGTTTCCTTTTCTACGTTTCTTCCACCACAGTGGTTCTAGGCTCAAAGTTCACCCTAGAACTGTGCTGTTAAGAATTAATGCACAAAAAGCCAAGCAACTGATTCCTAAGTTTCTTGCAAAATGACAGGCTACATCACACTCACACCAGGCCTTTACAAGCTGAACAAAGTTCAGATTTGAAACTCTCACCTCCTCAAAATATTCAAATTGCCTATTAGACTGTGCTTGGTGCTGGTCTTGGTGGACAGGGACAGGGAGGATAAAAACAGTTTTTCCCTTTTGCAGTGTTGTTTGCATTCCCCCAGTAATAGAATCCCTTTGCTAATTGCAAAGAATATTCCAACCCCTACAGAGGGAAAGAGCAGGAGAAATGGATGGAGGTGGGACTACAGCCAGAAAGTTATCCATAGACTTTCAGACGACATCTCATTTAAGCTAATGAAACTCACTTTCACATGAGTTGTGACATAACCATGGCAGAAGCTGACAAGTGTCAAAATCTTGCTGAACAAATAAGATTTCAAGTCCTATCCCTCTGTACCAAAGAAGAGCCAGCAAATATTACACATTTATACTGCTTTTTCCCATGGCTCTAACTCCTCTCAGCAGCTTCATTGGCACTCTATAAGCATGTCCAATTCATGCTTTCACTTAGAATAGCTGCTGATACTTAAACTGAACTTTTCATGGCTTTCCCATTGGGACACCTTTCTAAATATCACTCTACTGTGGGGAATAAAGAGTTACTGGATGCTCTGCCATCAGGACTGGGCCTTCACAGGCCGGAACATCTCTCATTCCCTTTTTCCAATGCTCTCATCACACACCAGTGTCTTAATGAACAGACCAACAAGTGTGGACCTGGGCACAAAGGACAGATACTGGTAAGAAACATAGCTTTAGGTATCACTAGATCATGGTGTCCAGGCGCAAAGAGGGGGAAAATTTCCAGCAGCTTCTTCCCCCTTGCAGTCACATAATAAGCATACACTGGGGAATATTGTGACCTCTTGCAACTAATGAGGTCCTACAGCCTATTTTTTTCCAGTATAATGTCTACCTGATGCTGCTGTGTAGAGACAAACCACACCACAGGGTGGCTTTCTCGTAGCCACTCTCTGTGCCTGCGGCTGTGGCCATGGCTAGTGTCTCCTGACAGCTCTCGTCTCCCCACTCAGACCAGATGCTGTGACAGGCACTAGGTCTGCAAACTTAGTGTGGCTGAGAAAAGCAGAACCACCATGACCTGGAAGGACTGCAAACATTATTTCTCGTGAGGTAACAAGTGTTACACAAGCATCCACGTTGTGCCTTTTCCTCTGTCCATGCCCTGCTCCTCATGTGAAGGTGAAAGTTGCCTTCTGCTCAGTTACCCTTTTCCAAGAAAGGTTTCTCCACGTGTCTAACCATGCTCTGACAGCTGCCCCAAACAAGGCACAGCCTTCCTCAGGACAGGCTCCAGCATGGATTATCAGACTTACCAAGGAGTGGAGTGTCTCAGGACCATAGAATGAGATGAGGTGGGCCTGTCCACTTGCTCTGTCAGAGCAGGCTCAGGAGACAGGCATAAATGGCAAACTGGACAGAAAGTTTGGGAACTTTTTTGCTAATGAACCTCCCTTTGCTCCTGCATGGATTTCCTCCTGGAACTCTCTCACTTGCTTCCTTCCAGATATATGACCCCTTGGGATTGTACATATGGGTGAACTGTACCCACAGCAGCCCTCTGCTGCTATTTCCAGGCTTGGGGGTGGGGGGGATAACCCACACTCACCACATGTCCTGGTTTTGGCCGGGATAGAGTTAATTTTCTTCCAGACAAAACCAGGACACCATGGTAGAATAACATGTTCTTCCTTTTCTGGATCTGTACTACATCATCTGCTCAACAGAGTGGACAGTCCACTGCCAGTCTCAAAATTCACACGCACCTTTAGAGTGGATGCTAATGCATTTCATGTTTCTCCTCAAAGTAAGGCTATAAACTAAGATCTAAGTACCAGGTCCCTTACACAGCAAAAGCAAGATGATTGTCCCCTTCTGCTTATGTTATTTGTGCTGCAGCCCTTTTTCCTGGTAATTCCTCTTCACCCTCCAGCTACTCGACAGAGCAAGTACCCCCTTGAGGAGTCAAGCTGAGGTCCACAGTGCAGGAAGATATGCAATATACAGTGAGCAGGGACAGTACAAACGAAGCCTCCCTGGTAAGGGAGGGCTCTGCAACACACAGCAAATATCTTGCTGAGGGGAAAAATTTTCTTGTAGGGTTGATGAAGTGTTCTACAGAGCAGGCCTGGCTGAGGAAAAAAAGTTCTCCAGCCTATGTCTGCCTCACACGTGTCTGGGGACTTTTGAAGAGGAGGAGAAATGGTGGAGGAAAGAGGGAATACCATGAGGCTGAAATAAATGAGTTCTGAATCAGTAAGGCATGGTGGCAAAGGAGGGAGAGCATTTGAGAGATCTGATAAAGGAATCCACAGCTCCATAAACCACAGATTAATGGTTTTTCACACACTGGTGCCATCTCCATATGTGCAGCACCCTGAAAAATGATAGTCATGTTATCTTTGTGCCTAGTGAAGGAGTCTCCCCAAGGCTTTGTAGAAACTACAGAGGGCACAACAGATTGCACGTGTAAGGATGTGGTAAGGCTTGTTGGCAATTAGCGTGTCCTTGCAGTCAACAAGCTGAAGATAAGTCTTAGGTTCTGCCAGGCAGGAGTTCAGGGCCTCACTGAGACCCCTGAACACCCTCTGACTGTGGCTACACATCCCAGGGGGCCAGGCAGCCTCAGTGCCGTGACGCAAAATGGTAGCCAAATATTGAAAGTGTTGGTGTCCTCCAAGGGACAGAATAGCAGTTAGTTCCTGCAGGAAGACATCGTGGGCACTGCGAATGGATCACATCACTGCCTCTAAGTCATCTCATATCCCCTCTCTGTCTGCTAATGCCCTACTGGATCATGTATCAGTGTCCTTTCCTACTAGACATGCTGCAAAGAGGACATCCATCTGCAGAGCATGCTGCCACCGCCACAGCTTGCACATGATGAAGGCAAGTAAGGAAGGCTAGTACACTAGACAGGTCTGTATTGCATAAGGAGAAGTGGTGAGAGAGGATTACTATTGAAGTTTTGGTACGTTCCCACCTACTTCACAGTACAGACAGGGCCTGGGACCATAAAGACCCTGAGATGTGGGCAGCCCAGGCTCACACCAGTCTGCTCGCTCATCCAAGTAACAAAACACATAGATGATCCGTCTAGGACAGAATGATCCATCTAGGACTGCTCAACCTACCTGCACTAAATAGTTTATCCAGTGGCTTAGCTGCAGCCACCAAAGGCAACAGAAATCTCTCCATTATTTATTGTTAGCACCTCATGATTTGACATTTAATTTAAGTCTTCCAGTGTGTCTTGCCCATCAGCTTTAGCATTATAAATAGGGAAGCACTTTCTTTCCCATTTAAGAACTAGCCACAAGGATTCAGATCTGCTTGATGAACGTTTTTGTAAGGCTTGCTGTCGCGTCTCAAAGTTGGAGCCACTCAGGTTCCTGGATTTCCTTTGTCAGAATTGAGGTGAAATGACACCAGGGGAGTTCAAACAATCAACATTTATTCAGCCAAGATAACCTTGCGCAAATGTAAGTGAACTTATCAATATAAACCTTGCATCATGTCATTAAGACGCTGTTTGAAAAGAAAAGGGAGGTGTAGAAAAAGTGGAAAAAGGAACATGAAACTGTGTCAGAAGAAGAACCCTCCTATTGAGTCACGAGGTTCAGAGCGGACGCCCTTGCTTTCTGGACTCCTTCTCAAAAAGGAGCCCAGGGGTGGCTGGACCCACTCCTAGTCCCAGACTTGGTCAATGGTTTATGTTTAAAAAGATGAGGCGTAGGGACTATGGAAAAGAGAGAAGAAAAAGAGAGAGAGAAAGAAAGAAAGAGAGAAGAAAAGGGTTTCACCAGTCCTGGGTCCAACATTGGACCAGACAGCCTACAGATCCCGTTCCGGAGGGCACACACCAAGAACTCATCCTCCCTTCTTTTATAGCTCAGGAGTGTTAGTCGGTGGTCTCGACACGCGCAGTTCACATTCCTGGGGTTCTCTGGAATCAGTCAGTGGGCTGGGGAGAGTCACTGGGAAGTTGCCCCTCTCTCCCTGCTGGCATGACCACTTAAGATAGAAGCACAGTCCCATCCTCCCTGGGACCCCCTCCTCCAGGCGCATACACTGTGTTTCTTCTCATGGTCCCTTAAGATAAGCAACTGGGGCTTTAGAGAAGTGCGGTCTCACCCTCCATGGGGGCCTCTCCTCCAGCCACATTTTCCTGTTGGCACAACTCCAGCACTTTTACAGAGGCTGTCTTCTCCACCAAAGTAGTTTAACGAATGTTTGAGACATTGACTGTAATTTGTCAGACCGTCACACTTGCATTATGTGGTTGTAAATGGGTGATGTTCAGAAGCTCATGGGCACCTCTGTTACGAGGAGAGCTACCTAACTGCCGAAGGCACCGTTGCTTCAAGGCATCGATCCATGTTCAGCCTTCAGGGGCAGACATGTTTCCCTAAATATTGTAGAGAAGAGGAAGTCATTTCTTTTGTTTACAGTTGCAAACTTCTTTACAAACAGCTTTTCTGGAGGAAATTTATTTTCTTTCTGTTATGAAAGCTTCCGTGGCACTTGGGACACCAGGCATTTTGACACAGAGGGCAGTCAGGTTGGCCACGGACAATATGCCCTTGGCAAATCTGTGTTGAGTATTGCCAGTTACTTTCTCGCCCTTCACATGCTTAGGTACGGATGCCAAGAGGACACATTCCATGATCTTTCGAGGGAGGGCTTTCACTGTGTGCTTTTCTCACTGCACTTCCTCCTTACTCATGCTGCTGTAATTGTCTACCCTTTACAATATTTCAGATACTGTATTACATTTATTTGTAATAATGACAGTAAGCAGACTCACCAGCTTCAATCAAATAGCACTCAGGCTCCAGCATAACAGTGTAACTCATATAAAAATGTAGCCTGCACTCTTAAAAGAGAAAAGACTAATGCCAAATCCAAACATCCTTCAGATACAAAAACTTACCATGAAACATAAAATAAGATGTTTCTCCTCATTGAAACCAGCTGTTAGGGCCTAGAAGAGTCTAAAAGACCCAGCCACTCTTACTGCTCTTCCAAGGAAACCTCTCAGTCCTTTGTAAGCGTGGCATGAAACTATCCATATCTTGCAGCTGAAGCTGAGAAGTAAATCAGGCCATCTGGTCTTCAGACCCCTTGCCCATGTAACAGATTGGCCACTTTGTCATTAACTGCTTTTCAAAGCACCCATAAAAGCACTTGCAGCACTTATGCTTTCATAGATACTCACTTGTATTAGCATTTGAAACCTCTTTATCTACGTTAAATGTTTATACTATGCTTATTATCATAGTGCCTAAGTAGCATAATATATGTGGCCTCAGAAATCTCCTGGGAACAGAAAAACAGTATTACCTTCAACTTATAGGCAAGGAGAAGTCCATATGTTTTAATCTCTCTCTGCTCAGCTTTTATCTTCTGACAAGACTTGCCCTTTCATTTCTGAAAATAGGACTTTGTTCCGGTCCCTTGGACCCTGCAATGCCGACCACAGACACAGGATTAGAGTGCACTGTTTGGATGCAGCAGCTGCAGTATGGGAGATAAGGAAGAGAGCTTAGAGACCACCACTGAACTCCATAAGCAGAGACCATCACTGAACTCACGTCCTCTGTCTCAGACTATAGAGGATGGGCATCGCAGCCTCCTTTTCTGCCAGCTGCTTCTACGTGGAACTGGACCCACCAGGCCTGCCCTAGGAGCATCTGCTGGATCAGGTTCCCTGGCTGAAGGAGCAGGACCCCTGAGGGACCCGAGCCATTCTGAACTGCTCAGCACTTTGCCCTGGAGCACATACTGTGCCATGGGCTTATCCATGTGGCACCCATGAAGGTGAAAAAGGTTCCCATGCTTATATATGCTTACTTAATGTTTGTAGGTGGTGTATTTTGAAATGGCTTTATTAAGCCAGCAACTGTGATTACATTTGAATAGCAGTGGGAGCTCAGTGTTGTTAAAATTAGCACTTTGACCGTTATTTCCATTTCTTCACATTTTATTTTTGTTTTCACCCCATTTCTTTCAGAAAAAAAAGCACCTCATATTCTCTTAAGGGTGAGTTACAGCCCGTTAGTGGCTTAAATACTTGGCCTATTGCCTTCATGAATCTACTACCTAGGTTCCAGAAAGACTTAGAATTTTCCCTCATGTCTATACATCTTGAAGACTGCCTGGACTGATTAACACTCTTTTCCTTCCTACAGTCTAGAATAGTCTGTATTCCTGTATTCTGAGTTTTTTTTCACATATCCGTACATGGGAAGACTGCAACCTCAAGATCAAACAGAACCTTTACTCAGCACAGGACACAGTTTTACCACTCATCTATGTGTTTCTTTTACAGAATAATAGGTAAGGGAACAATTCGTCTTTATCTTTATCTCCATTTTCAGGCTTAAAAAAATAAAAGACCACGCTGCTGACATTTATTTGTCAGCTGAAGTACCTTTCCATGCTTTGGAAAATAAGACTTTTAGCCCTAAGGAAAGGATCCTTCAGTGCAGGAATAATGGCTTGTGTTAAATGTCTTTGGGATAAAAAATTACTTCATGAAGCACATTAAGCACTGACTATTCCATGACATCTTTCAAGTACCACTCTCCTTGCAGCAGGAACTAACAGCCTTGAGAATGATGCCCAGGCTTCCATTTCAGTGTCTCAAAAGCACATGATAGCTCAGGATGGGAAATTAAAGGATCAGAGGGAAGCCCAATGAAATATGGAAGACTTTGTTGGAGAGAGAGAACAAATGGGAACATGACTCTGTGGCTGAGTGGTGCTTCTACTCCCGGTTCCTCTGGTGCTGCTCTCAAGGGGCTGAGTCCTGGTCTGGGTGAATCTTCTGAGCCTCAGCATTCAAGGCAGCACTGCTCCCTCTTGTGCAGAGTCTGTTTTGAGCAGGGCCTCATCTGATACGTTTGGACTACGGAGCAAAGTCCTGGCATAGCCTACAGCATCAAGGCTGACTATGCTCACCAACATAATATTAAGGTCAAAAGCAGAGGTGCCAGTGTGGGGTAGGGTCCAGCTGGGGAGGAGCTCTGAGGAGTTCAGCTGTGTGAAGTTGACATCTGGTAAGATTTTGCCATCTAACTCCATTCGAGGTCTAAACTTAGTCTTCTCAGGCCACTTATTCAAAGGCTTTGTTTCTGGATTTCTAGCTGGAAAATCCATGGAATTTTAGCCGACATTATGAGTAGGCAGTGCATACAGATGTTACACGTCTATAGTTCTCTTTTTAATAGCACACAAAACCAAAGCATCCAAAATGGGAATTTTCTTTCCCCCAAAAGCCACCAGTGCAACTTTGTGATTTGTTTCATCTGTAAAGCAGGGATAATGATGTCTTGCTTTTGACAGATAAAATGATAATAAAAATCCAAACGAAACCCACTTAGCCTAACCCTGGGCAAGGCTGACATATGGAAAAATCAGACTTGCCTGTAAACTCCTTTCTGACCTTGGTTGTAAGAATTCTGGCTCAATCACTTCCCACTCTTTTCCTAGCTATAGTAGATTTCACTCGTAGGAAGACTGGCAAGTTAAGGAAGTGATTCTTCCCTCTACCACATACTCATGAGTACTCATCTTTACCTTATAAAGACAGATAAAAAACCTGCATTAGTTAATGTATATGCTAAAAAGAGCTCTAGAAGTTCTTGAGAAGCATTATTATTTATTTTTGAGGGAGTGTTTAGCTATATGACTAGATATACACTAGACACGTACCTAAATAAAGTTAGAAGGTAAAATTTTTTAGGTATCAGAAGTGTCCCCACAAGCTCCCAATTTTCTAAGCTACCAGTAGCTCTCTGATACTTACATCCTAACGGTAGGGTTTTAACTGTGCTTTTAGATCTGAAATAATGAGGGATATAAAGAAGATGGAGAATCACCTCGGAGGTGCACAGAGAAAGGACAACAGACAACAAACATAAGTTGCAGAATTCTGACTGGATATACAGAGAAAAAAAATCACTATAAGGGTGTCAAATACTGGAGCACGTTGCCCAGTATTTGGCAATCTCCAGGATGTTTAATCTCCTTCCTTGGAGGTACTTAGAACTCAACCAAGTGTGTCTCTGAGCTAAGTCCCTGGCTGGACCGGATGGTCTCCAGAGCTTCCTTACAACCTAAATTTTTGTATGATTCTATGATTATGACTGCATAAAGACCTCTTTCATGTTCACATGAATCATGTGATGTCACTTTGTGAGCTCACATCAGTCCCTTGATGTCATAATATCGGTCTTGTGGGGTTCATTTCTATTCCTATTTTATTCTATGTCAATCCTGACAGAGATTGAAAATTTTTAAACTAGAACATTGTGTTTGCTGACCTACTTTAAGCATGACCATGGTCGTATGTTAAATGCTTATTACATTAATTGCTTTTTTTGGAAAGCTTACCTAATACAGCTTGATAACAAGGTTCCTAAATTTTCACAGCAAATGTAGCTTTATAACTAATAAAACTAGTGCCACCTATATTATGGAGAGTTTCAATGTTTTTGACTTATCTAGATGGCCTCTTATTCAAGTGGAGTTACTTTGGAAGTGTCTTGGAATATGTGTATCAGTTATATGCGGCTTATATGTATTTCTTCTTGGGTGAAATGAAAAATTTAATTATATGAAAAAAATGCAAATTGCTGCCAACTGTGTTAACTGTGAGAGAGTTGCATTATCTTCTAACATAAATTGTCAGTGAATTGAAGAAAAGACGTTTTGGAAGCTGATCTGATTACTGTCAGGGAAAGTGCTCCAACTCAATTGTTGGCAAATGTCCAGTACCCATCACTGAACGATCATCACCTCATCATTCAGCCTTCTCAACTGACATGCAAAACAACATCCAAATATTCATTGCACATCTGTGCTGGACAGATTATGCATTAGCAATTCAAATCAATTCAATGTACAGGCAGTTTCTGTAAAGGCGTCTGTTTGGGTGAGATGCCTTGTTGTCTGGGATGGATAATAAGGCAACTCTGTCTAATCTTGGAGAACAATCAACCCATCTTGAGAAGGTGACTGACTACGTATGCTCTTGCCCTGACAGCACTAGAACAATGGCCCCATAATGCACTTGACTCAGCTGGTAATAAAATCTACTTTTGATTAGCAGCCATGGCTTGTGTCAATCACTGCATGATGTACCATTGTCCTCTGGTCTCGAACACAGTTTATTTACAGGGAAACAAAAGCTTTTTGGATATGGCTGCTGCCCAGAGATTGCAAAATAGATTGAGCTGTCAGCCTCACACACTAGATGAAGATTAATGAGTTGTGCAGACAATAAATATGAAGCAATGACCATAAATATGCTAATAGGTATTATCCATATACACTATAATTGCTACAAAAATTAAAAAGTAGTGTGAAGGAAATAGGTCACAGGGTGACAGATAGATAATCTTGGATGCTGAAGATCTTTGGTTCAGTCAGATTCTCTACAGGTTTATTTCCTTCAATTAGGCCCTTCAAAAGAGTAATTGTTTAAAAGCTGTTTGAATAATCTCCTTTGAAACAGAGGTTTATGGGAAAATGTTTATGAAAAAGTGACTTCAATGAACACGTTATTGGAATGAAAAAGGTGACTACCAAAAGCAGGCTATGCAGAGATTAATGTCCGTGATCAGCTGCCCAGCTTCACTATGAGGAAAATATCTCTAAGTGGCACACTATTGAGGACTTCAAGGAAAACATACCGAAGAGACACAGCAGTTTGTATTCACAGACACAAGTGAGTAAGGTCATTCCTGACCGAAACATAGAAGAGTTGCATGCACATCTGGTTGTCTTGGTTTGTTTAGTGTTTTCAGCTTAGCATGCTTTTTTCCTTCTTTTTTTTTAAACTGAAGAAAGGATGCCCACAACTCAATTTTTCAGAGTACTTCCAATCGAGCCTCTGGTTTCCCAGTTCCTTTCAAAGAGCACACAGTCTAGGCAGTGCACGATTTTTGACACTTAAGAATTTCATCTGAACCTGAAACTCAGAGAGTTAAACATCAAACTATGTTAGCTACACGTATAAACACTTCAGCACCTAAGGCTACTGAAACTGAAGTGACACTGAAAGTAAAGGCAATCGTACTCTTGGTATTCATGGCTTTGACTCTCTGTTCTCTGAGGCTTAGAAATGCCACTGGATGATTTTCAGGTCAGCTCACACCACCCATCTCTTCTCCTCAAATTTTTAGCTTCTGGAGCAGGGAAATTACTCAGATACTCTCCCAGATCCAATTTAGTGTTATGATGTCAGGCTCAGTGTTACAAATGACTTATTTTCTCTTTCCTTCCATACTTTAACTAGAGGTTGCATCAGTTTGGTTCTTAAATTATCACTGCCCGGATTTTTGGCAAACAGTCCACAAAGACTTACAACTGCCTTAGTGCTTCTGCGCCAGGCTCCCTGCAAACTCAGGGGGACATCAACTACACTTGCCTCACATCTTGGAAGTCACACTTTCTAACCAGAAATACATGGCACACTTGTAAACAGAGGCCTCCCTTGAACCCCTTTGGTGGCTTCCCTCTCCTTAATACACTGAGTTTCTTCACCTTGTTCTCATGAGACTACCATTAATTTCTCCTTTCCCTGCTTATTCACTGATGCCTGTGCTAATCATGAATTGCCTTGAGGCACTTTGCTTGCAATAAAATTTTTATTTTATCTAATTTTAACTATTTTTAGTTAAACAACTTCGTGTGTATCCATTATGAATTGTGTCTTAGGACTGGGTAAATGGTCATCACACATAGAGTCTCTGCAACTTTGTGAAGCCTTCATTCCTCATGGCTTTGCCAGACTTTATCATCATTTCCTGATGGGCTGTTTGGAATATTAAATAAATGATATTTAAAAAGTACTGAAAGATTTTAGCAGTTTTGAAGGAAGGATCTGTAGCAATATGTACAAAGAAAGTAACATTTTGGGGTTTATTGTGACTTCGAAGAGGGCCTATATCATTAATTGTTGTATTCTTGTGTGGAATTTTACTTGCATTTAAGCTGCAACTTTAGATATTTTATAACATTAAGTAGCTCAAAATGATGAATGAGAGACCTGAGAAATTATGGGGATAAAGATGCATCATAATTACAGAAGATCTAATGCAAGCAGAGTAAAAAATAAAAATAACAAACATTTGAATTAAAGAAAACTAACATATATGAATTAAAGAAAAATGGAAGGAAAGAAAAGAGTTAAAAGAGCAGTGCTGCTCAGGGGTACATGGGCCAGATATCCCACTGCTCAGATGAATAACATGTATAAGAAGAGAGGAATGGGCTTTGTATCCTTTGTTCTATAACCCACCATGCACAAGATACACGTATTATACAACCATGAAAACGCTGTATTTTTATTCTGTATATTTCCACTTTGAGAGCCATCGCTGTGGTAGTGTCACCAAACCAGATATTCCTCTTTACCTAAGGGAGGAGGCCCATGGATTTTTAAACAACCTTATTTAAACTACTGGCTAAGAAAAACTGCAATAAAGGAGTGTGTGCCAGTTGCAAAGGCCTGTTCATTAAAGATGGAGGCTCTGCTTTAGCAGGATTTGCATGAAGAAGAACAAAACATCTGTGTCAATCTGTTCATATGAGGCAAGGTCCCCTAACAGTTCCTTCCATAAAGAAATTAATTTCAACCGTCTGTTGTTAATTGCGTTCTCATTTCCAGCTCTCTGTAAACCAGTTTTTTTGGGGGGGTAGCTGTACCGCAGCTGAACTCTGGGTGCTATAAGCAAATGAAGTTGCAGTTTCTGCATGACCACTACTTTGCTGCTTTTTTGTCTATTGTCTTTACTCAGAGTTGTATTAATTCTTAAAATGAGGGGCTACCTTCTACAGGTGCAACTCAGTACAATAGAGTGCAATGCAAAAGAATGAAGAAGCAAAGTCCTCAGCCCCATCAGTTGCCTGATGCTTCATATGCTACTAATTTGTTTTAATACCATAAGGGGAAATTAGTTGGTTTGCCTAAACCTCACTCTGATAACAGCAATAAAAGGCATGGTCATAAAGTTCAGTTTCACTTTCTAGCTGAGGATAAGTTTTGGTTTCTTTTCTTTGTTATCCTGGTAGCAGTTTCATTTCTCTGCTGCTAGCTAGGCAACATATAAGAAGATTGGTTGAGCCTCGCAGTGCTTCAGTGGATTCCACACCATCAGAAAGAGAAATGTCTGACCGAAACGTCCACAAGGCTGGTTTCACTTCCTCCGGTATCACGGGAGGATCACTTGCTTCATCGATGATGTCCCAGGAAGCTAGAGTGTCTGGGGGAGGTGTGCATTCTGGAGGCCCTACTGCAACTCTCCAAGAAATGGGTATGAGCAGTTCTGTGTCTGTGTGGTTTTGTGGTTTAGTGCATAGGTCCAGACAATTTCTTTTTCCTTGAAAATAAGCTTGTCAAGTAATGTCTTCTCTCCTACATTCCTCTACTGCACTAAAGACAAAAGAATCCTGTATTTAACTGCATGTTATGAGTGGGATGCTATTAAGGGTGTTTTCTGTGTGTGTACATATGCATGAATGTACACATACATATGTGGTATTCACGAGTTTCAGTGTTTATTTGAAGTTTGTGCTATCTCTCCATTCTGCTAGGAATCATCAATAATCTGGAAAGTCTTGGTAGCAATAATCAACGATACACTGATGCAAGAACATGATCTGTGTACCTACATTTCCTATAAATTACCAGATTTCCCTTGCTTTTTACTCACACGCATCCATATAGGGAGAACCCATAAAACCTTATGCAAACGCTATAGCAGAGGGAAATTAGCTGCAGTCCAAGAGCTGAATTCATGAGGGGAATATATACACATCCTTGACAGCACCTATCTAAGTACTAAAACCAGGCATAGCTGGCTTTCACGTGAGCTAACCCTGCAGGTGCTTGCTTTTCTGTTGCATGCACCGAGCAAACCCTGACCCGACGACTCTAAGCAGCTTGGCACTTGTTTAACCCCAGATCCCGTGGGATTCTCGCACAAGTTATTCTCCCCGCCGGTCCTGCCTGTGTGACCTGATTCAGCAGGCATCCTCTAAACAGGCATAACTCCACAGAAGAGGGTGCCCCATGTAATCCTGCTTTACCCAGCGGCACGGTAGTTAGCTTGCTGACCTTGGATAAAAGCTTCAGAACTCTTTTTGGCTTAGGGGGCTCGGACCCACATCTCCCACATGTCAGGAGTGTGCTACCCAGCAGGCTGGTTATCGGTGGGGATCTCTGCCGTATTGGTCAGCCGCTGACCCGCTGCTTTTGTAGTAAGCAGCTAGAAGTCTACCGAAGGATGGAGCTGAGCCTGACTCCTCCAGCCATTAAATGAATGGTTGGCCAGGTGAGCTGGCCAGGGCCCAGATTTGGGGCATCTTTTAATAGCAAAAAATGCAAAAAGCTTGGTTGAGAGGAAGTAAGTTATTTTTTTTAAAGATATGATTCACATTGCTGCCAATATTATTCATAGGCTCTCCAGACAGTGAGGGAATAAGCGACATAAGGGTCATTTAAAGAGACACTGCGTGTGACTCCTCTGAGGCATTTTTAAATTTTCACTCAGTATGATTTGGTCAGTGAGTTTAGGTTACTGAATACAGTGCTTATTGAATATTCAATAGGAAAGAGCTTAAGGGATGGTAGCAGCAGAGGGACTGAATACGGGATAGAGTCAGGAGAGCAGGAGGACCGAGAGAGTGAAGAGCAGGAAGAGCTGGTGTCAGGCACCGTGCTGCACTGGCAGCAGAAATCCTGGTACACGGGAGATGCCAGTTACTTAATCTAATCATACACTAGAGCAGAGTCAGCTGCACAGTCTTGCCTTCTGTTACAGTAAGGACAGCACAGCAGTACTCAGCACACCCATTACCAGTGGCAAACTCTTCAGTGGTGATGCCCTATAGAGAGCATGAAGTTGCAGTTTCTGAACTAAAAAAGTGAAGAATTGTATCCCTCCGTCTGCTGAGACTCTTTAGAAGAGAGAGGAGCAAAGTAAACATTTAACAATGCCTGGTTTTATTCTTGCAATGTCCATATCAGCTATGGACTTCATTATTTTGGTGAAGAGAAATCTTCATGACTCAAGGAAACCTTAGCCAAGCCTACAGGAGATACTCCAAAAGTGCTTTTATCCATGTGAAAAATGCTCGCTCTGTAACATTGCCAAGGCAGGTGTGAGCTTTGGCTCCCTGCAGCAGGAGAGCTTGCCACACATTCTTTGCCTGATTGAGAGCTAAAAGGGCCTGATTTCATTTCCGCAGGTGCTCACTGAAATCTCTCACTCTTCAAACACATCTTCTTAACCTTTTCATTCAGACTGCAACCCTCCCTCCCCCCAGAACAAACACGCTCGAAGGAACGGCTGATTCTGCAGCAGGGCATGAGTATTGTTCAGTATCACTTTACAGAAGATGTTATAACAAGCTCATCACCAAAATATTTGAGCATCCTCCAGGAACGCTTTAAGCATTATCACTAACATTTGTCATCTTTAATGCTTTACTCCCCTCCCAGGAGAAGAAGAGTTTGCAACAGAATACTTATTTATTTATTTATTATGTATAAGTTTATACTATGGAAAGTGAGGTGAAAGGAACATATCCATCACCTGGAAAAGTAAGTGGTGAGGTCTGCAGCAATCCTTAATTCCTGTAGGAATTTGTTCCACAGTCCACATTTGTTCCTCAAGCAGCTCCTCAGAAAATTGCAATTTCAGCAGAGACAAACTGTGCTGAAACTGTTTTGGAGATCCGAATTTATCAAAAACGGTCTGTGTGAGAGTTGTAGATTTTCTTTGAGTTCTGGGAACATCCACAAAACACTGCAAATGTCCTTTCCCCAAGGTGGCAGCTAAAAAGCAGTATACTGATGGAACAAGTCAAGTAATCAGTGGTCTTCTTGTCTTCTGACACATTTGCTAGCCTTGATATTTTTTTTAAAACACAGTAGTTTATAACTATCCCGTAAGGTTCCTTCCAGTCAGTAACATCTCCTTTGTAAATGTTCTAGGTGCCAGAGGCTCGACCCATTCATCAGGTTTTACCAGCAGCGGGATCTCTGGTGGATCCAAGGCTTCCGAGATGATGTCCCAGGAGGCCAGATCTCATGGAGGTGGAACTCCCAGGGGTGGTACAACTTCCACCGTCCAGTCCATCTGTAAGTGAGAGTCCTCCAGATGAAGATGAATTAACAGATGACTTCCAAGAAGTCAGCAGTATTTCAGCTCAAGTGTACATTTACTAGATGAAGGGATGTAAATAAGAGAATCATAGAATCATAGAATCATAGAATCATTTAGGTTGGAAAGGACCTCCAAGATCATCGAGTCCAACCATCAAAAAGTGGTGGCTGCATTGCACCTGAAGCAACGTTCCTCCTGTTTGTTGCTTTATACTTGGTGGGAAGCTGAAACTAGGCGATTAGTGGAAATAACCATGCCACAAAGTTGCAAAGACATGGGTGGATAGCAGAGACAGAAATCTGAAACACATAGTGACAGAAAAAAGGCCAGTGGAAGTTTAGGTTATGCTTTCATCATCACCACAGTGGAAGTTCATGAATTTTTTTCAAACACAAATTCAGGACCAAACCAAGAGCTTCACATTTGAACATGCAAAACAGATTAAGTGGGAGGAAACAGTGAAACATGAAAATGGAGTTATCAGACTGACAGACAGGAATCATTACTCCACTTCTTGTGGCCTTGTAGAACAGCTTAGCTTTCCTTCCTCTAAAGGAAGCTCATTGGGTCAAAAGCAGAGGGATCTATCTGCACTTGCCAGCTCAAAGCAGAGAACAACATGTTTTCCTCATCACACTGCCAAGTTAATGCAACCCACACCTAGATAAATCAAACCAAGGTATGAGGAAGCCTAGTCTATACCTGAATACATCAGTAAGGATGCTATTTATTGTAGTGGGATCCTACAGGGTTTGGAAGAGCATTGGGGACAGGATTGAAGTTCTTCATTTCAAAAAGTGTCTTTCAAAGTGTAACAAAGACCTTTGGTCTCTGACCTGGGAACATTTGTAACCAATGCTCAGACATTCTGTATGTTTCCCTGTACTGCAACTTTGCTTTAAGTTGTTCTCACAAGTTTCTTTGTATTTGTCCTTAGCAATGGGTGGCAAAGGAGGAAGACGCTGAATAGAAGAAAAACATCAGTCCAGAATTAAGCTCTGCAAGCAGTTCATCCTTCACTGAGTCATTTGACAACTTCTCCCCTTTGCTCTCCCTGTTCCTGATGTGAAAAGCACAGCCTTTTTGACGTGCACAAATAAAATTTCTCTTAAAACAATGGATTCTTGCATTAAATTAGTGGGGATGGGGGTGAGGGGCAGTTTCTTCCTTGATTAAACGTTCTCTGAAGCACAGGCACATACAAACACAAGCTGATAAATGAAAGCTAAGGTACTTTGGACTGCAAGGGTGTCTTGCCAAAACCCTGGGTTTGGCAACACTACATTCTCCAATTACAGGTAGATTGCTTTGTTTATTTTACAAAAAGTTATCACAGTGCAAAAGTCACTCTGTTGTGAGAGAAGAGCATAGAAACACTTGATAAGAGGCATCCAGCAGTTCCCTTTGGATGTACTTCTAATAGACTACCAAATTAAATTCTGTTGAATTAAAAATACACATAAGCAAATGAGAACAGGTCCCAAGAAATTTCATACCTCAGAAACACAACTGATTTTATATCCCTCTACTATTTCTAACATCCCTTTCACATTAATTTCATTTCAAGTCCCTCTTTGTTTATTGGGAGGTGTCAGCTTTGCCACAATTGGATCAAACCTACTCCCGAAAACTTCTTATGATACCTGAGAACAGATAAGGAAGAGAGCCCAGCTTCTCTGGTACAGGTCTCACTACTGGGGCCTCTTGCTGTTCGCCAGTCGCCTGTCTCATTTCCTTCATACGTACTCATACGATGACATTTCCCTGAATACACATAACATCACCCATTCCCCATAGAAATTCCCCCACAGGTATTCCCCACACTTCCATCTTCCTCCTGTCTTTCTGGCTCCTCATCCTCCCTCCCCTATAACCTCCCTCCCTCTGCATTTCTAGCAAAACCACACAGTGCAGCTTCTCCTTCCCTTTCCCCACCCCAAGACGGAGGAAGAGAATCTCCCACCTTCAGGCCAGAAGTTAAGAGGCGCTGGGTTTGTGGTGCTGCACTCAGCGATTTTCTCCACGGGCTTCTGTCACCAGCTGGAGCATTCCCACCTCAGCTGCACCTCTTCAGGGCTGGGAGACGTGTTTGTACCCGTGCACCTCATGCTCTCAGATACGGTCTTCTCCCCCCCTGCCTAGGCACCTTCCCGGATGGACACGAGCAGTCAGCATCTGCCTCCAGTTGCAGCAAAGTTAAATCTAATTATCTGATGAGGGGAGGAGTGCTAGTATGGAGGATAGGCTGATGGAGAGGGGAAGAAAGGTATCGGCACTTGCTGTGCTGTGCGAAGGATTAAGCAATTGAAAAACAAAGTCTCCATTTCATGGGATGGAGGAGCTCTCCTAGTAAGGCGCTACCTTGGGCAAATGCTTAAATGTAACCAGGATTTTGTCGTGGTTTAACCCCAGCCAGCAACTAAGCACCACGCAGCCGCTCACTCACTCCCCCCCACAGTGGGATGGGGGA
>JAVJGG010000048.1:11730010-11743828 GCA_035590195.1 Aviceda cuculoides | reverse complement strand
ACTGAACTCAAAACACAGCACTGTACCAGCTACTAGGAAGACAATTAACTCTATCCCAGCTGAAACCAGGACAGATTTGAAGTCATAAAATCACAGGAAGATTTGCTTTCAAAGGGACCTTGGTGTGAGAAGAATGGGGGCAGTTCTCTAGTTCAGCCTTCTGCTCGAAGCAGTGTTAACCTTAATGTTAGGCTTGTTTGCTCAGGGCTTTGTCCCGTCAGGTTCTGAAAATCTTCAAGGAGGCAGATGTCACAGCTTCTCGAGGCAACGTGTTCAACAGTTCCACAGCACTCTCAGTTGAGATTTTTTTCCATATGATGAAATAGAATTCCCTTTGTTGCAAAGTTGCTTTTACTCCAGTGGATCATGAAGCACATACTTAATAACAATGTATTTTAGAGTTTTCCACTTTAGAGATTCACCAATAAATATGCTTTCCTGAACTGGCACCTAGGCCTAAAAGTTGTGTAGGTGGGACTAGAAACATCCTTTGCAGAGCTCAGTGTCTCCCAGTGCCACTGCTGAGAACAGACACACTATTTAAAAATCACTCACTGCCACATCAACAGGGATGAATGGTTCCTCTCTCCCCATACTTTCTGTACAATTACAGTTTTAGAGGTTCCTTCACACAATAGTAGTAGCTTATATTCGTATGTTAGCTTTCATACTTAAGGACCCTGAACTGTTTTGTTCACTGCAAAGGAAATGCAGCAACATAATCCCACACTTTTTTTTTTTTTTTTTTTAAGGTCAGACACATTTTAAGTTGACTTGAGTGGTAGTTTACATGCTTGCACGTGTGTGAAATCTTCCCTGCTCATTGCTTGCATGCTGGCTATCTACTGCTAAATTGTCACCGCTGCCATAAGTATCTAATTGTGATATTGCTGTGAAAAAAAAAAAAAAAAAAATTAAGCTGTTATGCAGTAAAAAAATTTAAGTATTCAGGACTCACAGGCAACTCACCAGACTCAAGGGTCTGTGAATCTGACTGAGAAATTATGGGGCATGCTCTCTGAAATGGTATTTTAGATGTAATTTTCAGCCTTTCTTCTAACCTTTCTCTGTTGTCCACCCTCATCTCTTCAGATCTTAGCCACCTCTCTGCAACAATGATCTTCACACATGCCCCAGTCACCATTAAGGACAAGGCAAAAGGTTTGGCCGAACACAAGCAATAGGATCTGGAAACCGGTGTCGCCAGCCCCTGAAGAGGGAAGGGAGGGAGGAGTCTGCTGGTTTTACACTGATAAACTTTCTGTCTGGTTCTTCTCTTGTGGTTGTTCCTCCTTATGACAAGCCTGCCTTTCCCACTGTCCCCACCAAAACAGCCTCCAATTAAGCAATCCCCTTTCCTCCTTGCTTCCAAACCTGCTCCATAGTCATCCCCGATCCCTTTCAGCCTCACACCAGCTGCGGGACGTCGGCGGGGTGCTGTCATTTTCCTCTCCCCCCGTGGCTCACCCCCTGCGAGAGCTGTGTTGGAGAACTTCGCTGGCTTGGGCTCTGCCCCACCACCTCACGTCGCCTCTAAAAAAAGGCTGCGGCAGCTTCGTCGAACAGCTGCTGGGGTGTAGGTAGAGAAAGCTGGCTACGTAACCAAACGCACAGCTAAATTTTTGTGAGGTGCTTAACGTTCCTCACTCGTGGCGGCTTCGTCGCAGTTCTGCCATGTCTTTACACAGGAGGGAGGGAGCATACGGTCAGTGTAAGGCAATAAAGCATTTTATATCTATTTATTACAGATTAAAGGAGGTGGGCAAGTAAAAGGCAAAGGAGAAGCTGCGTCCTGTCTTTATTGATTTCTACAGATCACCAGTGATTCTGCTTTTGCAGCTTTGTCCACTCAATATAATAAAAATAAAAGCATTGAAACTCCAGATATTTGGCGTAGCCTGGATGCATATGTGCAAGCGTGGACTCAGCAGTTCGCTGCTCTTTAAGTCTGGGCTAGTACGTGACTCTAATTAAGCTGTCCTACGCTTTCCTCCCAAGGCCTAACGCAACAGCCTGTGACTGCTAAAACAGAGCTGTGATCTAGCAGATCTTTATTGCCTTCTGTGCCCTCAGCGCTGGCATGAGGCAGAGCAAGAAGGTGTAACCTGGCTTTTTCCTATCCAGAGATTGCCCCCACGTGCAAGTGCTCTCAGAGAACAGCAAGGACCTAGCTTCCCACAAGCACACGTTCAAACACTCGCTTTAGCACCGATGATGCTGAAGTGAGTCATAACAATGAGATTCATGTAAAAATGACATGAAATAGTAGAAAAAGTCCAGCACATACATAACTTGTCAGACAAGCAGTTTTGTAAACTGAAGCTGTATTACGCGAGAAACAATGTGTGACCATTTAAGGACAATTAAAGACATTGTTTCTTATTTACCTGCAGACGGGGGAAGATTTAAAACTGGGTTTCAACTGGAACGCTGGCATTTCTTGACTTCAAGTGTTTTTGTCTTGTTAAAAAATGACTATCATTAGTGAGAGCTGACGAAAGGTATTTATGCCTAAAAGAAGGAAAACCAATCCAAACCAAAGCAAGGATCCTTAAGCACATATCATTTCACTTTTCAGCACTTAAGTGATGCTGGCGGTTTGGGTTACTTTTCCCATCTTTAGATCTTGTTGTGTTGAGAACTAGCCTAGATAGCTTTACGGAAGCAGGGAGCATCCTCAGCTGCATTTGAATTCACTTAACTGCATCAGCTCTAACAGGTCTGCAGGAGAACAAAGGTAAATGCTTCCTCCTGAAAGCCTCACTCGCAGACCACTTAAGCAAATTCATATGTACATTACTACAAATGAAGTATTTACATTTTTAACAGGATATAATTGAAAAGGTCAAATAACAACAAATATGGCAATCTAAATCCCTCGTGTCTCTCAATCAATCTTTCCACAGCAAATAGACAGAGAGAGAGAAGGGAGAAGAGGCAGCAGTGTGTGATTACCAGGGCAATAGCACCGAAACAATACACTGCAGAAAGCACATAGCTCTCTGCACGGAAATCAATTTCTCCCATGGGATGGGGTCGATAGTTGTCTGACAGGACAGTATACAGGCAATTTAATAGCATTTTATCTAAATGAATCTATTCCCCCCCCCCCGCCCTGCCCCAGCCTCACAGTTCATAAGAAGGCTCTCTTTGTAAAATAGATTTATTTATTTTTTATCATACAACAGGAAGGTATTTATCATTCTGAAGACACTACCATTGTCTATTAAAAATCATTTATCCCTGTTAAGTTACTCATTACCCACAACTCTTTCCCAACATTGTCATTCTAATTAGTTAAGTCATGCACACAGCCCATAAAAATGACTCTCAGTTACTCTGGAAACATTTTTCTTACCCCAAAACATTTTAAATGATAGATCATTCTTTCAGGAAAAATAAGCCCACAAAGCAGGCAAACTCAGTTGACTCAGAAGAGCATTGGTATCTGAAATGACATTTTTATGCAAGAAAAAGCTTTTTTTTTTTTTTTTTGAGGAATGCATTATACACAGAGATTGGTTGTCCAGTGTATCTATTTTAATAGTACTTAATAACTGATAAATAATAAAGCCAAGCTGATCTTATTAGTGGATATCTGTGTGAAGTAAATGGTAATGAATGAGAACTCATAATAAGCATAATTCCAAGGATGGATCTTTGGCGCTCTGGGAGTTTGGTATTGTGCCCCAAAGGCTCTTGTAAATCCAGCTGCAGTTCTTGCTCATCATTTAGAAGATTAGGGGCTGATAAGCGACAGTCAAGACTTATTAGAACAGGCTAAAGCAACAGGAAACATTAATTGGGTAATTTAATGCACAAGGAGACAATAAATGCCTGCATTGTGGTTCAGATGCTGTTTCCTCTATTGATTTGTTCATGTCTTGTTTTGTGAAATTCTCACAAATTCTTGGGGGAGAGACTGTAAGACAAAGTCCAAGTTTAAAAATACCAGAATACTTTTGTTAGTTCCTATGGCTTCCCGTTACCCCTTGTGTTACTATGGCACCCAGCAGTAGCCCTGCCCTCGGAAGCCAAAAAATGAAGACTACTCCCTTGCCCAAGGACTTCTCCAAGGAGGGGAGACATCCAAGGTATAGCAGCTCTCTGCGGTGAAATGGTGTCTCACCGTCTTACTGGTGCTGTGGTTTCAACACAGCGCGCACACACGGCAGGGCCACTGTGACTCCGGGGGAATTCCAGTCTCTCTTTTCCTCTAGGAAGCTGGGAGCACTTAACAAAGCCCCCTTCTCTTTCAGCGTTCTGCAGGAGGTGTAGAAATAGTTGCTGGACTGATCTTCCTCTGGAAGTAAGGAAGATGAGAGGAAGCTCCTGGCATGGGTGCTGCTTCCCTCTCTAATGCCAGAATTAATCCCCTCGTGTGGGTGGATTCACTCAGTCCCCTCAGTGGTGGATATTGGTGTCCAGGATACCAAAATCTCTCAGTTATATACCAGCTCCTCATCTGGATCCCATTAGAAGATTTCCTTCCCCGGGGTTTCTTTCCCACAGCTGAACAGGAGGGAAAAGAGGTTCTCTTACGGTGGAAGAAATTCAACATGAGAAGAGGAGAGTCTTTCCTTTACTTAGCTGACCTAGGCAGTTTTTCCCTCTCATTTTCTAGCACTGTAACTTGGAAGATTGGGGGAGATAATTCATGGACACTTTATTTCAATAATTTACATTTGCAGCAATTTAAATATTAAAATGCTGTTTGAAGGCATGCAAGCATCATTAATTTCAAATAAGCATTGTACATTATGCTCTGTTTAACAGCATTCAGCCTCACTTTTTGTAGCTTTATTCCACTTTCAAGCATAGCTTTTGAATCATTCTTTCCCAAGATCCCCGACCACAGCCTCCCCCTTCCACCCAGCAGCCCGTCACCGTTTCTGCTGCGAGCTCGGTTCCCCGTGTCCGTGGCAGTGGCTGGAAGGTCACTCCTCGTCGCCTGCTGCTTCAAGCTCCTCCGGGACTGTCACATTTGAAATCGGTGTCCTCTTCACACCTCCCCGTGTTTAAGGAAGGAGGTAGCCTCTCTGGGTCTATTCACCGTATGATGTGGTGTTGCAGGGGGCCTATAAACAGATCCCTGAAGTCACGGAAGCCTCGGGAGAAGAGGCAGGGTCCACCTACAGCCCAACACGTCCTCTCCACCACCGCGTTAACCGATGTTCTAGCTGCGCTCCGTGCATCTCCTCAAGGACTGCCCCAAACACACCGATCCGAGACTGTCCACCGGGCCAAAAATAGGAAACGTGCACATGTTCTTGTTGGAACAGTGCCTATTTGTATTTGCACTGAACACCGTGCAGGACAGCCAGTGGTGGACCTATTCTGTTGGACAAAAGGATAAGTCAATGCAGACCTCCACATCTGAGAAGACCTGACAGTCTACCTGGAACAAGACTAACACGTTCCTTTCAAACCACCAACTGGGTACCCAGTGGCTGGGTTAAGCAGGTTACCCCCTTTCCTCTTCTGGAAAGAAGGACACCCCAATACTCTTCCTCTGGGCTTTCATTCCACTGAAGTTCTGAGTGTTGTAACCATACTGAAAAACAACAAAATTATGCAGGCTGCCCGCAATGGTCCACTTCCTTAGGGCTTCACATATTAAAGAGACACAATTAATAATTCCATTTCAACGCACAATAATACAAAAGATTGTGTGTACATTCCCTTATAAAAGTACCCATCGTTAATGATTACAGTAATTAAACTAGTTCCCCATCCTTCCCTGTACCACTTTGGGGGAAAAGTCAGCATTGAAATATAATCTGGTTTAACTAACATCTGATACAAGCAATATGTTGTATAAGCTATTTTGTTTTACCGATTGTTTGGTGGGTTTTGGTTTTGGGGTTTTTTTAAGAATGTCTGAATGTGAAAATAAATAAATAAATAGATTTCCCTTAATGTAATAAAATTTCATAGAAAATATTGTCCCTAAGGAAAAAAAGTATATGCTACAAAAAAAGAGTTTTTAAAATTCAGATGTTGCTTTTTGCAGCCTTTTGCAATTGGAATTTCCACCCAGCCAAGATTTTTACTGGCCAGTTTTAAGCTACCTCTGCAATTTATGTTTATACATAAACAGCTCTGATTTTAATTGCTATCAACTTCTTACACTTGATAGATGGTCTTAAACATTTTTTGCCTCCAGAGACTACTTACTTTGCCAAGTATTGACACACTTTCAAGATTTATACTTCTCTAAGGAATGAAGTTTACAATAAAATATAATGTATTCCGTGGCTGTGAATGGTAATGTTACTAAACAATCCAAAGATATTTCACAACTGGTAGTTATTTCCCTCTCACACCCAGCACTGCACTGTTTTAGTCCTACTATAGACTTAGGTCTTTAAAGAAATGTAAAATGCCTAATTTACCTAACCTAACGTTTCAGAGAACCAATATGACTTAATTTAGGTTTCCTTCCACTAGAGCCATTATTGGACTAAAGATTACCCTTTCGTTTTTCCCAGTAATTATTTTAAGAGGATAACTCTTGTGGAAGGGATTCATTCACTTATGGGATTGGAATAACCCCTTGCAGAGCTCAACCATCACACTGCAGTCAGAAACAGGAATTGTTACAGAAGTGTAAAATACAATGTCAAACATACAAGTAGTTACTAATTATTAGACAGGCATAACTCAGTAGATGACTGAAGACACATCTAGATCTAAATATTTGGATTGAATCCAGTTTGCTGGTAGCAATCATGGGTCACACTGCTTAGAGAAACCCCAGAGGACAAGGAAGGGTTCTTAGAAAAAAATACATCAATTTGTACCATCTCCAAGCAACTGCTGCTGCATTGCTGCAGAAGTAGCATCATCAAGCTCCATCAGCAGCTCTTTTAAAATCAGCTGAAAAGATATCCAGCACTGAAGCAATTCATAGATGTTACTTCAGTGACAAAGTGCAGCTCTCAGCCTTGTAAAAATACACTTTCAAGGGAGACTTCATTTTCTTTTTTCCAGCCATTTCACTTTTTTAATACAGCTTTCCATATTAATCTATTTTGTAAATAGGTAATTTAATGTCACATAGCTCCTTTGCAGAGGAAAAGGAAAGGTGGCTCTGGGTTGCTCTCTTTTTATCTCATTCTTACCACTTCTCAGAGATGAGCAGGCACCCCAGCAATAAAAGGAAACACGCTCCATGGGATGCACCACTTGTCTTCCTGCGATGGGATGCGATCCAAGAGGGTCTGTAATTTCCCTGGGGTAGGTGACGATGCAGCCTCTACAAGAGTAATTTGTTGTGAAGTTTGGAATTTAAACATCCCAGCTCTTGGTGAGGCTACAATTCCAGTTTACTTGGCTTTTGCCCTTGAGATGGAGGAGAAATTCCCTGCGATTTCTATAAAAGTTGCTAAAAAATTCGAGGAATAAATGATTTTGTCAGAGTAATAATTTCTATAATTACTCATTGGGAATCCTTGCCCTGGCCATCCTCCCTCTCCCACCCACCTTATAAGGATTTTTCTAGAGCAAATAATAGTGTAATTAATTAAAGACAGAATAAAAACTGAAGAAAGCAGAACAGAAGTAAAAAGAGACAGAAGTGAACAGTTGCTTAAATCTGTTAATAACCAGATATAGAAACAACGAATGAGAATGATCAGAAAACAGAAGAGACCAAAAAGAAAAATATTCTTGCAGACTTCACCCCTGTAGAAGAAAGCAGTAGAAATAGAGACCTAATTCAGATTATGATTCAAAAAGCGTGTAAGTGCTTACTTAAGCACTTACAAGCTTACTTAAGCATTTATACAAAAATGCTTAAGAAATTCTTCATGTTCTGTCAGCGTGAAGTTAGTTTTCACTTGGGCCTGGTAGTTTGTGTTGCAAAGATTTTTTGCAATACCACTAGTGAGTTTCCAACAAAAGTTTTATTAGGATGTAAATTAACTCTAGAAATTTATTACAAGATATAAAACCAATAATTCTTCTGTAGTGCATTTTATTTATTCCTTTTGATGCAAGGATATAAATCGGACAGTGATTTTGCACCCATCCAATAGAGGACTTATAAAAGACAGTGGATGAGATAATTCATTTCTGATTATTCATGTTTATTTTATCTTCAGCATAAATAGATTATGAAAATAATCTGTTCCATGGCTGGTGCTTTTCTGAAGAATTTTAAATTACATGTGGAATATTCTTAGGAAGAGAGATACTGAAAATATAGATTTATTATTATTTTGACTCCTGTTGGCTCCTGTGCTTAAAAATGGTATACACATAAGGAGGTTAATGGCATTATGATTTTCAGATAACGTTTTTAAACTGCTGACTTGGAAACTGTGAGATTAATATCACTGAGAACATCTAAAGGTAATAAGATTACAATTTAATATTAACTAAGTGTTTCTTAGGGGTGTGCTGGAGCAGTGCCTCAATTCTGGGATACACTAGAGTAATTAGTCTGTAGTGGCATACAGTGGCGATGCACAATAACTGCAGCTTTTTCCTGCTGCCGTTGGGGTTTTCCATTCACCGGTAACTAGTTTTTATTTGTAATACCTGTCATAAACCTCTAATTTTTTTTCTCCTCGTTTTGCTAATTAAATGTATCCATGTGAAAGGAGTTGGCCTCCTCCACCCCGTGTTACCATTCCATCTGGGATGACAGGGAGATGTGGGGATGCCTGACCAAGGGGATGCCTGACCCAGTCACACCTGCAACACCAGTCACAGCTCATCGGGGCAGGGAAGTGGGGGTGGTGGAGACTCTCCTCCTCTTGTAGGAGTTTGTAACAGAAGCATTAAGATAGCGTGACTGAAGTGCAGGCGGAAAAGGACCCGAGGACACAGCACAGCGAAAGCCTTTTATTTGTAAACAAGGGCACGCTCAACAGCAGACAAGCTGGTAAACATCGCGGAAGGTGGTGTTGACATCAAGACCAAAAGGCCCCTGCTTCAACAAGGCCAACGTACAGCTAGGTCAGTGGAGGACCTAGACGGGAGGATGGCAAAAAGGCACTTTTTGCCTGGTATCCATCGCTCCTCCTGCTCTCCCAACAGGAAGCCACAAGGTTACCAGAAGGATGCTCAAATCGGGAAATGGAAACGATGCGTAGTAAGCCATGCTTAATATTTACAAGCTCAGAGGGTGAAATAAGGAATATTCAGAAGCAAAAGACTATCTCATACTCAATATGGATCCTTAGAAGCCCCAACAGACCCGTCCAACAGAGCCCTTCCTGACGACCTGTCCCTGCCAGCCCCAGGAGGGCAGGAGGACTCTCCAGCCGGAGCCCCTCGTCCTCCGGGTCACTCCGGGGGGCTTCTGCCCACACTCCGTGGGCACCTACATCCCGCTGCTTGTATGCGGGCTCGAGGGAGGGATATCTAGCAGAGCTGTGTATATTTGGTAGCAAAATGAAAGCATTTAAGTCAGAAAAACAGGCTAGCAAAAAAAACCTCCCCAAACCCAAAGCCCCTTTACATCTTCATAATCGTTTGAAGGGGGATATTTTAATAACCTCAGTTTGCAGGATGACCTCACAAAACACAAAGCTTAAGGATTTGATGTACTTCAAGGACTGCCTCCTGCAGAATGCTGGTAGGATTTAAATGCTTGCACTTGTGCATTTTTAAATTTACTTTTGAGGTAATGAACAACTTCTGAATTTTTATTACAAGGTTCCATTCACCTAGAAAATTCAGATCTACAGAGGATCTCATGTAGTGCCTCCACTTAAAAGTAACGTTATGCTCAGTATCGATCCCTTCCATACCAACTGTTCAGATTTCCAGCTATTTTTACTAGTAATTTTTAATCCTTTGCTTGCTAGGGGATGTCTTTATACCAGTGGAAAAACAGTTAACAATGGAAAAAAGATAATGACTCAAACAGTGAAACCCAATAACGAACCCATCAGTGTAATACATAGAAGACAGAAAAAAAGGACCGCGGTCTAGTCACAATTTCTCTCAATTTCAAGACCTCTGTAGTTCGATGAACCCCATTAGGTTAGCAGATGCAAGCCTACTTTACACTCACAGCACCCCTGTGAGGCAGAAAATTTTATCTGGGAGCAACTGAGCTCACGAGGAAACTGAAGAAGCTGTCCGTGGCCACACAGCAGAGGGGGGAATCTGGGATTTCTTAGATGGCACTGATACAGACCTTTTTTTCCCCCCGCTAGGGAGTCACAGAGGCTCCAAATGCACATTTTAAGTCACTCACACGACCAGAGCCACCGTCTATCCCCAGTACTCGACCCTCTGCTCCCCCACTGGGGTATTCCTGGGTCCGTAGGTAATCCCTGCCACAACCAGCCCTGGCTGTGCTGCACTCGTACACGGGCTTCCCTTGGTCAGAGTCCTCTGTCAGGAACTCGGTCCCACAGAATCCGCGGCACACAGGGGAAACAGAAAACACGTTGCCCAATATCAGTGAAACATACAGTAAAAATATGTGACCATCTGCAAAGAAACACCCGCAGAATAGAGAGGAGCAGAGATGAAAGGGAAGGTAGGATGTGCGTTTGGGAGGGAAAAAGCAACAGCAGCGAACCTCTGGACTGAAGGGAAAAAAGCCCCTAAGCAAGGAGCAGCCGTAAGCATCTCCCGCTGAGAGGGTAAGGACAGCACCTGGTCCTCCTTGTAAACATTTCTTAACAGCACTGGGTCATAGAAAAGCTGGCCAGAAAGGACCTCTGGAGGTCACCTCCCACTCAAAGTGGGACTACTGCCCACGCTAGGTCATGTCGGTTTTGCCCAGCTGAGTCTTGAAAACTTCTAAGGATGGAGGTACCTCGAAACGGTTTCACGCATGTCATTGCCACTGCTTTTAACAGAATTTAGAAATTTAAAAACACATGCAAAAATCTGTGTTTAAAACAATAAGGCTAAACAGTTCTTCCACTACTGGTAAAAAAAGTCACTGCTTTTTGAACTCGTGACAATTAAATTTATGTAGTCTATTTTATAGGGTTATCAGCATATCTCGTACAGGCTAGCTTACTCCTTCTTCCCTATGGGAGCCACAGAAGCTCCTGTAGGTGCACCCGGGCACCTGTCCCATCCCTCGTAAGCAGTAGCAGAACAGCGCCAGGGCAGCATCCATTGCAGGACTATGACAGTGTATCTGCAGTGCATAAAGAAGGGTTTAAACAGATCCCTTCTCGTGATATTTGCAAAAGCAGGCAAGCGGTCGTTCACGTCGTATGGAGACCAGCTTAGCCCACCTGGGAGTTGGTTTTGACCATTGCTACTGGTCATTACCTGCAGCGAGCTAGCAAGCAAAAGTATTAAACATTAATATATTATTTCAGTCGTGCCTATTGACTGTGCATTTTAAATAGACTCTGCTATTCTCTCCCAGTAGAAAGATTTATTTTACTTTAAGAATATATAAGGCTGTGCTTTCAGTACTTTTTCTTTGTTTAACAAGCAGCTCTCTTACTGAAAACCCAGTAGACTGCAAAACCAGTCAGGGGCTTTTATCCAGGATGTCTGACCCATCGCCTGACAATAATTAGTTCAGGTTAATTACAGCAAATCTGTAGATTTGCAGCCTGAAATCATCTCATCCCCTAAGCTGAACCCTCCAGAGGTTTCTTTTATGAGCTCTGCATCCTAAGGGTGGACTTAAAGTAATGAATTTGTCTCTAATAAGATTCATAGGTTTGTTCCCTAAGCAATGGTGTCAATTATAGAATCTAACACTGATGGCTTATTTTGCTGAAAATAGAGAAATTGAGAGTTTTTAATGAAGCATGCAGGATTTTTAACATTTTTGTTTAACTCTTTGCACTGTCAAAAAGTACAAAAATACAATTATGTGAAATATTGTACCACTTTCTATATATTTCTGTGTGTGCCAATAGCTAATTTCCTTCTGCTCTATAATGGAAAAGGTTAATGTAATGACTCTGAGATTTCATTTGGAAATGTTCCAGAAGACTGTCTGAGTATTTGCTGCACTTAATGGCAGGAAGTAATAAGTGAGGTTATGTATTGGTGAAAAATATTTCATGTACTGAGACGATTAATACTGGAGAGAGGCACAGGGGACACAAGCCTGAGGCTTCCTTCTCAATTCTGACACAATATAATATGTCCATACTTGATACGTGCCCTTCTGTAGTTAGTTCTTAATCATTAACAAAGCAGACAGTAAGTCTCTGGGGACATGGTATTGGGAGAAGAGATGGAATCAGGTGTAGGATTCTTCTCTCTCCTACAAATGAGTGGCAGGCACCTCCAACTGGGAACACTGGACCAGATGGTACTGATACCAGCAAGGTATCTACATAGCAAGACAATGCTGTAACACTCTTCAGGGGTTCAGCTCTGTCCCAAGTATTTCAATGTCTATACTAATTTTTTGTGCATAGTTATTGTAATTAGGGTTCCTAGAAGATGAACCACCATGTCACAGCTTTATTTCAGCATTTTATTTCACATGAAATTTATTGCTTATGAAAAATTTAGCATTATTGCATATGAAAGATTTAGCCCTTTATTTCAAACTTTTCAAAGTTGCTTTTAATTCAGACCCCAGTCCTGTTGTCTGAGTCAGTCCGAGTCACAAAACTATGGTTTGAAGCTCATAAGAAATAGCTCCAGTCATTTATTTTACTCATCTTATTAATTAAATTATTATTTTGCTTTTAATAGCGTTGAAAGAAGAGACAAGGTTCCAAGGCTCTTGACTCCATTGGAAAGAGATTGTTGAGGTTGGACCTGCAGGAGGGTAAACATGGCAGTGGCCATCACTGGAAGGGTGGATGTGGCTGAGAGGTGCAGTACCAGTACACCTACAACAGCTCCTAACATTTAAAACGTGATTTACCTGTGCAAGGTAAATTGCTACAGAATTCAAACTAACCGTCCACTGCTGCTAGACTACCACAAGAGCGTGTTCTGCTCCCTGGCCAGGGGTCACACAGGCCGGTCCATGCAAGCCACATGTTTCAGAAAGACTTTTAGATCAGCTGTGGTCTCCCTGCACCTTCAGCTGAGGGGAGAGGGGAGGCTCCATGTTCGTTGGGGTCTTGGGTGCTCAGCTGAGCACAGAAATCACCGTCCCCGAAGGGGAGTTCGGGTCATGGGTACAGACTGTTGGGTTGAACTTGAGAGATTCGTGTCGAATACGAGGCAGGCGTCAGACAGGACAGGCTGCTGCGTTCACTGGTGGTCTAGCTCACACTGGGAGTGGGAACTGGGGGCTGCGTATCTCCTCACCTACCCCAAGTCAATGAGTTCACCGAATTCTCACTTTTTACTGACTGTCATGCATAATCTTCCACTGGTCTCCACTCTGAAGGCTGCTATCTAATGAAGTCTATTTCAGTGCACATTTGAAGAAATAAATGCATCCATTAGGAAGAACAATATTTAGTAAAGGAAAAAAAATGCAGTAGAAGTGCAAGATTAAAAAGGAAACTACCTTCCTTGGGTTAAGCACTGATCAGATGCTGGCAGTGACATGCTTTTTTAGCTGGAAAACGCTGAAGTACTGTGTTGGATTTACGTGGCAAGGTTCTGGTAGCGGGGGTGGGCTGCAGGGTGGCTTCTGTGTGAATTCACCAGGAGCTGCCCCCATGTCCGACAGAGCCAATGCCAGCTGGCTCCAAGATGGAACCAACACTGGGCAAGGCTGAGCCCATCAGCAACGTGGGTGGTGCCTCTGGGATAACAGATTTAAGAAAAGGTAAAAAATGCTGGGCAGCAGCTGTGAGAGAGGAGTGAGAACATGTGCGAGAAACAGCCCTGCAGCCCCCCAGGTCAGTGCAGAAGGAGGGAGGAGGTGCTCCAGATTCCCCTGCAGCCCGTGGTGATGAA
>JAVJGG010000048.1:11715337-11729335 GCA_035590195.1 Aviceda cuculoides | reverse complement strand
TGTGCCCCTCCAGCTTTCTCACCGGCTGGGCTTGAGAAGCTGAAAAGTCCTTGATTTTAGACTAAACACTACTTAGCGACAACCGAAAACGTCAGGGTGTTATCAACATTCTCACACAGCACTGTACCAGCTACTAGGAAGACAACTCACTCTATCCCAGCTGAAACCAGGACAGCTTGAGAGAAAAGAGAGTCTCTGTCAGCCTATCTCTATGTTGAGCTGCCCTCTTACTCATTCATGCAAATAAAAACTATTTCAAGACAAGCAATTGAAGACTGTATCTACAGCCTTGCAGTTGCAGCACTTGTCTTAAACACAATTTGGACCTGAAACTTATATTACTGGGGGGATGCGAGGGTAAGAGGATTATATTAGAAAAGGCTCTATTTTCTTCTGATGTTGAATGAAATAAAAATTCTACAATCTCTTACATCTCTCATAAAACTAAAAAAATTTTTTTCAGGTGTCCTAGGGACTGATTAGTGGTGGTAATTGCTTAGAAAACTATTTTGGCCACCTCTTTGAAAACATTTCCATTACAAAGTTATCAAGCGAGGGTTTAGTTCAGGGAAGCACGTACTGCGCTCGGCTCTGTTAACCCTGTTAGCTCAGCATTGCAACATATTTTGCCTCATAACAACCTCTCCCAGTAGAAAGATGACAGAAAAGCTCAGGTGTACAGAATATCCATCTTTTAATCCTGTATTGCAGCCAGATCTCTCCTCACTTGGAACCTGTAACCTGTTAATTGCCTTACCCTCATTTATATGATAAGTGGTTCATTTCCTTTATTGTGATTGAATCCCCTCCCTATATTACAAGAAAACTGGAGCTGCAGAGAGTGCTTGATTGGATTTCATTGCTGTAGGCCATTTCTTAAACAGGTTACAGGTTGACAAACATAGAAGGGGGATCAATATCCATCCTTTGCCTCATTGACAAGCTAATCTTTTCAGTAAACATTTCATCAGTACCTGCCATTTGTATACATACCTGCCTCATGAGGATGGAGAAAGCTCTGCTTTATAAGGTTTAGGTAACTAATAAATGAAAAGACAAGAATATAAATGGACCAAATCATCAAGATAGCATTTTTAGGAAAATAGCCTTTCATTGCCTGCAGAATATAACCAAGCACGTTTCCAACCATTCTTAATTATAATTAGGTTGCATTACACTCAGACCTGGTGTCAGCTTCTGTTTCTGTAACTCAGCTTGTACCACTCTCTCGGAAAGGTCTGCCCCTCAGCCCGAAATCTCCAACCGTGTTACAAATGCTTTTGAAGATCACACTTGCCAGAATTAGAGATATTAAATGAGCTCAGCAAATGTAACAGGGGAACTAAACTGCCCCTCTTCAATGCACGGGGCCTGCCCACTTTTTGCTTTTTCAGTCCAGTGTAGACAAGAAGGGCCACCACGCTCGATAAAGTGGCATCCTCCTCTCTTATCAGAGGTAACAGGAGCATTTTAAGTGGGGGTTTAATGAAGTTGAGGCTCTACTAATCACTTAAAACTCATGAGTCATACTCCAAAAGAAAGCAAGAGAGTTATGTTAAGTGTGTTTGGAGACATCTTTTTTTGTTTGCTTTTGTGTCACATGTTGAAGTCTCCTTCGCCCACAACAACGTGGGCTAGAAACTGGCATTGTCTCCGACATAAATGAGGGCCAAGATGATTGCTATATTTAGGCTTCTCTTACAGTCCTGTCTATTAGAATTGCATGGGTGAATGACAAATGCTGCAAAAATTAGCAATGCCTAATTTTGGTCTAACCTGAGACAGAGCGTGAAGATATTCCCCGCAGGGTCTGGGGTGAAGGAAAATGGACAGCAAACATGAAACTTTGGGTTCGCAAGAAAAGAAAATAACTGTGCTGTTGATACTTTAGGAATAAGTTTGTTGCTGTCTTCCTATCTTCAAAATAAAAAAAAGTAGATATTACTGATGCAAACAGATTGTAAAGCATGGCAGGTGATCAATTTCTTTTACAAGCCCTCCCTCTGCTTGTAGGATCCCAAAGCTACTACTGGCTGTACTAGAGGACTGCACTATTGCCTCTTGCACTCCTGAAACACAGCCCACAGAAGGATGTACACATGAAAGCAGCTCCTTTCCACATAGACAAGTCTCCCTTCATTGCTCCAGCCTCTGCCTTTTCACCAAGGCTAATAGCAGCGGGCTTGCTGGTGCAAACTGGCCATTGGTGCATCTACTACTTTATCTAAGCTGCTTCTGATCACAGTTACAGGGCTTGGCATTCCTCTAGCTTTAGGCAGTGTTAAGGCTTCTAGACTATCTCCATATAGAACTGCCAGTGGATGCTAGGATGAGAGATACTGGTCCTGTGCAGTCATATCAATACACCTAGGATACTGCACCAACTCTGCTTATGGTGTACGTTCATTCCTTTTGACATTTTAAATTTGCCATCTTGCCAAGTCCTACAAATCAGAAGAGTCCCCTGCAATAATTTTGGAGGTAAACTGTTTCTTCAATTTCTCGCTAACTTTCCTGTTTCCTTTCTTCTGTGATGTAAGGAAACTCTATTAAACCACACAGTAACATTTATCAGCCAAATAAACTTTGTAGACAGTAGAAAATACTAGAGGCGAAGATTACCCCAGATGTAACTTTGCTGATGCCATTGAAGTCACATTAGAAATATTTCGGTCCTGCATCTTGCTAGTGAAAATTGAGGTGATGATACAACTATTCAGTGCTTGAGGAACGAGAACAGAGAAAAAGTTGGGCAGTGTAAAGGTCAGGAGAACATATACACATTTCCTTTTCTTCCCAAGGGACTCTTTCAATAAGTCTTTTAAAATATGTATTAACTAACTGCAACACACCTCAGATGTCTGTTCTATCCTTTATATAATGTTAGGAAGAACAAGTAGAAAGGAAGAGCTCAGTTAATGTTCAGCAGTCGGGGAAAGGATTTAACGTAACATATTTCCAGTATATTGGACGCCCTCTTTTCTCATATCAAGCTGGTCCATGTAGGTCTGAGAACTTTTGTTTTCTAGCCTTTTCAATTAGCAAAAGCAGTGTTAGGATACGTCTTTTATTTGATGCGCAGACAAGAATAGAAACGTAATAGGGAAAAAATATTCCCATAACCATAGGTTAATTGCTAGTAAATGTTGCTCAAGCAGTCTTGGGTATGTTGATTAATGGCCTCAGTGAGCAGCTGAAAAATAGCTAGGCTGCTGGAAAGATCATTAGCAATTTTAACTCTTCAGCTATTGTGATGGGCATAGAGAAACAATGACTAACATTTATAATACATTTTGCTGAGTACAGTGGCATACTGAAATGCAAGTTACAGTGAGGTGGAAACAATCACTGAGTTTTTCTTGCATTTTATTTTATAGGCATTTACAAGACAGAGAGAGGCCAGAAATTTTTTTCTTTTCTTTTTTTTTTTTTCTAAAGCTTTTGGACACATCCTTGATAAATGCATGGGGGATTTTATACATAAACACACATACTCGGTTCTGCTCATTAGTCCTATTGTTTGAAAGAGGAGAGGGACAGAGATGCTGAGTGAAAGGTAGCATGCCGGTGAGCAGACCCTGTTTTAGCTTGTAGAGGCACCGCAATATTAAGCTGTGCCTTGCAACAGGACAAAGCTTGCGGTCCAGGGGCTGAAGAAAAGAATGATGAGCTTTCAAGCTGCCTCTGATCTTTCAAAGCTCTGAATGCCATAGCCTCCCTCGGAGCATCCAGGAGACCACGGTGCTTGTGGGAATTCGTGGCAATACCTCTTCTTACCCGGAGCGACTGCAGTCCCTGACAGTGCTACAGTTCCTGTTGCAGTTTCAGGGAGGGGATCTCTCAGCAGTCAGATGAGGGGATTTCAAAGCTCTTACAGACCTCTCCGGGCTATTTACATGGCATAAAACGAGGGCAAGTATCTCATGGTCAGCCTTCAGATAGGCGCCCAGCTCCACCAACACGGTCAGAAACTGCCTTTTTCTAACCTAGTCCTCAGAAAAGAAGAAAAGCATCACCTTCAGCCTGACTCTTCCTAGCGAGGCTTCTACAGGCTAGAGCATGGTCCCACAAATGCCTGAAGCACCCAGGTGCCTGGGACAATAAGGGGCTGAGCTAAGAAAAAAGCTCACAGAAACGCGCATGCATACGTGGCAGTGAACGCTGCTTTGTTCAGGTCTAAAGCAGCCTCTGGAAATTATCACCACGTTCCTTGAGACAACGCACCTTTCGGCTGCCTGCACGGTAGGCAGGGCATACGGGTACACTCCTCTGCCAAAACCATTTCTGCGTTGCTGGATGCTCTTTCTGGCCCTAAGTTAGAGGTCTCGACTCAGTTCAGGTTCAGCTGGGGCATCTCCTCAGCCTGCTCCACTGCATGAGCCAGACGTGCACGGAAGGATCCTTTGCAGTCTTGCTGATGGTTTTTTTCAATCCTCCTGTATTCTTTGGGCTACCTGCCACCTTCAGCCCTAGGAATTTCTCAATGACTTCTGTCCACCAGGTCATCTCTTTAATGAAGGGTAGCATAAGTGTGATACACACTCATGAACAGTCATCGCTGCCTCCTAGACCATTGCTTGGTAGGCCCTGGTCTAGGATATAAGCACCATATAAAGCCTTTCTGAACCATCCGTAGTGTTCAGAGCCCTCTCCTCCTGCCCTCTTTCTGTGCTAGCCCAGATGAACTTGTGCCACCTACCTTCAGAGACTACATGACCCATATTAGCATTCAAATCCCAGGAGGAGAAAATAAACCAATCCTGCACTGCAAAAGAAAAAGGATGGAGAGAAGCTGAAGGCTATATCTGGCTGATAATGAGACAAGTTCAATTGTAGCAGGCTCCTGGAAAGCTCATCAAGAACAATCCCTCACATAGTTTCAGAAAATATGCAACAGGAAATTACAGCCTGCAGGCACTGTGTTCACTAGCAATTCCCAACAAAGAAAGGGAGACAGAGGACAAACCAAAATAATTGAATAAGACTCTTTGAGCTTTATATGCAAGCTCTGCACTTGCCAAGGGAAGTGGGCGAGCAGCCAGAAGGGACACAATATATCACTAATTATCAAATATAGGAGAGAAATAGCCTGCTTGTTGGAGAAACAATTCACATAAAGCTGTCTCTATACTTTCTAGCATAGATGCTGTAATGTTGGTGGGGTTCAGTAGAAGCACATTTTCCACAATGTAACTCTGGAGTGAGGCATTTGGTAACGTACCTGTGATGGAAGGACAGGGAGAAATCCCCCATGCTTCTTACATTGGCATGGCTTTCGTACTGGTGCTTCTAAGCAGAGGCTCAGCCTGTGCACAACATGGACACAAAGAATGTAAGGCACTGTAAGCTATTCGTTTTGTGGAAGAAATTTATGGGGCAGATATAGCTGTCTGCAGTGATTTGCCACAGTCATAAGGCACATGAACCCCTTCTTGGCAATACCCCACCAGTAGCCAACTCACTATCGCAGGGGATGTCTTCTCTATTTTGCAGAAAGCCCAAATAAATGCGGGGGATTGAAGAAAAGTGGATCCAGGAGGAGAGGGGAAGCTGTCTACATCCCCTGTGCAGCCAGGCAGGACATTGCTTCCTCTCCGACGGGAGCAAGCGCTACGGATCCAGAGCGCACGCAGCCAAGCTGCTCTGAAACTGCCTTCCAGCCCCGATTTCCCCTGGGGCTGCGGCCACAGATCTCCTTCTCCGTCTTCCTCCGCTCCCAAGACATTTATAGACAGCGGTCAATGCACTTACAGGTATCTAGCACCTTTTCTCTGTGCCCAAGGCCAGTGAGGATATTTAATTATTGAGTCAGCACTACAAAACAACGTTGAGAACTGTATCGGCCAGGACACTTTAATAAATGCAAGCTTTTCTCATCATACATTTCCTTGTTATTACTTTGTTTTCTGGAGTCGGTGTTTAGTGTGAACTTTGGATGCAGGTACGGGCAGGGCAGCAGCCCCGAGGCTGCAGTATTTGAGGCAGCTGTAGGTGTAAGACTCCGGGCTCACCGGGAAAGGACGGGACAGAATATAGATCCACTCACCGTTCCCATCACTTTGCCTCACTCTGTATTTGCATGGGCTCAGCTAAACCCCTTCCAAGTTACATTTTCAGCCAAGTTCATGCAGAAAAAAAGGAAAAAAAACCCAAAACCCAACCAACCCCAGCCTGTCTTTATTTCACTGGATGCTGTGATTGTTTTTGACACATCCGATAATCGAGCCGCAGGATGAAGAACATCCAAAATCATGCGAGAGCCAAACCTAAGGTGGCATAGATGGCAGGGAAGGGCAGAAGCTGGGGGCCCCCCTCCACATTCCCCCCGGGAAGCCGAGGCTGCCCGAAGCGCGGAGCGACGCTGCCACCTGCCGCACGCCGGGCCAGGGCTGGCGGCAACCGGGCTTCCCGGGAAACAGCCGGCTTTCCGCTGGGATTTGGGGATCATCCACGGGGAAGGCAAAATCCTCAAGCAGGTGGCAGGCCCGAGGTCGGTATTCAAGCTGAATGAGGGGGTTCGGGGGTGGGTATGGGTTAAAATGTAAGCAGTCTTCCCTTCAAAAGGCTTTGGCAGGCGATCATCAAAAAAAAAAAAAAAAGACAAATTAAGTCTCTGAGGAAGCATCCCGGGTGAAGCAGAAGTGGAGAAAAGACCCCGACGGAAACCGTGTGCGTGACAGCAGAGCAATCACCACTGTTGCTTCTTTCCCAGCACACGCTGCATTAACCCTATTTTACAGCTGTGCCTGCCTTAAGGAAGAGAGGGGATATTTAATGCCTCAGCATTTATCGTTGTGAGCTTGCCATATCCCACCCCTGGGCTTTACAGGCCTTGCAGCAGGAGTATCAGGCATGGGACCCGAGACTGGGTTTCCCAAGTGCTCCAGCTCTCCCTGCTAACTTGACACCAGCGGGTAAAAAGGGGAGACCGGAGCCCGACAGACACAGCTGAAGGGCAAAGGGGCCTTCGTGATTGTCTCCAAAAAAATGGACAACCAGCTAGACTTCCCTCCTGACACGTCAGTGAGCACCCCAGAGCTGATGGATAGGGGAGAAGTTGCTCTGAAAGTTCCCAACCTTTCGTGATATGAACCCTGGCTCTGGATTTTGAAGACCTCTCAGCACAGCTTTGCCCAGGCAGGCTGCCCCGGGCACTGCAGATTAGCAGGCTCTGCATCCCGGCCGTGCTTTTATGTACTCTTGTTCTCCACAGACCTCTTTACAGCTTTTCCTAGGTTGCTCAGATCCTAGTCTGCATGTTGTCCATGCAATCCACGTCTGCTTTTTCTGTGTTATTTCTTTCCAGTTCACCCGGCATAACCGAAAGCCGACAGAATTTTGTTGCATCGATGACAAGACTCTTGCAATCCTGTCTTGCTCACCGTCCTCCTAGACGAGCTGGGAGAGACAGCAGAATTAATGCTTGAGCAAAAGCAGAGAACATAAAACTTCTTATCAGAGGATATGGTAGGGCCCTGCTCAAGAAAGTAAAAGTAAACCAGCTCAAAAGAGGAACCTTGCAAGGCAGATTTAGAGCGGCTGCCAGGTCGTGCAAGGGTAAACTCAGCTAGAAGGCTCTACTCTCCGTGAAGGAACAGAGGAACTATGAAGTGTGTGGGGAAGAGCACAGGGAAGAGGGGGTCGCTCAGCCCCCAGACTGCTCTTCGGGGCATGGGGGAGCACAGGGATGGCACTCACCCCAGGAGAGGGGCAGGGACACCCGCCATCAGGGCATGTCTCCAGAAGACAGGGAGGAGGAGGCTGAACCCAGGCACTGCCAGAGAATCTCAGGCCCTCCTTGGCTTTCAGCTTTTAATACCTTTCACAAAGGGCTTCTTTAGCAGCTTGAAAAAGCAGATTATTTTCTGACCTGTGACTTCCTTCAAGCTGATTGTATAGGAAAGCCCAGGCCTAGTGCAAATCCTGTTTTGTGTTCCTGCCACAAGAAGTGAAATTCCACAGTCTGGTGTGCAGAGCTTCGGGGAGCAGAAATTAGCCCGTGATGTAACCCAGAGAGGCAGAGCTGAAAGGCATTAAAATCCAGTCTCACCGTCTCCTCATGGTATGGTTTGGGAAAGGCAGCAGAAGGATGCAACAGCTCCCTGTGGCTGGATGTGCAGAGAGGTTTTTTTGGTCTTTAGGTTGTGTAAAGGAGACAGAAACAATGACGTCATTTTCAAATTTCATTTTCCTACCATGCAATAACCAAAGTAGCCTATCCCTGACTTCCTCCTGTGTTCTCCCCAGAAATGCAGTTTTCTGAGATTTTTAGTGCTGGGTTCAAAAAGGGAGGGAGGTGGCTTTGGCTCACCGGCTTGCTTTGTGCCGTCTCAAGCCCCTTTTCCACTCCGCTTGGGATCAAACAGCCTCCAGTTGCCATCTTACACGTAGCCCTTCCCTCGCAAAGCCTCTGGGGGAGAGAAGACGTGGCACTGGCGTGTACCGCGACCTCAAGACCAGCACTATCGGTGTTTGTAATCAACAGACCGGGATGGTCCGTGGCTTTGTTCACATTACCATGTTCTGGGCTTTCTAATATAGATCAAAACAACCATCACCACAGGGGCAAACTAAACGCCAGGGAGCACTTAGTTTTCTTAAAAGCTTTGTTTTCTTAAGCTGTTACCTCAGCTGAAGTCATACCTGGCTTTTTTGCAATCGGCTGCCTGGATGTTGTAGGAACTTAAGAAAACGGATGCTGAAAAGACAGCTCAAATTAGCGTTAACACCAGTCACATGGAAAGGGGTCTTTAAGTACTGAATTAGACAGAGAAAAAGTAGATTATCCAAATCACAGATACCCACAAAAGCTAAAAACATTCTTAGGGCACATATGACACTACAAAAGCCTGCAGGTCAAGCAGCCTAACATGACTTCTCTGCAGTCCAGCCACTCAAGTCAACCACTTTGTTGGAGGCAAATCCACCTGAAAAATTAAAGCTGGAGACAAGTAAAGTGGCTAAGCTCCCCAAAAGCAAGGCACTTCCAAGCAGAATTTGCAAGACTTCCGCCAAGTGGTGGCATCTTTTTTGCCCATGGGCTTGTTATTGTTCATGTGATGTGGCTTTCTGTCTGATCTGTGTTCTTCTAACAGTACTTCTACCACTTCTTAATGTCACCTTCCACTTTTTTGGAGGAGGAATTGCCTGAGATTTGTCCTTTTGGGAAGATAAAGGGAGGAAGTTGGCAAATTAAAGTGCATAATGCGTGCTTCCCTTTTTAGCACTTTTTAAAGACTAGCCCCAGTTCTTCCCTAAGTGCTTTGATATTATTTAACCCAGAAGACTGGAAATGAAGCCTTAGAACAGCTAGAATTCCTCCTCCTGCTGCAAGAAGACCTTAGAAACCATCTGCAGGCCTCTAAAGACAGGTATTTTTCTCCGGTATCAGAGCTGTCAGATCAGCCTTTTCTTTATTCCCAGGGTAAATGTGACTTCTATGTGTACAACCCTGGCTGAGGAAGCTTGTAAACACCTTGTTCTGCTCTAACATGACAGAAGATAACCCTTCTGTGCCACCTCCCCATCTCCACAACTCTCCAAGATGTGGCAGAGAGCGAAGCAACAACCTACACAGAGTCTTTTAATACAGATGGCTGGTCAGTCAGGTTCCAGTGTACACTTCCCCAAAATCATAAGGCTGTTGCCCTTCCCTTTGCATTGGGACTCCTACGTACACCACGGTTTGCTGTGCAGCCAGAGTCCATTTGCAGAAGCATCAACATCATGATCTTGGGTCATGAAGAATTAAATTGACAGGGTTTTTTCTAATTGTTACAATCATACTTACTTGCAAGGACTCTCTGTGGGGTACATGAAACACACACTGAGTCTATTTGAGTGGCTTTGTGCTTCTTCCACGTCTGATTACCTCTGATGCCCCCCCAAAATGCTCTGTCTAAATAGCTCTGGAAGTTCGCTTGCCACTATCATTTTAAATAAAGATAATGACAAGTTTTGCTTTGTTTTTTCCTCTCTTTACCTACCTTCCCAGTTCTCTCTGACATTAAAATAAAACCTAGGTGGCAGCAGAGAAAAATTCTGACTTGACTCACTCAACTAGGATATGTATGGTTTTACACCAACCATTCAAGGAATTATAGAGCCAACAGCAGCAACATCATTAGGAAAAACCAGAATATTTTAATACCGTTAATTTATTTAACATCAGCTTTTACCTTTACGTTAGTTGCAGCAAGTCTTTTTTTTTTAGAAAGTCCTGTTTTCATTCTCAGGGATGATAATGTGCTGCACATAAAACATTAGCCTGTTTGGAGCTGCAACATTTGTCAGCTGAGGGTTGAAGAGAGGAAGGCCCCAAGACTGCAGTTACTGAAACACACACGTCTGAGTGGGAGTCGAGTGGGTATCTTTTCTGAGAACACGTCAACCGAGAGAGGGAGCAGCAGAAAGGAAATTACGTACAAAGCAGGAGTTCAAGGGAGAAAGAGGTACGCCTCTTCAGCTTCGGCTTCAAGTGTTACCTCAACCTTTGTATAAAGGGATGACGAACGATCTGCTGTGCGATTTATCGCTTCTTAGAAGGTCTCGTCTTTCTTTCCTGGACTAGAATACTTGCTGCTTTTATTTGCTCCACGTTGCAAAAGTAATAATCTCATATGTTAATATCCTAGAAATAAAATTTGAAGATTATTCAACAAAGACTCAGGTAATAGCAAAAGCTTGAGTAATTCATAATCAAAAATATTTAATTTTCAGATGTCCATTATATGTGTTAAATTCTTGGTTACAGGAAAAAGATTGTAACATACAGCATCACGGAGACATATAATCAAGCCATAACAGTGTAGTTTATTACAACTGTGTAAACAAAAAGAAGTATTTCCATAATGGCACTCTTCATGAACCAAATTCTGGCATACAGAATCTCAGCAGAAGTCAAAAGAAACATTTACAAAGAAAAGAAAACCCCAAGTTGAATCACAGTATATGAACCTGGCCAAAATGACCCAATCCACATTTCGTAAGAGAAAAAAGTGTCCTCAGAATTTTTGCTTGCTTGTTTTTAAGGAAATTCAATCTGAGTTTTTTCAAGGCATCAATCCAGCACGTGAAATATTTTTACTATTATTGAATAATATGAGCAAAGACTAAACATCTCTTAATTATGACCATGTGAATACCTCCTACTGTGACATTATTAGAGACAAGATATAATTTGGGAATGTCATTGTCTGCAAAGCATGACACCTGCAGAAGATTTTCTTTAGGAAAAAAAAAAAGATATTGATAAATAAAATCCAATGTGCTCCATCAAAGAAACTTTTTTCTGCATAAATATCTAAGAGGAAAAGTAGTATCTTACTTTCCTGTTACAGAAGTAAATGATTTGATTGTAAGACAATGTACATACTGTAAACTGTAAGATGGGGTTTGAGCTTGAAATACACTCATCTCAAACAGATTTTAAATATTAGCACCTAAAATGTAACACTGTGATTTAAACAATTTTAGTAGCTTTCAGGTCATGCACAGATACAATTTTACCAGCAATGTTTTAGTGTTCCATGAGATCCTCTTAATAAAAACACATAGGTCTGAATGCCACTACATTTTACACATGTACCTTTCATACGGGCAGTTTTGCATATGTTCCATCTGCAGAGAGAAGGCCCCAGTAGCAGGAGGTATAGATAGAGCAAAGAAGTTACAGTTATTAAAAAATACTGGAAAACTGGGAGTACATGATATAATTACAAGCTGGTATTTTCAGTTTACAGAAAGCGATAAATTTGCATGTTTAAAAAAAAGACATCCAACATGTGCTTAGTCACACGCTGACACAGAGTTCATGCAAACTATTAAAAAAAACCCTTATGAATTTTACCCTTCAGAAATGCTGCATATACTTTGTCCTCAAATAAACTGAAGCCCCCTCAGAAACAACAGGGACCTAATGTGCAGATCAACTCAAGCAACATGTAATTGCTTCCTCTGTAATAAGAAGTGAACAGCAGTATCAAACAGGAAATTTCATTGAATCGTACTTCATTTCAAACACTGTTAAGTCCAAATCCAGGTTCACTTGTCATTAGGCAATAAGGCTACCTTAAAAAAAAAAAGAAGTTATTTTCTTGGAGGAAGGACATTTTCTTCATAATAGCCTGGATTTACTACATTTCCAGCTGGATCGTATCTAGCCACTACAAACGTTGAGCCATCACTAGCAGATGCTTTTCCAACTCCCATCTTTTTTGTGTTCTTCCAAACCATTGCTGTGAAGTGACCTGAAGAAAGAGAAACATATGCATTCATTTTAGGTACTAAATCTGTAACACTCCCTTTAACACGTGAGGGGCAGGGAAAGAAAGAACAATACAAAACTGTTTCTTTAACAGGAGAACAAGCTAAGGACATGAAAAAAAAAACCAAACCCCACATCTAGCATTTTGTCTTGAAAAAGCCTGATCTGATCTGGTTCCTCACTACTATTCCCATTCCCATGTCCTGTATCCAAATAAGAATACCTAGTAGGAGAATCATGAAAGAAGTAGTTTGATGAGTATCTGATATAAAATTTGACAAACACATCATGGTCTTTACTCCCTGCAGTATGAACAGCAGTCCTGACAGTGACTATTATTTAGTTGCTTTAACCATCTCGTACTCCCCCATGTGTCTGCACGTGCAACTGTTCAAAATAATACTGGGTTTGTGGCTTCTTCTGCCTAGTTGTAATAGCCAGCCCTGCACTGTGCTGCTCCGTCAGTTGTTCCCTCTATGCATAGACAAATCCCATGGGAGAAAAACGTGATTTTCTTCTTCTGAAAAAAGCTCAGGCGTATCTCTTGCTTGAGCATTATTCAAGGAACAATGTTCTTATGTTCATTCAACACCGGATTGCCAATACGCAGCCAATGGCCTGTTCCTGATCTCTGCGATTGGAGTGATATAATTTGGTAGAAGTCACATGTCAATGTAAACAACAGGATAGTGCATTTAGTAAGACACCTATATGATTCCAATTTAGTATTTTCTACAAATTAATTTGCCTTAAAAATAAGTTGCCTTTTAAAAACTTTGTAGTTGGAGGAAAAATACAGTATAAAGAAAACCCACAAATTTTGCTTACTTCCTCATTTCTCAGTTTCGTTTTACCCTTCTGTCAGTTTCTAACACAAAACTTGGGGGAAATTCTAAATTTTTTTCCCTCCTAATTTTTTTCTAAGAAAAAAAGGTAGATTTTTGAAAAATATCAAACAAGTTGTCTAGCCAATTTCTTAAAATAAAAGCTGTGGTTTTGAAGAGACAGTGCCCAGTCTGAACTTACCTGTCCCAGAAGAAAACCCTGGGTTTTGAAAGCTGTAATTTTTTATTTCACTGTACCATCTGTCAGCCACATCCTTTCCTGAAAGACAAAAGAAATCTGCTGTGGAATCATTACATAAACACAGAAGTGTAGCTCACTTACAGCCTGGCCAGCAAGATCTTCTGTTAATAGCTGGCAAGAACTTCTAGAAACATGGAGAAACAGTCTTTTTACTGAAAAGAGTTTTTGAAACGTAGTGCATGTAACTTACCAGATCTTTTTGGTGTTGCAATAGCTATTGCTACTCAGTTATCATAGAATCATTTAGGTCGGAAAAGACCTTTAAGATCATCAAGTCCAACTGTTAGCTTACTACTGCCAAGTCCACCACTAAACCACGTCCCTAAGCACCATGTCTACACATCTTCTAAATACCTCCAGGGATGGTGACTCAACCACTTCCCTGGGCAGCCTGTTCCAATGCTTGTCAGCCCTTTCGGTGAAGAAATTTTCCATAATATCCAATCTACCCTCCCACCTCGGCACAACCTGAGGCCATTTCCTCTCATCCTATCTCCGACCACCTGACAGAAGAGACCAGCACCCACCTCACTACAACCTCCTTTCAGGTAGTTGTAGAGAGCTATGAGCTCTCCCCTCAGCCTCCTCTTCTCCAGACTAAACAGCCCCAGCTCCCTCAGCCGCTCCTCATCAGACTTGTGCTCCAG
>JAVJGG010000048.1:11652859-11715237 GCA_035590195.1 Aviceda cuculoides | reverse complement strand
GCCGTCAGCCGCGGCGGGGGGCCACCCGCCCCCCCACCCCCCCCCCCGCGCGCGGCCGGGCGGTGGGGGAGGGTGACGTCACCCCGTGCCGGCCCAGGGGGCCGCCTCCCGCCCGGCTGCGCGTGGAGGGCGCCCACGGCCACGCCAGCCCGGAGGGGGAAGGGGGCGGAGGCCGGCCTGCAGGGCTGCGGGCGCCAGCCTGTGGCGAGTAGCGCGGCCCGCTGTCTCCCCCCACACCTGAGCGTTCCTGGACGAGTGAAATTCACCCGAGTTTAAATGCGTAACTTCTTGTCCGGGTTTGCACCCAGCCGGTTAAATCACCGGGGGTTACCGGATCTGCCAGTGCTACCGGGCCTGTTACAAATCGGTATTTGCTCCTTCAGTCATGCTCATATATGGCAAGTCCCTAATTTTCTTCCTGAAGAATAGTCAGATTTCATGCTGAGTGACACCACATGTTGCTTGATGCAGTCGGTGATGTGCCGTGGGGCTAAAAAAAGGTCCCTGCTTTTATTACCCCATCCTGTCTAATCCTCTGCAAAGAAGGAGCAGTGCGTAGGACACAGGTGAAAACATTAGGAGTTTGGAAAACACCACTTTGGCAAACCTCACTTTTGGCTTCTAAACATCTTCAGAAGCCTGGAGCGTATGCCCTCCATGCCACAGTTCATTCTCTGTAAATTGGGGGTAAAGTGTTAGGATAAACACAGTAAACACTAGTCAGTCATTATGGTGATGGGAGCCCATTGATATCAATGCCACAAAAGCTGACTTACTGGCTTACTGGTGTATGAAGCTGCAGGAGCAGCATTGGCCAGACTGGTGCTTCTTGTCCTGAGTTTAGTGCTGACTTGCTGCAACCTGGTCAAGCTGTGTAACCCCTGATTGTGAAATCAGTCATGGTGGTCCATGCAAAGTTCATTGCAGATCGTTGCTACTTTCCTGCAGAGGAGAGGGATTTGGGTACTCTGTCATATAATACAAGTTTTGTCATCCCCTGGGAGGTAGTGCTACCATCATGAAGGCTGACTGAAGTGAAGGTAAACTTTGTTCTCCCCAAGTCCTATAAACTGCTGTCTTCTTTTGATGCTGCCAGTTATACCATGAAAAATGGTCCCCCAAGTAAACTTACACTTAAAGAAGCACTAGTCCTTTCCAAGTAGTATCTTTTAAAATAATTAATGACTTTGTAAACAAATTACTTTGTGTGAAAAGGTAAATACATTAAATGTAGCATGGATGACTACTTTTTATCTTGTCAACAACTATTTGATAAAAGACTAACTTTTCAACAAGCAGCTGTGGCTTCAAAGTAAAACAACCAAAATCGAAAGCTGTGCAAAATACTATTTTATCTTTATCATAATAAATGTGGTTCAAGAAAGCAAGAATTAAATCCTCGCCTTTGCCCTCTTGACTCAAATGACTGCAGGGCTATATTTGCTTTGAAGTAGCAATACTAAATAGGTATTTCAGGTTTTAATGTTATGTCCAAGTAGGTTTTATCAGTATACTCAGCTGTTTTAGTGCTCTTCATGCTGTGATCCTTGTGTGACATTGAAGAATTGAGCAATAAACCCATGCATTTTGTATTTTTCATGCAATATCACAATGTGGTTGTGAGTTTTTGGACTACATTTAGCTTTCCATTATGTTAGAGTCACAACCAGGTTGTGTGGCTCTTCCTTCTGTTCAGTCAGCATCACAGTACACATTAGTAATAAATGTGTTTCTTTCTATAGCAGTATTAAAACCAGATCTCATCAATATTATTTATAAGATTTCCAGGTTTTGTAGTGATGCTAAAGCAAAAAAAAAGAGAAGAAATTAACCTAAATTCATGAAGCAGCATTAAAACACTGTATACTTACTGTTGCTCTACTGCATATCATCACTTGTTATCAGCAGGATAAATTTTATGCTTAAGAGTGTACCGTACATGTATACATACATAAATGTATATATGTGGTTTGGTAATACACCTTTAACATTCCTTCCCTGTTAAGAGAAGATAGCACATCAAGAAGCATAATTCATCTGTTACAAACTACTCATTAAAGCGGATTTTTTTTCCCAAAGTGCATAACAAATTCAAGCACAGCATTTTACACCAGTGTTCTATTTTTGCCAAGATTGTAGCTGTATGTTACTCTAAGGTTAGTACAGCACTGAATTGGAAAAACATTTACACGTTTTATTAGCTTTGAAATGTTTCCTGTAAAACACTGAACAATCTCTAAGACAGTAATTAAATTATGTTTGAAAGATATGAATCTTCTATTAATATTTTTTATGGTGGAAGGAAGAAGGGTCTTTTATGTCATTGGAATTAAGTATCATGTATTCCCTCAGAGTTTTTATAAAAACAGACATCTTTCTCTGTCATTCAAAGTTAACTGTTTAAATCCTGTTCTTCCTGCTCACACAGCTGCTTTCGGTGTCCTCACTGAGGCTACGTAACAGCAGTGCAAGTCTGATGTGAAGCGCGGGATGTGAGTCCGGGTTTAAAACTCAAAAGATGTAGCAAAGGAGGAAGAGAAATGGGTCGATGTTCCTTCTGTTCATCTGAATACCTACCTGCGACCATACTCTGACTTCTGCCATAGCTCTTCAAGTAAAGGACCAGCCATACTCCTTCATGTCTCAGTCTCATGAATTTAATATATTAAATACTACCCTATTAATAGTGTGCAGTATTACTTTCCTCTCGGCTGTTCTGCCTTGGATTGTTGCTTGCAACCGTGGTAAATGGCATTTCACTAAGCTTTTTAGCTCAGTAGGACATTCCATTAACAACTGGAAGCAGTGGACATTGGGTTACTACACAGCAAGATCAGGAAGGGGAGGGGAGGGGAGAAGGGGGGACACCAGAAAGGTTACTCTGTAGTTGCCTCTTCCTTTTTTTTTTTTTTTTTTTAATTACATACATTACAATAGCCGTATATTACAGTTATTTATGATTAACGTATGACACGCTGTTGGCTGAAATCTAACAGATGATTTGTCACAAAACTGCATTAGTGCGTATGTTAGGCATTGGCTTATGAAATGATTATGAGAAACATTCCTGAGTTGCTGTACTGATACTTGAAAATTCTCATTTATAAGCTACAGACACTGTGAGCTCCTATTATTAAAGATAATAAAACACTACTAGACAAGTAAACACGTGTTGTCTATATACAAAAATTTATTCAGCTAACACAGTTTGAGTACACATCTTTTAAATGCTGATTTAGTACCCCAGCAGACATTCTTGGTACTTGTCTTTATCTTGTAAACATTTGTAGTTCATATAAATCTTTTAAGTGATGAAACTTAGGTAGTTAGAGACAGAGATATGGAGAAGAAAGTGATTTTAAGTGTAGGTTTTTATGATCATTTTTGCCATGTTTGCTGTTTCTTTTTCCCTGCTGTCTTAAAGAGATGTGGCTTTATACACTTGTGTGATCCACCTGGCATTCCAAACAACTTCTGTATGTGCCAGTGTACATTTTGGAGAAGGATTCAGGTCTCGTATCCTACTGGTCTCAAACACTGTTCTAATTTTTCTTCTGTGGAAATAGAGATTTGGTAGAGGAAGGAGATGAGCAGGCTGGTCTGCACACTCATCTCAGCCCATTCATTGCACTGAGCCAGTCACACCTCATGCCCTACCACAGACCCAAGCGAGCTGATGGGAAAAAGGTGGTAGAATCAGGTGATGCAGTACATAAATACAAAGAAAATTGGGCTTGGTTGTTTCTACTTCTCGGGGAACAACTTATTGTAATAGCTCTTTGTACATTTGTTTGTGGGTTTTTTAACTGAAAAGAGCAAGAGTCCTAGAAAACTAGTAATTAATCACACAGTACATGAAAATCTGCAGGGACTTGGAGATGATGAAGCAGGATCAGGTTTATCAGAGTGCACTAGAGTGTGTGCCACAAACTGAAAGTAAACAGCAGCATATGTAGGGAAAGCTGTAAATAAGATTTGTAGATAGAGGAGACAGCTTCATCTTTACTAGAGTATTTGGAGTATCTCAAATGTGGTGATAACTCTGCTAACAATTTAGAAAGAATATGCTTAGAATACAGACCACAATGTAGTGGCATTTTTCTTTTAAAAATCATGCATATGTGTATAATGTATGTACACAAAGTGCAGGAGGTGTCTGTCAAGATTTGCTTTCAATTTGAATACAGTACTGTAGATGGGGGGGGGTTGTTCTTTGTTTTCTTCTGGTTTCAAAATGTAGCCTTCATGGAAGAAGGTACCCCTGAATTCTAATGACAGCAGCTGAGAGCTAAGACTAGGATATCAGGAATCTTTTCTAATCAGAAGAGGAAAATGGGATCCAATAAAGGAAAATCAATAGTCAAATGACAGCTTGCTTGTTCACACCTTTTACAACGATCAAACAAAAAAAGATACCATGTGTTACTGAGTGTGTTTTTATTTCATGGTTGCTCAACGTACACTAGGGAGACTAAAGGCCCCGTTTTGCACCCACAGGTCAGAGATCACAGTGCATATAACACTACTTGATACAACTCCTGACAGCAAGCAACTGGGTTTATGTATTTTAAAACTCGGGAACAAGAGGAAGATTCTAATGCTGTAACTGATTCACAGAACTGGAAGATTTTGTTAATCTTTTGTTTGAACACTGACTTCTAGTTCCTAAGGAGACACTGCTGTTTAGTTTACATAGCTTCTTTTATATAAAAGTTTCAAAAACACTTCATAGAAAACAGAGGATCTCACAAACTAACAACTGGTCCAAGTGAAGCCCCATAAATCTGAACATTTGCTCCCTCCTGCCAAACCTCAAGGAGGTTCACATCACGTCTTATATGGCAGTGCTGTACTGTCTGGGGGCTAAGCAGGCGGTAGAGGGATGAGAAGGAGAAGTCTTAGTTTATTTCCTGACCTTGAAACTTCTGCTTCTTGAATATAGGTGTTATGGAGTAGGCTGCTCAGTTGTCCGAGGGAAGGAGTGTTTCTTCATTCCTCTCATGTTGCCTCTTTCCTTCTAGTAAATCAAGAAGCATAGACAAGCACTGGGACGCAAGATATGGACTCTCCTAGCAGAGGTGCTGCATTATGAAACTTTCCAAGATAGAATGGGAAAAGGGAAAAGAAGAAGAAAAAATTCTTCTCAGCATCTCTCTCTGTACAGTTATGTACAGTTAAAATCTAAAGTCATTATTGCCATGGGCCTATAAATATTTCAACAACAGTATTGATAAATATCTATAGTACCAAAGGAAGGATTTTTTTTTTTTTTTTTGTACTGGAGTTGACCCTATCATGCTCTGTCTTGGCTTTAAATCTATGTCAGGATGGCCAAGTTTAAACCTCTTCTGTTGAATCTGATCAATTTGTACAGATTCAATTAAAGTCTTCTTTTCCCCAACATAACTCTCAACATAACTCCCATTAACTTCAGAGAATGTGTCTCCTAATTAAAAATATAGAAATGTATCTGTGACTTGATTATCAGTGTATGGCTAGGAAGAGTTTCAGCTCAACTTTCAGTGGGCAAGTGTCCGCATTACCAAAATTATGTCATAACTGATAATTATGTTCAAGTCAAGGACTTTATGGAAAATCAAATTATTCTCTCATTTCTAAACGTGGTTGCTCCAAAGCTAGCTGCAAGTTTATTGGCAGGTTAATCTAGATAAAAACTCCTGAAGTCTTCAGTATAGAGTGCTATTAGTCCAGCACTTGTCATCAGCATTGTGTTTGATTTATTTTCAATTTAAAATATAAAATATCTCAAATTCCATTAATTCTGATATCAGAAGGAACTTTTCTACAGTATGACCTTGACTGACCTGTGTAAACCAATTACTGAATTTCACTAAAACAGAAAAAATATTTTACTTATAACCATTCTGTTTATATTACCTTTCCATGGCTTCTGTTTATGTTTCTTTGCATCCCATCCACTAATCACTGAATGCAAGCCCACTGAACATTTACTCTTACAGAATGTAGCATATAAGCAATGCACTATCACATCCTTTTAAAGAAGACTGTGTATTTTGGGCAGAACAAGAGTTGTTAAAACCACATTATCCAAACAAATCTGCTCACCACACAACATTGTCTAATCATTTTCATTCTCAGCAATTCAATTAAAACAGAAATTGGGACCACGAGAAAAATCTATATTTTAGCCAAAGAAGTTATTCATGAAAAGAGAATGGAAAGATTAAATCTGTTGTACTGAGTCCAGATTATTAGCAAGCTCGGTTACCAAGTTCTTTGTTTTTCAATGTTGAAAAGCACTTTTCCACATTAAACTAGCCCTATGAGGGAAATCACATATTAGTCACAGTTTTCCAATCAGAAGATTTATTTTTCAACAAGGGAAAAGAATTTTCAAAGCTCTGTTGTAAAAATGACAACCCATTCGTCATGAACTTCAGCAGACATCTTTTTAGGATGCAACTATAGTTCAATGACCTCCATACAATTTTTTTACATAGGCCTGAGCTAGCATAGACATGAACTGGTGGAAATCAGATCTGCAACCTAAGAATGCAGTGTTATTTTCTCATTTGGTTCCTTCACTGAGAAGGCATAAAGGAGACAATAAGGGCAATAGATTTCAACTCCAGTGTTAATAGAATAATAGCAACATGATTCGTGTTTTTAATCTCAATTAGATTCTGCATATTCAGGATGCAGTTATGAATAATAATAATAAAAAAAAATAGAAGACTACAAAGCAATAGAGACTGTTCCTTCTCCAGTCTTTCACTTCCCTGCTCTTGATTTGGCTCTGTGAACTAGTTTGGTTTTGCAACAATGTTCAAATAGATTTCTTTCCTCCCAGTGAAGCTACCAGTCTCTTATTCTCTTACAACCACCCACATACAGTGTCTTTCCAGAATCATCTACTTCTTGTATCTTCTAATACCTCCTTTCTCCCTGTCAAGTGACTGTGCTTTCTTCTCCTTAAAACTCTCCTTTCTGAAATTCCAGCTTCTCTTTTCTGTCCAAGACCCCGAGTTACCTTTTCATTTATTTCCTCTTTCATTCAATTAATCTTTTCCAGATTTACCTTATTCTCTCTTCCCCTAAACACCTCTGTCATCAGCCTTACTGTCTCCCAAGTCCTTCCACATTTCATTGCAGAAGTACACTTTTGCTTATATATATAATGGCGGAAAAGGGAAGAACATAACATTACCTAAGCTGCATTTTTTTGAGATCCCAGACAGGTCAGCACACTCTTGCTCAACACATTGAGAAGGAGGCTTGTATTGTGTTTGCTTGGCAAGGTTTTGGTAGCGGGGGAGGGCTACAGGGGCGGCTTCTGTGAGAAGCTGCTAGAAGCTTCCCCCATGTCCAAAAGAGCCAATGGCAGACGCCTCCAAGTCGGACACACCGCTGGCCAAGGCTGAGCCCATCAGCGATGGTGGTAATGCCTCTGGGATAACGTATTTAAGAAGGGGGAAAAACTGCTGCACAACAGCAACTGGAGCCAGAGAGAAGATGAGAACAGTGAGAGAAACAGCCCTGCAGACCCCAAGGTCCGTGAAGAAGGAGGGGGAGGAGGTGCTCCAGGCACTGGAGCAGAGATTCCCCTGCAGCCTGTGGAGGACCCCACACCAGAGCAGGTGGGTGCGTGAAGGAGGCTGTGACCCTGTGGGAAACCCGTGCTGGAGCAAGCTCCTGGCAGAACCTGTGGACCCACTGGGAGGGGGGTCCCTGTGCCTGAAGGACTGCAGCCTGTGGAAGGGACCCACGCTGGAGCAGTTAGTGAAGAACTGCAGCCTGTGGGAAGGACCCACATTGAAGAAGTTCATAGAGGACTGTCTCCCATGGGAGGCACCCCACACTGGAGCAGAGGAAGAGTGAGGAGCAACCCCCCTGTGGAGGAAGGAGCGGCAGGGACAACGTGTGATGAAACTCAACCCACAAGCTTTTCATTGTATTTTCTCTCCCTGTCCAACTGAGGGAGGGGGAGCAATAGAGCAGCTTTGGTGGGTACCTGGCATCTAGCCAGAGTCAACCCAACACAAGATGGTAACAAAATACCATACAACATTATACACGGCTTTCTTGCATCCTTTACCTACACTGTTCTACAGGACGTACTTCAGAAACTGGAGGCACTGAGGCAGGGAGCGGTTCTGAACACAGGGTATCCCACTGAATATTTCTTCTTGATATGGCATTCAGTACCTAAATGCTTGGCTGGCTACATGTTGTTCCACATCTCCCTGCCTAGATCCAATTAATTTTGGTGCTGCAAGGCAGAAGACTGATCTCAGAAGGAGGTGACTTATAGCTAATATTTGGAAGCTGTTTTTCTTCAAGAATTTGAAGAGATGAAACATCAAAGGAAAGAAATGGGTAAGTCACTGTCTTATCTGGTTCTAAGTGAGAAATATGTCACAAATATAATGGCATATGGCCTTCAGGAACAGTAATAGAAGGCATAAGCTGTCCCGTCAAGAGCAGCAAAGGTCTTGGGATCAGAGAGATGTTAATTCAAATATCACTGGTATGACTGACTCCTCTTTTCACATAATAAAGGAGATAGAAGTCCTGGGATTTGCATAATTCACTGTAAATAACATGCCAAATCTCAGGACCTTTATAACAGTTTGCCCCTGCAGACTCTGTAGTGAGTAGCAACTGTTTTTGTGGAGTCACATGAGCGGAGACTATTTAAAAGGTGCAGCTTGAAAGAATGCTGTAATCTTTTTTCTTTGCATGCTGACTCCCGAAGTGGCAAAATGCAGTGATGACAGTGATGATGGTGGTGTCTTCCTGTAATTGTGCTCTCAGCACATTCAACAATATATTGAGTACCATCAGTATGATCTGAAACAATGAAGTTTGCTACCAAGAAATAAATCATTATTTAATTCTGTCACATGAATTGTCTTTCATTCTACACACACACACACAAAGCGCCTTTTCTGGAGAGGTTTATAAAAAAGAACAAGACAAACTTGGGATGTGGTGAAGTACTTTCAGCTGGGACATTTTCTGTGTCACACAGTAGTTTTTAAAAACAAAGAGGGAGTAGGCTTGTATTTGTCTTCTGGACACAAGAAGGTGCTAGATTTATGAAAACTATTTTGTGTATGATTTTACTAAGAAGCAATCAGGGAGAAAATGGGTATTTTAGTTACAGCAAAAATAAAGCTGCAGCTTAAATGTTTTTTTGTTCAGCAAGGATTGTTATTTTACTTCATAATTCTTCAAACAACAGACAGGAAGAACAGCAAGAGTGTTCTTGTGTGTTTGTAAACACTCACAAAAAGAAAAAAAAGAAAGGAAAAATGTTGGTAGATATTTCTACCAGTCCAATCCTTTCAAACATCAAAGGTTCTACTGGCTCATCAACCCCATGTCAGTTAGCAGGGCATGTAGACACATGCAGCTGCTCCTTTGTTCACTGCTACCAGAATGCTGTCCATCATAGCCGAAAAATATTTTAGCCTCTTTATTCTGGTGTTACTAAGCAGAAAAAAGACAGACATGCCTCCAGAGACATGCCTTGTCTTCTACTTCAATAGATCTAGGTGATGTGAAGACAATGGATGTAAAAAACTGTAAGAACTGAGATATGATTATAAATGATCATGTCATTTTAAATCAGAAGAATGCAAAAGGAAGAATTCTGAGCACAAAAGGAAGTTTCAAAAGTTGTTTGCATTTACTAGGATCATATGATGCAGTAAGCCACTGAGCAAGTAAATTTGTGTATGACGCTGCTAAGTATTTTTCAGACCTGTTTCCTGAAACAAGGTTGTCTATGATGTGAGGACGGCCTACATTTCTTATTTCTACCCTGTATTTGGTTTGGCTTAAAACAAACATTTGTCTGTGCTCACTTTACCTAATGATGCAGGTTGGTCTACATTAATGATCTGTGCTTTTCATTATTTACTGTTCTCCCAACCTGCAGAAGCAGCGCCAAAGGGACATGGAAGACAGAAAACTTCCACTAATGTAGAGAAAGGGCTTCCCAGAGCTGGCATATACTTCCTTTCATTCTGTGTCATTTTTAGCTTGTCCAGCAGTACAGACATGAAAAGTTACCTAGCACTATCAGCAGTGATGACAATTGTAGTTCTTTGCATAAAAAAGCATGAGGACTTAAAGTTGTTTCTGGTCCTTCAGTAACTGAAGTGCAAGAAGAAAGTACCTTGTGTCTTGTGACTATCAGAATGTCCTTCCCCAGTGAGGTTTTGTAAAGCTGTATATTGGCAACCTGTGTACTCAGTACACCACTTCGTGCTAGTATCCAAAACTGAAGAAAAGAGATGTAAAAAAAATTCAGAGAGGGCATAATGGACAATTTTTTTACTCGCATCCTAAGATATAATACTATTCTTGTGCATAGATAGTGAAAATATGCACTTTAAATATGTAGCTGAGCATATACTTTTGTGCCTCTCTCTGCAATTTTTGTATTAGTAAGATATTGATTATCTATACACTAAGTATCAAATAGGTTATATAGATAAAGGCTCATGCCAATGCCTATGCATAGAATAATTCTGAGTGTACTCTTAGCATTCACACAACACTAAATGAGGTGAGTCTTCTATTTGAAGTGATGCACTTGGATAAGCATTTGCAGGAGCAGAGACATAAAAAATGTAGTTATGTTTCCCTCTAAAGTCTGAATTGGTCTGCTGAAACTTTTAAAAAGCCCTATGAAAATTATATTTTTATGAGTATAGAAAGTTAATGTATTCCAAAGATATCCAAAATACTGTCACCAAGTGGAAAGCATTTAAAGAAATACTAGGACATGATATTCCCAGAGCTCACTGCTAAAACCTTAGTGATTTCCATCTCCTCGTTATTTACACAGGATCCACTCCCCTTTCCTCTCTATAAATTGCTTTCTTCTGGGTATGATACAGAAGGGTGATTCAACTCTCCTTACAAAACCCCAGTGGAAATCTGAGCACTCTGAGAAATTCACAGGGTCTGGCTAGTCAATGTAACTGGGACTACATTCAGTACCTAAAAAATCCCTGTGTATTTTAAAGACAGCAAAAAGTTGTGGTGGTTTGTTTTCTGTTTTGGTTTGGTTTGGTTTGGTTTTTTTGAGGAAGGCCTTTAAATAGGGAACAGGTTTCGCATTTGCAAATTCTATTTTTAATCTCCCTTTGCAGTGAATGTTCAGGGATAGTAATAACACTGCAATATCTTCTCAAGAATTTGGAGCTTTGTCAGTTGTCCTGGTTAAAGGTTTCATTATTTGCTATTGGCAGAGCACACAGGCATGAAGCATTCATCATTCTAAGTTAATATACGTTATCTATTTAAATGTGGGAAACTCACTTGCAAAAATAACTTGGTACATTGTGTGCTGCTTATTGATTGGAAAAAAAATTACAGCAAATGGCCCAGGATAAATAACTGTTCTTTTCCAGAGGATAATATCAGATCAAAACAGGTTTGTAAATACCTTCTTGACACAATCCAGTTCAAAACTATGTTTCTGAAAATGTGGTTCTCTGGATATGTATAAAAACTATTTGTAATTACCATATTCAAAAGAAAAATGAATAATGCAAATTTTGTCTCTGTTTCAAAGATCCAAGCATGATTAACATAGGTAAATCCATTTGCAATATAGACAGTTCATTAGAATGTCTTTAGAAACTCCTAATCTCCAACTGGCAAGGCGCTCCAGGACTCTTTGTTTTCACACTTTGCTAAAACATTTGAAAAAAATGGAGCTGTTAGACTAATCCCTTATGAAAATTGATTTGTGACCACAGTAAATTATCCTAGGCTTTTTATGAGTCACTTCATCTATTTTTAATAACTGCCGAGATAGTTAGGAAAACTATTTTTGATCAGTCATTAGGGGTTTTTTTTAAAGTGTATTGTTTTGTATTTAAATACATTAAATATGAATCACAGTTGCTGGATTATGTTGCATATATGAAATGTGATATCGTATGTTAAAGTATACTTTTATATACTTTATGATATAACCATCCAATATATAAAGTTGAAGGTTAAATTGCTTATTTAAGACTTAACATTGTCCCTCTGTTGAATCATGCCATTATACAATTACAGAAGAAAGCATTATAGGACATCACATAAGGAAACAATAAAAACTATCTTCAGTGCTTAATACCGTCAGTCTGTTCTCAAAGCTTGTCAGATGTTCTTACGCTATAAGATAGTTTTGGAAGTAAGCACAGGCCTCATCCTACACTAATCAGACCTCTAAGAAGCACTTGAACTAGAGTGAGATCGAATATCTGAATGGCACTAACTGACCTTAACTCTGTTAGTTACCTCAAATATCTCTAAAGCCCATAAAATGGTTAACTATGAATAAAAAATGAAGGTTTGCTTTAGAAGGAAGGTTATGACTATGTTTTCAAGCAAACCTCTTTGAAGAGCACAGCCTAAAATCCCCCAAGTTTTCAGAATCCAGAACAGAAGTTATTTTTGCTTCCGTGTTCCAAACTATATTAAGGATGAGGTGTTGTGAGTGGAGTAAGGATGTGGGAGGCACCCTTAATTAAAGGGACACCTCCAGCCCTGACAGCTCTACTATTTCTTAAGTGATAAGAAATCCATATTCCAGAGTAATCTGTGATTTAGTCCACCATTTAGGCTATCTGGATGAGAGCTAGCAGTAATATTTACTGTGATTATTCAGAGTTACTAGTGCAAAATACTTCAGAAATGAAACACTGATCAGGAGTTTCTACAGTCAGTCCTCTTTACACAGTGCCATTTTTCCTATGTACCTGAGTTTATCAGTAGACACCCATTTGCTGGATTTTCTCTCTTACAATGTAATAATATAATACTATGTGAGATCAAATTCCAATTAATGCTTTTAATGCTGTTATTCCTATTGAGCAAAATCTTAGCTGTACAAAAATTACTGTATCAGTTAAAGTTTTTTGTAAATGTTCAAAGTAGTACTACTACTGACTAGTCTAAACAATGGCATTTCATGGCACGTTGCATTTTCCTATTAGTTGACACATATCTACTATATGTAATTGATAAGCATGAAGAGAAGCAATAGTGCAGTTTGTGTAATAATGAGTCTAGCTGAATTGTATCAGGAAAAGTCAGACATTTTAATGTTATCTTAAAGCTTCCAGAAACAGAACTGCTTTTCAGTTCTTCTCAGAAACTTAGGGCCACCCTGAAATTTGAGTGCAAGTTCTCCCTTGACCCAGAGGTTTTCCAGGGGAGATTATAAACTAGGTGACTTTGCTTGAGCAATAGAAGACCCTGCTTGAGTGGGGAAGGGTGGACAAGGCTACCTCCAGAGGTACCTTCCAACTTCAACCATTCTCTGATTCTGTGATAACCAAGTTTCCTGAAGGCAGTTCAACAATAGTGAGTCAAAGTTCCTATTTAATCACTACAGACTGCTGCATGCTAGGAGAAAAAAAAATCACTCAGCTTTTGACCATGTTTTCTTTGCATGTCCTTGTGCCCCTTTTATGGTCACTTTTTGTAAATACAAGAAGAAGATTTATCTGCAGGCCGTACATTTGAAGTCAACATTGGACAACATCAGTAAGAAATTCTAAAACAAATAAATTCTGAAATTTCTAAATACTTCTGCAACCCAGTCTGAAGAACTACAAACTCAGAATACTCTGAACTACCAACTTCCGTTGTTAGCTTTAACAATAGTTAAAGTCAATAGTCAGTTTTCAGGTAAGTACAGGAGAGGTTGTTCTTTTAATGTAATTGGAAGGGGATTTGCTTACACTACCTACTTACTGTTAAGTTAGGATTTATTCCATAAAGAAACTTTCTGCTGCCAATAGTGGCCTTCTAGCAACAGGACAGCACTCCTTCAACATCAGCCCTTTCTCCAAACACATGAAAAAGCTGGGAAGAAGTATTTCATATCTGTTGTGATTTAATCCCAGCCAGCAACTAAGTACCATGCAACCATTTGCTCACTCCTCCTGGCTCCTAGTGGGATGGGGAGAAGAATTGAAAAAAAGAAGTAAAACTCGTGTGTTGAGATAAGAATGGTTTAATAACTAGAGTAAAATAAAAAATAATAATAACAATAATAAGTATTATAACAAAAATTAAAATAATAAAAATATGATGAAAAGGAATATTTAAAAAAAAAATAGAGAGAGAAATAAACCCCAAGAAAAGACAAGTGATGCACAATGCAATTGCTCACCACCAGCTGACTGATGCCTGAGCACCAATCTGCCCCTCCTGGCCAACTCCTCCCAGTTTATATACTTAGCATGACATTCTATGGTATGGAATATCCCTTTCACTAGTTCGGATCAGTTGTCCTGGCCATGCTGCCTCCCAGCTTGCTGGCATAGCATGGGATACGGAAAAATCCTTAATTTAGGATAAGAACTACTTAGCAACAACTAAAACATCAGTGTGTTATCAACATTATTCTCACACTAAATCCAAAACACAGTGTACCAGTTACTTAGAAGGAAATTAACTCTCTCTCGTCTGAAACGAGGACAATATCCTAAAGAAGTGTTTAATGAAGAACTGCTGTCCTCACATATCTTTACCAACACTGCTCAGTTGCTGAGTGATCTTCCTATCTAAAATGGGTTTTCTAGGTGTACAGCTCACTTGCCCTTTATCATAATTATTCTACAAATATAATACATAAACATATTCAAAGTCTGGTCTAGGTAAATCAGAGAAGTGTAAGTTTTTCTTCATCAGATCCTGCAAAACTGTTGTGTAGGGCGGTAAAGGTGTGGTGCGCCAGGATGTCTGTATTTCTTTAGCATCCAGATGACTTTTCTGCAGTGATGTCTTGTGCTTTCAGAAAGCATTGATGTCTTCTGGTAGCAGAGAGATACTGACGGCAGAATACAGCTGACAGAATAAAAGTTGCTTTGACAAAGGTCTAAACTTTGCCCTTAATTGTTTGTTCACTATAGAAATCAGTGCAAGTGACACTTACAGGGTTATTTTTTGTTCAGCTCTTCTTGAACAAGGAATTTGATTTTGTGCAATTCTGTTATTTCCAAAGGTATAATTAACACAGGGTCATCTCAAAATTATATGCCTCAATAGGTAACTAGCTTTTGTCTTAATTATAGGCAAGGGAAACAATTTAGTTGCTTGTAATTGTCAAACCATAACTTTATGATAAAAAAATTCCTTGTGGATGCCTGCATAAAGTTGAATTGTGGGCAGGAAGTTGTAAATATTCAGGCTCTGTCTGAGTAATCAAAGAAAACAGGGATGAAGAGAAAGACTGGAGTATAAGAAAAAGACATATTCCTGGATCACAGGTCTTTGGAGAAAGGAGGAAAAAGGTCTCAAAAGCATAAGCATACTATCCTTTATAGCCTTGAACAGAAGCCAGAATTATTCAGTCTTTCTATTCTGCTGCTGCTGCCAACAAGTCTCTGAGAAATACATTAATAAATTTGTGTGTATATCTATTGTTGATCATTCTTGAGGATGACAGCTTATTGTTGTTGTCATTTACTCTATTTGTTAAAGGAATAGAAGTCTATGTAATGGACCTAATCAGAGATTCCAATCATCCTGAGGAAGTATGTTGACTGCTATGATTTCCAATCACAAATTTGATTATGGGAGATGCTAGTTTGTTTGGATTAACCAATTAATGAAAGTTCCTTTCTATTTCTTTCTTCACAACTGGACCACTGTCATCCTAGCTGTTATTTAGTGAAATTCCTTCATATTCATGTACAGTTGTCAATATTGGAACATTTTTCTGGCAACCAGCAGCAACTGCTAATTGGGTCATCAGTATCATGAATTATCGTTCAAGCTGGAATAAATAGTAGTAACAAGGAAAGACCAGAGCAATCAGTTTTAGGACATCTGGATTTCTGTGTGACACCAGCAGATCAGCAGAATGGAATCAGAAAAAAGGAGACAGGTTGATCTGGAAACCCAAGGTCAGAATCTGCATTCTTGTACAGCTCTATAGCCTATGGACAGGAAATATCTTGCAACTTCTGTGTTGTTAGTTTTGTTATAGCTAACTGGTGTGCCAGTAGAGAGAGATGACGTCCAGTTCTATAATTTTGACAGTTAAAAGATATTCCTACAAAGTAAAATGAAGTGTGATTCTTGCATGTGTTAACTTCATCCTAACAGTTTAACAGCAATGAAATTACAACTGCATGGTCTGAACACTTGATAGCCACAAGGTTCTGCACCTTGAAAACAGCTCTGGCTGCAAATGGAGGTAACCATGTAGGCACTGTTAACACAGAGAAGTAGAAAGTCTGTATTTAAAGAGTTCATTGAGAAAACAGAACAGCCAAAATGAGACAACAATAAAATTTATGACCATATCAATATTAAAAATAAGCAGATTTTACAATGGTTTAAATGTTGACTGGGATTAATGAAATGGTAATGCAAATGCATAGAAAGAATGTGCAAAAGGCAAAAAGCAAATTGTAAGTGGGGCTTAAAGGTTAGTTTATTCATGTTGGGAAAATCAGTTCATCTGCATCCACCCATTTGCCGAAATTGGGATTGTTTAAGATACACAGGAAAAGATTTTTCCAGTTTTTCTCTTACACAGCTATCTGGAAGTTCATGGCAATATTTTAAAGGCAAGCTTGTATCACAATACACAGCATATAAAATTTTTGCTTGTTTTGTAGTCAGCACTTCCTGTCACACATATTTGGAGCTATAATATTTGCATTTTTGTTAAATAAGTGATGTGTCTACTGCAGTAGCTTTTTAATTGACCAGTTTTAGATGGTCTGAATTGCAACTGTGAATGCTCATAAAATAAAGTGAAACAAAGTTCTTCTATAGTGTGTTTCTTAGGTGTAAGTCAGTCTTTCCTTTCTGCTCTTTAAAGTCATAGCAAGACTCTGCAGTCACTCAGGTTTATGTTTCACCATAAATCCAGCCTCAGTCAGAGGAATCACTAAGAATTTAAGGTATTAAAACCAGCATGGTTCTCCAAGAACCACCTCTTCTCCAAGAATTGGAATGGCTTTGGGTTTAGAAAACTTTCTTTCCCATGATTTTTGTACAGTAGAGCAAATGAAAGGTTCCTGATACTTTCCTCAGTTCTTCCATATCCAGAGGGGTCACCGTGTTTGACAAAATTTTGTTTGTAAAAGAAAGCTATGACTCTGACTTTTCCTTCCAGTTTTCAGTGGTGTATTGTTAGGTTTAATCTGCTCCAAACCTTGCCATGTCATTAAAAACTTTTTGTTATTCACTGTTAGCTGTTTATTTCAAGCTAATGGAACTTGCCTTATTTAAAAAAAAAAAAAAAAAAAAAAAATCCAGTTACTAAGGCCTGTCATTTTTAAATTGAAATGAAAACTAAAGCACTTTATGTATTGGAAAGAAGAATTCATCTACTAGGGATTTCTTTATTAGATTACTAACTGCTAGCTGTATATACTGATATATGTACTGAAATAAATCTTTCCCATATTTATACCATGTTATTATAATAAAAAGGTCAGGTTCAAGAACAGTAAAAAAGATTTAGAGCTCTAGGACCATTAAGAAAACATTTTAAAAATTATATCTTCTCTTTCATGAACATTTCTTCAAATTCCTAGAGCCTAAATTGAAGTAATGCTTTTTAAGCAAACTTTTATATGTGTAGTGTTAAAATAATCTTAAATAAATAAAGATGCACTCACTTTTTAGAAAAATAATTTACCGGGGAAGACTGCCTTATGTGTTCCCTGTGAATAGTAGGACTTACTGCCTTACAGTATGGTGAGGATGTGACCCAACAAGTTCCCTCTTCAGTACATTAGTTGGCAATACACTAATTCAGCAAAAAGAAAAAAAAAAAAAACAAACCAACCCCCCCCCAAACCATTACAAGAGAAAGAAGACTGTATTAGCTATATATGCTTTTAAAGTGTCCTGTGACTTCTAACTTTTCGTGATATTTTCTGAGAAGAAAACCTGACATACAATTAACAGAAACTGTGCACATATATCTGCAGGGTCTTTATGTTTCAGATACAGTGCTACTTCCACCTGTGCAAATACCAATAAAATTAATTTCAGAACTGAAAGGTCATGCCTGATTTGTCATCTGTGTTCTGTAGATCCATGAAATATGCCCAAGGCATTATGGACAAAAGTTAAGCCTGAAAACAGAGAAAAAATAGTGAGGTAGAAAACTACGATTTTCTCAAAATAGAGCACAATTGGACTTCCTAAGTCAAAGTGTTTTCCCATTTGTCAGATCTATTCAAGTTTCGCTCTGTTAATTTTTCCAAAGTGGAACAGTTTTAATTCCTAGTGGGAGGAAATTTCTTCCTTGACATGAAGCTTTGACGAACTCAGGCTAACAAAGAGAATCTTTTCTTATTCTTCCATGTTGTCATTTGGTAGTGTCTTTGTCCAAGGAGAGATCATCTCTAACACTCTACTTTTCTACCAACTACTTACTGCTAGACTGTTAAATGCTAGAATGCTAAAAAGAGGCAATTCCAGTAGTGCTCAAGGGAAAATTACATGTTAGGATCATCCTAACCATTTCCATGTATGCATGTATGTGCATGTGTGTATTTTGTTTTCTATATATGCTTATATTTTGTAAATAAATTTTGTATGTGTTTGCATCTAGCATCTATATATGTGTGTGTATATGTGATGGATGGTCTCACCAGGATTCCGTGATGAATCATTACATTGACAAGATGATACCTTTTTTTTTTTAAATCTCTGACCAACTCTACCAATAGGCATATTGACATGCATTTCATTTGACAACTATGTAGTCAACTGATGAGTTACATGCAGATATGGTTTTCAATATTTTCAAACTGCAAAAGTTTTTGTAATGAGACTGCTTGTGTTAATGAGAAATGCAAGATGAGATCTATGTTTTAGAATATTTTTGTGTCCCTCTGAATTGTAGGGTGTCTATAAGCAGTGATTATCATTGCTTCCTATAGATACTTGTAAAAATAATTCCATGAGGGGAATGGAAGACACAGGAGTATAGTTTGATGGGCGCACTTAATAATTTAGAAGATAAAATTAAAAAGAAGTCAAAGCCTCTTTGATATACAGAACCAGTTCAATAATGTTTGTAGGATTCTTAATGCTATGGCATACACAACATAAATGTGTAAAACACTCCAGGTTTGATAAATCTGTTCTATAAAAACAACAACAAAAGAAAGCATAGTTATAACCATGAAGCAGCTGTCCAGAAGCACAATATTAACAAATTTAACTGCTACATTTTACTAATTTTTTCTTTTGAGAAGAGACTTTTGCAGATTAAGCTTTCTGAATATAAGAATAGTCACAAAAACCCCCAAACAGCAGTGTGTCTTTTGTTTTGGTATTTATAAGGATCAGTGAGCGCACACATGGTAGAGCCAAAATGTATGAAAATAACCTAGCTGCATCTTGCTACATTTATTAGATTCCAATTGTTCTTGTGCTACAGTCACAATAGTCTGAACTTCAGTCTTACATTTGTTTATAATCCATTTCAGAACATTTAAAGAAGACAAAGTGTATTGTGAGGATAAGAGACAGTCTGGACTTGACTCCTTGTTTCACTATATAAATGTGCATACTGGCAAAACATCACACATTATTTAGAATCTTGGGGATGCAGAGCTAATAAAAAAGGAAAAGGGAATTTTTATAACAGTTTTTACCAGAATGATGGAAATGGTTAAGTGAAAGTGCCCAGGTGTGGCAGAGGAAGAAGAGGTTTGAAAACAAAGTACTGAGCTGGCCCTTTTTAATTGCCTAGAGACATATCTACACCATATTAAAATACTTTGATTAGTTTCTGAATACAATCAGTTATTTAGTAACAAGTCATGGCAACTTCCAAACTCTACAAGATACCATATACCAAAGCACTCCTAAGGAGTCCTGTTAATTCTGTGTATTGGCTTTCATGTGATATCTGGTTAATATTTGCTGCCCCCTGTAGTTTACTGACACAGTTTCCATAAAATCATCTTAGGTGACTTTTAAAATTTAGAAAATCAAAATATAACCCAAATATCCTGATCTTTTCTGGTGATTATCCTTTGGTTATTTCTTGTTTCTATCATCCTGTCTGAACTGCTGTTGTGTTGAGAATTGGGATGATTCTTAATTAAGTCTTTTTCAAATGTTATTTGATAGATTAAAATGAACAGATATTTTAATGTACATGGATCATATTTTAGACATGACTCTTCTCAAGTAAATATGATTTCCTTTAAAGAGGTAAACCAGGAAAATATTTAATAAACTGCTTGGTAAATAGTTACAGCATATAAACATCAACATACTCTTTATGGTTCTTTGAAGTCTATTTTTGGAGAAAACAATGAAAAGTGGTAGTTTGGAAGTTTAGCAGGCATCTAAGACTCTTGCCGAGTTTAAAATGGCCCCATCACTGACTGATGAGAAATCACACTGTGCTCCAGAATTTAATAACTGGACTGCACAGTTATCAACATCTTCCTGTTGTTGAAGGAGGAGGGATTAAAACAGCCTAGCAATAGTTTGCATGAGAAGTGAGGACTGCTGTGAGGTATAACTCAGGTTTTTTTAACCCAGTAATGCTAGAACCAGCTCATGATGATTAACTTCCTGAAGGTGTTATGACTTCCTGGAGGTGTTATAAAGCAACTAAACAAGGGACGTATATACTTATTTTTATTTTAATTTAGAAGAAGGAAACTCTGAATTCTGGAAAACTAGAACCTGAAGAGGTTTGCAGCACATTGTTCTGTTGACTAAAGACTATCAGGTCTTGTAAAACAAATATTTATAGGTAACAGTCACCAAGAATGTCATCTGAGTTCAAAAACTGTGTTCAATAAGTTCAAACTGAAAACCTCTCAACCAGTCAACATGAATTTCTCTCATTTACAAATTACAAGAAATTGAGTTAAAAGGCAAAGTGGGAGAAGATATGAAAAAACGGCCAGAGGTGTCAGCCTCTGCCACAGATCAGGATACAATAGCAAATCTAATCTAATACCTTTTCTATCCTGGTACAGATAGACTTACCTTGAAGCTGTACTTGACCTTTAGCAAAGATGGTCATGCCATGCTTAAGGCAAAATCGGCAGGTGAGGAATGACCTAGGCAATTGACAATTTGTCTGTGCTTGCAGAGTTCATCAATCCCAAATGCTAGGCCTGAACAGCTCCAAGACACAGCAATGCATGGGGATTTTTTTGCTTTGACAGATGAAGGTGCAAACTTAAATGTCACCATTTGGTTTTCACAGATGTACACTTCTTAGCATATGTACCTAAGGTAGAAATTTGTCTTCAAAAACAAATGAAGCAAACAAAGTATAAGGAAGGAAGACGTGATGGAAAGCAAAAAGGGGGAAAATACCACGTAAAAGTCTGTATTTCAAATAGTGTTTCAAGAATGTAAAGGTTGGCACAAATGGTAGTGAAACACACTCCCTTCACTTCCTCTGTATGCTTGCCTGAAACTGCTATTGCCAGTTTATGGTTTAACACGTCCATGATGATATATTAAAAAATGGTTGCAAAAACAATTTTAAGTATACACTGGATAAGACTTACAAAGTTAAAGATAACACTTCTTTAAAATAGCAGTACTGTTACTGAGTCATATTGCTTATGCATAACCAATTTATCAATCCATAAACCTGAACTTCACGAAAAGGTCATTTTGATAATTTGTTCTCACTTACTGTGTAACAGAGGATACAGAATTTCTCTCCCCCAGTCCTGCCTCATGCCATTGCACTGCCTTAGCAAAAACATGTCTTTTGGAAAAGCATCTAATATTTATTTAAAAACCTGCTGGATGGAGAATCCATAATATTCTTAGAGAAGTCATTTTAGTATCTGAGTAGCCTTGCTCCTTAAAATCGATCTGTTATTTCTCATCTCAAATTGTCTTTTTGGTGTCTTTGGTACACCAGAATTTGACACCTGTCACTATCAAAAATCCTTACTTACATACTTAAGAACTACAGGGAAATCAGTTTTTAGTTCCCTCTGTTTAAACTACATAGATTGAGCTCTTTAAGCCCTGACAATAAAACAAACTTCCCCAATTCTTGTGATTTTTCTAATGAATATGTTAAAAATACTGTACCTATTTACATTGGTATATACTACCTATTTCATAACTGGTTTTGTTTCTAGAATTCTGCATGTATTACTATTTACCACATTCCTCTACCATATCCCATACTTTCCTCAAAGCTCTGTGTTGAGTTACAGAAGTCTCAGTGAATTCTAAACTCAAACTGTTAGAAAACATTATCGTGTAAAAGTAGCTTTCTGAATATGACATGATGGCATTCATTTAGGGCTGTTGTCATAATGCTTTCCTAGAAACAAATGCTAGGTGGCCCACTAGAGTGCTGGGAGTCTCTGTTTTAGTAGTGAAAATTTATTTTTCTACATCTTTTCTTTGAAAGCTGTTAAGATGCTTAAGAATGCCTATAAGAAACACTGTCTATCTGAAGAATTTGATAAGAATAGACTGTATTTGGCTTAGATGGGGGGAAAAGAGGAACTTTGGGTTTAATTTTTTTAATATATTTTTTCCAAGAAGTTGTTTAAAATGAAAAAAAAACCCAGAAAAAAAGGCTTTGGGAAGTTCTCTGAGGGTAGTTCAGGACCTGAGGGATTAGAGGGCAAATGGCAGAGGAGGCAGACAAATAGTGCCATTGTTATGATAGTATACACCACATTCCTGATGGTGACATATATTGCACAGTAGTACAGTTGTTTGGAACAATGCTTTGGGGACCTTCAAAAATTACACACATCATAATCATATCGGATCATTCTCAGAGCAAATATTTTTAGCTGTGCATTTCACTTTTGTGTACTAAAATACTACAACTAAGAAAATGAGCTGACTGTCCCTCAAATCGAATAAACAGTAAATTAAATGTGTGAATGCATGCATATTGGCAATTTTTTCCTATTTGATAGTCTAACCTGGTTATTTCTTTAGAGAGTCTTGGGAAACTAAACTTAGATTTCCCTTACCTGTCATGCAAAAGGCAGCCATGATCCAGTCACTTACTCTCACATTGCACCAACTAAAAGATTTTTGGTGAGAGGAGCAGATCATCTTTGCTGCTCAGGGTACTTCTCAAATAATCCCTATCAAAGTGCTTGCTATGTCTGCTATGACATGTAATTTACTTGTCACTAATAACTTCCACATTGTAAAGGAGATTTTAAAATTATTATTAGTAAATGCATGTTTATAAATGTATAAGAAGGTACTTGTATTTGGTAATGCTTAGGTGTTAAAGAGGGATGGGTGAACAAATGAAATCAAAGAACAGAAGACCAGAATCAAATGGAACCTAGAAACATTTATAAGATACTAAAAAATTACTTGAAAACACATTTGAATTAACTTTCACCTAAAAGAAAACAAATCACATTGTTCGAAACATATTTTAAGAAATTTATGCTTATTTTTACTAATGGAATAAAGACCAGAGACTTCTAGAATGAAGTTTCCATTCAAAATAAGAATACTACCAAAATGTGATATGATTTACTTCCTCAGTGAACTATAGGTTCCACAGTACTTGGCAAAGGGAGGAGGTGTAACATGACAGCATTAGATAAATATTTTTCAGAATTTTTTTTTTAATAGTTAGGTTTTACAACATTAATCTTCAAAGGGAGAGAATATTACAATGCAAGAAATAAATAAGTCAATAAATAAGTCACTCAAGAAGATTCCTGTCACAGAAATACTGGGAAACAAATGGTGGTTAGCTGCTAAGGACTTATTTACAGTGTCTGTTTATTTTTACAAAGGAAAGACAGTCACTGACTTGAGGAATTATTTTTTGCTTGATATGTTTTTGTCCCTGACTAAGTGTGGTTTTAAGTAAGGGAAAAAGCCAAATATAGAAAATGAATGTTTTGCTTATGATAATAAAATCTGTCAATGGACGCACCTTCAGAAAATGTCATCATTGATGAATAATTTATATATACAAAAATCTTAACCCTAATAAATGACAGTGTAGTGACCATTTTATGAGATTCAAAACTAACAGTACTGAGCACATATCTAGTTTTCTTTGACAGCAGTGGGCACTTTTTCCTCAAGATCCTTCTAGATCATAGATCAGCGGTTGTGATAACAGTTTTCTGATACAGGTTTGGAAATGGGAGTGACACTGAGCAGTCTTGATTTTCAGTATAAAGCTGATGAGAAAAAGTGATAAAAATACACTGAAACAACTTGACCTTTCCCTCCTTCTCCCTTTGCTCTTGGATAAATCTAAGAATAATAATAAAATTACAATTTTTATAAAGTATAATAATAACAACAATAGCAGTAATATACTATAATAAGCTTTAGATTTAAAATTCCATTGATGGTCATTTTAAAAAAATAGCATTTTTCATTGTGCTTATTATTATTACAATGATTTTTAGCTTTCAGTTACAGTTAAACTGGCTAACTAAACTACCTGGAAGAATAGGTTTGTAATTTTCAGTTCATCTTTTCATAATTTAAAAAATAAAAATAAACATGACATGGCTTCAGATAATTGATAAATAGGTAAAAATTGCCTGCATTTGGAAAATTTTATGTAGTGGGGATAATATGGGAAAGGGAAAAAGGAAATTGCAGAAGAGTGGAGAGCATATCTGGGCACAGAATAAGGATGGTGGTAGAGCTGTGTAGTTGTGTTAGGAGGAAGGTCTCATTGAAATATATTCACAGATGTTCTAGAGAAAAAGAGCTCCCCTATGAATCCCTGTTTATTCACACTGTGGTTTTGTTCTTCCTTCTCCCTGTGTTTTTTCTAATATAACAAAATTTTAACTTAGATCCTTTAAAGGAGTATGCAGACATCCAAGGAAATAAAGAAACCTTCCGTCAGGTCAAAACCAGAGGTGATAATTTAGAAGTTATTCATATTTAGGAAATCTACATTTCCTTATGGCTACATGGCATGATGCATAGAGTAAGTGTCCTCAAACCCTGTCTACATGGGAACACTCAGAAAAATCAGGTAAAGTTGTGAGGATAAATATGGATAATTAAAGTGTGTTAAATCCTGTGTGAATACTCTCATTCAGAAGTAAAACAATTTTAGAGGGCTATAGCTCAATTCTTGTTCAAGGACAAGTGAGAACATCGTAACAGAGGTTTAATGTGCTTTAATTAAACATCTTAGCCTTTACACTTTCAGTAGACTTGTCTTCACTTTTCTAAGTGTTCCTGGTAAAAGAGTTCTTCAACTAGCAGTTCTATAATTTTTTCTAAAACACAGAGTATTTGTAATTTCTTGAAAGACCTACCTCACATAATGAAGCCATTTATGAAGTATCTACACTTCTGTTTAAAAAAGGTTTCTGGCTAAAGATACTTACAAATGTGAACTGAATGCACATCAGGAGGTAATTAAAGAAATCTATGATCTGTTACTTTAATGAATTTAATAATTTTTTAAAAGAATCTAATTGTTTGGGGGAGGCGGGTGTTGATTAATCTTTGATGATAGCCTTAGTTATCTTCTTCTTCATCTCTTGCATTACCAGAACACCTTTGCAGCTAGCTCTGGGACTTTTAGGAGCTTTTTACTCAGCATATACAGCTTAGACTTTTCTCTGCAATAGTACAGTTGAGGTGTACCCTTTAGTGTCCATTATTATCTACATTAGATTTTGTGACACATAGGAATACTGTCTAAAACCACATCTTTAAATTCTACAGCCATAATGTCAAAGGATTTTTCACAAAGCATTTTTAACTATTTCATAATTAAAAGAGAGAAAGAGGAAAAAAACCCCAAACCTTTACCTACTACATGCTTGTATTTCTAATATAGAGTCACAGAATCATTTAGGTTAGAAAACACCTTTAAGATCATTGAGTCCAGCCATTAACCTGTGGTTACTGCAGAGACTGCCAAGTCCACCACTAAACGATGTCCCTAAGCACCACATCTACACGTCTTTTAAACACCTCCAGGGATGATGACTCAGCCACTTCAGTGGGCAGCCTATTCCAATGCTTGACAACAATTTTGGTGAAGAAATTTTTCCTAACATCCAATCTAAACCTCCCCTGGCACAACTTGAGGCTGTTTCCTCTTGTCTTGTCACTTCTTACTTGGGAGAAGTGATCAACACCCGCCTCACTACAACCTCCTGTCAGGTAGTTCTAGAAAGCAATAAGGTCTCCCTTGAGTCTCCTTTCCTCCAGGCTAAACAACCCCAGTTCCCTCAGCCGCTTGTAATAGGACTTGTGCTCTAGACCCTTCACCAGCTTCATTGCTCTTCTCTGGACACACTCCAGCACCTCAATGTTTCTTGTAGTGAGGGACCCGAAACTGAACACAGTACTCGAGGTGCAGCCTCACCAGTGCTGAGTACAGGGGAACAGTCACCTCCCTGCTCCTGCTGGCCACACTATTTCTGATACCGGCCAGGATGCCGTTGGCCTTCTTGGCCACCTGGGCACACTGCTGGCTCATATTCAGCCGGCTGTTGACCAGCACCCCCAGGTCCTTTTCCACCATGCAGCTTTCCAGCCCCTCTTTCTAATATACTAAGTTACTAATTTACTAAGTTACTAACTAGTCCAATGCTTTTTGTTAAGCATCTCATGCCATCAATGCCACCAATGACTTGAGTTCTGCTCGACGCAAACACAGTCGATGGGTTTCTCCACTGGAGTACAAGACCATGGCCAGCACAGCCTGGCTCAAAGCCTGGACAGGCAACCCAGAAAACAGCTGTAGAACCAAGTAGAGTTTGTCCCTTTCAGGGAAGATCTCTGCAGCAAGGTGCTCGCCTGGTAGGACAGAGCTGATGATGAGTGCTATACTACCACCAACAGGTCAGGGAACAGGACCATCCACCAATTCTCGTCTGCTGTTAAAACTTTAAAAGGTTGAAGTTAGAAAAACCTTTGGATAAGAGAGATCTATGTGTGGCACAGCATTTGGATTGAGATGAGGCAGAAATCCCTTCAGTCCTCAAAGAAACCATCTGGCAACTTAACACATTGAGTTTACATTTTTTTCTGCCCAGAACCTTCTGTAACTTTCAGCCTGGAAGGTAGTGAAGACACATCTCCCTCATCCTGGACGAGTGCTCCTGTCATTAGGCTCCTACATACAGCTTTCACCAGCTCCTCCCTCTTGGAACATGTTTGAAAAGACTTAAGTGAGCCTTGCCAGATTTTTCTGAGCAAAAGGGCACAGGGACCTTTTCTACAGGGACTATGACTATGGCCAGTGATGTAGCACTACATGTCTGTGGGTCTCTAAGGTTGATGTTTGCCAAAGAAATAATCCTTCCTTGTCTTCTGTTGAACAGTTAGGGAACCTGACAGAAAGGAACAGATTCTGATAATCTGAAGTGGGTCCTGTGGAACAAGCAGCACAGAGGGCAGAAGTTCAGACCAGAACTTGCAGATGCTATGCACTCAAAAGTCAAATGTTACTTCTCTCCATTACTGGTTGTTAGGAAATTCTTGTGTCAAACACTGGGAGGGCGGAAAGGGGCAAGTTTTTCCCTGAGCTACATCAATAATGAAATTTCTGCTTAGCATTCCAGGATGTATAACGCAAGGCCAGTTGATTTCATAGCAAGCTGCCAGTGCCGTTAAGCCTACCGTCACGAAGAACGCGGGTCCCTGGTGGACTGTTGGCTGCAGAACAGCAATGAGTCATGTTTTGCTATTTTGCACCAAAAAGTCTTAAACTTGCACTGTGCTAGAAGTCAGACACTGTCTTAACTTCTTTAAACTTCAGTTTGTTATGATTGCAGTCTGCTAAAAGGATGGCGTTGTTAGCCTGGCAAGCTGGCTGTCAGAGCTGTCATTGAAAAGAAAATATTGAATGAAATGCCATCTCTTGAGAGGTTTGTGAACCAAAAGTACTGTGAACTTATCTATGCCACGCTGCTTGTTAGGAATAGTGCTCTCTTAGTAGAGTCAATTTACCCTTTCTACATAAAAAAGTAGAAAACCCTCTCTTGCTTCCCAAAGTAAATGTTTCAGGAATAACAGTAGGTTCCTCCTTTTCCTGCGCCAAACAACAAACCCTGTAGACCTCTTTTAGGGCTGAAGTCTGTAACACAAGTAAATATCTCCTCATTTGTTACTCACACTACAACTAAAATGAAGACTGAAAAAAGTGCAAAGAGCCATCTTTATGCAATACTGAGGGAAAAGAAAAAGCATATAGTAAGAAAACAAAACAAAACAAAACAAAACAAAACAAGAAGATCATCCTGTCCCACCCCAGACTTCAAAGCTATGAAGGATTTAGATATGTTTGTGGTAAGCTGGGTGGAACAGAAGTACAAAATGTGACTGCAGACATATCAGGCCTTATGAAGCACATGTATTTTATGTGTACAAGTGCTTAAGTGACTATACTATGTAAGTAGTATTTTTACAGATGTAGGACTGCATTCCCACTGCTACCAGCACTTCATTCCCTCTGTTAATGTATCAGTGTGATACAGTGTAAAGAGTAGCTCAAGAGAAAGTCATCCCCACTCTGCTTACTGTAGCTCTAAGAAGTGTAACTAGGCTCCATGTGACAAGAACTTAAAATCTCCATAATGGAAATATTGCAGGACACATGGAAGTTTTGACAAACACAGTATCTCTTCATAATATTTTTTTTTTTAATTTAAAGAATACCATCACGTGAAAATTTGGTGACTCTTTAATTCAAGGGAGATGGCAATGGCACCAGGTAAGAATACCTCAGTCCTGTACATGAAAGACAACAAGCATAGTTGAGTAGCACAATCTACGACGTGTTAATTCCCAGCCTTCGTGGATGAAAGCTTGCAACTTATTGCAGCCAGACAGTGAAAGCCTAGAAGTTGATAGCTATGCTCCATTTTTCATGTGCAGGATCAGGCTATCATTATATGGCATTGCTGTCATCCTCCTTGAATTAAAAGAGTCATTGCATCATAGGTGGTGAGAAATTAAAGACTAACTTGTTCTCAGCAAAAGAGAAGGTGTCTGAAGGACTAGGCAACTTTTGACAGACTATGTCCTGAAATCATGTTAAAGAAGTGTCCTGGAAGTGAAGGGAATGAATTGTATCTGTCATATGCCACAGAAGGTGAGGGGTCCTACATGGAAGTTATTACCACGTAAGAAGACAGGTGGGTACCTAGTGATTAAACACCCTTTCTTTCCTCTGAAATACTTTTCTTCTGATTCTTTGCCCCTTGGGGAGCAGTAAACAATGCAGTGGTGGGACACAAGCCAAACCAGTGCTGAAAGCGACAGTGACTAAGGAAAAACTCTGTTTTGAGCCCAGTGACCCCCGGGCTTCCAGAGAGAGAACAGCAGAGGGGTCAGCAGAGCACCGAGCCTACCTGCTTTAGCAGCAACTTGCATCCTCAGACTTGCTGGTTCAGAGAATTGACCACAGTATTTCCATTTCAAATTATTATGGAATAAGTGATGCAGTTATATTTAGTGTCTGTTTCCCTTGCATTTCAATGTTTCATTTAAAAAAGCTCTCACTCCCCTCAAAGCTCCCCCAAAACAGGAGTTGGTTGCTGTTCAAAACGCATTTCAATCAGAAGGAAAGAAAACAGAAAAGAAATTTCGCTCCAACTCCTCATTCCCGATTGTAGCAGAAATAACAGAAGTTTACGTCTACCAAAAAGTATGCGGATCCGTCCTACAGTCAGTGCTGCAGCTTCCCTTCTGTTGCTCCACTTGCAGACCCAATTAGCGTACTGCTGTTTTTTTGACCATACCCTTCCTGTTTGCATTGCTGTAAACCACACTCGTAGTTTCAACACCTTTTGTTTGGAAACAGAGTTTGACTCCACCCTTCTCCTAGTGATAGCTGACTGATGACCTGCTCGGTTAGACTTACTAGGTGTTCATTTCAGACAGAAGAGGCTGAATGTTGCTCTAATGAGTTTCATCAGTGCCATGACTCTCTGGACACATCTACATCGCATAAAAATTTGGTGCAATAATCCTTCAATTAGTGTCCAAGTATAGTTCTGCCCAAGACCAGGTCCGGAATCAGTGTACTGATTTGATTTTATTGACTGAAGCTATGAGCTAGTAACATGGCCACACTGTCTGTGCCTCGAGCTGCCTCATATCATCAGAGGATTGACCATGTGAGGTCAGTCCATACATAGGACTAACAGTCCTGGTGCAAAGTTCTTCTGCTGACACGACTCTGAAGGACAGAGGGATAATAAGGGGCCACTGCATGTAAACAGCTGTCAGTGCTCTTGCCTGGCCATGCTCTGCATCTCATCAGTTGTCCTGCTGCCTCGTTAAATTTAATTTCTAACTATTTTTCTGGGTGAGGAGCTCTGTTCTGCGTGGATGTGGGGGCAGGGGGTGTGAGTGCCAACAGGTATCACACCAAGGGTTGCAGGGACCTGGGCGTCTGCGGTGCCGGCAACTGGAGCACCAGCGTGGGTGTGAGCACTAGCGAAACGCAAGCTGGACCAACTGGTGAGCAGGCGAAGTGGTCTGGGAGGAGTCGCTACAGAAGTGTATGGCCACCGCAGAGACCAGGGGGGGGTCCTGGCCGATGGCCAGGGAGCTGCATGTGCCTGTGTGCAAGATGCACTGTACCGGCGGCTGGAGTGGAACTGCAGCCTCAGGGGTTGGTACATCCAGGTGCCAGCAACTGGGGAGACCGGCATCCAGGGGCAGCTACTGGGCAGACTGAGTGTCTGAGCTCAGCTGCTGCAGGGATCCACACTAGAATTTTATTTCCATTACTGATATATATATATATATAAAATTTAATGCTATGAAAATATAAATTATATCTATTTTTAAAAATCCACTACTGGGAAATACATATTTTTATATGTATATATTATATTATTTTATTTATATATATATATTCCAGTAACATACTTCATTGCAATCAGCCAAAAAGGGGAACAGGATGAGGCCACTGGTGCTGTTCATTTTAATGTTGACTACATCTGTTTGTGCTGATCTGTGTGGCCACCTGCACATATACACATGTACATGCTGTGTATGTGTGTGCAAACCTGGGAATACATTCTCAGCCTCTCTACTGGGAACACAAGGCTGTGGCAGCCCTACTACTGTATTCAGCTGCTCCTAACATTTCATTTCTCTGGGCCCAGCCTTACTGTTTCTCCTCATCCCAAAGAATCCTTAAATCTTCAAGTAATCCCACTGAGTAAGTTGCTAAAAACATTCTAATAAAATCACACAGGACATATTTCTGTGCAAGGATGGGCAGCACCATGGTGATCTACTTAAAAACTAAATACCCCAAACCTCAGAACTTTCCTCGAATGTTTGTCTAGCTTTTGTTATCACAACCTTCCTTCCACCAGTCTGAGGGGAAAGAGGAAAGAGGTGGATTTAAATTTGCCTCAGAAATAAAATATCTGCCTAGGTTGAAGTCATACTAAAGGTTTTAGGAAGTAATCCACTACTTGCAGTGTTTCTCACACAGGTCCTTATTTCATTTAACTTTATTTTATTTACCAGTACTGTATAAGCTGGGTGTTAGGCAGCAAGGGATGCACCAAGGCAGAGCATGCTCCTGCAGGGCTGGGGCAGAGGGTGGCTGTGCCGCTCTGCCCGCTAGTCCCCATCTGTAGGCAGACCCAGGTTTCTCCCACAACAGATTTGGGTAATTACATGCAGTGAATTTCTCTTACGAACTCTCTGGAGTTGATAAGCTGCAGTGTTTTCACAGGCAACGGGGCACGTTTTCACGACCACACCAGCCGTCCCAACCAGAATTCAGTCATCCAGTGCTTGCCTTCAGCCTCCGGACACGTGAGAAATGAGATGAGGCAACCTGAGAAGCCTGACATACTACAGCTGCCAAGGCAGGCTGCGGTCTCTCGCATTAGTGGCAGATGACAGCTCACTTATTTGAACACAGACAAAGAGAAGTCTGCCACGGAGCAGTTCCTGCAGGACTGGAGGGAGGAAACAGCTGTCAACTATTTCTTGGATTACAGGGATAAACATATTTCCAGCGACAGCTTTAGGCTATGTAACTCTAAAATCCTGAATACAATTCAAGGTATTCTTGTACCAGGAGAGGAGTCGAACTAGGAGGCTTTTATAGTTGAAAGCTTAATTCTTCCCTGAAACAAGAAATGCATCTTCTGGCATTATTACAGAACTCAATAAGAGCCAAAATAAACAATAGCATCACTTTTTTTAGAAAGAATACAGAGTATGCTGGAGGTTTATTGAGTTTTGCTTTATCTGGGAAAGAAACCGGAAGACACTGTCTGCCTTTGTTAAGCCCTTGAATGGATGCCTTAATACAAATTTCAGCCTCATTGAGCAGGGTACAAATTAACTATCCAAAGGAACTATATGAGAAAAAAAGGAAGAATGAACCAACTCCACAGAGATGAAGACTAAGCCCAGACGAGAGAATAACTTTCTTTGAAGAGCTAGTTTTCTCATTCTGGTACTTTGAATGATCCTGCTGCATAGGAAATGTCGAAGTGTTTTACAGAACAAAAGAGGATGCAGCTTAATTTTCTCAGCAAGACATTCAATCCTGTGCATAAAAAAATAGCAACAAAATTGCTCAAAACTGGCAAGTTATGTATGGAAATAGTGCACTGGAGAAAACAAATGGGATCCAGAAAAAGACAGGCATTATATAATTTATGGACGGATTAATCTGATTTCTTCCAGCTCTCTAAATGGCAATTCTGTGACTTTAACCTTGGGGGAAGGAGCATAGGCCATTAACACAAACAAGAAGGGAGAAGTAAGCTCAGCCAGTGAGTCACAGGCACTATGCAAACTTTGCCATACATCTGTGTTTTCCCATGCTGCTCTGAACCCTTGCCTCAGACTCTTGCAGTGGACAGAATGCCAAATATGAGTAGATCAAATTGTATTTTTCCACCCCAGGTTTCTTTTTCAACATGAAAAAGTACCCATTAGGGACTAGAGTTGGCACTTGCAGAGGAACCAAGCAGTGCCCCTGGGTCTAAAACTCTCCAGGTCCTTCAAACAGGGCCTCCAGCCTGCAGAAATGATCCTGTCTCCCCGAGGCTGTGCTGGAAATTCCAGGGGTAGATGGGAGTAAAGCAAGCAAGTGGTCACTTTTAATACATCCCACCTGCTGTCTCAGCAGGCTAAGGCCTGAGCCCTGAACATCGCTCCAGCTGAGGGCTCACCGCAGGCTGTCAGCCTGGCTGAAACACAGCTCCTTGGGCATCCAAACTGAAGGCTGCCAGTTACGTGTTACATTTATGATCAGAAAATATACGGAGTGGTTTTGTCTTCTAAAGTGAAGACATGGAAGAAGGCTCAAAGCCTGTTTGCTGATAGAGCAGAAGAGACGAGATGTCTAACACACTAGCCTCTGTCACTTTGGCATCCGCCCTGCCCTGTGTTTGCCCCCCCCGACAGCAACTGCTGTGTAACACGCAATGGGCATTTTTCCACCTTCCTCACCGCAGCTGGCCTACGGTCAGCCCTCTCTTTGGCTGGGACAAACTAAGGATAAAAGTGAAGTATGGGCCATTGATGGCTTCCTTCTCTCCTCCCATGGACACACGAGCAGCACACAAGACAGCTCCACAGCAGGGACACACGGAGCCAAGTCTTACCTCCGAAAGGACGTAGCACACTACCACAGTCCCTGACCCCCTCCGTGCCTACGCGTGCTCCTTGCTGTCAGTACACACGGGTGACCATGGACACGTCCCCAAGGAGCCTGGGCTGGGCTGCAGTGGACGCGTTTTCAAAGCGGAGGAAACACCAGCACTCTTGCAACCAGATGTTCTGAGCCCAAAGTACATGCGACAAGCCATTTATCCAATGACGGTGAGACAGCAAGAGAAGAAAGCTTACCTGGTTGGTCATAGGATGCCCATGCTAGGTTTTCTCCACATCTTCCGTTAGCAGACTCGGAGCTGTGTTTGAGGACCCTCGTGGTAGCCAGTTCTTCTGCATACCTAGCAAAGGAATCCACACACTGAGTCACGGACCGCAGCCACAGCGAGCAGAGAGGAGGAGGAGATGCAAGCAAGGAATTTTTGCTGGAAGATGACGGTTTAAGTCAAGTTACTCAGCTGCAAAGCCCTGAAGCCAGGGATGCTTTAAGCTTACACAGACCTAGGAGTTAGGCAAAGGGAAGGCCTGGAGGCCATTTTCCCTGTCTTTCACAGCATCTGTGTCACTGCTGAGAAGGTCCCAGAAGAAATCAAAGAGAAGATCTCCCCCCACCATGTTCTGCCCAGCACCTGGAAATCCACCGGCCATCCTTAACTGCAGCTGCTGGTGGAAAGGGAAGTACCTGCAGCAATTGCTACAGGTGTCACCTCCTGACATTTCTAGGCACCTCACGGGAGTAACTTAAATGTTCTCAGTGAGACAGAAAAAAAACCTGAGTGGGGATTCAGTCAAAGCAAGTATAAAAAACCTCTACATTTACAAACGGAAAAAAGTCAAATGCAAAACAAGAGCAATGACAGCACGGAAGAGAAGAGGACCACACAGAGAACCTGAGGCAACAACTGTGTACCCCGACACAGGGATAAGCAGCACTGTTTCTATAGAAGTTGACATGTGTGAGGGCGTGGGGTGTACTTTATTGTCTTATGACAATAAGGTTAAGAATAACATCATGTGTATAACAATCATTCTCTTTATTCAACATTGGAAAGGCTTTAGTACAGAGACAGTGAAATTGGAAAGACCATTTGTTGTTTCTCATGGCACAAGAAATAGGAGGCAACACACAGAATCATCAGGTTGTAGATTTGAAAGTTAAGTAAGACACAGCACTGTTTCCACACTGCAGCAGAAGTCATCGCTACAGATGATGCAGACACCAAAGCACAAGTGGGTTTGAAAATGAGCTAGACAAATTTGCAGTATGTGTATGTGGGGGGGGAATCTTCAGGGCTTATTAAACAACAGCAACAAAAAAATGAGGTTACAACCTACTGCTTAGGGAAACCATAATTTCCAGGAGAAATCTGTAGTATCTGGGAGAAGATAATGGGAGAAGGATCACCACATTTGTTTTGTCCTGCTACTCCTGCCCCAATCATGAATTACCGGCGTCTGCCAGAGACAGGAAATTTGTCCAGCTGAACATTTTGGCCCAAGTTAGTACTTCATTCGTTAGGTTCTCATTTCCTTCTGTCCTAATCCTCCCACAAAAATAATAAAAAAAAATGTTTAGCTGCATCCATCAATTTAGAAATAATGAAAACTTGTCAGTTGTCAGTCTGCTAGATCCTGAACTAGAGGATCTCTAGATGATCCTTCATGCCCTATAGCACTACAGTCCTGTAATTTTTCTCTTCAAGGACTCCCACATCACAAACAAGAGGCAAGACTGGAACAAAGTACACATTACACACGGATAAAGTTGCCAAGGATTTGAGACAAAGGGTGATTAATTCACTCTAGCTCAGGCAGTTGAAAGCATGAGATTTGCATCTGAGATCATCACCCTACGCTTCATTACAGTCAGAGATAAACAGACACCTGCTGAGGGTGACTCATCTCATGCTAAAGGAGGGATCCAATAGTCAGTTCATCTAACCTGTCGCAATTATTGGAACTGAAAATAGTAGGAAACAGACCATTTTCAGCACAGATAGAGAAGCATGGAAAAGCACCTAGAGATACACCAGATATATATCAACAAAGGTATCAGATATACCTAAAGAAAAGGTGAAGTCCTTCTTTGAATTTAAGATTATGCAAAATCTGTCTTGACAAATAAGAGATCTCTTATATTTCATGTCTTCTGTTCAGACCAAACCATTTCTGTTTCTTGCTATCAACCAGTCTCACTGGTCTCTGAACACGTGTTTCTTAATCCTTACAAGTTAAGTTACAGACTGCAACCAAAGGTTTCCTATTGTTATTCACCACAGTGGGGAAAGTCAACTGAGAGCAGAGAGGACTGTGAGGAATTCCAGAAGGGCCTAAAAATACTCATCAGCAGCAATAGCACACTTGGAGATAAATGTGGAGCAATGCATATTTGACAGAATAATCTGAACTATTTATACAAGTTGACTTGTTCAAACCAACTGTAGCACTTTGGAGACACAACAAGTGTTACTGACAAGTCAACGAAATTTCTTTCTCGTTGAGAGGCATCACGTAAAACAGAAACAAAAACAACCCTTTGAAGAACAGAAGGAAAACCCCAAATGATTACAAAGGTATGTGGATGAGTCACTGTCATTCCATCTCTTAGAAATACTGTATCCAGTTATCATGCTGTCTCAAGAAAAAAGAAATGTGAAAAAATAAAGACAGATTTTGTTTGCTGCCAGAGGGCATGTCCACACGCCACATACATGGTGCACTGTACAGCACAACACCTGGTCTAGGAGTGTGGGAGCTGGTGTATCTGTGTGACAGTGCAGCACCATGCTGGCACGGTAAATCAGGTTCTGGAAAGGCCACAGCCTCTCTGGCTCCCAGCCAGCTGGCGTGGAGAAGGCTGCATGGTTATGGTAGAAAGCCTAATGGGAGATGAGATCTCATGCCTGCAGAGATCAAACCAGTCACTATTTACCTATTATGGAAAGACATTTATTTTCTGAATAGTTTAATCAGCATTTATTTACTCCTCCAGGTATCTGCTTTGTACTGTAAGGATCATCCTGAAAAAAATGAAGATTTTAAAATCTACTTTGAAAAAGGTTGCTGTAAAGGGAAAGGAAGTAATCTGGTTGTCATGTCTACAGCAAAGAGGACAAGCAGTATTGGACTCAAATTTCAGTAAGGAGGACTTAAGTGAGACAGCAGGAGGATGGATCCACTGTATGTTAGACTGACAAGAAGTTGTGCAGCCTTCAGCACTGCAGAAGAGGTAAGATGTGTCCCTCCTGACAGAACAACATACACTGATTGTGCTTTTGGGGCAGGGAGATAGACAATTTAATCTGAAATTACTTCTTTCTGATTCTATTGATCTTAGACCAGTCATCACTTCCTACCATGAAAAAGTTCTTTTCTCACTATTTCAGCATCAGTGGAAATTCTCCTGCAGATGACAATCCATCATCTGACAGAGAGAGGTGGTGGTGAAGCACGTTTTAGGCAACTGCCCTCTGCAGAGGAGACATACCATTGTAGACAGATGCAGCCCACATCTGGAAAAGGGTGCAAGAAAGATTTATACAGTTGTGACCACAGAAGTATCCATTTGACCAGCTGGTGCTACGTGATGGAGGAAGAAGGCATGACAGGAGTTGGGTAAGGAAACAGAAAGAGTAGAGTCCCTCACTTTCCACCCAGTAAGTCTTCATTAAGTATCAGCACATCAAAAGGCAAATATTTTTGGAGTATGCATGGTCAAACCTAACAGATAAAAATGTCACAAATCTCATTAGAGAAAAGAAAGGACTGAACTCACTGTTGGGCTCCTCTGTTTAACTTCTTGCAGAGTTTTAATGGGGGGACTCCGTGTTTCTTCCTGTAGTCATTGTGTGCTTTCAAGACTTCTTCAGCGAATTGTTTGGAAGCTGAAATCACATCAAAAAAATTGGAAAGGTCTGTCAAATACAGACATTAGTGAAGATAGAAAAAGCATACCCTGTAGCTAAGATGTTGGTGCAGGCTGGACTGAAGAACAGAATACCACCCTCATAACCTGGGAGTAGGACAAAATGAACCATTAATGCCTTCCATCCAGGAACTAACTCTAAGAGACACTCCCATTGGGATAGTACAGACTAAAGGTTGAAGAAAAATGTGAACCTTACTCCCTTCCTCAATAGAAAGGTGATTTATGGTTAGTTTGACTGACTTTCATTTTAAGATTTCAGTGCACTGCATCACCATTGCAAAGTCTCAGAGTAAGCGATAAATAGGTCCTCTGAGGAGGTACACTAAAAATGCAAATTATTGTCAGTGTATGCAAGAATTTTCTGTATTAGTCAAGACACCACCTATGCAAGTATTTTGAAACATGCACCATTCTTTTTATTCATTATATAGTACAAATTCATAGAGATCTTAAAATGCACCTTTATTTGGCTCAAGACAAATAATTGTTCACAAACAGCAAGTGGTAAGGAAAGAAATGACTGCTGGGGATGATTTTTTCCCCCTGTGCTAGAGTGTATTCAGTAAATATCTGAATTCCAAACTTACTGCAAAGCTTTAAAAGAGCTCATGTTTGTGCCATGGTAAACTTGGGACTTTCAGCAGCACAAGGCAGAGGACAAGCAACAAGTCACAGCGCAGTTCACTTTGATAGCAATTTCATGTTACCTCCTTTTATGACTTTGCCCCAAGACTCAAAGAAAAAAAAATTCTCTGTCATTGTTCACCCTGTGGAATTTGCTGCTTTAAGAGAAGTTTGGAACCTGAAACAGGGTATTGGGACAATAAGAGAGGTATGGATAGCATCTTTAAAACAGAAAAGACAGTTTTCACCTTCTCTGTCTTGCTGAAGCTTCTGAACAGGCCAAGACATCTTTGAATATTTACTCCACTTTTACCATGACACAGGTGCCTACATTTATTAATGATTCATCAGCTTCGTTTCTGAATATCCTAACTAGCGTGACTACCATCATTTTCCTTGTGAGACACTTCTGAAGATCAAATAGACCTCATGACTAGAAAGTGTTTCCTGCTACTAACCTTAGATTTCTCAACTTCCTCTCGCTACTCAATCCTAACAACTATAATCAATCATTCTCTCCTTTATTAGCATGTACACTATTATTAGCATGCTGTGATGCATTTTCCCCACAGCAGAGCTGTCAGTTTGCACATACTGCTCTCAGAACTTTTTCCTAAGGTGACTACCCAATGCATGTGTATGCTTTAAGCTGTTCTCAGAGTTCTCTCCAGTTTCCCCAACAGCAACCTAAGATAATCTCAATATCCAAAGAACATAGAAAGCCACTACTGTTTCACGCAGTACCTTAAACCTTTCGAACACAGTCTAAAGTTGGGTTGACCTTTTCCAGACCAAAGTGTCATTGTGGACATATATTTAATATATTCTCCATCAACGTGCTTTCAGGCTCCATTTTTTTTTTTATAAAATTGTTGGCATAAAACAGCAACAGGAACCCTGTTGAGTGAAAAGAGATCTGCCCGCCACCTTCCTCCTCTTAGGTTTTCCTTCAATTTTGTCTGGGTGTCACAAGTTGCATATCATCAAACAAAACAGGCACCTCCACTCTGGTGTTTAAACACCCACACACCCTTTTGCTAACGAACAAACCTGTCCCATCACTCTTCTTACCACTGCTCACAGCTCACTGATTCTATCAGGTCAGAGCTCTAAACCTCTCATCTGCTGCATCATGAGGGGTCATGGACTATTTCTAAGGCATCCATCACAGGTTACTGAGGAAACCAAGCCTATGGACAGTTCACTTAACTCCACTGACGCAGGGGTCCATGCTTCCAGCAGGGAAATTTTAAGACAGCCTGCAAATCAAAGAAGTTGAAATACACAGCTTTGGAAGTTGCATCACTCACTCCAGGCTGCATTTTTCTGCAAAAGACCACCTTAAAGCTTGTGGCTGTTATCACCTAGACTTACTACCTCATCCACTCAGCATTAAATAGTAGATAAACAATCTGACCTGCAAGTGTGAAAGTTTCTATTCAAATTATTTGCTCTCAATGACAATAACAAATTGAAATTCTAAAAAAAAATTAAGTCGACTGAAATACAGGCTTTGTCAACTGTCAGTCCATCCATTAACAGAAGTATTGCATAATTGAGCTCTGTACTAACGTTTTGACTTACAAAGATGAACAAGTCATAGACAAACCAGTTTCTTCTAGCCATGGCAGGCACCGCTACGCTGTCCCTAGAGAACCTCCATCCTCCCCTTCCCTCAAAGGTGGCTGCTATATAAACATTTCTCTATCGTGACTCAAGCTCACGGGCTAACCGCCTCCCTATGCACGGCTTCTCCCGTGCATGCTGATGTGCGGAGAGGGACACCCAACTGCCAAATGTATTTCAGATTTGTTTTGGAAGACATGTTAAGTTTTTCCATTTTACCAATGTTCCATACACTGAGAAGCCAGACATAAAAAGTGAGAGTTAACGGGAGTTTTTGGGCTCCCACCCAAATGGGAACAGCTTCCCAAACAGCTTTGGAGACGTACTTTTTTCCCTTCATGTAAGCTGCTAGAAAAAATTATTTCCTACTGCCAGGAAGTTAGGTTTGGTCATGAATCATTACACAGCTTAATAAGTAAAACAACTAAAGGTATTAGATACAGTTGCTTGCTTCTCATTATTCAATTATTTACCTCTATTTCGGATTCTTCTGGAACATTGGCTAAGATAATGACAGCACATGACAACGAACTTCCAGGCTATGATGTGGTACAAAGCACACCTTACAGTTATGTTTTTGGACTTTCAGTTTCATTGATCAACTTTGTGTGACCACGGAAAAGTAAGCAGAGGCATCTAGATTGCCTTTGCCCATCAGATTAGTTTTTCTGAGTATTCTACGTCTCCAGTCTCTTATGGTCTCTAAACAGTGCCAGTCTACTCAGTCTTTCTCATATGAAGAGCTCTTCATGCCTGAACCCTTCCTGCCTTTTCTTTGAACCCTGTCTTCTCCTGCTCTGTTCTTCCCTTAGTTTGGACATCAAAACAGGAGCAAGTTATCTGAACATGTCTTCCACAATACTAGCTGCTCTGCATCACCTTTGCAGCTGTCAACTGGACCTACTCCACTGGTCTTGAAGAGCTGCAAGATGATGTAGAGAAAGATTAACAGCAAAATATTCCACAAAACACAAACATAAAACCTCTCCACCCAATACCTACACAACAGAAATGCTCTGGGTAGCCCTTATGTCAGCACTCAGGACGCACAACGTTATACCAGGCATACACTTGACTAGCAAAAAAGGCATACATTTTATGGCTAAGTATCCACCCCAGTGATTCAAGAAAGAGCCCAGTATCAATTTCTAGAAGTATCATTGCCTTCTCAGTGCTCTCTGTCCTATTTTTTATGGATTAATCTTCAATGGTAATTTTGTACTTTCCCTACATACTAAGTTTTTCGGTTTAGCCTTCAGATAATTAACATACAATGCAATCAATGAGCTAGAGTTAGGGTTGTTTAGCCTGGAGAAGAGAAGGCTCCAGGGAGACCTTATAGCAGCCTTTCAATACTTAAAGGGAGCTTATAAGAAAGATGGAGAAAGACTTTTTAGTAGGGCCTGTAGTGATAGGACAAGGGGTAATGGTTTTAAAAAAAAAGAAGGCAGATTCAGACTAGACACAAGGAAGAAATTTTTTACAATGAGGATGGTAAAACACTGGAACAGGTTGCCCAGAGAGGTAGTCCCTGGAAACATTCAGGGTCAGGTTGGACGGGGCTCTGAGCAACCTGATCTAGTTGAAGATGTCCCTGGTCATGGCAGCGGGGTTGGACTGGATGACCTTTAAAGGTCCCTTCCAACCCAAACCATTCTATGATTCTATGAAATGGACCTCATGTAGAATCCTACACAGAAATGTACCATTATGTCTGTCTCAATCCCTCTTTGAACCATGGCATAGGCCTCAACTCTTCACCCAATGTGTGCATTAAAGGTAAACAGAGATAATGATGCCACCTTTCAATTCTGCGCCAAAATAAATAATTAGAAATGTGCTCATATAACAGCTAGAGCAACATATCTGAAGAAAGCTGCAAAATACACTTCAAAGGACCCACCCTTTTGGAAAGAGGTAAATGTGAAAACCTGATACCAACACCCTTGGCAATGTGACTCATGTTACCCAGGATGCTGCACGTTACTTCCACACTCTTTCCTGCCCAGGACCCAAGCAAGAAGAAGCCAAGCGCCAGAATACATGGAGAGGACACAGATGCAAATTGGACAGAAAACACATAACAGGGTAACCTTTTAAACACTGAGTATAGCTCTGCTTTAATACTAAAATGCCTTCAGTCTCCCTTGACTCTGCAGAATTGCTCTACCCTACTCTAACAGCAGAAGTGGGGTGTGCAATAAGAACGCAGCAAATAAAACTTTTAATATGCCCAACAGGTTTGTGAAAAAATTCACTGGAGGCTTTAGGGTACTGTAAAGTAATTACATCAGGAAGTCCTTTGTTACTGTCCCAGATAACTGAAGATACCTCTATTTCAACAAACTTCTCAAAGGATATTAACAGACTGGAAACAAACAAAATTCTTGAGTAAAACACATCCCAGCTTCTAATGGCCACATTTTCATTTAGGCATTTCTAAGAGGAGACCTGACATATTTATTATTAATAATCTTTATTAATAATCTTTATTCTCACTTGAAATGCAATTCCCTGGAAATTAGCCCTTGCTGAATCTTTCACACTCTGAGAATAATGTTCCTTCAATGGAGAAGTGATATATATTTAACTGATAGGAGAAATGTTAAAAGGACAGTTATGCCTCTGCTGCATTTTGACTCAGCACTTTGGTTTGAAGTCACAGACACTCCAGGATGGTCTTATACTGGCTGGCCTCTGCAGTACCACAGGGAGTGAATATTCCATGTTTCTTTCTCCATGTATTTGACTGCACTTTCTTGCTTCCCATTTGGGACAGTAACGTCTTCAAAGACTGGCCACCAATGCTATTCCTAAATATGTCATTTGTGAGCATGGATCTGACCCTCCAATTCATGAATCACTTCCAGCCATAAAAACTGACCTCCTTCAGTGCTAAACTCCCCTGTTCTCTAACAAAACTGGCTGATTACTTCGAAACATACAGAAGAAATGAAATCATGTATACAACCTGGATGGAAGGAAAGATAAAATGATACTATATTCAGAAAGTGTTATATCCTGGGTGGGGTTTCTTTGTCTTCTTTTACACCTTTGAACCAAGAATTAAATAAAGGGGTGACATCTCCATCCCATACAATAGGCATTTTTATGGGAGACTTTGTAATTGTTGGTACACTATTTCCCTTCCAACCTGGATTATCCTATGACCCTACTAAAACTTAGAAGAGAAAGTACTACTTTTGGGAATTAAAGGAATTGGGGGTTATAATTAGACATGAGTCTGAATGGGAGTAGTTTCCTGGAATGTTCTTGTGTTTATCAGGCTGCTCAAAATAGCTTTCCCTTCAGCTCAGGAGATCCCTCTTCGGGGAGGAGATTCTCTGATGTCTTTCAGCATTCAGTTTTGCCTGAACTTTTCTTACATACCTGCTTATAGCTGGGGTGAGCTTCAGGACAACAGTAAGATGTCTGAGTTAATTGAATCTGATGGACAAGTCCCCACTCATTTTATTATCTGGGTTTCCTCTACAGCAAACTGGCCACTTAATAACCTTGCATTACCTGTGCCATATGATGTAACACACTATTTCCCCCCATACCCAATTTGAGGCTTATTGCCTGAGAATATGAAGCTGCCGGTGTAATAATGTTTCGACGACATTAGTCATGTCACTATTTGATTGCAAATCCTATTCTTGCTATAATAGACAGTGTTGATGACTTCCTCACTTAAAGTCTTTTATAAACTGCTAGGCAATTGACTGCCCTGATTAAAACCGAACACCTGGTAAACTGGAAACTGCACAGCTCTGAGAGGCAGCAGAGTCTTCTGTGATATAAGCATTTTAAAAAAAAGCAACACTAATCAGCAAATCAGCAGTCTTGAGCACTGACAGAAGCAAGTTCTCACTTTCAGTGGAGGCAAGGGTGGGGGGAGAAGTCCTCTGTCTGCAGCCCCTCTCTCCTCCAAACAATCAGACCTACAAGGCTGTCAGCAAGTAGTCACTACCATGGACTGGTCATCTTGCATAAGGTTGGAACTGACTGCTCATCATATCGAGAGAAAGCAGTGTTGGGTTTGCATGAAAGACAATTGAAAGTATTACTTTTATTGCTATTCTGACATGGGAGGCAGCTAAATATTGTGATAATGGCACACACCCACACAGACAACCCTCGTAGGCAGTTAATGTGTAAGCTGCTAATCCTTTTAAAAAGGCTAAGGCGATCCTATCATTAGTAAGGCCTTGTATTCTTAAATCTAATTGCTGCACAATTCCTAGGGTACATATACTTCAAAACACAAAACCAGAAGTGACCTGCGTGGTCACACTATGCAGGAGAAGCAAGGGAAACAATCTTCTCCATTTCTTCTCTTCCTCCCTCCCCAACATAGTATCTGCTTAGAGTCTCAAATTACAGTAATTTATGAAGAAAATAAGGTGCAACTGTATTCACTAATGGGTAACACCAGAAATCAGAATTTCCCTACTACCAAATCTGAGTTTCAGCTATTAGGTTGTGATTCCACCTTATAACAATGTTCTCATGACAGCAGCATGATACTGTACTCTTCAGCAAGTAACAACTCTTCTAAACATTTTGTAAGTCATTTGCATGTCTAACTTCAGCAATTTTTGTGAGTCACTTACTTATTCATATTTTGGATGCTGCATATTCTTGTGCTCTGTGGATGGGCAGCAATAGAGAGAACCTTGTTGGTATCCAGTGCTGAGTTCATTTTACATAGCACTGTTAGCTGTCTGTTGGCAATCAAAATCTTTGCAAAAAGTGAAGAATTTTGTCAAGAAGTGAATAAGGGTAGAGTAACTATCCCATGTCTCCTGGGATATGCTCTGCCATTTCATACCTCCACCATTGCTTGGGGTAGCCATACCTGAACTAGCTTTCATCTCATTAGCTCCAATACCCTCCCACCTTGCTTTTCTGCCAAGGACATCCAAGCTAGCTGGGGCAATGCTCGATGTATGTTTATTTATGCACCTCCCTGAGGCATGGAAATATGGCCATGTACATTTCTCCTGATCACTGATGTGTAAACTCACCTATCCAGTAGCCCAGACCAGGCGGGGAGACACAGCAAACTTTCTTTACCCATACTTACTATCAATTATATCATCTCATTCTCATTGCCCTGCTCAACAGGCTGAATCCCAGTGCTCATAACTCAAAATCTTGAAAAACACTGTCTTTCTATTTCATAGAATCATAAAATGGTTTGGGTTGGAAGGGACCTTTAAAGGTCATCCAGTCCAACCCCCTGCAATAAGCAAGGACATCGTCCACTACACCAGGTTGCTCAGAGCCCCGTCCAACCTGACCCTGAATGTTTCCAGGGATGGGGCATCCACTACCTCTCTGGGCAACCTGTTCCACTGTTTTACCACCCTCATCATAAAAAATTTCTTCCTTATATCTAGTCTGAATAGAATGTATTTAAAGGATCAAATAGGCATATTGCTCCGACACCACCCCCTGGAAGGTAAAATTCCACCTAAACCCCAGAATCTTTGAACCTCTTGATTTCAAAGTTCCTTCTGCAGCTCCTGTTGCTTATGCACTGGCCCAGTGCTTGAGAGCCAAATTAAAAAAGAGACTGCAGTTTATGCAAGGAATGTACATGCATGCCTACAGCCAGGGACTGCAGTTCCAAAGGGAAGACCTTTGCATCTCTCCAGAAAGCCAGTGCCACACCTACAACATTGTGCCATGGACATCCCCTCCTGCCATGGGGGCAGTTCAGGGGAATATACTCCCCATGGTCATAAGTCCTCATATAGTAGAGCTGTAGAAACTATAGGAGCTATCAAAGTCTGAACATCAGGAAACACTTTTTCACTCTGAGGGTGACCGAGCACTGGCACAGGTTGTCCAGGGAGGTTGTAGAGTCTCCATCCTTGGAGGTATTCAAAAGCTGTCTAGACATGGTCCTGGGCAACCAGCACTAGGGGGCCCTGCTTTAGTAGGGGGGGTTGGACTAAATGACCTCTGGATGTCCCTTCCCACCTCAACCCTTCTCTGATTCTAAACTGAGAGGTCTGTTTTAGTAATGGGTCTTCATAAGGGAAAATTCAAGAACAGGTTATACCCTACCACAGTTCACCCCAAGTCAGGTCCTGAGGATCATTTATTAAGTGTCCAACTCGTGCCACTGGCCCACAGAATTTACAAGTGTGACAAACAAACACGTAGGGTATAAGTAAGCACGTATTCAATAATTTAACATCTGCCTATCACAAACTGTCACCAGAGCTGTCTCATGGAAAACAGCCCCCCTGCCCCCCATACTTATAGTTACAACAGGGCACGGAGACTTCAGCAACACAGGCAACCCCATTTCGGCTTTGTGACACACAGGTGTATATGTGGGGACAGCCCTCACAAGCTATGTCAGAAAATGGCTCCCAAACACCGCTCCTACAATGGTGGCATGGCAAAGCTTCAGGACAGTCAACTTACCATTTCACGCAGCTCTGCAATGATCGTGCTTAAAGCTGAGACCACGCAAAGCCCACACGATTTCTGTCCAAAGCTGAGATTCCCTCTGGTAACTCAGTTCGGTCAACTTTAAATGATATTAAATAATGTCTGTGGTGGCCTTAAAAAGGCCTATATTGTCTTCCTCCACAACACCCCAGGCTGCTCCCACCTCCTTGTACCTGCCCGCAGAGGGGCCAGTTCTGAACCAGAACAGTTGGCCACCCCCCCAGTCTCATGTTCCCCCCCCTCTCACAGGGCCACCCGGCCCCGCTCTGGCAGAGCCGCTGTTCAGACCTTCAAAGACTGGGCAGAACTTGCATATATCTGCCTGTAAAAACATAACATAGATATGCTCCAGCTAATCTTTCGGAGAACAACGCGGCCTCTCCCAAAACAGTGATCTGAAACAGCCTTCTGGCCTGTTGAGATATGTAATAAACAACAAAGCAGTTAAAATCAAGAGACTCATTTTCTTGTGTTTTTTGTGCCTGCACATAAAGCAGCAACCGAGGCAAATTCAAATCCAAACCCAGGCAAGATAGACACTACCAGCTGCACTGATAGAAAACTAAGGGTTTGAATGTTTCCGGTAATAAAAGCTTTCTTCATGCTTAATTTTTTTAATCTTTTTTTTTTGAGAAAGATTTCTTGGAGGGTTCAGAAAGGAGAGCTGATGTTTTTTGATGTGCAACTCTGTGGCACGGGAAACCTTGGTAGGTATCTCAGTTACTACAGACCATTGCATTCCATCTTATTCTTTGTGAAGCCTTCAGACTTGTTTTGGTATTTTTCTGCCTTGAGCACGAGGAGCGAAGGCCACTGATCTAACAGTTAACGGCAGTAACTGCTGTTGCACGGGATGGCTGCTGCGTTCTTCTCCCTTCCCCACTGAAACCCTGACGGTTCAGCAGACAGGTAAAAATTGGGCCCAGAATACTGTTTGCCAAAGCCCAATGCCCTCCTGGCACGTTTTTCTCTATTTGCCATTCATTGAACTTGAACCAAGTAATCAATGTCTTCTACACACAAAAACTGGTAAAGTGTGGGGGTTTTAATTGAACTAACTTGATTTTTGAAAGGCCCCTTTCCCACCACACCTCCAGTTCAGGTCTGGTGTAACTGGCACTGACGACAAGTTCTGCAAATGCCCCGCTGTTGCCAAAGGCGAATGCTCACTTGCTAGCAGTTCAGACTAATTCATTTCCCCTATCCTCACCGGTCCTGTAAAACCAGCCAGCATGAAACGCCTTGTCATTTTGGCAGCTTGCGAGTATTGCATTTCTCAGAAAGCAAACAGGTCACTTCTCTAGTATGCTTGTACTTTCGTTACAACCTGCTACAGCTCTCTCCCACCAAGATGCTCAAGTACAAGTTTGCACTTCAGATCAGCTGAAGGTGTAGCTCACTCTGCAGAAAACACAACAGTCCTTTTTACTGTGCTCCGAAGGTGCATCTTAAGAGTTAAAAACAAGCACGTGCTTCTGAGGAAGATTAAAACCAGCATGGAAAACTGCACCGAGTTTGGTTTCTGTCTCTTTTCTTTTTGTCGAGACCCTTTCTCGGCCCTTGTTTTTGTGCTGGCTCAACAAGCAGCACAGTGGGTAACTCCCAGCCCTTTCTCTGGAGTCCCACCCACATTTGCAGAAGGGGGAAAAAAAGAAAAGGAAAGAAAACCAAACACTGTCAAAAGAGAGCCAGTGTTTACTGAGCCCGTCCTTGTCTCTCTCTGATAGCATCTGCACCCACTAGCCAGAAGCAGGGCGATTCCCCTGCTCTCACCTCCGCCTGGTTTTTAGGGAGCGAGCGGGGCGAGCTCCCTTCCCCCACCAGCCGGGGCCAGAGGGGAAGCGGAAGAAATGAGACTTTTCGCAGCCTGTTTTCTGCCACCATCCCAGCCTTTTCGGAGACTCCCACCACGCAGCAGAAAATCCCCACGTTCCAGAGCGGAGGAGTGGAGCTGGCGGCCCAGCTGCTTCCCTCGAGCATCGTCTGCAGCTGCTGGCATGGCTATCCCCTTTGGGACGAGGGCTGCCCGCAGGACCCCAGCCTCCCACTGCTCACAGCTGCAGGGGGGTCAGAGCCCAGCGGACACGGCAGTCTTGGCAACGGGGCAACAAAGAGCAGCCAGCTCACCATCACCTCATTTCCTGCAGAAAATACTGAACTCCAGTCTTCTGGCTTCAGGCTCTCCAGGATCTGCGGGGAGGGAAGCCTGTGCCGCCCGCTAATCCAAACGCTGTCCGAAAAAAGACCAGGGGGAGGGCAGAGAGGGTCCCCGTGTTTGGCTTAAGTATTTGCAGGAGTCACAGCCATGGGAGGTGTTTTTGTAAACCTGACGAGGGAGTTTCAGTATGAATTTGGTTTTAGCAGCCTGCAGCTTCCAAGGAAGAAAGCTGAGTCAGACCTACCGGTATCTTCCAATACTCGGCTCTATTCAATCAAGCAAAACCAGTGCTAAGTGTCTAGCTCTGATACTTGCAAAGAACATGGCTTCGAATATAATCCAACAGCTAGTAACAACACATTATTAGGGAGCTTTTATCAAAGAACTGAGATTTTCAACAGCAGGATTTCTTTGCCTGGGGATACTTAGACTTCAAGATAGATTTACCAAAGATAAAAAGTTGAAGAAACTGCTTTGAAGACCTTTATTCTAAAACAGTGGCCCCACTTTACATGAATTGGAGCATCCCTAAATTTACACCTTCAAGTAATCTCTGCCTTAATCCTTCTGACCCAGGAGAGGAGCGAGGCTTCAAGGTCAGACAGCTCCCATACTGTTACCTTTCCATACATCCTACCATAGAGAAACCTGCCTGCATCATGTCCTCAAGAGTACTACTGCAGGAACATGGGGTATTTTACACAAAACACAGAGGAAGCAGTACTCTGTAAAATAGCTGCTCTCGCCCATTCAAAGGCAAACCACACTGAATGATCTCAGACAGGAATTTGAAAACTTCAATGCACTGGAAAGGGCAGATGGGATTTAGTCAATAAACCAATTGTCAGGACAAGATCTCAGTTTTTTAATTCATCTAAAAATACCACACACAGCTCAAAGACAGTAACCTGGACCCAGTTTACCATTGATTTGAAAAGCATGACACAAGTGACAAAACATTTTTAACATGTACTTAGATCTCAAGCTCTATTTGTGTAACTACTTAGAGATGCAAACATTACCCAAGCCTTGCAAAAGTAGTTTCTGGTCTGTCGTTGCTCCCAAGTGTGGAACAACCAACTAACGTGCAGTAATAAATGTGCAGGAAATAGCAAAGGCAGCAATTGCCTTATGACTGTATTAGCAATCTGCATATATTAAAACAAGAGGAGATTTTAATTATTTTGGGATTGGGAGGGGCACAGTGGAATCTCTCTACTGCTTTTGCCCAATGTGCTATGCTAATGTAACGTACAGCCACTAGACTTATCAGGTATTTGTACTTTTTATGCTACTAGCAAGAAAGTGCTGAACTGGATACTTCTCAGCAACTACAGTTATTTAAATTGTTGTAAGGTTATTCACTAAATCCCAATCCACTTGAAAACATATGCAGCTTCCAGGACACGGAGCCAAAACCACCCACAGGCAGCTATACGGTGTTTCACCCGGACTGGGTGTCATACCAGTAAGCCCTTTACAGCCACATTTGCAGACAGCTGTGATCTCATCTAGGATGCTGACCTTTGAAAAAAGGAAAAAACCTCAACACACCCATGCTGAGGCCCATGAACGTGTTAGCCGCACAAAGATTTTCTTCAAGTTCCTCTGGAAGAGGCTGATGGTTTTGAGTCAATCAAGTACTAGGTTTTGCTAAGCGTGTCCCATACATGCTGTTTACACACAGGACAGACAGACAATATGCCGACAGGCTCTGATTTATCACAGAAATAACATCCTAACCACAGGAGCAAAAATAAACCAGCCAGTTTCGCAGCCGTTTCAGAAGATCGGCACAGATTTTCGCTCATGACTCTTAACAGGACAAAGACAGAGAAAGCCCCGAGCACGAGCTCTCTCTTCTTAAGGTCTCTGGTTCCTTGGCAGTTCCCAAGGAGTCTCCCCCAGCCGAGACTGTCGGAGCAGGGCACGCAGACAGCCGGCGGTGGTGGGGAAAGGACCGACAATGCAGCCAGCAGCAGGGAGAGGCTTCGTGAGTATGTGCACCGCTGGGGAGAGACTTCAGAGCCGAGCAAGGCTATTCTCGTTTAAACAGTAACCAAATCTTAAATCTAAATCCTCCTGACAGGAAGGGTGATTAAAAGCTTCCCCCCCTCAAAGCATCCTGCCGCAGGTAAGTTTTGTCAGACAGCTAGACACAAGATAATTTTAGACAGCAAAGCAAAGCTACTATAACTTACAAAATGTAAGCCGTATATAAAATACAACTACCTCTGCATTGAGCAGGTTGGGGAGGGGAGGGTCATTTTTCTTGTTTTTTTTAATCTAACCCTGTGTCAGAGAAAGCTCCTCCCAGGCTGTACCATGCACAAATGAAAGCAGCTTTCTCCGTGGAAAGCCACTAACGCTTTAGCAATGCTTTGCGAGCACAAAACCAGGCACGGACATTGTAAGAATACACAGCCAACTGCACGAAAGCATTTGCTCACCTGATTTTCCCATGATCAAGTGGTTTGTTTGTTTTTTTTTTAATTTCACCTGCTGCCTTCTCTCTTCACTGACTTTTGCTGTTAAGTGCCAGGGAACGAAGCGTTTGCAATTTCAGCTCAACTTCTTCAGTCGCCTGCGACCGCTGCCGGAGAGAACTCAGCAGCATGAACCCGTTACCGCCCCTTCTTCAGCACTGGAGTAAGCCTGCCCATGCCTTATAAGGCATAGGGACACCGCTTTTTTTTCTTAAAAAGATCCTGTTTAGGGTCAGGAGCTATTTATCCTCCACAGTAACCAAGCAGCTCCAAAACACCATATGGTTTTACATACCAATTTAGCTTAGTAATCGTGGCTGTCTTCTGATAAGAGTAGGCTGTGAAAATAAATTCTGCTGACAAATAATTCTGCTGCCACAGTGGGCATAGCCCACGAGGTTAATTCATACAGCTAAATACTTGTTAAATTTTTACCTAGTTACTGTACATAAAGTTGAAACAGGCAAGTGATAAGGCAGTTCACAGTATAACTACGTTTTATGTCTAAAATAAACCACTTTCTGCACTGTTACAACATAATCTGTAGAAGGTATTAGTAAAATGCAGCATAAGATTTTGCAGGTTACAGAGGAACTGTGCTGATGGTGTCTTTCTGTAAAAACAGTTGGATGTGCATATGCCTCATTTTATCTGTGCAAGCACACTGTGCCGCTGTTATCTTCACACTAGATCAAAACACCTCAAGCTAATCTGGCAAATATTAACCACTTCAACTACGGCAAACACGGTACTTTGATTTAACTTCAGAAGTGCTGCATCTCTCCAAATGTTAATTCAGTTACGTGTTTCCAACTTTCATCTTTTCATCATCACAAAAAATCATCTGAGGTTACTGCTTCCCATTTTTTTACAACGCTTTTCAAAATTTTGAGATTCTACTTGGTTTTGTGCCAAGTCTGCTGGCTCAGCGGGTTTTAACTATCCTTTATCTACCTCTGGAGGCTGAGCTCCAAGAAGAGAAAAGAAAACTCAGAAATAAAAAGATCTGTTTTTTTTTTTTTCTTTTTAAACAAGCAGCGGCAGCAGGTCGGGAAAGCCAACATCCCTTCACCAATACACTGCTCCTCCTGAGGCTGTTTCACTGGCAAGGCTGAAACAGAGGCCAAGGGGGTGTCACTATCTAATAGCTGATGGGATCACTAAGAAGAGGTATGGGGGCAACCGATCACCACCCAGAAAAAGGAAACTGCAGGGTGCGAGATCACACTCATCTTCACAGCTGCCTGACGCTTCCCTTCGCAGGTACCAAGGCAGGCAGCGGAGCAGCAGGAAGAGGTCAGAGCAGATGCAGGAGGAAATCTCTTCCCACTCCCTCTGCCCTGAGTGGCAGGAGTTGGCTGAGGAGCAGGGTGGAGAGCTGGAGCTGGTACTATCAGAGCCCTTTATCTGGAGGAGAAAGCCGGTGTTTTATTTGCTTGCAGGAGTGAACAAAGCATGGACCAGTCTGTGAACCCTAGCCTCCAAAAATGCTCTGCTGAACTTGAAATACTGGGTTGTACTACTCCTAGGACATACATCAGTGCTCAGCAATACCCCATGTCACCCTATGGCCATGACAAGGAGTAGAAGGGAATTTAAATTTGCCTACTTGGGAGTCTTTGGTATTATTTGAAATGTTAATTTATATCCTTATAGTGATTGTTATATTTTATACTGTTTATGTTTTAGATCTTTATAAAATTCAGCTGCATTATAAAGCAACATTTCCTCGGGACCTGGACTGCTACTAAGAAAACAGCATCAAGATCTTCAGAAGTGACCAGAGACACCTGCGTGCCATTTTCACAACATCCTCTGCAATCATAACTTGGAAAAGAGGGTTTCTCTGATCTATCAAAAATCTGGTGTTAACCTACAGGAAAAATATGGTGCTTTTTCTGATCAGAAAACAAGGAAATCACTGCTCAGGCATGAAATGTGAAAAGTATCACAGTGCAAAGTAAATGCAATGACTCATCAGAGACTGGAAGCAATGTAAGCTGAGATACGCAGAAACAACAAGGAAGAAGGGAGATGGGCTTTTTTAGCATTTTAACATTACCTTCTGAAGTTTCCACCCTAACAAATATTGCTGATCTTATCAGATGGAAATTTGGAGGAAGTATGTACACTAGTAATTAAGAATGTAATCAAGTCTTTGAAAATAATGAAAGCAATTAAATAAAAGCCACTGCTAGGGAAATTTGCAAACTGTAAATTATTAATATCCTTTTACCAGTTTCAGGTAGTATCAAACATACCGGAACTTGAGTGGAAACAAATGGGATTTCCCATTTGCTTTATGATGTATCAGAGCACCTCCAAATGCACGCTTGTTTAATTACTGCATGATTCCTTTACACAGAGATGACAGTGCTATTATCCAATAGTGGGCATTGGAAACTATCTTACAGAAACAGAAATGCCCTGACACAACCAGATCTGAGTCCAGCATTCTGCCTCCTATAGCAACACCTACTAAACTTTACTGGAAAAGATGCAAAAAAAGTACAATGTGGATTGACTCATTTTTAATTGTTCCATCTTTCTGCTCAAAGGAAAACAGAACAAAAACAGCTGGCTGGAAAAAATAACACTTAACTAGTAAAGACTAGTGTAATAAATATTCTTTCTGCAAATAGGTTATAGAGCACATAAGAAGGAAAAATGCAATTTGAAAGGAAGTGCTTGAATCATTACAATCAGGGAGTTAGAGATAATTCATCTGCAGCAGAGCCTTCATCTGCATCCTGAAAATCTGTGGCTAAAATTTTGGTGTCAAACTGAGTATGTGGCATTCAGATGACGAAACATCTTCTACCCTCTCTTCCCTTTTCTCCCAACAAAGGAAATCCATTTCGCCCATCTGCATCAACTGCTTCTCTTTCCCTTGATGTGACTGACCCTAATGCTTGCAGTCTCATAAGCTCCTCTGGTGTCACCACATGTAAACCCACATCCTTCTCCTCCTTTGCTTTCCTGTCTCTTCTGGAAGCTTCCTCCACCTCTTCCCACCAGCGATTTCTCTTTGCTGTCCCCAGCCTGCCCTGTGTGACCTGCTGTTCACATTGTGATCAACCCTGGGCAGCCACAGGCACTCCTGTGGTGCCCCACAGATTGCCTCAGGGCACGTGGACCCGGCAAGTCCAGTGTGATGGAACTGGCAGTGTGAATTTCCAGGCCTGGCTGGGATTGTGCTGCTGCCTGTTGTCTCACACAGCTTAGTCTTCACAGCCACGTGCGGACAGCCTCCTCTATACCTCCAGTACCTTCCACCAGCCAGCCATATATGGCCACATCTATAGGAACTCAGGACTAAACAGACGTCTTTCTGATAGAGCAAGGAACCCCAGGCAGACCCCAGGTCACCCGTTGTCTTCCCAGAGGTCTGCCTCCACACAGCTGAGCACCCATCTCCACCTGGCAAGAGAACCCACCTCAGTGGGACTCTGCACCAGCTGTGTGTCCGTTGCGAAGGCCCCAGTAGCATCATGGATTTCAGCCTGCAGATTTCTGTTCCAGCAGCAGTGCAAGTGATGAAGTTAACATCTGGCCAGCTGATGCCTGTGCAGATCCCCAACTGCTTGCAGGCAGGTTCAGACACATTTAAGAAGGCCTGAGATGAACCCTTTCACATGTGCATGCTCTGATGGGTCCAGTTGATGCAAATATCTGTCATCATTAATGTTCTGAGTCATTAATTCATTCCATCAGGTAGTATGAATCAGGTACAATTAGGTGCCCACACAGACTGGGACAGACATATGATAACACTGTCATACATAAGCCCTGCCAAGGAAGTCTGTATGCTTCCCAGCCTTCTTTTAAACACAACACTAAGCAGTTTCTACACAAGTCAAACCATGCATACAAAAACTTTGTGAGCAATATTAAATGTAACACGTCTGTTCTCCCCAGAGACTTTTAACAAGTGACCTAAGGACCAACAGTATTCATATGAATATAAATACCTCACACATGAATAACATCATATATGGTGACAAGAACCATAAAATTATGCACCAGACTATCAATCAACTAAAAAAAACACATACTGAGGTAAAACGAAAACAGGGCAAAAATGATGGTAGAATATTTGAGAATGTTCCTCCTGTTCCAGTTTTGCCAGGCTTTGCTTGTGGGACCCAATCTGGTATTGCCATTTCGCCTGTAAAGTAATCCAGGCTCTGTAGCAGGTCACAAACATCCAACTTCAACAGTTGCAGACGTTAGTTTTTCTTGCAAGAGGAGATATTCATCTCTTGCTTTCTAGTTTGACCATAACTCTAGGATGCTGAAGAAAATGAAAAGAACTGAGCTGAAAAGAGCAAGAGTAGAAAAGCAAGGCTATTCCTCTTTTCTCAGCATTGTGCTGCTATCAGCTGGCCACATCCACAAAGCCCTCACACTGAAAACAGGAGACCGTCACTGCAGAGTAGTCATTGACTTTAAATTCTTCCTACACATTGAAAGATAAAAGTAGCATGTGATTAATCACCAACAACAGTCTTAAGGGCTGGATTCAAAGCAAAGGTTTGGGGACAAAATGCAAGAATACTGTTGTCCAAAGGAGAGTGTGGCACAAGCACTCTCTTTCTCTCGAGAGGCCCAGCACCCTCCCCAGCTGACATTCTTCAGGCTCAGTGCTCGGCCATCTAAACGTCTGAGAGCACAAGTACACAAATCTTACCAGAGCCGGGCAGTGAAATGCCCACTTCAGCCTCAGGGTGTTCCTCAACATGGGCCATACTACTGGGGTTCTAGCTTCAGAAAAGAACCAGAGGAAAACCCTCAGCATGGTTGCTCTCAACTAGCTCCAAGCAGGAGCCTCCATAAGAAGTGTCACTTCCCACCCCTGCAGATGCTCGGAGTGCTTCCCCGGCACCCTGCCCGGGAGAAAGACATGGAGCCCCTATGGCTCTGTAAGAGGCAGGGGCAAGCTCAGCCTCGGGGTACAGAGGAGTTAAGGTAAAGAGGGGGAAGAGAGGGTACTCTGGAAAGACTTTTGGCACAAAAAAGGACTTGAGGTCATTCAAAAGGAACAGAGTTTCTGTCAGTGCTACCAAGCGCTACTTCTCTCCTCCAAGGCTTCAGTGGGCTGAACAGTACCTGGCGGATGGTGTTAGGACACTTTATGGGCTCTCTGCTTCAGCACAGTACCTCGGGCTGAGGTTAAACATCATTTTTCCAGGACCACTGCTCTGTAGCTATGATAAGAAAAGACCAGTGACAGCCTAGGTGAGCACAAATACACAAAGGAGTCAGATGGCTAGGCCAGCTGCTGACCTCCCATAGTGGTATAGCCATACATAAACACACTGACTCTGCAGCATCTGTGGTTTTGCTGCCTTGTGCATAGCCCCGCAATCGACTACTTTTTATATCAGATCCACATACGCAGTAACCTTTGTTTTAGCAAAACCTCATCCTACTAATTGGAAGCACCTCCTGCTTAACAGCCACATTTTTAGCCATTACATTAAAATATCCTTGTATATGAACCACTGTATGAGTCAGAAAGTAAATTTGAGCAGTTACTCACGAATGAGATCACACAATTATGATAGGTCCTGAAAACATCAGTTTAAATGTTCAGAAGAAGACAAGAAAGCACATCCAATATTGGGAGTAACCAGAGAAGAAACAAAGGCGGCAGCAGACTGTGGTACTGTTTAAACCTCTGATTTGCTTGTGCCTTGAATTACATGGGTAGCCCTGGTTTCCTGATCTTAAAAAGGATATAGCATAAGTGGAAAAAGATCAGAGAAAGGCAACAAGGGCATGGAAGCTTCATACAGAAAACAACAGGGCTTTGAGCAACCTGATCTAGAGGAAAGTATCCCTGCCCCTGGCAGGGGCGTTGGAACTAGATGATCTTTAAGGTCCCTTCCAACCCAAACCCTTCTATGATTCTATGATTCTTCAGCCACGGGAAGAGATCATGGAAAGGGAAATTACAGACATTACTACAAGATGATGAGCAACACAGATGGCTCATGACTGTTGATTGTGTCCTCCAATACAAGAATCGGACTACATTAAAAGAAGCTTGTGGGAAAAAGGTTACAAAAAATGGATATGGGATGCAACAGAGAAGGTGCTTTGTCAAGGAGTTTTTATTTTTGTGCACACTGCCTCTTGGCCTACCAGCAGGCACCGCTGAGAAGTGTCTGTCTCCCTCTCCTTCGCTCCCTCCCTTCAGGTATTTATACATGCTGATGAGATCCCCCCTGACCCTTCTCTTCTCCAGGCAGAACAGTCCCAGGTCTCTCAGCCTCTCCTCATAGGAGATGTTCTAGTCCCTTAATCGTCTTTGTGACCCACCACCGGACTCACTCCAGTACATCTGTAGGTTTCTTGTACTGGCAAGCCCCGTAAAGACTGCCCAGTAAACTGAGGCACAGAACCATCACCTACCTCGGCCTTTTCTGTGTCCTGCGTCACCAGGCCCCTGCTGCATTCAGCAGTGGGCCACGTTTTCCCTGGTCTTCCTTGCGCTGTTTATGGACTTGTAGGAGCCTTTCCTGTTGCCCTTCACATCCCTCACCAGATTCAAGTCCAGGTTGGCCTTGGCTTTCCTAACCCTGTCCCTGCAAGACCAAACAGCAGCTCTATCGTCCCACTGGGTCACCTGCCCCTGCTTCCATCTCCTGTACACTTCCTTATTATGTCTGAATTCAGTTAGAAGGTCTATGTTCCTCCACGTCACTCCTCCGTCATCTCTTCTCCAGCAGCTTTCCTACCTGACCTTTACATCAGGCTCTTCTCTTCACAATTCCCCTGCATGAATTTCATTTCCGTATTCGTGACCCATTCAAGTCCTCAAATATAAACTCCAGCACCATCACATCTGCATTCATCATACAGTTTTGGTTCAGACTTTGTACTCCTAAAGAGTGCTGTTTACCACCCTGGGGCTACGACTCTCCTAGCAAGTAATTCAGCACAGCAGAAGCAGATTTGTAAGGAGAAACCTGATGTTCAAGTTAAACATTTCACTGAGTTTCATCTTGACCTGAGACTAGCTCAAGGCCAGCAGCATGGAATGAATACCCAACAGCAGCTGTAGCATATCTCTGGCTATATTCAATCCAAAAATAATCCATTTCACACCCAGAGACAGTTCCATAGTGCAAACTAATGAGTGCCAGAATGCTGAGATGGACACTGGAGTATCATCTAGCCCTGCTTTTGCTCATCTCTTTCTATTGTTGATTCTGTGTCCTTATAATTTCATCCAACTCACTTGGCAGAGTCTTGACACTGGTATATGCAACGAATTTGCAATGGCACTGCTCATCTACCTTGTTAGCTAACAACATCAGAGTTTATTTTCCTTAGGCAAGATTTCTCTGGCTTTATTGCTTTGTGCTCTCCTTCCTTTGACTACAGAAACACAATTAAATCCAGGAAAAGTCAAGCTAATAAATCCAGAAAGAAAACACAATTTTTGTGCATTTATATTGTTTAGTATTTTTCCCCTCAATAAATATTTTCTCCCTTAACAATCTTCCAATACACTGGATTTTAGATGCAACAGGCACACTTTCAAAAAAAAATCCCAGCAACCACTAACACCAAGAATGAGGGCACTGCTTATCACTAGCAGTTGGTATTGGAGTTGCTAAAACGTTGCTGGAAGTAGGCATCTGAGCAGTGCACACAGACACCTCTGCAGTGACAACGAGAAGGCTACTCCCAATGCCTAGTTTTTTTGTTCTTCTTTCCCTCCACGCTTCCAAACAAATTGCAAAGCCATCCCTGTAGAGGGAAGGGCTAATCAAAGAAGGATGAGGAAAACAGATCCTAATTCCATAGCAGGCATCTCCCGGGCTGCACAACTCCCCAGTGACACTGCCAGGGAAAGTGAGTCCCACCAGCAGACGGCTTTGCTTGCCTTCTCAGGGGGACGTCCGGGAGTAGCGGGGTGTCACCCCTCACCCCTGTGCCAGGACATCGATGATGGGGTTGGACTGGTTTTTAGCCAGAGCAGACTAATGGTCTGACTAACTCTACCTGCAAGTCCTACTGCTTTCATGAAAGAGGCAGTAACGGTGGCCTGGTCCAGACTGTCCTTCCACAGTTCTTCTAGTACAGTTAAAGCCCCTGCTAAAATTGTGTCCTTGGGAGTAGTGCACCCTGAGGCAAAAAAATTTAAAAAGCTCCTAAACTGTGAAGAAATAAAATCGCATGCATATGTCAGGTCTGTTGTGGATCTTCATTCACACCTCCCAGTTCAGGGATCTTGCCTTTATCTGTTCATGCTGCTGAAAGCTCTATCAACCAGAAGTTTACACCTTAGCATTTGCCCTGGCTCATCTCCCGGCTAATCTCCTGGCTATGCTATTTTCCACCTCTTCCATTCCTGCATGAGGCTCTTACCGTTCCTTTTTTTCTTCTTTTTTTTATGAATCAACCTGAACCAGCTTTTTTGGCAGTTTGCAGTTCTCTGCAAACCTTTTAGATTGACTGATGTTCAGAGAAACATTTCAGATGTTCCTATCATACTTAGTGCCAGCTCTCAGTTTTAAAGTCCTAGGACTGTGGGAATTTCAGCTATTGCTTTTTTCTTTTTTTTAAGGTTGTTTTCTAGACCACTTACTTGCTCATGAAGAAAATCCTGACAGTGTCACCTGTAAGAAACAGATGGCAATTTATTTTTAAATAATATAGGCATCAAGCTATTCTCAAGAAAACTACAGTTTCTGAACAGTGGGAGATGATAAATCAAATTGGAAACTTATCTTTCGATGATCAGCAAGTGTTTTGGGTTTTTTTCCCCATCAATTCTCTCCCTTTGTCTCTTCACTCAGAACCCTCTAATGGAATCCCTGCTAACATTCAGTTCATTTTCTTAGTTCTGTCAGCTCATTTACATACCTGTATTTTCAATACACCTTTTTTTTAAGACTAGTCAAGATCCTGTATAGATAGCACATTTGACTGAAAACAACATATTTATGACTATTTATGTAATTTTAATGTTTTTTTCTATTACTTAAACTAATAGTCCATCAAATAACGTACAGCCAATATTAAAGTTGAGAAAAATTAAATTATGTTTTGAGTCTTTCATGTGGATTTTAGACAAGATACTTTGGCTTTCCTATCTTATCCTTTTGTCTGATATAAATCTAAAGGCAATATTTCAATTTTTCTTTTTCAAACTATGTATCTACAGGTGACTGCATTCTGTCCCACCAGCATTGTTCAGCACTGCCCATGAGCAATACCTTCAGCTTCCCTTTTTCCCTCTTGGCTTGTTACTTAGCACTTTTAAGACATTGATCATCACACATAATTTGAATACTACTTATACTGCTTTACAAAATCATAAAAATTACCAGCATTAAGTTTGTGAGTAGATAACCTCAAGCAAGAAGGTAAAGAAAATTCCCTAAATCCCTGAGATCAGCTGGAGCTGGAACCTGTAATACCACCTTTAGGCTGTACTACCACCCATCGGTTTAAAGCAGAATCAACAAAAGCAGTGGAATGGACAAAGCCAAATCTACAAATCTACTCTGCCGTTGCAGCGCAGCCTGCCACAGTAACACAGCCTCTACAAGGTTGTGAATCCCAACAGTTGAAGACTCCTCATTCCTGATGGATTTAGCTGCAGTGGCTAGAGAGATTATCAACCCTCATTATGGCCCCTTCTGACCATAGCTAAATCTGGCAGGGATTTTGTCTTTTCAAGGTAGGGCTTCTGTCTGGGCATATGGGGTTTTCGTGGTAGCTGGTCCAAGACTAGAATTTTTTTCTACAAAAACTGAGGAAGTTTGAAAGTGTCTTTGCCTTTTTTTTTTTGTATGGGAACCTTAAAATATTTACCATTTTCAAATGTAAAGTGCTCTTCATAGATGTAGATGCAAGCTATCTTTCTCATTCTGGAAGGTGTTTCACTCAGGATCACTCTACAGCTCAAGATCTTAGTATTTGGAAACAGTTCCTGTGCAGGACAGAATCCAAATTAAGCTTGCTACCGATTTCTTAGTATTGCAGGTAAAACTACTTAAACTTGAAGGTTGTTTTCAGCAGAAGTAATGAACTACTATGAGTTTTGATAACGTCAGTGTAATCCAGTGCATCTTTAAACAATTTCTTATTTGGTCAGATAAATCATCAAATCTGTTTCTTTTCATGTCGGTAACGTGCATCCTTCTACAATTTCTTTAGGCTTTATAGCACCTGCAGTATCATTGCTCAAGAGCGGAACAAGATGTGTAGGTCCAAAAATAATTAAATACAAATATCAATCTTTATGTGCCTACTTCAGGCATGGTTTATCACATAACCAAATACTTACGTAAAAGAGATCACATTGATTTTTGCCCAGGAGCTACAAAAAATGTGGACCTCTAACATTCAGTCCATCCTGCATATCTTGTGAATGAAGCTTTTGGTATGTGTGTATATATATACACACACATACATCTTACAGTAATCAAGTATGCTTTAGTAAGCCACAGCATTAGTTTCAATTAGACACTTGCCTAAAATGTACCTAACTATAAGAATATAAAAACTTTTAGCATTATCTCTGCTAGGATAACTAAAATCTTTGCTTCATGTCATAGAACTGCTTTTGGAGCCTACCAATTTTGACTTTGCAATCTTTAATTTTTACTAAATGTTGCTTCAGATACTGTTTAGAACCTGGTCCCTGCTGCTGTTGGGAGACAAAGCCATGTGGTTTTCAAAGCTTTATCTATTAATATATATCTAATCCTTGCTCTACAACTGCGTACCTTTTTCTGTGCTTGCAACACAAAATCAACAGATGTGTTGTTTCCCTAATGCATACTTTATTCCTCTGAAATTTGAATTTCAGATATTTGTAGTAAGCTATACTGGCAGTAAAACAGCAGTGGTAAAATTGTTGTTCAGTGGAATACAACAATTTATGATTAACACCCACTAAGTATTATATGAGGCTGTATGCAAAAAGGTTCTCAGAAACAGTGGTGCAGTTCAATACTGTCAGGAGAAATGCAAGACCACAACAGGGGTTAGATGGCTATTAGTTTATTGATAATATACTCACACTGCTATCAGTGCAGGAAGCCCCAGTAACCACATGGAAGGTTGCGAGGGAAAAGCGGACAGTGTGGTCAGGCACCTGATAGAGACTCAGTCCAGGGACATCCCTGCCTCAACTTGGGACACTTTTCCTTTTTGACAGCAGGTTATATATACATCAAGCCCACTTGGCTACACATCAAACAATACAATGCTGCAATAATTACAAGCTCAGGTCACTGCGACCTGATGATCATCAGTGGGGGCAGGATGTTGTCTTTGTAAACTGGGACTAGATCACGTGCATCAAACCATGTCCTTGACTCCTCGCCGATCTTCCAAGTCCTCGCCTTGCAAGTTGTACATCCCAACATGGTGCATTGCTCTGTCCAAACTGCAGGGACCAGGTTCCAAAACTTGAAGTAGATGATTTTATGCATAGTTTTAATTTTCACCTCAATCTGTACATTAGAAGGAAGGGGGG
>JAVJGG010000048.1:11631198-11646053 GCA_035590195.1 Aviceda cuculoides | reverse complement strand
CGGGGAGAGCTGAGGGGAGAAAGGGCGGCTCCGTCCGCGGGAGCGCCGGTGGAGGATTTGTCCTCCTAAGGTGGCTACGGTGCCCGCGTTCCCTCCGTCACCCGCGTTTAAAGGCCCGGTCAACAACCATCGGAGCTGGATGCGTGAAACCCCAACGGCTCGGCCGCGTTTCCACACAGCGGGTGCCCGGCGGTAAACGGCTGAACTGGGCAAGGAGTTCGTCGTAAAAAAAAAAAAAAAAAAAAAGAACAAAAAAAAAAAAGACTACCCCGGGGCCTCAAAGGGACGAGGTGTGAAGGAAGCCGTGCCATGAGGAGTATAGCAAACTGCCTGATTCCCATAGGAATCAGGGTGGCAGCACCCTTCGGTAGAAGCAGTACTGGGAAAAAACACGACGGGATGGAAGTTGGTCTCGCGAACAGCAAGCGGGGGAATCGTTCCGAGAAAAGCATTATTAAAAGGGTTATGTATTTGAAGAGTCAGCAAAATTGCGTATCTTGTTTCCACAGGGAGGGGAGAGGGTCCCACAGCAAGCTGTACTTGAGGACAGGGGAAAGGATAGAGCGTAGAAGTAAGACAGTGCACATTTTATTGCAGACAGGTCACATTTTCATCAGTTAAATAAGGTAAAATTAGTAACTTCAGCCAGGCAAATCCACTTATTCATAAAAGTATTCTTATTGAAGGTGTAACAAAATTTTCCTGGTAAGATGGTCTGATTGACTGAAGCACATCCAGCTATTCCTTTTTTTTTTTTTTTTTTTTACTGCACCAATAATCAGATTATTTAAAAAAATGAAAACCTTTGGTAAAGTACAAACACAGTTTTAAGATGAACAGGATCAATGTTCTATTCTTACTGTGCTGGGAAAAATAAGTACAGCTCTATAACTGCTGTGATACCTAGAAGAGGTTTAATTAGAGTAAGTGAGAGGATTTTAAAATAAACTTTTAAAGCAAATCTAAAAGAAACAAACTAAGTTCAATGTCCCAAACATATTTAACAATGAGCAGAAGACTGGTTGTTCCACAGGTATTCTAAATCAGCGACAATGAATTAGTCCGCACATCCTTTGTCCAGCCATTACAGATTCCAAAATGGAATGTAATTTTTTTCAAACCAAGACTTCTGAGTTTTCATATCCATACAATATTTAAGAAATGTCTATTCCACCATATAAAAAAGCTTTAATGTACTACAAAGTTAAAAAGAAAATGACACAAGCTAAAAGTAGAAAAATACATTGTAAAACATTTATAATTTTTGTTCCTTACACTGATCAAGATATAACAAAATACTTTAGACCACTTTCATAAATTCATGGCATTTTCGGAAGCAGACAGTTATCAACTCAACAGTCACTGGTTACCCACTAGCCAGCATCCAGTAAAGATGTCTGACCATCGCAAACATCCAGTATATTTTAAGTTTCTAGAAATCCTGTGTAGACATTAAGCTTTATTACTAGAAAAGTCCAAAAATAACAGAACTATTCTAAGTTAGGTTTGGCAGTCAGTCAGCATCCCTCCTCTGTACAGCAGTCAGACAACCTTTTGTAAGGAAAGACCTTGCGAATTTAGGTTGCCCCAAAAGTACACCTCAGAGCTGACACGAGTCCTTGCTGAAGGGGACAGTCCTAACACACTCCTCCAGTTTTGTTGCCTTCTCGCTTGCATCCCTAAAATTCACATGAACCATGATACTGAAAAAACACGAGATGATAGGGGGAAAAAGAGGTATTATCTAATAAATATCGAAAAAGAATACATTTACACATAATGGTGCCGAACCTAGTTTTAAGCCCTTATTGTCATGTTTTTCTTTCCCCACGCAGCACACGCCTGTGCTGCAGACAGGCCTGCCTCTGACCAGCAGGTGGTGGTGATCTCACAGCAATAACACCAACATCGCCTCCTTAGGCTTTTAAAAACATCTACATAGAGAGTTTCATTTGCAAAATGCATTTGCAGCGTCTCCCTAACGTTGTTACCAGAGTAGGAAACCGCTACTTTTATAGAGCTTGTCTGGATTAGACATAAAGTTGCAAATACGGTGTAAACAAGTTAGTGGAAGTGTGTATGTAATGGTAGAAGATCGGATGGCTATTAAGAAGCACTCTCTTTAAACTGGTATTAGAAGAAAACCAGATTCCACTTCAAATAGACATGTCTGTTACTATTAAAATCTAATCCATATACATGCATGTATAAATACATCCACCCATGCATTCAAACCCAAGTATGTAGCACTGCCATTGGTAGCCTACAAGACTACTTAGATTTATACCAACTAAAACAAATTTGTGTTCTCACTTCAGGGCTGGGACATAAACCAGGTTTTACACTCTGGCTTTCTCCTGACAAATTTTGCAGTGCATGACAGTTTTATGTCTAACTCCAGATGTCACATTTCCTAGAAAGCAACAATTTTCTGCACCCGTGAGGTCTATGAAAATATCAGCTCTCCGTTTTGTGCATAACATGTTGCAAGAGTCAATTGTCCCAATTGGCACTTAAGACTGAAAGGAGAGTTTCAGGAATTGCTACTAAAGTGTAATGACTGTTCCATCCTCCTCGATACCTCCTCTGGGGATAACCAGACTGTGTCGGGGATCAGTTTTTAAGGAACTGAGTAATTTGTGGATGTTGCCGTTGCTTTCTCGGCCAGAGTTGTTGTTGAGCACCAGGTCCCTTTGAAGTCTGTGGCTAAGGCTGCTGCCATTGATTCGAGAGAGGCTACTGGAAGTAAGGCTGTGCAGTTTAGGAATGTGCTGTGGCTCCAGACCACCCTCGATGACAATGTCAGCCTCTTCATCACTCTCCATTTCATCAGGGTGGAAGTTCTGCAGCACGTGGGATGTAGGCAAGCTATGGTGACTCGCAGTGCTGTCTGTAGACTGGCCAGAGCTACCAGACATCCTACTGCTTCGAATAATATTGTTCCTCTGGTTTGCTGGCTTGACCGTGATAATAAGATTATGGCTGTTGGCAATCATCATATCTGTGACTTGGTCGAGAGTCTTTCCTGCTACTTCAATGCCATTAACTTCCAGGACTTCATCATTCACAGCCAGCAAGCCTGTGCTCTCTGCTAAGCCTCCAGGAACCATACGAGAGATGAAGATACCGGGTACTTTTTCGAGTCCATGAGGAGTAACCCTTACACTGGTGCCGTCACGAATGTAAAATCCTAAGGGTTTCTCACACCCATGTCGATACAGCCTCACCCTCCTGTGTGTTTCAGGAAGAATGTCCACATCGATTATGGAAGACACTGGTCTAAAATCATGAGGCATGCTAATGTTAATGTGAGGACGCCGGCGGAGGTTGTCATTGCGGAGTGTCACCAGGGCCTTCTTCTTCCTCGATAGTGTGTTGGTCCCAAAATTACTGTAGTCCACTTCATCTGAAAGAGAAACAGTACCAATATATCAATCAAATAGAGAATAATTCCATCTAAAGAGTATTTTCCTCTTAATTCTGGTTCAGTGAAGCCACACTCCTCATAGTATGGAAAAAAATTAATTCTTCCACTTACTCTAACCTTTGTTTCACTTTATGTCCATCAGCACATCATTCAGAATGAATGTGTTCTTTTCAATGACTACCCATATTTCTTCCATATTTTAAGGGAAAAAGACTTCTGATTCTCAATTCTTGTTGTCAGCTGTGCAGTTACTTGTAGCTGCAGGCCTGATACACCATCTTAGATGTGAGACTGTATTTGCAGAGCTGGATTGTAATTTTACACACACATCTTGAGCGGGCAAGGAGTGTATACACGTTCCTAACCTAAAAGGCTGAATCAGGGAGTATTTTAATATTCAGTACACAGCCTTAACTGATAGCAGACCTTAGGTACAAACATGAAAGCAGGGCATGAGGATATGTGTTTTTAGCCTAGCCTTTTTTTATAAGGGATTTATGTTACTATGCATCTCCCACTACATCACTTCTCTCTTTGGAATATTTTACTTCATTTCAGCTGAATTTGACAGCAATAAGTAGTGCTAAAAAAGGATCACAGAACAGACACAGACTCACAGACACACACTCCTGCCCTTGAGAGGAAGATCCACAGAAAAGCAGCCGTTCTAGGGACTGCTCTTTAAGGAATTATTTAAATATTTCACTCTCTGTAGTGGTATCTCAAGGGCATGTGCAAAGCGATCAGCTTTAAATCAGTCAAGTAATAGGACAGGTTATTCCATATAAGAAGCGCATGTTGTGCTTTGCATAACAAATACTTAGTCATGAAGTTGTTAGTGTACGAAATGAGTCATTGCATTTCACATTAAAAATACTGTGCATATTTTAAACATGAAGCATGCACTAGCTGGAAATTTTTTTCACCAGGAGTTTAAGCATGCTAACACTTTTCAGATAAACTAACAGACTTTCAGTTTATTCTGCCATTGAAGATGATCAGTAAAACACAAAAGTACAATTATAAAACTGCCACTAAGAAAATCTTCTCTCCAGCAAATTAACCTTGCATAGTAATGTTTGAGATAGTAAGACAATACCTCTACCTGATAAAGGTTGGGGAAAAAAAAAAGTATTAGTAAAAACAAACTTATAATTACATTTTTTATTTCTTGCAAGGTCTCATTTTCAAGTCAGCTTTCAAGGCATACTATTGACAGACTTCAATTAAGTGACATTAAGTTAGACAACTCAAAGACACTAAAAAAAAAAAAAGTGCTAAGCAGCAAACTGATCTAACTGAGCCTGCTTGGAGCAGGATGTTGGTTTAGCTGGCCTCCAGAGGTCCCTTCCAGCCTAAATTATTCTATGACCCTACATAGTCCTTTGGGCTGGAAAAAAAAACATTTGAAGACTTCAGAAAGACTATTTCTGCGTTCTCCTATAACTTATTTACACCGGACATGCTAACACTGAGGGCACCACAAGGCATCTAGAAGGTCACCCTGAAAGAAAAGCTGCTGTGAAATAAAGATACTCCTTGGACAAGTTTGTCGTGTTTAACTTCACACATGCCTCTTCTCACTCCTCCCAGGCCCTTCAGAGCTGTACCAACCGCACAGGCCCTACTATGTTATTTAGACTGGTGAGGCACAAGACTGGAAGTCCTTAAAATCACCCAAACACGAGAAGCTCCCAGCTGGCTCCTGGAAGCGTATTCGCAGCCAAGACAGTGACTGTGTGGAGATGGCACCTTCTCAAGTCCACCTGGTCAACAGAGCCAGTGCAGTGTCTACTCTTTTGAATGCACAAGCCACCTGTGGCAGCCAAAGCCAGCTATTATCCTTTTTCTTTCATCAACAGGATCACCATCTACATTCACCTACTCTTTAAGTTTTGATGGATGATTTTGAAGGTTGGCGACAAATATTTTTTCCCTGTAAAGTATGGGCCCCACAAGAGATGTCTTTCATCACCACAGTCGCAAACACTGCGCCGTGCTCACCCTCACAATTCACTGATAAATTTCTGTGACAGTCCTAGAAAAACAACTTGGGGATTCAGGTTTAGAATCAAAATTCTTCCTCACTTGAAAAATAGCACTGTAGAATAGTAGCACTGTACCTTAAAGCCCAAGACAACCTTTATCCCAAAATTTCAGTTTAAGATGGCAATTAAAGTTACACATGGGTTTATATGTTTAAGACTGTCTCTTGCAGTAGTGGCAAACCAAACTCAAAGCAAAAGCTAGATCCCTTAAATACTCAGAAAATTAGGCTGGTGACTGCAGTTCATTGCACTGCAGGTAAAATGAAACACAAGCCCTAGTTATCCACCTCTTCCCTGAAAGCACTCAGGTAATTGTTCTCTCCCTTTCTCTCTATGTTAGTATATTAATACTGAATTACTTTCAGGCAGACTTGCAAAAGCCTTACCAAATAATTCACCCAGGAAAATCTGACAACACTGTTTTCTTCTCCTTAAAGTAACAACCCAGAGAGTTAACTCTTCACAACATGCAAGTTTGTGATGATAAAGTAGTAATGTCACAGAAGTATGATGGTCCTCCTGACACACATTGGTTATTTCTGAAGCAGTTTCCTTTGGCTGAACCACCACCAGGGCAAAGGCACAAAAGAAGTGGTTGTTTTGTGCCTGTGACCTCCTCACCTGTGCACAGCTCACTAATCTGCCTCCCCAGATGATTGCCAGCATTCCTAACCTCTGAGCAGCTTCAAAACAACCACCTCCTTTAATAACAAAAAGACCAGCTTACCACAAAAACGCTATCTTTTTCCTCCAAACATGAACCAGACAGAAGCATGGATTACATTACAACTGATACAGACTACTTTCAGTGTTGGACCACTGACCATTCTTGGATTTTGTATTTCAGGGCTGGAGCACATTAAAAAAACTGAAGTCCGTGTCCTGTTGATGACTGGATTTTTTGTTTTAAAAAGTGCCAGGCATTAGTTTCCAACTCTGACCCTAAGAAGGATTATATAGGAGAAAGATGAAGTCCCAATTTTAACAGGTAAAACTGTTAAAACATACTATAGGTTGGAGAAATGAGAGCTAATTTGGAGATGTTGTAAGAAAAAAATACCGATTAACTCTATTTTCTGGAAACAGTTTAAGTACAGAATACAAGCTTCTTGACAACACAGGGATTACTTCATTACTTGTATTCAAGATGACCTGCTCACTAGCAGTTACACTCGCTTGGGACATCACCTTAGAATGAAAAAATTAAAAATAAAATAAAAAAACCCCAACAGAACAAAACAGCTACCCCCTGATGCTAGATAGAGCCACTACTCTTGCTGCAGGAATAAAACAAAGTTTCTCTACTGAAGTTTAACATCAGCTGGTGCTGTGGCAGCAGAAAGTCATCAATCCCTAGCACAATGAAAAAAAAAATTCCTTCCTCATGAAGGAACTGGGAGAAGTCAGCCAACATCACTCACTTTTATCAACTACAGGGTGGTCACACAGTGGTGTATTACCTATTTCCAGTAATAAACTGCTCAGGCAGCATGTGTCAGACTGAAATGAAAACTGTATCATTGCATAATTTACAATGACACACTTTTAATGAAGGTCAGCAACTTCTTGTTAGGTTTTGAGTTTCTCGCCATATAGGATTCCAAGCAGGAATGCCACTTCAGCTAATAAAACAGACTGTGCTTGATGCCAGGTCTCAGTGAAGACCAGTATATACCATATGGAACCAGACAGAGCTCATTTTTCCTGTTTCATTTGTTGCAATATCAAATTCTCCTTTTGCAGGCAAAAAGTCTACATAAATCTGCATGCATACTGGCAGCAGAAGTGCCATCAAGAGGCACATCTGAACAGTGCTTAAAGCCTCATGTTTTACAGGGTGTCATGGTTTCCTATGTCTTGAATGAGGCCAGAGTGAAATGTTACATGCAGGTGACAGAGGGAGAATCAGTCTTTTAGGTGCTGAATATGACCCTCGTTTCTTAGAATGGGGCAGATTACATGCAGCATTTTCATGTACAAGAGGTAGTGCTGTCAGACAAAGACGTACTATGAACTGGACGGCTAATCCTGGATAACCACTAAACTTTGGAAGGCTTGGACCTGAATTTTACTTGTGCCCATAATTTGCTTCCTACTGAAAATACTGTTCCTGTAAAAAGAGGTGAAGAAGAACATTTACCACAACTGGAGAAGGACTCCTCAACTTTCCAGTTCTCTCCTTCCTGAAACTGCAACCCAAGGCTATGCAAAAAAATACCTCAAACTATTCTGTAGACACTGAATATTATTGAAACTCTTTTCCCAAAAAACTTCAGGTTTTGGTGCTTTTTAAGAAACATTTTATTATCTGGCAATGAGTTACATAAAACCTTAAGTATTTGGGCTGGATCCTTTCTGTTAATATGTGTTTGGGGTTTTTTTTTAATAGAGTTGTCACTACCTACTTACCCATGAGGACCTTCCTGTTAGAGAAGATATATGCTACAGATCTCTTCACACACAGATATACCTGTGCTCACTTTCTTGACAACAGTGGCGGTGGTGAGTTTGTCTGTGTTTTTGGGGGGGGGTTTTGTTTTGTTTTGTTTTGTTTTAACTGGTAGATCTGCCTCCACTTATCCAGCAACAGTAAACCCCATTAAAGTAGGTTTTCACTTCCAAGCATGGATGTTTTACTATCAGAATATTTTTTTTTTAAAACATATCTGGAAAGTTATAGATGGCAACATCTTTGAGGTACTCTTCTAACAATGCTGTAGTCAACCTGTGACTTTACAGAATACATTATACCTTCCTGGTGGGCATCATGAATCCTATCATTAAGTCATACAGTACATAGCAGCAAAGCATACATAAAGGGCTATTTGTAAGGGAAAGAAAACCGCTTAAAGCATGTGGTTGTAGCCAAAAGAGTATTGTATTTCTTTAATTTACATGAAACAAGAAATTACAGACCTTCTGAAAAAAACACCAGGAGCACCACTCCCACTGCTTGGACAGCTGCTTTTCATAGGAACTGCCTGCCAGATGAAATACCAAAGCTTAGCCAGATAAGATTGTATAAACAAGCTGAATTCCACAGAGCAGCAGACTGCCAGGCTCCTATAGGAACAGTTCATTTCAGACTCTACGTTTTCAGTGTACATGCACTCATGGCTTATTATTTCCTCTGGGAACTGTGGAACATTAGTTGACAGGTCTGGAAACTACTTCAAAGACCAAATTACTTCCACTAGGGAGAGCAGCACTTCAGGCAGCTTGGGAAGGAGGCCAATGAGTCATTAATAGTGAAGGGTAACCCCTCCATCCAACAGATCTCTATTACTGAGCATTCAAATTAGCAGCAGTCACAAAACCATTTCAAGGGAATGTGTCATGTTTAACCCTTCTACCTTTCTGTGTCCCAGCTACAAAACACTGTCTATGTTTGACAAAAGTTGCATTCAGTGTCTATTTTCTCAGAAAGATCAAAACCAGAAGCATTTGTGAAAGCAATCAGACAACAAGTAAGCTGGCAGTCTCTCATTTGTGACCTGTAAGGCTGACCACATGCAAAGGGATTTAAAGAGGAAACAGATATGAAGTGAACTATGACATGGGGGGAGGTCCAGTGCCAATATCACTCATCAAGGAGTATTTCATGGAGGGAAAAAAATAAGGTTATCTGAATGCTAACATTGCATTCAGTGTGTTACAGGAATATTAAAAAAAAATCCAGCTATTGCTGCTGCCAGCAACCTCTGGGTGAACCAATCTGAAAAATACATAGTAGGTAAAGTAGTTGACTTTTGATGGACCAGCAGCTACAAGCAATATATCCCACACGTGCACAGGCACACACACTCTCACTCCTCTCTCTCCCTTCATATCACTGTATCACAAGGAACTGGACACAACCTCGTCAATGTTTAGAATACTACCTAAATGCTACAGTTTATCTATGACATTCAACAGCACATTTTGAAGCACAAGCAAAATCAAAAATGACAAATTCAAATTAACAACAGAGCACATTTTACTTGATATCCTTAATCTCAATCCTTTAGTTTCTAAATGAAAGCTTTCTAAAAACTTGTTTGTAAACTGTAAACTCAATGACATGTTTTTGAAAAGAAATTTCACCAAATAACTGCACTAGAAAGAAGATTTGAGAACACCATCCTACTCCAGTCTAGCCCCTACTAAATGTAGTAAACTGCAGTTTTGCAAAAGGCAACATTCCGTCTACAGGGATTCAGTATTAAAAAGATAAATTTGCATTCCTACTTCGGAAGTGTTCATTAGTAGGTTAGGACTAAAATCTGAGAAACACAGATGTGTCTCTCTACTCTCAACATGTTTGTAAACTTAAAACATCCTACCCTTTTTGAAGAAAGTGAACATTATTTTGTTCCTTGGTTTAGCGTGTTACAGCAAGCAAAAGTATAATTGCATTAGGCTCAGTCTCTCTTTACGGTGTCAGACATGCATGAGAAACATTTTTAGGCTGCTTGCCTTGAGGATGGAGACGACCCCTTGGGAATTTAGCCTGCGCTGCTGGTGTGGCCTCCTGCACTTCTCACCGCTTGTCATCAGAGGCCACTGTTCCCTTGCTGAATCTCTTCCCTTCTCAGCAGAAGGCTCTTTACTTTTGACTTGCTGCACTACTCTAAAGGAGCAGGAGCTGTTGTTCGACCTGCAAGTTTGCCCCATGAAACAAGGGAAGTCTTCAAAGGAAAAGGGCGCTACCAAATGCCAGCAAGCACCCAGCCCTGTACCTCCCAAAGCTGTCCTCACCCTCAGAAACATCCAAACCCAGCTCCCCAAACTAGCCCAAAAGCCAGCTATAGGACTCCAAATTTTACAGGTGATGTTGTGGATGGTGTTTGCTAGGATTGTATTTACTAGGATTGTCAGGGTCTTCGTCCTCTAAGTTTCATATGAGACTCTTCTTCTACTCTAAAACATGACAGAAACATCCCTTCTCCCCTTGTTTCCTTCCACAAACCACATTATGCCAAGGTTATGTTACTGCAGCATTAGAAAGTTGTGGGGTTTGAGCTTTGGCTTCACTGTTGTTTTTATTTTTTTAAAGTATTAGTTAATATTTCCCTCTTCCTGCAGGGGGTCAGTGGGAAGTTCGGGAAAGTGTGTTTCTCTTGCACTTCTCAGCCACCAATCATTATCATGTTCATCCCAAGGTTGCGGGTGCTGCTATGGAGACTTTATTGGTGAGATGGTTTCCCAGGCCAGTCAGTGCTGCGCAAACACCCAGTAATGGGTTGGTGATACATGCAGAGAGTCATAGCATCACCTGTAAGCAGCTCTCCTGTGGGTCAGAGCCTAACAAATGAAGCCTAACACCATGCACCCGACAACTCCCAGCAGCCATCAAAAATTGTATTCACTCCGCTGATGGTATCAAAATGGGAGGGCTATCAATCCTACTCAAAGATGCTGGGGGCGAAAGGGGAAGGAAAAAAAATCACCCCCCAAACCCCAGAACCACCACTCCCCAACCTATAATAACATGCAATCTCTTCAGCAAGTCATCATTATAAACTTCAATGTTTAAAGTTATTAAAAAGCAACCCTTTAATTATTTTATTTCACCCACTCAATTTTTGACCTGCAACAAACACACTCTCCTATTCACTCAGAAGATCAGGCAATTGAGGGGAGCACCATTTGCTCCCCATACAGGCACAAAGAGAATACCTTCTTTCCAAAAGAAAATGTGTACTTGTTACACAAAGCAAAACAAAGTGAAATGAGAGACTAAACTATAATAACTCTTACTATGCACTGCAGATACAGTAAAAATCTTGTTAATGACACAAAAAAGCCGTGGATTTAATCGAGTATTCTGCGAGTATCAAATATAACTGTTTCCCAACTGCTACTAGAAAAATAGTTACTTTTTGCACAAGTCTAAAATGTGGAAGGTAAGAAAGGTAAACAGAGTTGACAGATTGAACCAAAGAGGAAATTTGGGAGAATACCATACTGTTTTTCACAGCTGCAATATTTGGAAAAACGCCACAAGTAATGAAAAAAAAAAACCCAACAAAAAAACCCCACTTCAGAATAATATTCATTCAGAAAACAAATTTTATACCTCTGACGAGAAACAAAAATTTTTATCTCATAGTAGTCTCAGAAGAAGCTGCAAATGAAGCTTGGAAAGGCAGCACATTAGGCAGTACAAAATAAAGGTAGTGTATTTGTACTAGAGTATTTACATAGCCATAGGTCAAAGGAAAAGGTTTTGAAGAGCTGCAGTACTGAACCTGATCAGAACCATCATCCTACAGACCCTGATATTAAAACACAGCCTTTTCCTCCTTTCAGAAGTAACTTCATCAGCATCGAAGGCCATTTCAGGGCTCTGCTCAACAGCTAGCAGAGGTGAGCCACACCAGGAAGGCAGGACCTGTATTACCCAGCCAACACAGCCTGCAGCTCACCCAAGGGAAACTGAATCTAACCTGGTATTTCATACTCCCTCCTGCTGCTTTCTGCCATGTACCCCAACCTTCTATGCCAGGTGCTCTCCTCCTCTCCAGTCCAAAGTGATCCTCCCTTCCCAGCTAAAAGCAAAACCGATGGTGATTAAGAATTGTCTATTATCCTGTGTTCTGGTAACTGCTAATCACATTTCTGTAGCATGCAAGTGGTTTTTCTGTTGGAAAGGAAAAGATACCCCAGAGCTGGGAGCACTAATAGCTTATTCAAAGGCAGCAATGGGGACATTCAATTGTTGCAAACATTAAATCTGTGAGATACAAGGGTACTACCAAGACAGACTGTTTTCTGTTCTGAAGCTATTCTTTCTCATGCATTCTTTTGCTGAGTAACACCTTATTCATCCCAAGCTAGTTCAGACAGGCAAGCTAAGCAGCACCTTTTCGCTTATACTTCTAAATTCCCAGTAAAAATAACTAGAAAAGAAATCCCCAAACTGTGGAGAAATTAATATTTAACGAAGATTTAAGTCTCAAAGAAATAAATAGTGGTCTTTACCCTGGATTGTTCTCAAGAGTTGCTACCACATCTTCTCAAAGAAAGATGTGGTTTTACGCAGTTAAAATTCTTCTAGGATGTATTTTCTCTCTTCAAAAAAACCAAAAAGGACAGAATCGTGTTTTTATAGCTTCACTGTTGTGGTGTGATAATACCACATACATCCTGCAATGGGGGGAAGGGAGAGCAAAACATTTACAGTGCTTTACAAAGCACTTTTCTGGTTCCTGCCTCCAAGCCGGCAGATTGTAAACAAAGTCCAGATTCTGCCTCTTATCACGGAATTAAAAAGATTTCAAAACAAGCGTGGCATAAGAAATTAATTACAACACTTGTCTTTCAAGTCACGACCTCTGGGAGCCTCCCAAACTTTGCTGGCTGGAGTCAGATTAGTCAGACGACAAACACCCCTCCCGGGCCAGCCTCCCCACAGCTGCACCCTCTCTCATCAGCCCCACGCAGCCGCTGCCCCCGATGCCCCGGCGCCTTATGGCCCTGGCAAGCTCTCGCCTCCACCTACGGCCTGCCGGACACACCGTGATGCCCTCCTGGCTTGGTGGGACGGGGGAGCTGTGGGAATCCCAGCCGGTTTATCTCCCGCATCCTGGTGGGAGAGGGACAGGCGGGCACTGCCCCAGCGCAGATGCATTTTCGTGTCCCCTGCTCCCCAGGCTGGAGCAGGTCAGGGCGGGCAGAAGCAAGCCCGCAGGCGGGAGGAGAAGGAGCGGCACCCGAGCCCTGGCAGGAGCGAGTCAGAGCCAGTCATCCTCCGCACCAAGGGAGTATGGCCAGTGCAACGCCATGCTTCTGACGTGGGAATGACGGGGTAGAAAAGGAGCACCAAGAAGCAAAGCAAAAACGAGGGCCCACCGGGAGAAACGAGGAGCAACCTCGAAGCACCGCTGGTACAAAGCAGAAGAGTTGCAAGCACGTTTTTATAAGAAACTATTTCATGGTCTGTTTTCTAATGTGGAGGAGAAGCAAGGTCAAGATCCCAATCTAACTACCACAATTCAAATTACGTCTGTAATGCTTGACTTCCCGAAGTTGCCCCTCCGGCACCCTTCCTCCTTCAGAGGACAAGGCTGCTCACTTCACAAATGGAAATCATTGCTGCTTCTAGGTATAAACAAAGCAAGCCAGGAAGCCTTTTCCTTGATGACAGATCACAAAGTAGTAAAAGCTGCCTGCAGAGTGCAAAATAAGATTTTTTTCCTGATAAAACACAAGGGCACAAGCAAATGCTACTTTTCTTGAGAACTCAGTTGCTCCTGCAGAGCCCCAGCCCTGTGCCAGGCAGCGCAGAGCTGACCTACCCTACAGAGAGTGGCTGGGAAGAACTCCCCACTTGGGGAAAAAAAAGGCCGACTCCATCCTTAATGCACAGCTGCCCCCGGCTGAACCCTGCTACTGGTGTACCCCCAGCCCCTGCCCCCAGGCTAAGGAAGGCTGAAAAAAAGTCAGTCCAAGGAGGGCTGCCTGTCTGGGATTTGCCCTATGCACACCTCCCCCTACAGAGCCAAGCACATGCTGGTCATCTCAGTGGAGGGAGAAGCTCCGCAATACACCTTTTTTGCGGCAACAACAGTGGATATTTAAAGATATAAATCATATCTCACAAGTTCTCAATGTGAAGTTGATCATAACCCCTGCAGTCTTCGCCCCCTCGTATGGCACATTACCACGTGGTACCCATAAGCTCTGCTGCGATGGCAGCACTTACCTGGGCCACAGAAACGTGTTACCACCTTGTTTCCTCAGCAGCCGTAACAGCGTGAAGCAAGAGGGTCAGAGCAAGGTCCCAGCCCTCTTCCTCAAAAAACAGAAACAAAGCCTTGCCTAATATACAACTACCGTGGCTTCTCCAGCTGAGAACAAAATACATCTGTTACTTTCAATGTTAGGCTAGCAATATCCTTTCCTGGCCATCACCAGAAAGCAAGAGGTACTTAACTCCCATCTCTCCTCTGTCAGTAAAAACTGCATGTTTTACTTAAAAGCAGCTTAAAGGACCATGGCGATTCTGGCAGAAGGATCACCTGCATAGAGTTATTGTCCAAGTGATTTCCCCAACATTATTTTTATAATGCTGTATTCCTTTCTTCATGACTGGCTAGGGCTCCATGCCCAATTGTGTACACAAAGTAATTAAAGGCTGCAGCCTGGGTAAACTTTGCACCTGAGGAGACTCTCCAAGAGCTGCGGACATTAGCAGAACCAGGGAAAGACATTGAGGTGCTGGAGCGTGTCCAGAGAAGGGCAATGAAGCTGGTGAAGGGTCTCGAGCACAAGTCTTATGAGGAGCAGCTGAGGGAGCTGGGGCTGTTTAGTCTGGAGAAAAGGAGACTGAGGGGAGACCTTATCACTCTCTACAACTACCTGAAGGGGGGTTGTAGTGAGGTGGGTGCTGGTCTCTT
>JAVJGG010000048.1:11586899-11631098 GCA_035590195.1 Aviceda cuculoides | reverse complement strand
GGCTGAGGGGAGATCTCATAACTCTCTACAGCTACCTGAAGGGGGGTTGTAGTGAGGTGGGTGCTGGTCTCTTCTGTTGGGCGGCTGGAGATAGGACGAGAGGAAATGGGCTCAAGTTGTGGCAGGGAAGGTTTAGATTGGATATTAGGAAAAATTTTTTTACTAAAAGGGTTGTCAGGCATTGTAACAGGCTGCCCAGGGAAGTGGTGGAGTCACCATCCTGGAGCTGTTCAAAAAGCGCATAGACGGGGTACTCCATAACATGGTTTAGTGGGCTTAGATGATGGTTGGACTCGATCTTGAAGGTTGTTTCCAACCTAAATGATTCTATAAATGGACTGTGAAGCTTCTCTTTTCCTAGGATATCAAGCACTTAGTCCAAGATTGAAAAAACAAACAAGACAAAACACCTCAAAATACACCACCAATTTTTAGACCACTTTAAAAACCTGACTTCTTTCTTCAAACAATTTTTGAGACACCCCATCATTATGTGCGTGTGGTAAGCTAGTGGCTGGTGTACTTTTTCCTTTAAAAAAGTGTTTCTTCCTATGAGCACATGATACAAACAAGGGAGTGGCAGACAGGAAGTGATTATTCAGAAATGAAAGAATTAGATCAGGTTCCATGATACCAAGAACAAAACATGACACACAGCAAGTGAAGCTGACATTTACTGGCTCAAATGTAAGAAATTTCTTTCTTTATATACTAAACCTAATTCAGGGCTCACGTAAGCATTTTGTCTCCTTAATGCACATCAGTGTTGGCGGCTGCGAGCACTGATATGCCCCCTGGGGAGGACAAGTTAGCCCACGTATTTCACCAGCAAAGTTATACCAAACACTGCAGTACAGACCTCCAGCTTCTACCCAAACAAGTTTTTTTTAATTAAAGCATAGCTCTGACACTAGTAGCAGCAAGTCTCTGATGGCACTGCTGGTCACAGTTTGGCACAGGTGCTCAGAGGTGCTAAATGCAGACACTGCTCAAGTTCAGCTCTCGTCTCCGCTAATAGCAATCTCCTGCCACTACAGAGCGGAGGTTCCCAGTGCCACGGTCAGGTACGCCCGGTATTCCTGCCACTGGGAATTCCCTCATGATCTCAGTTTTCCTGTTACACAGGAGATAACACTGAGTCATTACCACATTTGCTCGTTAAGTGACATTGTTGGGGTGTAGGGGCAGACATATACCCGGAAGATCATACAGTATTCACAGCCTGATCCCTGCTCCGAGTGAAGTGCATGGACTATGCCAGGACATGGCTTTTCCTGTGCCTGAAAAAATTAAGTTGTGGCCAGACTACAGCCATGCAACTCCTTAGTGTGCACTGGCTATTTACTACTACCATAAGTTCCAGAAAAGTCACTTGAAGAAAAGAATCCCACACAAGAGGGCCAGTTACATAAAGCACTTTTCATCTGTGGATCCTGACGTGCTAAAAATAAAAATTTATTGTTCATGAAGGACTAAGCTCCCATTAGAATGGTTAAGCTAAAAACCTGGAGAATACATCAGAGGTTATGCAAAGCCCAGTAGCTTTAAAGGAAGGAGGAGGGATTTGCATGGTTCAAAGGCAGGAAAGAACAGATGCAGTACGTTAGGACTTATTTTCATTACACTGCATAGCTTGTTTCCAAGAATGCTTTCAACAGAAGCATCCTCCCAATACAAAAGGCAAGCGCTTGCTAGGCTGACTCGGACAAGCTTCAAGACAAGCTGTGTCCCAGCCCAGAGACAGTGAACTGCTACCAGTAACATCAGCTCACCGCTTACTTCTTGCCTCTAGCTGCGAGACCTTTCTCCACCTTCAGTCCCTCCTGGGGTACTACTGTGAGCAGCCCCCATTTGTCTTCATGTCTTCACCCCCGCCCTATGAAATAAGAATGAATTAAAAAAAAACCAAAACAAAACGCTTCTGCTTTCTTTAGACAAAAGCCCAGTGTTCCTTTTCCATGTCTTTCCTCACCTCACTCTCTTAAATTGCTAGAAAGCATCAGGAATTGGCAAGATCTTTAATAATAAGATCAGGCAGTATTACTAAATCCATACTAAATTCCCACAACAGGAGCCAAATGGTGACCAAAACAAGAATTTTTATTTGATGATGCATTCTATCTTCACAAAAAAATGTTCCAAGGACATGAAAAGTGAAGACAAATAGTATGTAAAACAAAAACACTAGCTCACAGGTGGTGATCAATGTGTCTTCTTGCTAAGATGCTCTTAAGGGGGGCGAGGGGACACAAACACTCAGCACTAAGTTGTGCTGTATTTTAACATGTACTCATTAACACACTAGCTAAGGAAACAGCTTATTTGAAGTCTACCAAATCCACAAAGTTTTGCGGCTGCAGAGTAGAGATCAATGCTAAGAACCAACAACTCACTCTCAGGGTTAAAAAAGAAATTTGCTTTGTGCTTATGTTAAGCCTGACAGAGCCATTTAAAGGCGGCCAAGAACCAAGAACGGAAGCGCAGAACCTTTGTGTTCGGTACTTGGAGGCACAGCATCAACCCAGGGCACCTCCTGCAGAAACTGAAAAGATCCAAGTGCTTCCTCCCATGCTGAGGGACAGATAGAGCATCAAGGAGACAGGTTAAACAGGTTTCAGAGTTAACAACACCTGCCCTTGGCTTAGCAGCTACCACCACATTAATCCAGGGAGCTGCAGTGTGGGGGGGGTGGGAATAAAATAGAGAGGTGGGAAATTTTTTTCCAGGGTTCTTTTCCCTTTACCCATCCAGATCGTATTTGTCTGCTCAGCTCCAGTTTTTCCTTCAGGGTGGATGCAATTTAACATCCAGATCACCGCGCTAAAACTCTACACAAGATAGCTCATCTTGCCTTTGTCTGTATCAGTTCACTTCACACAAGTCAGGCCTTTGGCCATGGCAAGTCACGCGATAGGTTAGTTGAAAGGAAACACCTCGAACCTTTAGTCTCCAACTTCTAATACACAGATACGGTACTGAAAGTTTAAGAAAGAAAATGGGGAAAAAGAAAAAGGCTGTGGCTATGAATCAACTCCTTGTCTGGGAAAGAAAGAAATCTGGAAAATCTTGATCCTAAGAGTACCTGAAGTATATTGAAAGAGTGGCGAGGCATTCAAGACCAGCTAGACTTGATAGATACCAAAAAGCCAGTCAATGGAAGGGAGAATCTCATTTGTAACATACATTTCTCCTGGGAAAGCACCACCGTCCTGTTTGGTTTTATGCCTCTCGTGTCAGATCAGTCAAAGGCCAGTGTAAAGCTAACATGCCAGATTTCACATCACCTGCTTGCCCAAACAGCTGGGGAAACCGTTTTAGCTGAGCTCTGCTCTTTTGCTCCCTTCAGATTGTTGTGTTAATTAAAAAGTCTTGCTCTTGTGTTACACGGCCCACAGGAAGCGAGGAGGAGATTCGTAGCTTTATATTCACGTTAGTCAATAGCTCCCAGTGCTCTCACCGCTGCTACGCACAGAGCCAGCATTGCGCTGTCGGTTTGACAGGCTGTGGGAGGATGCTGCGTAGGAGACTCGTCACATTATGCAGAGTCAGCCTGAGCTCCTTCACAATGGGAGCTTTCTGCAGAAGCGCAACCTAAAAACCTCCCTAAAACTACAGGACCGTCTTAGCAAATTTCCCAAATGGAGAGCCAGCCCCACAAAAATCCACTTGATAAACAAAAGGCAGTCGCTAGCTGGCGAGTTACTGGATATGGATGTGTCACCTTTGGGTTCACCCCAACCCTCAACCTAACAAGTAAGTAAAAAATATTACTGTTGTCACCTCCAAGCTTAGACTTAAGAATTTCCATCTTGGAAGCGCTACAAGAAGTGAGTCACTCTGTATACCTTGGCAGTCATTTGCAAGCCAACAGGGAATATCCAGAAGGAAATAATGTCACCAATTGGTGAGGCAGCAGCTATGTTTACCAGCTTAAACAAGTTTGTGTCTCAGTACTTCTAGTTAAGTATGGCTAACAGCGAAATTGCCAATTCACAAGTCATAAAACTTTAAATTCAGAAGTAATTTTCAACTTAATATGCCTGAAAATTAGAGATCTTTAAAAGTTATCCCAATCACTGAAGAAAAATACTAGATATTAGGATCACACCAAGTGGTGAGTTCTTTTGAGTACCCATATTGCCCTTGCCTGATCTCTGCAAGGTGTTCAGCAGAGTGGGAGGTTCAGACACTGAAGATCCATTCGGCGCCAGGCCAGACCAGCTGCCACCTTGCCCTCTCCCTGGGCAGCATGTGAACATGGGGAAGAGCCAGCCGAAGGAAGCCTTCACAAACGGGATCCAGGCGTGGTGGCAGAGGGCACCCATGGGGACAGTAACCAGAGCAGCTCAGCAAAGACAGGAACAGGGCGCGGAGCTGCCAGCCTGAGCGACTCTGACAGCCTGAGGAAGGTTTAGTCAAGAATTTGCAAAGTATGAGCAAGCTAGTTAGAAGCGGGGGGACCTAAAGAATAAAACCACCCAAACTCATTCTGTACTGGTCAAACCAAGTTTTGCGGGAAGTATCAATAAATGAGACACTGAATAATTAGGATGACTGCTTATGCATCAAATGAGATGCTTTATACTGTACACGATGTACAATTATTCACTAGCTAAAGCTAAGCATAAACTGAGGAATTAAGGGCTCTCAACACATCCATGTACCACATAACCTCTAGCAATTTACACCTTTGCTACCTGCCCGATGAGCAGTGCTGAAGGCACATGGCAGTGCACTTAAGGAAGTCTTCCTCACTTCACTCCAAATAAACTCCTCATGTGGCTTACATTTTGAGCTAAAAGTTTACTTTCAAGAAGGACTAATGGAGATGCATCAACTTCACCTTTGAAGCAGTGAGGGGACCAGCACAGAGCCAGGCTTACGGCATGGCAGTTAGGACAAACATCAGACCAAAAGCTGATTAAGAAGCCATGAGAATATCACCAAGCAGTCACTCCAGAGAAAGTGTATTAATTGAGCAAGGTCCTTAAGCTGGTTTTTCTCTGTCTACTTCTAACAGATCTGTTATCCTCAGAGGATTTATTTCCAGAGCATGCCAACTGCTTTCATTACCAGAAATACTTTATAAATGGTAAAAGCTGGACACTTGTATCAGCAAGGATCACATGCTACAACTGCACATTTTTAAAGTGATTTGCAAAAAATGAGGATGCAATCTGCTTCTACTACATTGATTCAGAAAGCAGGAGACATGCCTTGTCACCTTCTCCCCATCCTAAGAAGTTTTAAAACTGACAACAGGCTACATAAACATCCTTTCTTTCTAGCCTTTTTATTTGTGTGTATTATTGCAACTTTTTAGGATGCTTTCCTTAAGGCCTCAAATGGAAGAAAGTAACCGTGAACACAAACTCTCCCCTCTTCTTCTCTGGAATTTATAGATGCCTTAAGTAAGCATTAAAATAAGGTACAACAGTTTGATTAAGATGCTTCAATCCTCAGGTTTTATCTTCTTTCACTGTGTACAGTCAATGCCCTATCAGCTGCCAATGGTTAACAGGCAGAAACAAAGGTGGCGTATGTTTGTAACACTGCAACCCCAAAACCACAAGATAAAAGCCTTGTAAGAACCTAATCTTCTTTTAATAAAATACTAGGTCTCTGCTGTCCACTTTGTAGGGCACTTTAAACATCTTTATTTTCTAAGCAGACAGAAACTGTGTCTCTGCAAACACAAGGCATCATTACAAGACTGGTGTTTGTTTCTTCTCATGAGGAAACAGTTTTCTGAAATTTGCTTTAAGATTTCCATTTTTGAGGTATCAGTGCATAGGGCAGCACAAAGGAAGTGTCCCTAACTGGCATCTGCAGTTACTGCAGATTATATTAGTTGCTCATGCAGATATTACAGCTGTCAGCACACACATATCACCAACCACAATTATTTGCAGACTCTTCAAAAAAAGCCTGCCCTTGTACAATAGCGTTCTCACTATACCCATTTTAAGAAATCGCTCGCATTACAATGGAGATAAATAGATGTAAGTGACCATCTTGCTAAAGCATTTACAACAGGAGTAACTTGTAAAGTTTGAGAACTTGGTGTAGGCAGAACGTTTGCACAGCAAGTTCTCTTTAGATGACTAAGCTGCCACTGAAATGGGCTGAAACTTTGAACTACAATTCCTCTCGCAAGGGGCTTTGCCAGCTCTGCTGCCTATTGCCAGTTTTCACTAGCTCAGCAGCAGCCACCACCACCTGACAAACCACTTCCAAATACAACTTCTGCATTGAGCCTCACAGTCTAGGGGCAAGGTAAGGCAGCCAAGCACAGCAAGAAAAGTTTAGACTTCTTGCACTGTGGAGCACGATGACTCAGAATGAGGGAGGAGAAGTTCTTTTGTTTCTATGAATTTATAGAAGATCAATACTGATAATTTCTCTCAATTGCTATAGTAGGGAAGGCCACTTTAAAAACAAAAAAGAAAAAAAATAAAAGAAAGACGACTGTATCAAGGCTTGTTCCCTCCTCCAATATTTTTATTTTCCCCTCTTCACATGTCTAATGGAGCATGAAAGCTGTTGCTCTGCCCCATCCGCTGTCACTCTCTGCCAGCAACACAGCCAAGAGATTCTAGCTCTAAAATTTACAGACTGTGTTATAACCTGTCAGCACCTCTAATGTAAAAAATATGCTGGATCTCATCCTTTAATCAATTTCCATCAGAGGAAGTCATGCTGTCAGTGGGGTGCAGAAAAAGGAGAAACTCCTGTTTACGGTTTGACTTGAAAACTTACTTGGGAGGGGACTTCCAACTAAAAGCCAACATGTGAAATACCACACCAATTTGTGTGTCATTAACCCATATGTTTATCTAGAAGACCAACCTGAAGTTTGTTGATGAAGAATCACTGCAGAAGGTGAGCAGCAACTAATGTGAGAGGAATGGGACATGCAGGAAAACATTGCTTAATGCTTGTTCAGGGTAGGAAGTGATACCTGAGGAGAGACGTGGTCCTGTCCTCTCAGAGGACACCTGTGCAGAAACGTGTATGCTATGTCACACCATTGCACTCCCAAATGTCACTGTCAGGGCTCAAACTGCTATACAGATTCTGATACTGAGCTGCCAGGAATGCAGAGACTTCAGCTTACCAAAGGTACGAGCTGTCATTTTATTTTAGGACACTTGATTTTGTGATGTTCTAGTTTTAGACATGCTGTATTACTGTTACAGGTCCCCTGACCTTCCAGGGAAATCATGAGCTGTTAGCTGGATGTTGGCTCACTAAGAGGTACCTCAGGCTTGCAACTCAAACCTGACCACATACAAATGTAGGCAAAGAGTCACTACAGTTTCCAAGTCTGAGAGTCAAATAATGTTGGCAAAGCTGGGACCGCCACTGTGAGGAGAACATACCTAACATCCCGCAGCATGCACGAGCGGCTTCCACATGCTCCAGTCAGGGCTGAGCACAGCTCTGTCCTACTCTCAGCTAATTAATGACTACAGAATAGGGAGAGGGGAAGTAGACATACTGTGTGTCTTCTCACGAGCACTCCCACCCCCAAACAAAAGCCAGATTCCTACCCAGTGTTGGGAAAGATGAACACACTTGCTCAGACTGTCATCACACCTCTCACGAGCAAGGGCAGTGAGACCCTCAGAACAGTAATTCGCTCATTACAGAGCTGTAATACACATAGAACAGATTTCAATTCTGGTTATTCACAGATGGCTGGTTTGTACTGATACCACACCTCTGCCAAACCCACCCAACAGAACAGTTTGAACCCTCCAATGCTGCCAGCTTCCCATGGACATACCTGATCTTTGTTAACTAAGCTCCATCCTCCGCTCTTTCATCCTGACAAGCGACTAGTTGTCCAGGATGCTCCAGGCTGATAAGTAAACTCCTTTTGATTACTGCTGATTGTATTAATACAAGCAGCACTTCAGCAGCTGGCTCTACACCACACAAAAAGGTTGAGAAAAAAACCAAAACAACAAACCAACACACCAATAAAAACCAGGTCCATTGATAGCTGAACCACCTGGAGAAGCAAATAATTTGCCAGCTATTGGCCTGATTCACTCTGCTCATGCAGCCACCCTTTCTGCCTAGTCTCTCCCGACAGATATCTTCGGGGGAGGGACTGCATCCACATTTTTTGGTACATTGCATCTTCAAATTCTAAACACAACATAGAGATCATTCAAGCTTATGGAAGAGAGAATGCTTTCAAGGAAGGCACTGGTTTGTAAACAGTCTGAAAAATTTTCCTGTAAAAAGAATGCAATATTTTCCCATATATATATATATATATATGAAGTATACATATTTTCATGTTCATATATATGAACATGCATTTCACAATTTTCAATCACACCTTTTCATTTGCTTTGGCCCACTGCTGTCTGGAAGACAGCCACACTGTACTGAGCATTTCATAGTTTCCAGATCTAGACAGAACAGGCCTAAAGACAATCTGGATTTAATTCAAAAAGCAACTTTGCCTCAGCTGAACTTTATTGGTGATTCTGCTTGTGAAGAGGCAACCTAAGAGAAGGAAAGGCCCACCTCAGCTTTATGTTCCACTTTGGCCGCAGAGACTTTCAGTGTGAAAGTTTTGCTCCGTTTCCGCCCCCAAGGGTAGAAAAGCAGCATGGAAAACACACTTCGAAATGCAGCAGGAAAGAAGTATCAGTGCTGTTCAGTTCTGAAGAAGGTCTAAAAACAGACACGCGAGTTATGAGGACCACATCCAGCCTGTTGGTAGTTTTGCTGGAAGGACAGATTCTATCCATGAGCAATTCCAGCATGCCTCTCCATGCCTCGTGCTACAAGTTCAGGTCTCAGACTGAAAACTTTACACACCTGCTGTACCCAAGCTTGAATTTGGGCAGACTTCTTTTCCATGTGTCCACCTACCTTTGTGGCTAATTCAATCAGTCCCTGACTCTGCCATAGGCTGTGCCACGGCACGACCCTAGCTTGATCTCAGGATTGCTACAGCAAGCCAAACCCACTGCTGTATCTTTCTCCAGTTAGGACAGTGTTTTTTTGTAGCCAGATAAAACTGCTTACTACTTGACAGCCTCTGAGCAACTGGGAGGAAGTCATTGCTGGTCCCTGCAGGTCACTGACTATGGCTTTTAGCCTCTCCCTGTGGGAGTCTAGATTGAGATTCATCAGGTTAATGAAATAGCAGTAATGCTGCCAGCAGTTCCACAGACCAATATTAACAAAATTATTTTCACCTTAGCCTTTACTTGACTGTGGGATACCAAATGTATTAACTGGTTCTTTTCAGTTCTAGCTAAACAAGAAGTTTCCAGGCCAAGCCAATTCAGCCAGCCCTCTTTCAAAATCACTACCATAATTATCAAGTCCCCACTTCATTGTTCTCCTGCTCCCTTCCTGAGAAGTTCCTGGGATGACAAAAAATAATAATAATTAAAAAAAAAAAAAATCACAAATATTCCAGGAGTACAAGATTATTTCATGCAGTTTATGTGCAAGTTTATAGCAGAAGGCTACCAATTCAGGACCAACAAGTTATAGAGCAGGTTGAAAACATTGGTCCTTAGAGGTAAATATTTCTCTCCTATGTTGTCTTAGCTCAAAAGCCCAAGCCCAGCCTGTTCCAAGTCTAATTTTGCAGACTTTGCTTTGGAAAGGATTCTTTTCAAGTCAAGAGAGGCCTGTTAAATAAAGTCAAACGTACAATAGCTCTGCATCAACCATTTCTGTATGCCTTTACAGTAACCAGCAATCTTATGGATGTTATCACCTGACTATACAGACACCACCTCTAAAGGAGCTACTGAGGAAAGCAGGGAAGAAATAAAATCATTACTTTTGCTTTGGAGATAAGGGACTTAAAGAATAACACTTGAAGGATTATTAACAAAAATCCCAGTGATAGTGAGCTAGTAACTGGCTGTCCATCTGTCCTGGCTTCAGAATAAATCTTTGAAACTTCTCTACCAGTCCTTGAGGAGCTCCAGATCAGAAGGATAGTGAAGAACCTCTGCCCTCATCAAGCTCTCAAGCTCCTCCTGGGAACAGAAACGTACGTGTACACACACACGCTGGGGCACAGATAATGAAAAGCTCTGCAGAGTACTCCCTGAAGCTAGGCCATGTGGCTAACATCAGAGGGGCGGTAAACCCTGTGTGAATACATCTGCATAGAAAAAGGCCTTTAAAGTAAGACTGCTGACTGCATGACAGGCACTGCTCCCACCGTTACTGGCCAGCAACTTGTTCCAAAAGGGTGCCTGCCATCTGTGTGGCTGCTCGTAGCCTTCTAGCGTGAAAGGGAAGCCAACCTGTAGATTTACCACTTATGGATGTAACTCCCAAGACCCCAAACACAGGGCTATAACCCAGATTCTGCTCTAAATGACCCGCCCAGTCCAACCTGCAGAGAACTGACAGCATGTTACTTCAGTATGAGCAGAGGGACTTGGAGAGGGGACAGTGCCACAGCTCACTTTGACAATCTGGTCAAAGTTTGAAGTGGTATCTTCTAAAGCAAGGAAAGGTTTGCATCTGACATCAAGTGAGATCTGGAATAAGATCAGATAAAAGACAGTGTTGTTTGTCCTAGGAGGTTCTGACGGGAGCTTAAAGCAACTCTTATGTTCTGGCCAGTGTCACTGACAGAGACCAGCAGAGCCACAGTGATGTGCCAGCAGATGAAAGCAGTGTTAAGTGCTACTGTGGAGGGAGCAGAAAGCATCTGAGCATCTGCTGACCTCACCAAAACAGTGGCTAGTTAAGTAAAATAAAATCTTCCAGAAAAACAGAAGCAAAACCAGCTTGTTCTTCAGACTGTCGAGCTTATAGATATCCATTCAAAGAATCTGGATTTCACAGCAGAGCCATACAAGGCAGTAGTCCAGTGTACACATAGAGAGCCAAAGGCTGTCATGGACACTGAGTCACAGAGATATTTTAAAGCAGTACAAAGGGGGAAAAGAGGAAGAATCAAAATGAGCAGGAAAAGAGAAGGGAGAGGAAACAAAAAAAACAAAACAAACAAACAAACAAACAAAAAAGGCCGGGGGGTGGGGGGGTGGTGCTGAGCTGATGACTACATTACAAGGAGCACTGACTACCAAAAAGAAGCACTAAGAGTATTTAGAAGAGTCAAAGCCTGTATAGCCCCAGAAGGCTGGACACAGGGGAAGAAGATTAGAACACAAGAAGGTCAGGCTTCAGATTATGAGGTTGAAAGCACACTGCGGGCAGCACTGAGGAAAGCTGAAATTCGTTATTTGGGAGATGGAAGATCTGAAACCATTGTTAAAGACTGAGAGGACCTCTGTAAATAGAGCTATATTTCCTCGGTCATCTCACTTCAGTCTGAGATGTGCTTTCCTTAATCCAGATTCCAGGAAGTAGATGAAGAAAAAGTTCCCAATTCACACCATCTAGACACAAATTGCTAATTTATTTGTATCCTCCTCTCTTTCCACTGAAGACAATATTCAGGCAGAGAACCCTATTCCAACCTGACACCAAAAGCTTTTATTTTCTCCCCTAGAAAGAAAGCTTCAGCTTTTATCTTCAAATGATACATTAAGAACTCTAGTTTGTAAGACATCCATCTGCTGTGACTAGATTTACAGGGCCACATCATCAGCTGTCATATATCATCATCACCGAAGTCAGCTGAGCTGCAGCTGGATCTGCTTCATGAGCTTCTCAGTTTAAAAGTCACAGTCTGATGTGCTGTCAAGTTACAGAAAAAAGTACTACCTATCTTTCAGAGATTTATCTATTTTCTATCAAGACAGTGGATCCTGGCTTTCGGTTTTGGTCAAGTCTTCAAGGTCTGGGCCTAATCTTTTGAGATTTTCTTCCTGCTTTGTGTCCCAGCATGCATCAAGGGAGTTGCAGGCCTTTCACTAAGCCAGGTTTGAAATACTTGGATTGATCATGAAATTCTACTTGTTAGAGCCAGTTTGGGCCCGTTAACTCACATTATGTGGTGGAACTCCACAATATCATGAAGGTCACTGGACTTCACAATCCCTTCTGCCTCTCAGGAGTCATCAGCTTCCCAAACAGTAGGAACAATTACTTCCACACAGCAGTTATTTCAGGCTTCCCCACTCCATGAAGATTGGTTGCTTGAGATAACAAGGATGGCCCAAAAATGCTTCCTGCTTGAGACACCTTTCTTCTTCTCACCTTTCAGCAAAGTAAGTCAGGGCACCACAATGCTGCTGCTCCTGGCCAATCTGGAAGCCTTCAAAGGTGGCACCCACCTCAACTGTTCAGAATTTGGCACCAACCACCCCTTGCAACCTTACAGTGTTTTACCCTTCTTACCCTTTGCAGAAGCAAGTGCTGAGATGTCCTCTCTGAACAATCCCCAGCATCAGCTACGCAGCAGTCACCACAATGAAGATTTGCTCCTGGCAACATGCAGACAGGTGGACTGCATGGCCCAAAGTCTGCATAGGTATTCAAGGAATAGCACTTTGTAAGCCCTACAGGGATAGATCTATCACATCATGTCTGGGTGACTTCTCTATAAAGACTAAGCATAACTTACAAGTGGGCAGGAGGTACACCATCGCACTTCGGTGCTGCTGAAAGACAGGAGCATTGCTTACAACCAGGAAAAGACATGGCATCTCCAATCCAGCAACACATTACGCAAAATAAACTTTGATCCTACCCTAAAGCCTTTTCACGCCTATTCCCCATGCTTCCCCTCTCAGCCACTTAAGCCACCAAGTTGTACTGCTCCACTTCTACAGCAGACCTTAAAAACAGTACGAAAGGCAGAGAAGGCAAGTGGTTGGGCTAGTAGCTGCACTGCACCCTGCAGGGAGCAAGAATTTTCTAAGACGAGACAACAGAGAAAAATCTCTAAGTCTGCACAGTAATGTTAGGTGTTGGGAGGAGGGATAAGTGTGGTGGGGGTGGTGGTAAAAGATGATCTCACACAGCTATCAAGAAAAACAGGAGGGAGGGGGAAGAAAACAAGCACACCTGACAGACATGTTAAGAGATGTCTGAACAAGAACAGGGCTAGCCCCAAACCACACTGCAGTCTCTTGGGTGCAGCCGTAGTAAAAGCAGTTCTGCAACTAAAGGCTTATCAATCACTTGTGTGTGTGTGTGTGTGCTTTACTGAACTCCTGAAGAAAGTGATTTAAAAGACAGGAATCAAAGGATGACTCTAACAGGCTCTCAACAGACAGGAAGAGGAGAGCAGATATGGGCAGAGGGGACGGCATAGGAAGAAGTGCAAACACTATGGTTGGGAAAAGCCAAGGCACACACAATGCCCATATGCCATATGCTGCCTGGAATGATTCTTTATCTTCCTTTCCTTTGAATAACCAGCACCACATGCTGACTCCCTTCATATTCTCGCTTGCAGACTCTTCCAAAACATCCTTTCTACTTCAGGAGTGGTGACTGCTAAGCTGCAACCTATGAAACAAGCAGCTGCTGAAGGAAGGGTGCACTGAGTCTTCAGTTGACTTGCAAGTTATGCAACTCAGTCAAAAGAGAGTAATTCCCAGAGCCATTCTGTGGAACAGGAGAACGAGAATTAGATGCTGAACTATCACCATTAGTTAGTTTACTATGCATGTTTGGATCTGCTTTGTCCACAACTCTAGCAATCGAGAAGAGATGGTCAACTTACTTCCTAGGGGAAAAAGCAAGCCAGCTAACACTAAGTTACAGACTTAATCCTGCAAAAAACGACACCGCCTTGCGAAAACATTCCAGCCTAAGCTTGTTTAGGTAATTAAGACAAAAGATCTTCCACCCTACCTTTGCTATAAGGTATTCCAGTACAACTGTACCCAACACTTAGCCTCAGAACATGCCCATTCAAGTTTGGATACTGGATTCAACCCACTTAAAAATTCTTCTACATAATTTGAAAAACTGAGAATATACTTCATTAACAGCTGTTTGATCAATGCTAATCAGCCATTTCACTCCTCTCCCACTGTCCTTGTAACCAGGGGCTGAAAGCATTCACTACAAAAGTCACTCAATTTATAAAGCTTTGTCACGTGATAAATATGGTCATGACTTAAGATTTCCAACAAGCCTTTCCTGAGTCAGCACCACCAGACTGACCCACCCCCTACAGTGATTGTCTGCCCAAGCCTAGCCACATTACTCTGTGATTACTCCAGCTCTTATTTCTGGCAAAACTGCTCTATCCTCACCAAAGCAGGATTTCCCATGTGTTATAACTCCAACGCTATGGCATAGAACATGTCTGTAAAGATGTAGCTATGGCTGTACGTCAGTATTCAGTGCTGCAGGAAGCGAAAAAAGTAGACAAGGTGCTAAACTGATTTAGTGCTTGTTAAAGTCCATTCCTGTTTGCATATATATATATAATTCTCCAACAAGTCTCCAGCCAAGCACAGCACATCCAGTAGCAGCACAAGCCTCTCTCACAGAGCTCCTCCTCGACTCAGAAGCAGCAGCACTAGAAGGGCAGAGTAATGTATTTGTAAGATTTGAGGTTCAGAAGGAATTTCACTGAGTACACGTGTCCAATCCCCTACTACCACACTCAGTATCACAGGCTGGTCTCCTGAAGCCAGTTAGATACCTTTTTCAACGTTGCATCCTGGGACACTCACTGAAAGCATTGATGCTCCATTGATTAGAGACCATCTGAGCTGTAGCACATGTGTATTTCTGGTCAGTTCATAGGCATTTATTCTCATACCAAAACAAGTCTTCAGCTTCTTCACCTCCTTCCCCTTCCACAGCCTCACCAATCAGTGCTTCTCATATTGACATCTGCAGAACTCCTCTTTACATGATTCTCTCACCAGGAGCAGTCACCTTTAGACAGGTACAGCCAGGTCTTTGCCATGTAACGAGCTCCTACATTCTATCTTTCAGTCTCTGGATGACTTCAGGGTATCTGCCTGCAAGGGCCTGGACTGCAAGGAGATGCATTTCAGAGCTGCTGTTCCATTATTTCACGAACGACGAAGTCAGGAGTTTACAGGAACAGAATAAGAATGGGCATGTTTCTTTTGACAAGTTGGGGCTTGAAAAAGTGAGTGGAGGGCAATGGCAAGTTAAAAAATAATGTACAGTTCTCTGATTTTTACCAGAAACTTATTGAGAAAACATTCATTTTTTCTGGCTATATTTAAAATTTCACCCTTCACTTTCACAGGAGTTAACAGAAGATAATTAAGTCATTTGTTTATTTCATTTGCTTATGTTGCCCTTGGGGGGGAGGCGGGGGGGGGGGGAGAAGAAAAATCCAGGCTTTGGCATCTGTTTCTTTCCCCTCGGCTCCCCTGATATTCCTTGGCAGACTAGACCTGATCATGAAGGACTCCAAAACATTGCTCGAGCATTTTCAAGTATGTCAAATCAGCACTACCACCCCTCACCCAGTCTGCCCTCCCACACCCCAGGTAAAGCTATTCACTGTATAAGCACCACCTGCTGAAAGAGTAGAGCTCACACAACTGACATGTTTTCATAAGACACCTCCAGTCACTCACTCTCCTGTGGATCCCCAGCAAGGATGGCCTGCTGAGACTCCAGGCATAAGAGAAAAAAAACAAACAAACAAACAAAAAACCAAGTCACAGCTTCATATCAGCAGAACCCAATGTTTCTTCTGCAGCAGGTAGTGCGGAGAAGACATTTCACAACATCTGCCACTGGCCTCCTCCAGACTCCAGCAATTGCAGCCTTTCTAGTCAGCAGAAAGCCCCTTACTTCACAGGACTGAGGGGACAAGAAGTCAGCTCTCCCACAGAGTCGTGGTCCCGTGAGACCACTGCAACAGTCAGCTTGCATCTTGCCAGCACAGACACATTTGTGAAGAAATTAAAGGAGCTTGAGAAACCCACTGCATGGCCACCTACACATCTGTGGAAGTCACAGCTTGGCTCAGTGTGCTGAGGATACCTACGTAATGCTGGCAAGCAGAAACAGCAGCCAAAACCAGCAAACTGAAGTGGCATTAGCATCAGAGGGAACCCAGTGGTTAACACCTGCTGCTCTAAGTCAGACCTGCAAGCGAGCGAGGTTCCAGTCAACAGCTTTTCAAAGGCATATACAGGATTTAACCAAGTCCTACAGCAAGGATAGGAAACCATTCGTTTTGGACTCCACCAGACAGCAAAGGCATTTTCAGTGAAGCCAGAAATAAGATAAAAATAAACAATGAATTCTCCCCTCCTCATACATAGCAGGACAGGGGAAAGCTGCTTTCCTTGTTCTGCAGAGGCAGCTGCTGAAGGAGAGCAGAGGGCTGTCCGGAATGGAAGGAGCAGTATTGCCAAAATCAGCAACACAAACATCAGAACAGCTTCAGCATCTCATCCCCTGCCTGCTGGCAAAGCAGCTACTCTTCTGCCAAGGCACAGGGGAAGGTGTGCCATCGTAGAAGTAATTGAACAGAGATGAACTCTGGGGATAGATTTCCTCGAAAAGTCTCATTAGCAAAGTGACTAGAGCCTGGTCTCCTCCCTCTTTACTATAAAAACATACTCTTTATTAAACTCCGCTTGCAAGTGATTTCAGGAAGACTGGGAGTAGGGCACACTTAATAACAGAACATGACTGGAAGGGCTAGACCTGATTTAAAAAGTCAATAAAGCGTGTGTTTTCATTTACAAAACAGAACTTAGTCGTGGTTTTAATAAAAATCCAACCCTTATTTGTTTTGGAGGAGGAGAAGGGAGATCACTGTGCTGCTCCCCTTGCCTCCCCAATTTTGAATCCATCTCATTGCTTCTGGCAACAACAAACAAAATTCAGCTCATCCCTAAGAGAGGTTTGCTCCTAAAGCAAGTGGGAAACCCAGGCACGTGCTGGGTGGAGAGAGGAAAACCACTCGGAGATTCTTGCATTGCTTCAAAGATTAATCTAACATTTTAATTTTAGACCAGAAGCAGCACAGCAAGATAGGGATTTTGTTTTTAAAAGGCAATTAGAGCCTTCCTCCTCCATTTGTTCTTTCTTTAGAAGAAATGTTTCCATTGGCTTGACATTTTGGAAAGGAAAAGCCCCACTGTGATTGTTTTACAGCAGTTATGAAATGCAGCAGCCACACAATAAATATGCAGCCCTAGGTTTTTGGTTTTGGTTCTCTTTTAGGTGCCCAGCCCAGGCTGTGCAGGCATGAAATCATTTGCCTGACAGCTCAGTTACTGGTCACTTATCTAAGGAGCAGATCACTGATGACTGCAAACCAAGATAAACACCCCAATGTGCACAATGGAAGAACTCTGAAAAACAATACGCTCTCTTAAGGAGAGCCCACACATTAATGACCTGTTCCTTTTCCACCTTAGTCACTGCCTCTACCATAGTTATAGCTTAGTATTCAGCCTACTTGAGCTCATTTTACTCCTATGGAGAACATAAAAATATTTGGCTTACAGACCATACACAGACTAAGAAAAAATTACCCTGGAAAGCATGCTGCCAGATTTATAGTCTAAAAACACCATGACAAACAACCATTACCAACTCTTAAGATGGCTCTTCACATGCCATTTCAGTAGAGTCCCTTAACCTCTTATCTTGAGAAAACTTGCCAGTACCAAATGAATCGTAGTCATGTTGCCTGCTAGCCAAGGTCAAGAATTCTGCAACATGTTACTGTACGATTTTATCGGGCGTGAGAAATGCAGAACTCCTCACATGTGCCAGCAACCACCCCACAACACTTGCAGTGAAAACTGGCATATACCAAGTAAGTGAACAAGGAGGATGAATTTTCTAACTGTAAGCAGTTCCCTGGGGACATCTCAGATTCCTGAAAATCTTGCTGTCCATGAGGTGCTTGATTTTTAAGCAGCAAGATTGCAATTTTATTTCAGAGTTTGAATGAGGAAATTTTGGGCAGCCCCAGACAAGACACACCAGGACAGAAGCCCACTGCATTTTTAAACGCAGGGTCCTTATTTATCCTGTATGGCAGTCATTAAAAAAAACAACAAACCCCCAAGAATCCCCAGGATTTTAGCCTCTGTTTAGGGGGAAGAAAAAAAAAAAAAAAAAAAGTTAAAGTATTTGCTTCTAGATTTCCCACAGTGATTAATGCGGTTAAAAAAAGTTCCTCAGTAAGACACAAGAGCTGTACTTATCCAATCGATTTCACGCCATGACACTGGCAGTAAGATGCCTTCCTGCCAACAGCTGGCTCTTACTAATCCTTCCATTCAACCTGCAGAAACACGATTTTGCACCCAAGGCCACATGCAAAAGCATCTGGCTCAAGAGCAGAAAAAGAGATGCTGTTAAGCAGGATGAGCTCCACCTTTCCTTTCTATCCCCATAAATGAACACAATCAATGTTTGATGCCAGATCCCACAGGTCCTAAGATGGACGCGACAGCGAGGAAATGCTTCTTTAAAAGTGGGGGTAGAACCATACACTATAAATTAGGTACAGCCCAGTGCAGGTGGCCACAAAGATGTAATGCAAAGCAACTTTAATTTCAGATTGAATTAATCCTAAACCCGTAGATTCATAGCATGTTGTTGAGGTCTCTTCTGCTTACTAAGTAGAAGAGACTAAGCAGTCAAGAGTCTGCTGTGAATTCCTTACACCTTATGATCGCCGACTTAGATATGAAGATCAAGGAGTTGAACAGCAGCTTCCAATATAAGTGAACTCCAGCAGAGAACGTTTTAAGAAGTTAACAGAAACTGGGCTGAACAACAAAAAGTCTGAACCCAAGCAGGTTCAAGGCACTCCAGCCCTTTCCTGCTATAATATGGCATGTTTAAATGGAATCAAGTTTTTATGCCTCAATCCAGAGAGGATTTCCTTTTCTAGGACAGAGTAGCATACTATTTCCTTCCCTCAAATAAAGGCAGCAAAACTAGGTCTTCTGAACTTAACTTGATCCAGCAATGTTGGCACTGAATGCTGGTCGAACAAGAGACAAATTAGAAAAAAAAAAAAGTAACATAATAGTTCACTCAGAGACTACCTTTATTCTGAGACTCAGGAAATGGATGGCAGAAGTTTTATTATAACTAGAGGGGGAGCATTTTTCTTTAATAATCTCCACAACTGAAGTTAGTCAGGTGTGTCTCCAACAGACCTAGTCTCAGACACATTGCATAGTCAAAAGATGAAGTCATCATTAGTGCAAAAACCAGTCTAGCCACCAAAGATGGAGGCTTTTCTCCCACTCAGCTACTTCACAGCAAACATCTGGTGTACCTGAATGGAGCAGAGCCTGGCCAACAACCACTGCAAGCAGCAAGCTCTCCAAGAAGAGGCAAGAAAAAGAGCGCAAGCTACAAATTTAGTAATGGAGAGCCCTGCAAAAGACTGAGACGCTGAGCTGTGCAACTGCATCGCACCACCAACACCCGAGGGTTTAAGGAATACGGACACACGTCTGCCTTGGAGCTTCAAAACAAGAGGACTAGTGAGCCTTTAATGCATTGCTCTCTTCTGTGTCAGGAGCACATCCCAACCACACAGACATAGAGCAATTAATGGCTGGTTAATGGTCAGAATTGCTTCCCAAGCTGGCCAAAGACAAACATACAGCATGATGAGTTTATGTGAGGCATGTGCCATTTAGGGCACAGCATCCTTAATTCGGATTAGGTTCTATTTCTTGACTATTCACATCAGTCAATAATGCTCCCTCCTCTCCCATCTTAAGCAATTTCAAATGTTGGGGGAGAGGAAAGAGGAAGCAATATGCCCTTCTTTCCTACGTTCTCCTAAAAAAAAAAAAACTACTTGCAGCTTTGGGGTTTCAGTTTTAACAGCAAGCAGGTAGTTATACAGATGGTGTTGGGAATTGCAGCAGTGAGATCAGAATCCAAGGACAACAGCATTGCACAAGTTTACTTGCATTTTCCAACCTGCCAGTTGTTGGCTACATGAGGCAAATGGTAGGCTTGGCCTTCAGAGGGTCAGAATAACATGCCTCTTTAGATCAAGCGCACTTGAAAACAAAGTTATCCAGACACATAGAGGGCAAAGAGTGAGGAGATCCATCTCCAAGATTACACCAGACTGCACCATGGGATCTCTAGTGTATATCTGAACTATGGTCTTTTGGAACAAAAACCACCAGTTGGATTGAGGAGACAACAGAGAAGCTGACCTGTTATTTGCACTACCTGCTCACACACAGGTAAGAAATTTGATCAGCCAGAGGCTGCAGGCAAATTCTAGCACACGCAGGACATACAGCACCAATTCCAATAAGCAGTGCCCATAAGGAAAGCTAGTACTTCACTTCTAGTGAGTCCAACCTTTCTCACCCTACCCTTTCTTACCCTGTTCCAGTGAAAAGCATGCCTCTTCTTCCCCCACTTTATGCTTGATTTTCTCTTACTCACCTTCCTAACCATTTAAATCTGGGCAAAATACTCTAAGACTGCAACAAAAGCATACACTTATGGTGAAGGGTACATATGCATTTCTAAATAGCTCTGCGGGAGCACACAGCAGCCAAGGAAAAGTCCTGTACAAGTCATACATGGTAGAAGTTTGATATGCAGGGGCTGAGAAAGCACCTCAAGAGACCATTAGTGCAGTTCTCTACACTGATGCAAAAATCAACTATCTCCCAGGAAGGGAGAGCAGCAAGATGAAAAAAGGGTTCCTGGCAACTTTCAATAACAGTGTGAAAGGTAGCTATGAAAAAACCCCAACACGAACAGAAAAAAACAAACCCACTGGAAGGGAGTGTGAAAGTCTGCCATGCATCTCCACTGGCACATGGGGTCTGCAGCCAGAGAAGGCTGAGATTGACCATTTCCAGCCTTCCATCTGGGCAGTCTGTCCTTACCACCACACTAGAGCTAGCTCTGCATGACCAAGGAGTTTGGCCCACTTGAAACAATGTATAAAACAATGATATAGAAGGTCCCAACCATAGATTAAAGGTTTACAAGGCTTTTACTTCACACCAGGTCTCCTGCCATAGACCAAACACCCAGCACATGAGGTGAGCTGGGTGAGCTTTGGGAATGCAGCCTCTGGTTTTGTTTTAGGTAGAAGGAACCCAGCTTGCACACCCTGATGCTGCTCTGCAACACCAGCTAGCACACAGGGCAGGGAGGGGGGGAAATCAAGAGGTTTACTTCAGAAGTGCCCTCCTGATCCAAATCAAAACATAGAAGGCAGGCATACCTATCTTCCAACGCCTTTACCCCACACCAGTGGTATTTTCTCCTCCTTCAATTCGTCTTCTTAATTTGGGGAAAAACAGAAGGAAAAGCTTCCTAAGCCTCTTTACCTTCTCGTTGCTCACCTCTGGACCCTTCTTTCCCAAGATGAAGGGTTAACAGCAAAAAAAGGACACAGCACATTAAATAGCGGTTCCCCCTGTGCCAAATTGCTTCTCAGATGCCAGTGTGCTAGTTTTATTGATGAATGCATCCCGCCACGTTTCTCTTTGCAGCATGTTTCTCTGTGGTGTTCTCTAGTTTGCCATTGACAACGCTGGATTAAACTATTGACTTGAAGAGCAGCTTTTACAGCTACTTTTGAAGAGGCCTGCCCCACTTGCAGCATTGCCTACAAAGTGGCTCAAGCCTGAGAGTGGTATGGGAGGAGAAAGACACTGCACAGAGATGTCCATCACACAAGCCAGGTGCTGGGCTGCTGCTGGAGCAGGTAGCTGGGAAGCAGCAGCCATGGCAAGGACACTGGCACAGAGGGTCCAGCTGAGACCGCTTACTGGTGGAGCGGGAGAGGCAGTGGCAGCAGCCACTCTGCTAACTCAAGAGCTCCCCAGCTGAGGAACTTCCCCCCAAAAATGGGCATTACTACCAGCTTGCCCCAGGCTTCTGGGACATTGCTGTGCAGGGCCATAGGACAAGAAAAGCTGGATCCTTTGCTAGGCTGCTGAGTCTGAAAGCACAATTTGGCCCTATATAATAAACTCCCTTTTAAAAAGAGATTGTAACTTGTGGGAAGCTTTGGCAGAGAATGTAAATTCCTCCCCCCCCCCGTTTATATGCCTCTAAGAGCTTCAAGCAATAGTCAAAACACTCCCAACACTTTCAGTTGCTGTCTCAGCTTAATACAGGACCATATACTTTTTCCCCTCCCACATGCATGTCCTCCCCAGTTTTCCAAAGATCCACCTTTGCCAGCATGAAAACAGGCACAGGTTACACTTCTGGCAGCAGGGGTAACAGGCTGCACAAACTACACAGCGGATCTGCAGCAACTCCTCACAGCACGGAAGAGTGCTTGGGAAAGAGGAGAGGAAGGCACAAGGGGAACAGTGTGCTTTTCTCCAGATTGAAGATACTGAGTGGGAGTGTTTTTGTTCATTTCAAGGGCAAAAAACAATAAATTCTTGTTAGCATGCATACTATAATTCAAAGCCTTATAACCCTCAGTGCAATAGCAATGTGAAAGACATTGCCAAGCAAGGAACTGCTGGACTGCTGAAAACTGGGTATAAGCGGAAAAACTTCAGCAAGTAAGTTTTCCTCCTCTTCAGAAGTTTTACCTCAACACACTGGCATTTCATTTTCTCCCTCCATCACCCCAGTCACTGATGCTCTCAAGGCTGACAGCAATTGCCTGCATCATTCTCCCCAGCTGGTTTAGGAAGCAATGACCAGGGTAACTCGGTGCATGCAAAGGGGGATTTAAATCAAGCTAGGAAAACAATGTAAGGAAAAAAGCCAGACCGCTGTGCTTTCAGCAGGGTTTGCTTCTCTGCCCTCAACCAGCAGCCTCCTTCAGTCCCACTCCTCACAGAGCAACTCAGTTTTCAATGAGGCCACCTTTCCTTTTAGTCCCCATGGCTGTCAGTCATCATAGGAGGACTGAGGTTAGCCTCTGGAAACCACCAATTTTCTTCCTTCCTGTAATGCTTGGTGATAGAGCCCATATGAAGTTTTAAAGAAAAATCTGACCCTGGAGGGCATGCATTTTTCGCCATCACCAGTGACCCTTTTTGGTGCATAGATACCTGTATTAACACTGCTAAAGAACCGTTCACATCACATATGCTAGAAGAACTGAGGTGTAGTAGAGCAAATACCTCTTTATAGTATAGTGAATACCTGGTGCTTGCCACACATTGTAATTCCCCTCCTCCACTTCCTCACCCCAAAAGAGAGTATAGCACAGGGGGGGAACCCCCCCTCAAAAAAAAGAAATAAATTAGTTCTGTTAGTTTACCCCTGGAGCACCAAGACCAAGGGCACTGCTTTCCTGTCCACAGCAGAGCTGCCCTCCCAGCCTGCTCTGGACACCAGGCATAGGAATCCAAGCTTGGCACCATGCTAACCCAGCTATGTGGCTTCTGGAGCAAAACCAGTTCAAGTCCAGCCAAGAGCACAGAACCAGCCAAAATGCAACTGTCTGTACCACTGTCTGTGCAACTAGGCCCTTAGATACTTGTTCTGCTTGTGTTTTCAGGTGGAAGTTTTTTTCCTTGGTAACTACAAAAACTAGATGACTTGCAGAAGCGCCTCAGAAGTCAACCACAGGCTCTAGAAGCAAGGGCTTTGCAAACAAAACCACCCAGCATTGCCAGGGCTAAAAAAAGGAGCTGAAGTTTACCTAACTAGGAGTATGTTACTGTAACATTCTTTCTTGGGAATCACTGTTTCATTCTTTGAAGCTATGAGCAACACCATGCACTGCAGTGCTGTCCCCCCAGCCTGGATGAAGAATATATCTTCTGCTACTTTAATTTTCTACTCCTTGAGTTTTTCCTTGAAAGTCTCCACCCCCAACACTGCATTCCCATCTATCCACCCCCAAGCACTTGGACTAAATTAAGCCAAAAATCAAAGCCAGCTGATTATTTATTAAACAAACAGGATACATTTTGTCTTTGGTAGAATCGAGCACTCCTGGTAGCTGTAGACTTTAAGCTTTACTTTGGGGGGCAGGGGGAAAGGAAGGAAGCAGTGTTTCACTTTAGGAGTGCGTACTGAGAAGTTGTTATTTTACTTAAAAGCCATCTGCCTATAAAATGAAACTGTACAGGCACGTAAGACTTAACAAGCTATAAACAAGCATCAATAGCAACACTCATATTTCAGTGATAATAGCTGGCTTTGATCACGTTTCTTTAAACTACCCTCCTCTTCAAACCATTTTCAACTCTCTCAGCTCCTGTCAAGCCCATCTCTCACATCTGCCAATTAAAGGAAGAAGAAATTGGAATTAATGGGGGTGCAGGGAGGGAGCTACTATGCTTTGTTTCCCTGCCAAAAGCTTTACCAGCATGCAGAGAGGTCCCTAACAAACAGGGGCCAGCAACACGTGCAAATGAAAAAAAGCCACAGTTATGTACACGGAAAGGCATTCCTAAATTTTTCCAGAGCAATTCTGAATACTTTGTTTCCTGTGAGAAAATGAGCATTTGACTAGAGATCTCCTAATCAGGAAACAGACAGGTCAGGTATTTCTAGAATGCTAATGAATGTACAGAACAGAGCAGGGATTATCTGCTGCCTGCCTCAGCTGACACCAGGGACTCTCAGCATCTGAACTCCCTCCTGCTTTTATTCAAGTCACAGTTTGCAGGCAGATCTTTTGCATGAAAACAAAACAATACACAAAGTCAGTTTCCAAATGGATAGAGCATGCTGCATGTGGAGCTACAGGAAGACAGAGCTTAGAAGCCACTTGCATCAGGGATTGTTTTCTTCTTCTGGTTCGGGGAAAAAAGAGAAAACATATCCAAGACAAGAATGTGCAATAAAATCAGATTAAGGAATGTTAGTCACTCCTGGCTTCCCCTCAAAACAGAAGTCAAAGACTTTCCGCCATTCATTCACAAGATGTCTAAACAGTGAGTCTTGCTAAAGAATAGGAAAAAAGAAAAAAGAGAAAAATGAAAGGAGGTAAAGAAGGTTGCTCTTCTCAACATAGTAATAAGCTCCCAAAAGTGCTTCTCCTTCATCCATGTGCTAAAAGCCAAAGCAATCCCTGCAGCATCAGCAGGCGCTGTGGTCAGGGCTGGGTCCCGGCCAGCCAAGAGTGCAAATACAGTATTAAATGCATTCATACTTTCCCACTGAGACAAAGCCTGAAAAGCCTAACCACTGCTCCATCCTCTGTGCTGCCTCTTCCCAGTTAAGCCTCCTGATATTGCTCCTAAATAAAAATGTCCCTGACTGCTTCCATCCATGTTTATACAAGGAAGAGGCTGAGGGTCATGGGCTGGAACAGCTGCGAAGAGCAGGCACATTGCAGCAAACGTGTCCACTCTTCTTCGGATTTGGCTTAGGTACTCAGTGGCTTTGCTGTTGCGATTTGGCATCCATTTATACAAACACCAGTGCGGTTCTTGGAGAAAGGAGGATTGTAATTGAAACCACCAAAAATAACCATTGGCATACGACACTTGTTATTTAGCACAGACCCCCTTCAGCAGTTTTCATGGTCATGATTCAGCAGACACGGTGGCAACACTCCAAAATAAGGTCTCTTTCTCGTTTTTCTGCAAAAGGACCACAGAGCTGCACAGAGCAGCCCAGGAGAGGACCTCATGCCCCAAGCTTAACCAATTTACCACCACGCTGCATCCCAACCACAAGAGAAAATACAGACTAACGCAGTTGCAGACAGAGCATTGTGCTAAGCCTTCACAAAGCCTCTCCCAGGGAGCCCTTTCCCCACAAGCAAAATGGACCTGGGCTGCTATTCCCAGCAGCTGATGAGTCAAGTAACTTCGTTATGAAATGCTTGCTTAAGACCAGAGTTGTTATTTCAGGAGCCAGTATCTCACCTGCCTCAAAGATAATAAAAGTACACGAAGACAACACACCCAGAACATAGCTCCTCTCTCTACCTGCAGAAGTGATGTGCTCTGAAGCAGCTTTTCTTTGACTGTTTTAAATGTGTCACTCTAGCACAGGAGTTGTTTACCCAACTTCTGCTGAGATAATAAAGCTGGACACATAACACCTCCCAGCAGCTGCAGAAGCTAGCGAATGTACAAAAAAAAGCTGTTGGTTTTGTTAGGTTTGGTTTTTTTAAATGAATGAATATAACGTAAAAACAAAATTCTTCATCTCGAAGAGGGCCTGGCTGAAAAAGTTACTGAATGGCTATATGAGCTGATGTTTCTCTCCAGTTTTTGCCACACAGAGAGCAGCAGGGAGTAACATATGCCCTAGACTTCTTGTAAATGTATCTCAATAAAAAATGGTTGTAAGCCACACAGTTTCAAAACACCCCGAATAAAACCCCCTTCCTTCCTATAAATTTGTGCTTGAACTTCAGGCACAAGGTACCGTATTTAGCATTTCCAGAGGGATGCACACAGTTGACCACAAGGAAGATGGCCATGGTTGCAGACTTCCTTTTAAATGCCTTCTTTTGCTCTGAAAACAGACAAGCACACTACGTCTGAAGAGAAGCTGTTTACCAGCTCCCAATTTACACATCCATTGGGCAAGTGAGCTACCAGAGACGTGAGGATTTTTGTCCTGCAATGGTCATGTCAGATCCTCTGAGCTGTCAGACAACTGCCTTCATGTATGAGGACTCAGAATCTTCTAAATCAATTTGGAGGAGCAATTCTGCTCCTTGGGGTCTTTATAGGGTTTGAACTGAACCTGCCTGGCACCTCCGCTTTGAATCTCATCGTCCTCCAAAGGTCTTGGGCTGCTGCCTATTCAGACTGTTACTGGTCATTGCCCCCTTGGCAGGGCTAGGAATCAGGGTACAAATAATAAGCAGCAGAGCGTAGCAGCTGTACCATGCTGGTGCATGGGGAGACAGAGAGAGAAAAATGACAGATAGGAAACAACTTTTAAAAAAAAGGTGGAATTGTGCATTTGACAGGTTTTTTCAATCAAAGTAAACCACTCAGAAATGTATACATGTGTTCAGAGCAGAGTAGTCATCATAACCATTTTAAAGCTATTAGCTGGGAACCGTTTCCTAGCTGATGTAGATTCCCAGTTGAAGGTGCACTAGACAACACACCCGAACTCTTTAGGGGTTTTTTTCCTCATTTTATCCTTAAAAATAACTAAGTGGCATGGGATCCAAATGTCTTAAAAACACTTGATGATTTTTTTTCCATCAAGAAAAGCGTATTAGGCCAGTGCAAAAGCTGTTCACACAGCTCTTAGTGGGATGATAAAGAGTTAGGCATATAACTTGCCCATCACAAAGAAAAAAAAAAAAAAGAAAGGTTAACTGCCTTTGGCTGTTGGGAAAGCAGACTTCTGGAAGTTGCAAAAGCTCACGTTTTATCATGGAAATGATTACATTATTCAGGAGTGGTTAGTGGCAGTGACTGTGCCACCACCCTGGCAGACGCACCCCTTGTGCGAACTAGCAGCTTGGTAATCATCAGCCTCCCACCCTCTGTTTCCAAAAGAAACACCATTCTGAACAGTGAAAAGCTCCCCATAGAAGCACTACAATGTAAGCAAATTCAGGAGCTGTATTTCAGTAGCTCTATTCTTCCACACCTTACAGCAGAACTTGTCCTATTTTACTGACATCCAAGCTGCCAAGAACTGATGTTGAGATTTAGATAAAACGTATCAAGTATAGACAAATATTAAATGCAACTGCTCTGTTTCTTCCAAGTGCCAATGTTCTCAGTGGCATTGACACATATAAAAATCTTGAACCATATTCTGTACTTTACTACCTGAATTCAACATCCAGCCTCCTTGAGGCACCTTACCAGGGAGGACATCATCACAAGCCATTCTAGCCAAATAGTGAGATACCAGCTCCTTAGGCCTCTCAAACTGCTGTGCAGAACAGCTACTGTTTCTGCTCATGCATCTTCAAGCCAGCTGGTTGCAAACATGAAGTGCTAGAAAGAAATAAAGCTGATTATTTGTTTCAAAATGATTCAAGTTTTAACTACATAAAAAAAAAATCCTGAGGCAAAAGATCTAAGAAGCAAGGTTTTGAAGACAGAGTATATGAATTTGGAACCCAAGTCCTTTCTGAGTTCCTTTTCAAAACCAGTGAGATTTTGCCATTTTTTTTCAGTTCTTTCCCTATCTTTCCCATAGATATTTATAACTTCCTGTGCATTCTCTCTTCCTGTTTTTTGAATTGTACTAAAACCTACTGTTTGTGGGTAGGTAGATGCTGGAAGAAACCTCATTGATCTGAAGACTGCAATCTCAAAACCATGAGACCCCCCCTCCCGCAAGCTAACAGAGCAGCCAAGTGCACAGTTGCAAGTTACGTGCAACGTGAGCCCTAAGAGACCCAGACGGCACCTGCACAGGGACAAGGCTTCCCCTTCCATCCCGAGCTCTACCCTAGTGCTCTGCACCGAAGCACACCGCTTCTGGTATTCGTGCACCGGATCACCTCGCAAAGCCCGTCTGCATGCACTGTAGCCAGCCACCACATTCAAGAGGAGAGGGATTCATTCACTGCATTGAGTAACAAGCATTCCTGATTTATTTCAGGCTGCATGAAAGCTAAACCCAAGCAAATCTTATGTTTTTCTTGAAGCAGTACAAACACTAAGAGTCAGGAACCACGTCTTAGCAAGACAGCAGGAACCAAACCTGAGTAACAGACCCCACAACTGCATGGCACACAGCGTGAACATGCTCTGCCCTGTAAGCCACACCGGTCCACGTGAGCTGACGCAGCCCCATCATGGAAGAAGGACACGAGGCTACGCCAAAGCCTTTGTGCACCTTACAGACATGGGACTGTAGCGAGCTGCCTTTACGAACCTTCAGACCTCAGCACAACCCCAGAAATATGGCTAGCAGCATTCCCTCCACGGCGATCCCTCCTCAGCAGGTATGCAACTTCGTGTTATTTCTATGTGCAAGCAGCTATCCAGCAATACATATTGCCGACGCTGACGTGCCTTGTAGTGCCAGGAGGTCTTTAAGGTAGGGAGACCTGGTTTGCTGGAATTGCTCAGGCCATGCCAGTGGCAAGAGAGCCACCATGGAAGTGTACCATTCAGCAAGCGCTAGCAAGCAACCTAGCTAACCAGGTTTACACTAGCAAGGAAAAAATTTCCTCTCACAGCTGCTGCTGCTGCATATAGAGAAGTATCTTCTTCACACTTCTCTCTTTCAGCTCCCCTGGGACATCCACATGGAACCACTCTGAGACAGAGGCAATAACATTTCTGACGACAAGTGGAGCTAGTGACTCTGATTTTCCAAGATAAGCACAACACACCCATAAACCAGACCATCAAGACTCAAGAGCATACTACCCACACACTGTATGACACTCATCAGGGTAGAAAGGCACCCGCACCACACTGTGCAGCTCCAGTTCTTCCTCGTGATGCAATATGGCTCTGGGAACTCAGGATGCAACTGGTGAGAGGAAGGGTGTGGGACACAGCCGCCACTTACCAACTGAACTGCGACCAGCTGAGGTACAGCACTGAAAAAAAGGAAAAACACTCAGGGAAATACTGCTGTTGTCCAGCCTTTGTCCAGTTATCCAGAGGCAGGACAAGCAAGTTGCAGAGATGCTCTCCACATGGTCTGGGGTTCAACACTGGTGAAGCCCACTGTAAGACCGGGCTTTGTGCACACCTCCAACAACACCCTTCCTCTTGTTTGGCACCGCTATGCACTTTCCCAGAGCTGATGCAGATGACACGTACCCTCGCTGAGGGTCATCTGAGCAGGGGAAGCCAAGTTTGTTGTGGCAAGCTGTTTCCTGCGATCTGCAACCCATGAGCTGGCTCCTGTGGCCAGCTGCTTCTGGGAATGTTTCAGGGAGGGAAGATGGGTTTTGAGCTACTGCCAAGCCACTTTGCCCACAGCAGCACATGTTAAATCACAATGGATATCCAGTTTGCAACTTCTCCCAGAGCTCCCCCTCTCCTGTCCATCCCCTCTGGATGACATGGCACATCTGAGATGAGCTTAAATATGCCCCGCTACCCCAGAGTGCCCTGCAGTGCTTGTCCAACAGAAATTGGTGTACAGCAACGAACCACCTCTAACACAGAACCTGGATGACAACCTACAGGTACCATACTTCTTCATTCCACTGTATGTCCCCTGTAAGGTGACTGGGAAACTGTGCGTTGTGGCAGAGGGAGGTGTGCTATGGTATGGTAGCCAAACAGATCAAGGAAAGAGAAATTAAATCCTGCTTAAAGTGAAACACAGCACAGGCCAATGTTCTTCTAGGGTCAAGCTGGGACCCTCAGGGCAGCCTGCAGACAGCTATTCAATTCCTCTCTTTCAGTGCAAGAAATGTTAATGCACCAAACACTACACTGTGACAAGAGCTGCCAGGTAATGCTGTCACACGGCCTTTGAGGTCAGCCAAAAAAACAGGGAAGGGGAAATTCCGCAATACTCTCACCAGCACCTTTGCATCCACAACCAAAAGGCAAGAGACCTGAACAGAAGACTGAAGTTAAACAAAAAAAGTTTCCTGTTTTTCATCATTTTCCCAATCATGGCCCAGTGCAAGCACAGATACCTTGAAGAGGTCAGAAAGGCACCAGCCACACAATTACCGAAATCAACTAAACCAAAAAAGAATCTGATGTGCCTCTGGGCTTGGCTTATTTACACAAGAAGAGGCGTTAGCCAGATCTAGTGAAAATCATGACCAGAATTAGCATTTTCAGTCACCCTTGCAAATGAGCAGCAGAACTGTTTGGACTCAGTTATTGTCTGTCCAGGGGAAACCCTTGGGATACAACCTTTCAGGTACAAGAAGCTGATAAATGGAGACATCATGTGGTTACCCATATGGAAAAGTAACTCCCTCATGAAAGAGCCTAACGGATGAAGAAGCAACTTTGCAACCATAGCACTGTAGGACTCAAGTTCAGCTTAATACTGGAAACAAGGATCTTGCATTTTTTGACAGCTACAGATAAAACCCACCACGAAGAGGTCAGCTGTAGCTTTAAAGACAATTCAGGCTTGAGGAGAGTTCCCATAGCAGGGCTTGATGCTTCAATGTTAAGTTGCTCCCTGTATGCTACCCTCATCTCTCTCTAATACTACTCAGGCAGAAGTTTTAAAAGCAACGTGTATGTTGCACAAGTGTCCAGTGCACTTTTAAGTGACTGGGGAGTAATGCAGGCACAGCAGATATTGTCACTCCTCCTGCTATTGATACTCCTTGTCTCAGCTAAAAATTGCTCTAAAACAAAAATTTTAAAACGTCTTGTTGCATACTGTACTCCGAATGTGCTATACTTTATTTTTCCCCTCTACAAAGGATAAGGCATGTTAGAATTACACGGCTTCTAGGAACGCAAGCTTAGGGAACTCATTTTTTCTTGTTGCTAGCCACAAAAGACACTACCCCTGGACTGATTTATGGGCTCTATTATAAAGCATTCATTCAGATTCTTGCAGTTTGGGGGGAATTCTCTCTGAAACTTTATGGTTTTCAGGTTAACACAATATGTTTTTTCCTCCCCTTTACTCACGCCAGCTGCATTTAAAACTAGACCTTAGTAAGTACACAAAAGAAAAAATGCAAAGATTACATTATTTTGTAAACAAAGTTACTAAAACTACCTACTAAAACTACCAAATTTCTTGGCAGTATGAAAACGAAGCAGCAATAAAGCAGGCTAATAAAGCAGACAAACCAGTTGCCATCGTTGTCCAACCTGAGGTTGTAACTGGCAGACCTTCTCTTATCATACCTCAGTGGCATTCAGGGATGAGGAAAACAGCTTTAGGCTTTTCAAATTCTCAGCTAGTACCTCAGCTCAGGAAACAGTAGTGCTCACCTACAGTGGCTTAAGAGGCAGAAATGCTGTCTCGGAGCTCACCGGTGCCAGTGGCTGGGTAGCCTTGCAGTGCCCTCACCATGCAAAGACAGTGCTTTCCACCACGTCTGCTGGATTCCAGCTTTCCAGCTCTCCAGCTTCCACGGACACCAGGCACAACGATTTCTTACTCATACGTAAATTCAAATTAAATAAACGTTCTCCTTCAGAATTTCACAATGTTTATTTTTTTTAAATTCAACTCCCCTACTATTTCTAACGCAGAGGGATAATAAGAGAAGAAAATGACTTTGTCTAAGACCCAAAGTAACAGGTAGTTTTTCCTCACTAATTGCTATTTCCATACCTGCTCTGTCACTGCCACTCCACCCCACTGATGCCAGTGTTCTCCAAGCCTTCTGCTGGCACTTGGAGTAAAACGGGCACCAGCACCCACGTGCTTTCACTGAACACACACCATCCTGCCTGGTGAGCGACAGCCTTGAAGAGCAATTAAAAAGGTAAGACAAGGCATAGAAAGCTGAGAGCTGAAAGGAGAAAAAGGAATAAGTGGAAGGAAGAAGCAGAATAGAAAAATACAAGAAAATTGGGGGGGGGAGATGAGTGGTGTAGAAGCTGTTCATATTAAGTTTTTAGAGGTTACTTAATGTCAGCATATGGCAGGGGACTGAAGAGCAAGAACAACAGTGAAGTTTTCTAGGTTAATAGTTTCCTTAATATTCCCACAGGATTCTTTGCTACTCTAAACATAGTGCAGAGGAAAAAATAAGATTCAAGTAGATCATCATCAGGGGCAGGTTCAAGAAAGAGTTCTTTCAACCTCCCCCAAACCGCTTTCTCTCTTGGAGTCAAAAAATATCCAGGGTTCTTATGCAGTATTAATGCTGACACTCACATTTAAATTCGGAGTGTGCAATCCCAACAACGCAGGCAGTCTGAAGACAAAAGAGGAGCTTTCAGTCACTTTAAAAAAAAAACGGTTTGAGTTATATTTGTTGAGTTATATTTTGAGTTAATTTTTCAATGCCTACTACAAACACCTAGCAGAAACATCATTCACTGCATGCCTGCTTTCAGTGCAAGAGTCTACCGATTAAGTTATCATAAGCCTTTAGTGCACTTAAGAAGTTTAGAGTACTTCAGAAATTTAGCAGAAAGCCTATTCCTGAAAGCCTGACTTTTGAGTTAATGTTTGTATTTGCATTGTACCCTCCCTCACTACCTGAAAGCTACTTAGAGTTTGTGAGGTCTCTTCAGGCAAAATCCGGTGTCAAAGAAGAGACTGTCAAGTGCATTTCATTATTATCTGCACATTGTACTTGTTCCCATCACTTACAGAAGGGAAATGACAACTAGGCACAACAGGAAAAAAACCTGAGCCATGAGCAGGAAACAGAATCTCTTGTTTTGACTACTAAGGTAAGGAAAGATAAATAGTGGAAAATTCCCCTCAAAGGGACCTTTAACAGAGGTAGATCATTTGACAGGTCTTCCTCTCCACTGTTTTTATACAGTCAAGCCACCTGTTAGAGCAGCTTCACTATCTTAAATAAAAAGGGTCAGACCAAGGAAGAAAACAAATAGTTTTACTTTAGACTATCTTTAAGTAGCCATAATTGAGGGGTTCTTCTATTTTGCTTTAAGTACTGTCAGAGCAGCAATCTGCAACTGTAAGACAACAAACAGGAGTTTGGAGGGACAGAAAAGAGTGTTTATTTGCTTGTTCTTATGTGGGTTACCAGCTAAAGCTAAGCATGGAGTTGAGTAGAGGTTCCTGTTAAAGGCTGCATGAGTTCCCACTGTAAACGAGTTTCTTCAGACTAAATTCAGAAAAAAGGTGTGATGCTGGTACCGGATTGATGCAATTTTAAAGAAGCATCAACTGTGAAAGTCTATTGTTATCATTAATATATTTGGTTATGTGTATTTACTACTAAGTTATTGAACTTTGAAACTGAAACCAAATCCCATGTAGCTTTAGCGCAGAAGTGCAACAAACATTTGCTGCCACTGACAGAACAGCAGCGGTATTTTTGCCAGGCTTCTGTTACATGTTTACTGTATACTGCAACTACTAATATTTATGCAGCACATATTTCTGCAACAGTTCCCACTATCAGTTATCAACCGACTCTACAAAGCCTATCTGTAGGCTATGCTATTTCCACACGGTTTCCCCTCCTTTCACTGAAAATTCTGGCTTACCAGCTGTTCTGGTTGCAATGAAAGTAACTGGTGATGAAAATAAAATATCCTCATACTCTAAAAATGGAGTTTTCAAGGAGAAGGAGAGAAGCAGTCTCATGCTGGCTCTGCTCAGCCACCAGGTATCAGTAACCATGCCAGCAACAAAATCCAAGGCTGTTTTGTGTTTATGTCTGACAAGCCAGATAAAACATAATGTTTTTAAAGATGCTTAATAAAGTAGTTGAAAGATAATGATTACCCAGTCTCATCATTTGCACATGAAAGGTGGAGCCAAGAAGTTACAGTAATTTGTTGCCAGACTTCACTGGAACAAACAGCTGCATTTTACTTATCTTCAGATATCAAAGGACTTCAGTGGGACAAAGATTACTTGGCTTGACATGCATTCAAAGACCCCTCCAGCTCAAAACCAGAGATGTTTCTCAGGAAAATCATGAAAGGATTTAATTTAAGCCTAGCAGCAATTCCTATTATACTAGCATGAAATCCACCACCGACCTCTAATCTTGTCAAAGCTAAGACAAGATGCTTTCCCTCCTTTCCAAATGCAGTGGCGTTGCACATTTCCAAAGGCTACAAGCAGACAAGTTCTTCCTCCCAGGAAGCAGAGGCTTCATGGCAGCATTAAGGCCCTTTAAATCTTCTGTGGTCCTGCCCACCCCATGCTAGCTCCTCACTCAAACAACTAGTTTTCTGCCAAAGAGCTGGCTCAGAGAGCTTAGCCACTGGGTCACACCAGTGCCAGGGCAGAGGAGACAGGGTAGCAGCCCTGGGACAAACCTGCTTTATTATTTAATGTATCAGATGCCTTTAACAGGAGCAGTAAAATCACATTGTTCTTCAGAAATACAAGATTTTGAGAAGGTGAAGTCAATGTCTGTGCTGTAAACCAGGAAGGTTACTGAAGAAGCAAGAAGAAGACATGAAAGACTTCAACTCAAACTTTTCCAACTGTGCCACTCTAGAAGGCCAAGCAGAGAGTTAAATGGTTTAGGTAGCTGGAAATAGGTTTCGTTTCAGTTGCTGCCTCAAAGCCAGTTTTTGTGTTTAACGTATGTGGTTAGACAGACAACCACCATTCCTGGGGATTATCTGCTTAGATTATGAAAGACAATAAAACAACCCACCATCAGTTTTTCTGTCAGACCTGGGCATGATTCCCATTAGCACATTTCTATTTTAAAACTGAATGTGATTTCTCTGATTTTATAATACAAGAAAGCTAAGCACAGATGTTGGTACTTCAAGCAGATCAGAACTTTGCCAGGTAAATAACAAATTGCAGAGTTATGAACTGCTTCTGAACATACAGAAATATGTTCCATGGCACAGCAGTTTAAATACATTAGTCACTGCATGCAGCTGAAGAAAACCAGCATCTTCCAATGTTTAATTTAATGTAAATTAAAACAAGCCAAATCCAAAACCCAACCAGGTAAAAGCACATTTTTGCCCTGTTGATTTTGGATCAAGCTTTAAGTGAGAACTGATGGTAGACAGCAACTCTAACCACTCAAGGAGAAAAGCAATGACTGGTGTTTAGTACTGGTTTACTATTACACTAATGGACTATTAAAATATAACTACAAAAGACACTTACAGCGAGTTTCTGAAGATGGTACTTAATGGCTTTTTACACACTATCAGTTTTCCAGACTGCAAAATGCAAGACAATACAGGTATCAGAAGATATCAGCCTTCTCCAACTTCAGGCCACTTCAGATCATTTGTGGCATTTACTAAATTATTATGTGAAGCCCTGCTCCAGTCAGCTGTAGAGAGTGTTTTAGGGTTATTTGCTGTTAGAATGCTGTTCAGCTTCTACAGGTTTTTTGCCTTTTACGTTCCTGCAAGAAGTGATATTTGACAAAGATACACTGAAATACAGACCCAGCATCTGACGCTCCATCACTTCACCCATCTCCTACTTGTAGGACACTTACTGTTAAACCATTTAAACCTTTAGAAAGCTTTAAAATTAATTTTATTGATGGAAAGATTGTGAATTTGATCTAGAATCTGCTTTAGGATTGACAAAGTGCCCCCACATTCATTAATTCACTGTTATTTTTATGGAAGTTGCAATATGGAAGAGCAATAGTAATATACCTGTTGATTCACAGCAACAGCAGCTGGGCTCAAACAATAGCCACATGTACCATCACAGTCTCTATTGACACTCTGTATGTCTTGTCAAGACCGCCTGAATATTTAAGTAAGTTTGTTATTTCTCTAAACCCCAACTCCTTCAAGTTTTCCTTGAGAGTTTTTCTGCTGAGGGATATGTTTTCATCAACACTACAGATTTATAGGAACAAAGTCACTTGCTGAAACTTGGGCAAAGCAAGCAAGGGTCCAAAACCTCAAATCACCATCAGGACACACCTCCAGTTGTGATGGGGACAAAATAAAAAGGCTTCTCAGAAGAGTTCATTTGACCTCAAACCAAGATGAGGCCTGACAGGCTGCTCACCACCTCTCTCATCTCCTTTGCTACTTGAGCTACAGCATATTTTCTGTTCCTGCCCACGCAAACTCTGTAAACCCTGAAGAGCGGTAGGAAGTGAGGGTCTGGTCATCAGCAGCCTCCACCAATTCTCCCAGAATCAGCATCATTACTCTGAATTTACAGTGGTGTGCTCAGTTAGAATTAGAGCCAAATATCACTCCATTCACCATGCTTGCTGTACTTCAGCATCTTGGTCCTGGATCTACCTCTTTTCCTTGGAAAAAAGTGCTGCACAGGGTACTTGCAATGTGATCAGCATGCTCATTTTGCAACACCTCCCTGAGTTTCGGGACTTCCTAGGTCAAACACAGCATAATAGGTAACCCTAGCAAAAGAGGAGAAATATTGAAGTCTCTGTTACCTGGTAGACCTCCACTTACATCCTTATATCCCACTTGCAAAGTTCAAGGAGTCATTTCAGCAGGTTTACACTAAAGAAGTCATTATAATTCTGCTGTTTACTCCATTCTATTTAAGAGCCTCCAGCACAGCCTAGTTTGACACATACTCTGCCTCTGGGAGACAGGCATTAAAGCAAGATTTGATAATAATATCATTCCATTTAATCATACAAGGAAAAACGTAATGCATTCACAGTATGCAATACTAACTCCTTTCAGTTTTCCTGTTCTTTGTTTCTGCTTGAACTCATAGCTCACACTCAAATATTTTTGCAGTATTAAAGAGATTGTCTCAAGTGCTGTAGTTTAAATCAGACACAGAACAAACAGTCTTGAAAAAATGATGACCCACTGCATCATCAGATAAGCTCTTCCTTCATGCAGGTCTTGGCTAGAGTACAAGAGTTCAGTTATTACGGAGCAAGTCAAACACATCCATAATTCCTTGCATTGTTCTAAGGCCTTTGGGACATCCGTCCCTTCCCCAGCAGCAGGCACCTTTCATAAAGAGTTCTGGATATGTCCAATATTAGTTACAGCCAAGTGAATAAATTCTTGGGCTCAAAGCATCAGCTGATATCAAACACTACTGTGCTAATGAAGTCAAAAGAGTCACAGCAGTTTACAACACAGGACATGACCCATACTTGCAGCCTGGGAAAGCAAGTCAAAGAAAAACTGCCTTTTCTTTTTATGGCCTGGTTCTCTAATTAGGATTTTTGTCTGCACCATAATTTGGTATTGGAGGAAAAAAAAAAAAAAAAAAAGAAGAGAGCACCTGTACTTTCAGCAGATCAATCACTATGAGCTATAAAAACTTGTCATAGCTGAGTTTACTCAAATATAACCTATGAACATCCCAGAGCCTTCAAGACCCCCAAAACTATGAACAGTAATTGTTGCAAGCACACTGGGAATGGCAATTCAGGTCCTTAGTAAAAAGGCTGGCTAATAAGCCCCGACATCCCCTGCCTGGGGAGGGAACAGCTGCTGTGATCTTAAAAAATTTGGGGCTCAGGAGACTTGAACAAAAAAGAAGAAAGTGCAGTAAAACAGCCATCCCATACCTGGACACCAACCTGGCATGTAACAGTCCAAGCAGCGTGCACGTGGCTTGCCTCTGGGGACAAATGAGGGAAGCGCTTTTGAATTGAAAAAGTGCAAGACTAAGCTCAAATGAAAAACAACTAGGCAAACAAAAATCAAAATAGTAAATTGCTGCTTGATTATTGTGCAGAGTAAGTTACCTATTTTGCCACTGTGGGAACAAATAGTTAAGCTGTTTTAACATGATTGCGTAATTCACTTGACAAGAGAAAGGAAAACCCAGCTATAAACTGGGAAAACAGATAAGATGACTAATCATGCAGTTGATAAACAGTTTGCTCTGCTAGAAAAAGACCTGAACTTCAACTATTAAGTCCTTCCATGCCCGCATATTTCCAACCCAGTTCTCTCAAACCCTCCCTACTCTACAAGACTGCGAGAACAACCTTTGGCAGCCACCTCCCTGGACTTCTCCCACTGAAGGGCAGCGATCCCTGATCCAACAGGCTAGAGACCCCATACTCTGCAGTCTCCTTCAAAGTCACAGAGGAGGACTGCCCTCGTATTTTACTAGCATCCCTGTCAGCTTAATTTCCTGCCTCTGAAGTCAGAGTTTAGGGTGTGAGCCGAAGCACCGCAGGCACACCACACTGTCCTGGATGGCACAACGATTTCTTGGTGCTAGTCACCTTGTTCTTTAGTGCAGGTCTCCAACAGAAGGACTGGCATTGCTCCGCCACCCCAGCCTGAAGACAGGGAAAACAGAGGGGGAACAAAGGAAGAAGAGACAAACAAGATTTCAGTAACTCCTATTATTGTTGAAGGGAACAATTTCTAAACACTTTTTCTCAGAAAAGGAAATGGACATGATTGTTTTGGAGCATCCACAAGTATGAATCCCAAATGTCAACCTCAGGAGTCCTTTATTAAAGGTGCCATTAATCAAAGGGACGAGCCAGAATTTACTGTTCCCTTCAGCTTTATAGAGGGAGAGTGGAAGAATGTGTGTTGGGAAAGTTTCCAGGCTTTGCCACACATGAGGAGGCATGGGCCTGTCTTCCCTCTTGTATGAGCTTCCTTACTCGTCAGCGTGATTCTTTCCACTGAGCAACAGGTAAAATAAAAGCCTTTTAAAAAAAGGAAATGCTGCACTTTTCCATTAAGGTTACAAGTTATAAACCTGCACAACTAGCATACTTCTCCTACTGGAGAAGAGAAGGGTGCATTTTTTCCACATGTAGTCAACAGTTTTCTCTTATTTGCCTACTTCTACAATCAGCATTTCGGTGGCAGCCCCCCTTCCCAAAGCAGAGTTAGGGATACTTGGTGGTTCAATAGTCTGCCCTGCCAGAGCAAGGACAGCTGCATTTTGAACAGGATCGATCCAGAGACATGAATAAACTCGAACTGATGCAGGCATGACAAAGTCATGCAAGTGATTTCTCATGATCTGACCCACCATGAACATTCACAAGCCCTAACATGCATTGCAGGAAGGAGACTTAATAGGGCTTGTCATCCACCTTTGCATTTTCTGCACAAGAAGGGAGAGCTAGCAACCCAAGTTCTCTCCCACAGACATTTCCACTCATCTGACAGACACACAAACAGACCAAACTGCTCTAGACCCTCTCCTTCATTGCCTCCTTGAGCACTTATTCCCATCTAAGAGAAGGTGGCAGACAACATGCTCCAAATGGGCAGGGCCACACAGCCCTGGATGTCTCCGACAACACCGAATCAAACCACACACTATATACCAGTTCATACCAATGAGCAGACTGGAGCCTTCTGCAAAATCCTTATCAGTACAAACACCCACACAGCAGAGAGTCCAGGCCAAAAAAGCTACATGACTGCTCGAAGTCTCAGATCAAGTCTTTATTTCTGACTCTGCTACTGACAAGATTTTAATTCCAAAAGCCCTGTGCTATAAATCACTACATGACTGAAAAAACTGTGGAGGCAGTGTTAACACAGTGTTAGGTCCCCTTGGGATTTAAGGAGCTCTGTGGGAAGACACCCTGTTATAAAAAACAATTCTCATCTGAAGCAACTGCCAAACATGGTCTTTAAGGAGAAGTTTCAGATATCTGCAATAAAAGATTGACAAGAACAACACACAACCACTTAAACCTGATGTCATCTTGACATTTGGGCAATTCTGCCCAAGGTTTGCTTGATGATTCAAAATGGGAAGATTCAACACTCTTTAGTGTAAGAAGAGAGGGGACAATCATCATTTGTCTGTCTGCCAGGTCAACATAATCAAACAAGACCTCATTTGTGACAGAATTTTATTTTTTTTTTAGTAGCTACATATCTGTGTGCATTCATACACTATACAGGCATGAATCATTTGGGTATGACACTGACTATCAAGATGGATAGATAAGATTTTTAAATGTAAAGTAGTAGTACTAGGACCCCTCCCTCCTCACAGCTCCCTCAAACAAGCAGAGTAGTGCAGTTGGCACACTCAAGTGATGACACAGTACCAGCAGCCCAAGGTATGCTCCCCTTGGAAGAGGGGCTCATGGTGATTCTCAGCACGTTATCCTTCAAACACCTTACAGGCAGCAATGCAGTCCCTCTACCTGCCCTGAAGTCATGCCATTCCTGCAAACTGTAATGAAGTGCCTGAGAGGAGGAGTGAGAGGGCTCCTAGGTCCCTCTTACATCATTTCAGCCTTTAAATGGGGGCCACAAATCCACTCTTCACCTTGCCCCAGCACACTTCGTGGCACTGACATGAAACTGCATCTTACCTTGTCTTTGTATAAAAACCCTGAGCAGTGGATGAGCACTTGAAACAGCCTTGAAGAAGTTGTCATCATTATTAATAGGGAGAAGGTCTCCATGCACATCAGCATATCCAATCATCACTTCCAGGTTGGCTATGTGATGAATGTGAAGAATTAGTTTGTAGAAGTCTTCAAACTTTCCTGGCTTGTACCGATCCAGGGAGAACCTTCTGAACTCTGCCCCAAACTGCAAGAGAAAACAAACAGAGCATCTGCTGTCAAATGTCACCACGGCCCAATGCTCTAGCTTGGTATTTGAACATGGTGTACATCACCTCACTATTTTATGATGAATACAGTCACGTACTGGTGCTTTCAAGTCTACAAATGGCCTTTTAGGTCCTCAAATTAGAACATAACCAGGGCTAGCAAGACACCACCCTGCTTGACGATATGCTCAAGTGTGGCATGTTAAAAGAAAGTGTATTTTTTTAAATACTAAGTTTGCGTTAAAACCTTTATAGGATAATTGCATTTGTAGGGTTTAACTTTGAAGCTCCATCATACATCATCATCATCTCAGGCATCCACAGAACCATTCTTCTCTAAAGCAGAAATGTTCACTCTCCTGCTTTCAATAGAAGGTACTCGGCTATTTAAACCACCTTATAAAAATTCTTTGCACGTTTCCCATCAATACCACTGGGATCCCAAACACAAGACCTTTAAAGAAGTGTGGTATGTGAGCGCACAGCTTGTTATTAGGAAATACACTCACTCTACATGTCCCTTGAATTTCCCGGTAAGCCATTCAGGAGGAGAAAAGTTCTTATTCTAAAGTTAGTTTTCATGGTTTAATTTTTGTGCCACTCCACTCATTTTTATCTTTGAAGCTTTACCGATCAGTAAGCAGTTGTTTAAAAAACAACAAAAAAAGGGGCAGGGGGGTGTAGGGTGTGATTTGGCACAAAACAATTGAAAATGTTATAAATCTATGAAGTTATTTGAAATAAGTCAGGAAGTGACTGAGGAAAAGATTTCAATGGACCTTAGTTCTGACATTAGAAACCAAACATGCTGTTAAGAACAGGAGGAAAAAAATTAGACTCTCTAATCAAGGAAATGAAGAGGATAAAAACAGGTATCTGACATCTAGTTAAACTAAGTAGCTTAAATCATCTTTCTGGTACATTTAATTTCATAACTCAGACTGTATAGTACTAGTAAACTACTGACTGTTCATCAACTGAACCTCTAAACCCATGGTAACTCACTCCTGAAAGCATGGAACCATATCCACAAATCCAAGAACAAGGAAGGCTGTGACTAGGATCTCATGGAGGTTCTTATTTGGAAGGTCAGTCAAATACCAGGGCAAGAAACCAAAGACAAAAAACTAACAAGCAAACAAAGAAGAAAAAAAAAAAAAAAAAGGAGAATTTTCTGTAGATCAATTCTTCCTCAAAATGGAGAATGACTTGCTTAGAGGTTCTCAGATGTTAAATCAACTATACATGCAAGCCACTCTTTTGCTGAGACTAACAAAAGTATGAATCATCACCATAATAATCCTCAAGGGAGGAAAAAAAAAAAAAAAAGAAAAAAAAAGAAACAACCTAACTGGCTTTGGGTGCAAGCATGTTCTCAAATTACTTCCACAGTTATGAAAATCCCACTCTTCAGCATCAAAGCCTAGTTGGGATCATCTGAAAGCTTGTTTAGTCAAATTATGCCACTCGTTTATAATATTAACTGCTAGTTCCAGTCTGGATTTCAATTCCAAGCACCCATCCAAATGCACAAAAGCCGAACAAACCACAGCTGGTTGCAATGGAGCAAAAACAGCCCTCCTTTGTCCTCCACACCCTGCTCCTTTCCAGAAAAATCCAAGTGGCAATCTACTTCCGTTGGCACATTTCAAACTGAAAAAAAAAAAAAAAAAAGCCTAATCCTTTTTATTTGAAAAGTATCTTAAAGTTTTCTTTTTCCTAGATTCAAACAAGAAGCAACCATCTTCAAGTGACAAGTTTAACACCTACGTGGTAAACTAAAGAGACAGGAACAAGATCTTTGTAGGCTTTGTTTAGAGTTGCACCTCCTGCTCCGCGCACCTGAACAGGAACACAGGACTCCTTTAGCCAAAAAAGCGCCAGGCTGGTGTATCGGGACGCCAATCCCAGTAACCACTCCTTCACTGGACAGGCAACTTGTTGAGGACCATTAGCGTGCAGGGCACTTGCAGGGAAGCCAGCACAACACCCGCCCCACAGCACCAGCCAGACCCCTGCTCCGTGCGGTCTGCCGGGGGGAGCCCACCAGCCCAGCTTGGCCCGAGGCACGGGCCAGCTCCCGCGCTGGGCCATCGCGCCCGGCAGGACAGCGATGCGGGAAAGACGCGAGGACGGTTATTTTACACATCGGTATGACCCAAAGTTCAGCTTGAGCTGCCGCGCGAGAGGAGGGCGGCTGGCGAAAGGGCCAGGGCTCCCAGCCTAACCCCCGCCGGCACGCTAGCAAGAGACGAACGTATCAGTTCACCCACTGGGATGCAATTGCAGACTTGGGGTGCCGAGGTCCGACCCAAACGCTGCTGTAGAGTCAAACTAACCCGTTCACGCGTTCAGCCTCGGGAAAGCCCAAGAGACAGTTTCCTTTGCCTCAGAACAGGACGATGATAAGCAAATGCAAGCCATTTCACCTGTGCTTTTTGCATGACGCAGCCCTTTAAGGGAAGGGAGCTAGAAGGGGATTCTGCAGAGGAGGAAGAGGAGGGAAGAGTCTCTTAAATCTCTTTTGAAGCAGATAATGAGGATGATGGGGTTTTTTTCTTTAAAGGTTAGTATCACTGTAGTAGTGGTTTAGCTGTTTAATTCACCCTGTGCATATACACAGGCAGCAACCATTGTCAGCAGGTCTTTTCAGAAGAGGGGAAAAAAAAAAAAAAATGCTTCAGCAGTGACCATTCATTCATCATCCCTAATGAGGCTGATAGAGAGTATCACAGAAATAATAGGTTTTGCAGTACTGCACAGCTTGGAGACTGGGTGCTCTGCATTGTATTCAGCCAGGATTTCAAGATAACATCCACCACGTATCTTCCAGAAACTACAAATTCTGAGGGCTTTGCACAGATAGCCAAGATAACTATCTGCTTTTCTAAACTACATACAAAGTCCATCTTTAGTGTAGCCCTCCACAGAAAGAGACACAAGGACTGGCGTCTGCCAGCAGAGTCTCTGCCAGAACAATACTGTATTACACTGATAAACTAACAGTTTTAACACGTAGATTAGTTTTCCATAATGAAGTAAATGATTCTGACCTATTTATCTAATGCAAATACTGCATCTACTATTGCAGAAGGCAGAGGACAGGAGGGTCCAAGGGAACTTAAAAGAATTTAGTCTGACAGAGCTAACTATGACTGAAAAAAACCTAGAAAGAACTGTACATTTTGTTTCACGAAGAATAAGCTCTGTCCCAAGATCCTCTGAAGTATCAGCCAGCCACTATACTTGCTGTCTGCAGCTAGATGACAAAAAGCATCCAACAAAATACTATACATCAAACAGGAACCCTGAGCAAAAAACAGACACCAAGAAAAATCAGAAAAGAGAGGGGGGGGGGGGGGGGGG
>JAVJGG010000048.1:11493137-11576400 GCA_035590195.1 Aviceda cuculoides | reverse complement strand
CCCACGCGTGTGCGTGGAGGGGAGCGGGCAGGCGGGGGCCGCCGGGCCGTAGAAATGGCGGAGGGCATTGCGCCAGCGGTGCGGTTAAACCGAGTGCGGGCAGGCAGGCCGGTGCGGGACCGGCGCCTGCCGTGCGCGCCCCCCCGCCGAGGAGGGGCGATAGCTGGGGCTGGAGGGGCCCGCTGGGGCATCGCTTTCAACCATCGCCCCCAAAGGCTGGCAGAGGGGTGCAGGTCCTGAATCACCTGGCTTTATTTTGGGGCGGTGTTAGGCCCCGGCGCACCTGCCCGCTTTCACAGGCGGCGAGAGGTCCCGCTGCCGAAATCCCTCCCAAAGCAGAAAATTCACCCAAAGTGGCCGCTGCACCGTGACGTGGTGGGTGCCCCCGAGAGCAGGGGTGCTGGGAGGTGTTGTGCCCCACGGAGACCCCCCCACGGACTTCCCAGGCAGCGCTGGTTTTTCACAGAGCGTTGGCATCTGGAAAGTGTGGCAAGTCATTAATTTGAGGCCACAGATCATCAGGTTTGGGAGGAGAGTTTGCACCGCTCCCTCCTTGAAATAAATCAGTGGACTGCCTCCCTCTGCTAGCAGCCCTTATTAATTAGGTAGGTTATTACTTTGGGAATTGTGAAGGCACTTAATTCTTTCCATCTTCTGCCAAGGACCTTTACAATTCTAGCAGACCTTGTCCCTTGAGTCAATTTCTTTTAGTCACTGAGAGCCTTTGACAGTGGTATTTTTTCCTACACGGTCCTGCCCAAAACATCAGTCGTGATGTAAAGAAGCTGAGGACAAGGTACAGACCTGTGCAACCAGTTTCCTGCTGCTCGACATCTCCTAGGATCGTCTGCCCATCCGAGGAAGGAGCGTGAAGTCCTAGCAGACGTGACAAATCACCCATCTCCCCTTCTCCAGGCCCGCTGGGCAGGTGTCAACGGCAGCGACAGGGAATACCTGCAAATTTAGGGGCAAAAAAAAAAACCTGAGTTGACTTTTCATGTGACTCCAAGTAGGAGGATCAAAGCATATGCCCCAGCTACAAACCAGCTCCAGCTTACTGGAAAATGGATCTGAAATGAACATTTGCCACATGTTCTGGGCTTGCACTGTATTTGGAAAACTTGCTGTAAGTTAAACTGGAAAAATAAAGTCTAGAGAGCTGAGGAAAGAAATGTTTGTATGAACTTGATCTTTCCCTCTTTTTATCTTAGCGTGAGCCATGCAGCAGCTTTGCTTTCCTGCTGTGATGGCTAAGGCCGAGCTGTGGAGATACAGCATCCCCGGGGTGCTCAGGGGCTGAGCATCCCTTTGGGGATGTTTCCATTTAAAGATGGACCTTGAAATCCAACAGCTGGATCCGTATGGTTTAGTGGTTCAACATCTGGAGCAACAAGGCCAGTTCACTGGAGTGAAGTTAATCAGTAGCTGAAGGACCGGTCTAGCCATGTAACCTGCAACGGGGGAAATACTGGTATTACTCGCATCGCTGGGAGCATTAGCGGGGACTTCAGGTGGGATGTTATTCCAGCCCACCTGTCCTCCAGCTGACCCTCGGACAGGGACCCTGCTGTTTGCATTACCTCCTGGGTCAGGAAAGAGCCCCGGGAGTGCTCTTACACATTTCAGGCATGCGGTGTTGTGGTTCAATTCAGAATCACGACCTCAGAGAAGAAAAGATCTGTATTAATCTTTGTTTCAAATTTTTAGTTTGTTTATTTTTTTCTAAGAAAAAGTAAGTTCTCAGCAGTTGGCAATCAATAAGCAATTTAATTTCAGTCTTAACTTTAAATGTGGTACTTCTTATATTTGTGATATTCATTTGAGAAGTACAGATTAAACTAATTTGTCTTTTTTTAAATTTATTTTATGCTTCCTTCAGAGAGTGTATATGCTGCTTCATTACCATCTCTTTTATATTAATATAGACTCCTGAAACTAGTAATGCCTACCAAGCTGTGTGTAAACAGAATGGGAATTCAATGAAAATGAACAAAACAGATATATATTTCTGGGTGAGATAGATAAAAGCTGGTAAGCCACACCGGATTCATAAAGACACATTTTTCAAAGTGTAAGACAGGGGTTGATTTACCAGCAGGGCTAAGGGGACTTCCACTCTCCCTTCCCTGTCAGCAGCAACCCTTGAAGATCCTGTTCATACTTCCACCACCACATGAATACGCAAGCCTCTTCTTCTCATCTACCCTGTCTTTGAAGCTAACAGGTGTATTAAGGACAGAAATTACTGTATTTGGGGAGTGGAGCTAATGTTGTTTCTATTTTTGCTATCCTGCAAGAATTTACAAGTGCTAGATCACTGCCTCTCCACTTTTTCGACCTTGCATTAAACACTTATCGCAGTAAACAAGGTGAATACACTAATACGAGGAAATATGCTCTTTATACCTCCAAAGAGGCTATTGCTAACAAAGATTCTTTTCAAACTACTTCTTCAACAAAATTTGGTTTCTGCTGCTTTTTCTCAGTTGACCTGTTGGCCTCTCCAAAAAATTCCATTGGTAAACCTGAAAAAGATATTTTAATTTCAATCATTTTCATCCAGGTTTTAATATATGTTGCCATGATTTCAAATGTAATGGTGAACAGTCTTTTAAAATGCAAGTGTATTACTTAAAAGAAATCCAATGTTAGTTAAATATCCATTCTTTTGTAAATTAATATAAACAATTTTTACCCACTCTGATCCGGGGAATAATCGGTTTCTGGATAGCTCATTGATTAGGCTAAAATAGGCGCATGCACGAGTAGAGGGTCGCAGTATGAAAAACTGGCTGTATACTTTAATTAGCAGAAAAATACAATAATGTAATTATTTAATAAATAATATATTATTTATTAGTATCATATAAGAATTTATTAAAAGGGAATGCTTCTCAGTGAAGCTTCACTGAAATCCGGTTCAGTCCATTTTTGTAAATTCGCTAAGATACACTTTTTTTTTTTTTCCCATTTCCAAATTACTTCCAGGTTTAATCCCTTTCCTCCAGAGCAGAGCTGAGGCACGATTAAGACAGCTTGAGAAAACTCCTTCTTCTCTTGCCTCCCCTTCCCATGCCCGCGCTGTGCTGTAATGAGCAGTAACTTCAGCTCCACATACCAGCAGGAACCAAAACACCGTGTGTTCTTCCAGGCTGCCGAGGCCTCCGGTTGCACCAGGCGCTGCAGCCCCTACCAGCTGTTTTCCTCCTCAAACCCAGTCGCAAAGATGGTTTTAATTTAACTGCTTTTGCTCAGGCACTTTTCAGGGTTCTTTTTTCTCATCGCTTGCCAAGGGCACCGCATTCCTTTGACAATTTCTATAAATCTTCATCTGTTTTAGTAATCCATAGTTAGTTTACCCTGTTTCTGACCTGCAGAGCTTTTTAAATCACCATTTCTTCCTGGGTGCCTATCTCTCAGCCCTTCCTTGCAGCCTTGTCCCCAGATGCATCTGGAGCGTGGGGGCACGTCTGCTCTTGCCCCTTCCCGCGTGCAGCACTGCACCAAATACCCTTGTTTCTTGCCCTAAACCAGGCAGGGATGCCACAGCCCAGGGATCCTAACAGGCCATTTAAAAAATAATTATACATTCCTGTTTTCAAAGCTTTTTATTTACCCAACCAATGAAAGCTGCTGCGACGTGTGCCTGACTTGCGCTCCTGCAGTGCTTGTTTTTAGCATGCAAGGGGCTTCCCTCCGACTAGCTGCATGCCTCATTAGTATTAACAAGTCGTCTACACGCTCTGAGAGGTGAAAAAATACCCTAGACTCACCTCCAAGGATTAATTTTTCTCCCCCCCTCCCCATATTGAATTTGCAAGAGTTACAAATAGCAGGTCCTAAGGGCTTGGGGGAGTGGCTGCAATGACAGGCTGGTTTTGATTTCTTTAAATGTAAACCCAAATGAAACATAGCACAAGGGAGAGAAGAAGAGGGATGGCAACTATTATTTTGCTTGTAGCGAGCAGTGTTCCTGCCACAGCAAGGATGATTTCTACTTCATCAAGCACAGAGGACAATGCCAGGGAACATCAACTGCCCCAGTGCAGGAGCCTACCTAGGGGGGAGCGGGAAGAATAATGCCACCAGTCACAGCAGTAATGGATGCTCCAGCACAGGAGACCAGCCGCTTCAGTGGTTTTCCATTGTCCCATCCCTTGTGGTGGTGAAACGTCTTCTTTTCCTTTCCTTTTAAGAGCTTTCGCCTTCAGGCCTTCAAGAGATGTATGTGCATTTAATAGGAAGAAGAGCAAAGAGAGACGAGTGTTTGTTCTCAAGGGGTGGGGAAACCCGATGCTTCTTTTCTACCAGCATGATGAAGCATCGAGGAAACTTCTTGCATGACTTTACTAGAAAATACTCCAAGAAGAGAGGCCAGAGCTGTAGCTGGGGGAACAGCACCTGCGGAGCTGCACTGCAGAGCTCACAAGCAAGAACGGAGATTGGCATTTGACATGCTTTCCCTTTTTTGTTTCTCCAGAATTCTACTCCTCACCCCACCACGGGCTTTGCCATCACCGCTGGTGGCTGGCCATGCCCCAGAGGTCTCAGGATGGTGCATGGGGCAGCTCTGCCCAAAAGCAGGGGGGAAAGCTATGGTCACCTTCCACCTCCGAACAGGCGTCCATCCTCAAAAAGGCCAGGTGAAGCATTAAGGGGTAGAACTTGGCCATGAAAGGATGCCAGGAGCACCGTAGTTTAGAGCTCAATTTTCCTCTGTTTTGAAACGAGGTCGGGAAGGGAGCAGCACAAGTGCTGCCGACGTGCCGGGGGGCGCGAGTGGAGGTCCCCAGGCTGTCGGCACGCAGGTACCCCGGCTTTGGTGGATCAGAGCAATGGGCTCTTGTTTTCTTGACGAAAATTTGCCCCTTTGGCTTAACTGGTGGATATTCTGTAACCGGTTATGTATTGACATGTATCGGCATGCAAACAATTTGGGAACCAAAACTGATGGGGTGCTGCAGTCCCAGCAGCCAAACTCTGAGCATCACCAGATAGGGAGCAAGGTGGGTTATCAGACTGATTGTCCTCTTTCCAAATTACACTGAAATTGGGGTTAGAACCAACAGTGCTTTACAACAATGGCAAAGGTGAGTTTGATTTGCAGAGGTGAGTTTGGTGGGGGGAGGAGGGAGGAGAGGATTGTGCTCCTTATTCTGCCCCCAAAATATGTTCTGGCTATATGAATCACCAGAGTAAGACATTCCCCACAGAATAGAGAAATATTCGAATTGTATTTGTTCTCCACATGATTTGCTGAATTTCATGATTTTTTTTCTCCCTTTCAATTGCTTTGATTCTTGATTTTCCAGTCTTAACTAAGGAGGAAAACATGAAAAAGCATTAACATTTCCCGGATGTCATTCATTTCAGCAGAAAAATAGATATCATCCTCCACCAGTTGTCCAGAAGTAGGTCATTCTACTTCCACGTGAGGTAAAAATGTTGTTTACAGTGTGATTTCTTGCCATGGAACACTGGAATCAACACAAACTTTACATAAGGTAGCTTATACACCTGACATAGCACAGCAAGGTTTCTGTATCCGCTGCATGCTTTTGTGGCCTGATAGTAAGTGTAACAGAGGTTAGTTGAAAAAAGAAGTAGGGAGAAAAAAAAGGGAGAAAGCAGAGGTTCTAGCAAAGAAGATGGTTTTACTGGTTGGTAGTACAGGTTTGGGACATTCAACGGTTGTTCAAGAAGCACTGAGTTAGTTTTTAGAAAGCTCTTTAAGTCTCTAGATGAAAGCTGCTGTGAAGATAGCAGCTACTTACAATGTTAGAATGATGACTGCAAATACTTTTAAAATATAATTGATTTAAAGGCAGCATTGCTGATCACAGGCCTGGGGTGTGGAAGCATCTGCCTGGTTCTCTTTCCCCAAGAGAAAACTGTGCTTCGCTTTGTCCCTTTATTGTTGGTCCTACTTCTACAGTAAAATGAAGCATAATTGTATGTTGGCAAGTGCAGGATACAACTTCTAATTAGTCCAGTGCTATCAAATAATTTATGCAGTTGGCATCATCTTTATCTTCCCAAGCACCTTATCTGTGTGAAATTGTGAGTGGGCTATTGAAACACACACTATGACACTGCAGTAGTTATCAAATTTTCTAATGGAGTTAAGCTGACCAGATCTTCCTTAAATTAATAAAATGGAAAGAAAAGTAGTACTGTTAATTTTCAAAGTTAATGTCTATACGAGACAGCTGCTATCATGAAGATGTAATCTTGCCTTCCTCCTGCTTATGGTCCGAGTGCTTATCCAACTTGCTTAGTAAACAGAGAAACCTGCCTGTGGAACCCCTCTGCAATTCTTCTCAATCACAAACTGGGTTTAATCTCTTTTGGGTAACCATTTAACTCATATGAATGCCATCTACCATCTTTGTTAGTCCTGGCAGCTGAAGCGTGGGGTTTGGTAACAAGGCAGGGGAGTATGACTTTTGCCCAGCCTGACTGAGTCCCTCACCAAAAACACACCGAGGTTTTTAGCCTGGCATGGATGCAATTAACTGGAAGGAGCAACCAGAATCTTCATGAAAATGTAATTTATTGAGAACTGCCCTTTGGGCAGTGACTAAAGGTCACTTTAAATAAACAGCCCCAATATTCCTGAATTCCAGCTGTAAGCAATTTGTAAGATACTATGTCTAGCTATTAAGTCAAGCCCTCTCAGAAGTGGTGGTTAGTTCTCTCACCTGCTAATAGGGGAAAATAATAAGAAACTGTCCTAGCCATGCACATCATACAACATACAAATCTTGACTGTTCACTTACTAACTTGAATCCCTAAAAAATGTAACACACTGCAGCTGAAAGCTTCTTAGTAAAAAAAAAAAAAATCGTCAGATGACTTTTTAAGTCTGCTTTTTGCAAGATTTTTTTTGGCAGACCTGCTAGAGCAGTGGCAGTGTTAAGATAAAGGTAGATTCAAAGATGTAGCTCCTGATGATGATGATGATTATTATTATTAATAATAAGAATAATAATAATAATAAAGGTTAGAGGGAAAGGTCACATACATTCACATAGCAAAATCCACCCGATGTTTGCCAAACCACTGCACATAGCTGTACCAGGCTGAAATCACCTGATCCTGTCAGAACTAGTGAAGCAAACGCCTGTACGGAAAGGCACTGTGAAGCTCTTAATTGCCTGGGACTGGACATAATCTCTTCCTCACCCACCTGATTTGCAGAGAGATTTGCCAAGGAGCGGCTTACTACATTAGAGATGTCTTTCAGCATGCCTTTGTGCCCTGCAAACACTGAGGTTTTAAATGGTTTGCACACAAGCAATCCTTTCCAGAGCTTTCAGCGAGGGCAAACGGTCTCATGTGAGGCTTGAAGGACTCCTTCAAAGCAGCTGTTTAGAAATGCATGAAGCGTGAGGCACATTATATACTCTTCCCACAGGCTGAGGGCCAGATGTTCAGTGGGTGTAAAGCGGCAGAGCCTCGGTGTGACTTTTTGGGGGGCCACGATGATTTATACCAGCCAAGAATCTGGCCTCAAGCGTTTCATCCAAGTGACTTCTCCCAACCTCTGCTGCTGAAGGGCCTGGTTTTGTAATCTCTGGTCTAACCTTCATCCCGCACCGACATCCTCCATGAGGTGTGAAGGGATGGGAAGTGCTCAGGATTGCTGGCTCAAGGTGCTGAAAAGAGAAAACTATCAGAAGATTCCTGACACTGCTTCTCCAAGCCAGTTTGCTGAAGTCATCACAGATTTTTGGTTGTGGTGCATTTACATATTTTCCTGCCCGTGTTTCTGCTGCTAGCAACGTGCGTAGGTTCTTTATATCTGTTTCCTCCCAAAGCAAGTTCCCTTTTGCACCCTCTTAGGATCAGGAAATGAGAATACTTCTATGCAAGGGTGATGTTCCTGTACTTTTTTTTCCTTCATAATTTGCATCTTCCTGAAGCATGAACGAGGATTACTTGTGGGAGTATGGATTTCAGAGTTAGGCCTTTTGGCCATTTTGATAGTGTCATGGGAGGCAAAACTGTTTCCCAGAACCAAACAATTTTATTGCATTCCAGAATCATGTGCAAAACAGGGATCCCATCTGTTTGACAGCATTCCCACTAAGTACGGTTCTGCCTGTAGCTCACCAGCATAAGCAATTCAACAAAGGAGCCTCAGTTTTCAGTGATCGGGTTTTCTTCAAAATACAAGACACCAGTAAAAACGGCTTCATAATAGTTTGCACATTTGTCAAGGTGTATTTTCTCAAATACTGTTTTGACTGGTAAGGCCACTTCAGAGTAGTATAGTGCTACAGCAATCACTCCTAAATTAAGCCTTCTCTGAGATTAGTTTTGCCAATTCCTTTAAATCCGCAATGAATGAATAAATAATAAAAACATTAACCTCAAAACTGATGGATTAAAATTGGGCTGAAATAGACTTCCTTATTTTTTCCCCTGACAGCTTGAAGAGTTTTGAACAAGGGGTGCTTGAATGCAACACTCTGAGTTTAGACCAGTTTACCAGAGTGATTCTGCGATAAGAAGATTATGAAATAAAAGAGAGAGGATTTAATTTATGAGATTCCTCCAACTGAGGGCTGGTGCCTGGGATTTTTATCATCACCATGAACATCAGCAAGTTTTGCTTAGCAAGGACAATGAAGGACTTCTGGAAACTCTAGGTAAGGGTTCTAATTCTACTTACCTCAATTTCTTAGTTGCTTAATTCTGCATACCTCAATTTCTAAGTGTCTGCTTTGAGTCGCCTTAAAGTCCTTTTAATGATCTCACCATCTGACTGTTTGAGATTCCCCTGACAGCTCTGCTTGTGTTATTCCTTTCAGAAACTGATCTGAAAAAATAAAATGCAATTTCAGGGGATGTTTGCCCATGGAAAGAGATCATTGTTCAGTTGGGAAGTCAGCCTTGCCGGTGCGCTTTGCCTGAGGGCAGGGAATGATGCCCACCAAGCCCCATTTGCCCCAGCCTGCCTGTTTCCATCCCCTTCCCTGTGGCTAGAGGAGCCAGGGAACATTTGTGTGGCTCTGAAAGGACCCAGCTCACGGGTAGTGGCAAGAGGGTGGAACAGAGATGTCTTCCAAGAGAGGCGCTGATGATGTTTTCTCCTTTCCTGAGAAGGGTTGGAGGGAGGGCAGGATACCTAGCAAGCCTTATTCCACCCTTTCCTGCCCAAAGTCCACCCGAGCACCTCTGGTGCTCTGGCATGGCTCTGCAGCCATGCCAGCTCTTTCCTGTGCTCCTCCTATACACACAGCTCTGGGATGCCTCACTGGAGGGCATCACCACCCTGATCTCCCGGAATATTTCTCACAAAGTGTAGGCATTACAGGTGTCATCCATTGCCTAGATTTTCTTGCTGGCTGGGATCTACTACGATTCAGCGTGGGTGGCCTGTAGGGGGCAAGGGAGATGGGTCTGACTTTCACTCCTTGGGTTTCTCCATAGCTGCAAGCACCACGAGGGCCACGTGCTGGGCAATGGCAGAGATAACTCACGGGCAATTAAGAGTCATTCCTCGCCTGACTAATGACTCATATGGGTATGTGTGCCTTCATGGGTGCATCCATGGCGAGGGCCATGGCTGGCCCTTGGGTTTTTGAAAGGGGGCAGCCCAGGCCGGAGGCGATTCCAGGGCACCGAGGTAGGGAGAAGTAACAAAAGTTGAAACTCCTTGTGATTTTCATCTTTGTAAGAAAACTTTCTCAGGATTTTGCAGGGGCACAGGACATGGTCTGTTAATTTTATCAGCAACAGGTCAAAATGTGTTGATCTTCTGGCAGGTGGGATGGCAGCTAGTGGCTAAGGTGGAGAGGCCAGGGGAGGGCTTGGGCTTCAGGATCAAATAGCCTGTATAAGCTGGTCCCTCAGCTTCTTAGTTGGTAAATCACAACGAAAAATATAGCTGTAGCTCTGCATCACAGGGTTAGCACGAGGCTTAATTAACTTGTGTTTATGACACCCTGCCGGAAAGGTGTTAAGATAATTAGAAACGTAACTCTTACATCTGTTCAGGCCTACTCCGTTGGGGCCGCAACCCGTGATTAAGATTTCTAGCAGATGTCACAACGCAAATGGCGACGACTAGTAAGTAGGAGTGCAGTAACGAGGAGCTCTTCTCCCTCTGAGAACAGGCACGCTCAAGTCACGGCTGGTGTCCACACACCCTCACGTCGGGTGAGGTCTCTGCAAGGGGCCCGGCCCTACACCAGGGTGCCGCTCAGCTCCATGTCCAGGGGGAAAGGGAGCCTACGCTGAAACATGGTGTTTTATGATAAACATCTAGCCTCTTAAAAGCACACTAATCCGTTCCATGCCTTCTACCTCACTGGAGGCAACTGCGGAGAGAGGCACTTACCATTGGGAAGGATGTTTCATTGATGCCGCTAAGGAGCAGAGTGACATCATTTAAATTTTTTGGAACAATGGCCTTTTTCCCACAACTGCCTTGGCTTTTGTTCCCTTTGCACTGGCGCCATGTGCCTGGCTGGGATCTGACGTTATCCTCCTGGGTGCCAGGAGAAAGCAGCCTCTGGAGAGTGGGTGATCAAGAGGAGTCAGCAAAACGCTGACGGGCCCTGGTTAGTTTTTTGTCTGTCAGGGGGGGAGTGATGGTGTTTGGTTTTGCTCCATATTTCAAACTTGTAATTTGTTAGGAAAATGCCTGTCTGCAGAGCAGGGATCCAGCTTGTCGGCGTTTGTGGTGCTGGAGGTGGTGACACACAGGGACAGGAGGGAGCCAAAGTCGGGTACTCTAGGTAAGGGCTGGAAGCTCACTGGACTAGAGTCAGGCTGAAGGACAAAAATAAAACAGGATCCTGTAAGTGACAACTTCCCTCATTGCTCTCTTTCATCTCCAAATCAGGCCAGGCCTTTGCATCGAGGTGAATCTTGGTTCTCCTGCTCTTTCCCTGTTGCTTCCCTTAAGTTCCTCTGCCTCCTTTGCTTCATTGCATTCCTCCTCCTCAGCCTGATACTTGTTTCTTCTGGTGCAGCCTGGAGCTATTTCCCACCAAGCCTGGAGTTCCTGCTGTTCAGAGGAGTGACAGGCCTCCTGCCTACCCCGTTTGGGTGTCTAGGCCCAGCGTGATCTGCAGGAGCTAAGCATGACTAACCTGGGGAGGGTTTTTCTGCAAATTCAACCATTCAGGTCTCTGAAGGTCATACAAACTAGGACTCCTCCCAGGCTAAGGGTTTGAAAAAAATTAGATGCATATTGGTAGCAATGTTGGAAGTCTCTTACCCAACAAAATGCTGTGCAAACATCTTCTGCATGAATACAGTCTTTTTCTCAAATTCTGCTAACAGTAATTTCCAAGATCACACAATTTATTTCTTTCAAATGTGGATAAGAGGTACATTCCCTAGCCTTTTCCTTGGCAATGGTGGAGCTGTTTTGCCTGATAGAAACACTACAAAATAATCCCAAACAACCCCCTCCAAACCACAAAAATCCCAAACTGAAATCAACTCCCAACAAGACTAAACTAGCCTGGGATAGGCACCCAGGGAAGATTTCAACTTGCTCACTTTTAGCAGTGCCATAAGAAAGCAAAGGCAGGATCTCGTGCCAGGAAACGCCAGGCAACCTGAACCCAAGGAGGGCTGCCCGTCGTGCCCGATGCAACTGGCTTGGACACTCGGCAGCCCATTCTGGGTGTGTTGGCTGCGTCCAGCAGATAGTCTCTATTATTAATTCCTGCTGGCAAGCTTGCACCTGTAAAGCAGCTCCAGTGACTTTTTCTTTTTTTTTTTTAATGCAAAACAGTATGAAGTATGTGAAGCATACGACTACGTGAGGCCATTTGGGTAATCACTGTGCAGAGACTTAGTACCCAGTTTCTAAACCAACAATCTCCTGGGACATCGATTCAATAGTAATTGAAAAGACAAATTGACTCTTGGGTTTATTAGGAGGGGAAGGGCAAAGCTTCAGCAATGCCATTACATAAACCCATAGTGAGCATCTCTCTTGAATATCTGGTAGGTGGTTCTAGTCCTGTCTCTCAAAGATGGCAAAGCAGAATTTGAAAAGGTGGAGAAAGGGACAACAAAGCTGGCTGGAGCTGTGATACAGCTTCTCTGATGCAGAAGATGAACTAAAACTCCACAGTCTGGAAAAAAAGAGGACTGAGAGGAGAAACTGGAGAAGTTATAAAATCATTAAATGAATAAAGAAGGTGAATAAGGAGAAATTATTAACCCTTTATCATAACACAACAATTAGGAAGCTTCAGATGGAGTTATCAGATAGCAGGTTTAAAGCAAAGAAGAGAAAGTATTTTTCTCCCATAGCACATCACTAAACAGTGGGATGCCGTAGGATGCTGTGAAGACTAAAGATTAAATTAGTTCAAAAGCACTTAGGCTCGTGGAAGAAAGACTATCAGGGCTAATAAACAACACAGAGCTGCAGATACATCCTTTGACTCTAGAAACCTTTGTGCTGCTAGAAGCCAGAAGAGCACACCAGGAGGAGCAGCACTGTATGCTGGTCCTAGTTCTTGATTTTTTGTTTTGTTTTGTTTTGTTCCTTTTGTATTCATTCCTAACCTTTTTCAAAGACTACAGGCTGAGTGGCGTTACACATATGGTTGTTCTTCTACTTACACTGCAACAACTGTGGAAGTGGACCATCTATCATTTGAGGCAACTGGGAAAGCAACGTGGCTGAGACAAGGTTCTCTAGGCTGGAAGTTCATTAACACAGCACCAGCAGAGCTACATCAGGGATCAATTTTTACTATTCGTTTTCAACTACAAATAACTGCTTGGAACACTAGTCCTTTCCAGCTAGGTTTGGTGGATTGTGCTTCCTTAGAAAGGTTACAGTCTATAAAATAGCCATGAGCAAGACAAGTACAAAGTATGCTTTGGCTGGATGCTAGTCTTCTCTTTTCATAAAAAGTATGGGATTGGAGTAATGTGCAGCATGTTTTAAGTTATGTTGTAAAGTTGCCTTAAACCCACTTCTTAGGGGAACAATAATTCTCGGGAAGAAGTGCCAGCTAAGAATTAATACTGATAAAACCTACATTTTTCTTCCTGGTGTTTCTCGTGGAAAATGTCTAGTTTTGCTATTTTAAATTATTTTTGGAAAATGTGCTACCAGTTGTAGGTGTTTTGGAAATAGATTAAGAGAAGGAGTAGATGGCAGGCATTAATATAAAACAAGAATAGGGAACCCTGTGTCACTGAGCTTGTCATGTGTGATTTGAATACTCCTGAGAAGATAAGCAGTACCTTACGACCTGGTAGTTTTTAAGCCAGCCACCAGATTGCAGGAGCTGGTCTCCCAGCTTAAATCAGCTTCAAGGCGGATAAGAGAAGAATGTTCCTGCAAAAAAAAGAGAAAAAAATCTCCAAAGGTATTTTTTCCCTTTAATACACTGCCAAGGGTTTTCTTACAACAGGAAGAGTTAGTTCACAGGGACTGGAAAGCCAGGGTTTGGGCCTCAGACATAGCAGTAGGAAAGTTAAAACGTGTGAAATTATGCTGCTAATGAGCCTAAGACAATTGGCAAGTCATTATCTCCTGTCAGAGAAGCTGAAAAAACAGTGTGAGGAAGAAGAGCCTGCACTGCCTGCAGGACAATTTTGGCTGCTAAGGAACTTGTATGAATGAAAGAACATCAAATCTGGGCCAGGAGTCCTTCTCGTTTGTTTATTTCTTCCTGTAGGAATTTGTCTGAAGCTGCTTAGTACACTGCTGTCTGACGCCTTCAGGTTTCGTCCAGCATCACCCCACCCTTGAATAAAGGACCTAAAATCTGTTGCCAATGGAAATGGATAGCTTTAGACAACTGCACCTTTCAGTGCCCTATGTTCTGCCTCCTCTGCTGTCCACCATTGCTTCGTTGTGAGGTTGCTGATGGCACTGAAGTGACGCCATGACTGGGCATGGTCTGACACAGCGCAGTGCAGCTCCTCGCTTTTACCTCGGCATTCCCCACCATCGTTCTCCGCATGGCAGCCTGGGCAATTTCAGTTCACCTCCTTGTTTCCCCAGCTGGGGATACCCAGTGACTTTGTGATATGAGTGTGCTTCCTCCGAGAAAAAAAAAGCCATAGTAATTTTTTTTCCCCCCTTTTCACTGACAGTGTGGATTCACAACTTTTGGATTAATGGCACCTGACTGCCAGCTTAGGACTGAGCTTTTCTGTTATTAGTAGCACGTCTGTGCTGGTATTTTGTTCGTGACTGTCGCAACCTGTTGTTCAGCTCTTTCATGGCTTCCTCAGCATCAGTGGTAGGACATCAGACTGAACTGTATTCACCTCAGAATTCAGATTTCAGGTTGTATTGAGATTTCAGACTAAGCCTTTGATACCAGGCCCCATGCCATGGTAAGATTTTCCTCTGGCCTTTAAGACCATACTACCCTAAACTTCATCATCCCATCTCCATCTGCATTTACGCATCATCTTGCCACTGCCTGATACAAGATTTTCTTTCCTTCATGCCATAGATTACTTACTGTCCAAATGCCCTGTGTTCATTTCACCAAATCCTAATAATTTCTGACTGTTTTTCCCATTTCCCTACCTATTTGGGCAATCTGGTATAAAGCATTCCCAATTCTGTTTTTAAGAGGAAGGCAGAGCTCTCCCGTGGTTAACGTGTTGCCTTATTTTAGCACTTCTACACTAACCTACATTAGGTCCACAGTGGAGCGACTGTCACTCCAGCTTCCCTAACAGTTAGATGATGGCTAGCCTGTATTTCCCAGTGGAGAACAGGAAAGTCATCCAGGGCTGCCCGTGAGAATGAGGGAGCTCTTGGTAGACAATGAAGCCTGCTCTGGAATTCTGCTCGGTTTTATATATAACAGGATTAAAATTTTCACTGACCTTTGTCAGACGTTTCACCATTGATTCCACCCTTGACAGGGCAGAGGAAACACCCTTATGCCCAAGAGACCCAACATTCAATATTCAGCATGTAGGGGAATAGTAGAGTCAGCTTTGCTTCCTGCACAAGCTCACATGGAATAGATGTTTATTTCCAGTGACAAAGAGGGAAGAAATCCTCATTTCTCAGAGCTTACAGAAAAAAAAGAAGCTGACAAGGGAGGGAAGAAATTATGGAGATGAAGTAGTCAACAAAACTTGTTTCCCATCCAAATAAAATACACAGGCATAGTATATTTTTCCTAAAAGAACCTGATATGAAAAATGTTATCACTGCAGGGCTATGGGAAAGGAAGCATTTTGCCTTCTCATCTCAGCTTGGTTTCAGCAGATAGGCAGAGCTAGAGCTGCCTTGCACAGCTCCCAGTAGATGAATTTGCTTATCTTAAAACTGACGTTTTCCAACTGGAGCCTGAATCCTGACCATATGAAGGCACCTGTGTATCCAGAGAAGCAGAGCATCCACAGAGCTGTGATGCTAGCTGTGTGCCATTGAAGCCAATTGAACTTTGGTTCGTATGCTTGACACTTCATAAAAAGGGCTCATTTATTAAGGACATTCGAAGTAAGAGTCCCATGATGGGCTGACTAGTTGAAAGACAGAGCAAGGGGGTGAAGTTTATGCCGTTTGTGGATGACACTAAGTTTGTGCTGCCTCGTTACAAACATCTAGCTCTGCGAGCAAAGAGCATGAGGCTGGGATTTGAGGTGGGAATTGCAAGCTGAGCTTCAGCAAGCAGCAGGAAGAGGAGTCACACGTGGACATTGGCTTACTAGCCTAGGCACACCATCACTGACAGCGCCAGGGACCGTTCCTAGGAGACAGAACTTGCTCGTTCTCTTGTTAAACAATTTTGTTCAAATTGCTGAACAATTACAAAGTATTGTTAAATAGTTAGCATAGCTCCTGCCAAAGAGCAGCTTCCGAAGAGCTCCTGGCCCAGGGACTGTTCCCAGAAGGCAGCTTGGGTATAGGCATGCTCTCTGGGGGGTAGGAGAGGTTAAATATACGGTCATGGGGCACTTAGTGCAATGGAGTGTGTCTGGGCACAATGAATTTACTTGCACGGACATAGCTACAGCTTGTACATAGGAGTAGGTTACAGAGCTTGATTTGAGAGCTCCTGAACAACCTATATGGGTTGTTTTTAAACCCATAGGTTTAAACCCCAAAGCAATGCTTTTAAAAAGGGGCTTTACCAAGCCAAAATAAATGCCTGCAGAGATGCTCTGGATGATACCAAGCCATGAAGGGCTGCAGGCTCTCTTTCCTGTCAAAAACTCACCTGAATAAGAGAGCAGCTAGCAGCCGGGGGACAGCCAGCCACTGAAGCGGTGCTTGCTCCATGCCAGGAGTTTGAATACGAAGTACTGGCTTTGTGGAGAAGGGAGTGAAATCACACATTACAAACCCTGCTTTTAATAAAGATTTTTTTTTTTTTTTCTGTTGAGTTAAAACACCCACACAGACAATTCTTTTGGGTTGTAAACATTTGCTTCTGGTAGATTAACTTGGTTGTTGCCCTATTTGTCGTGCTGGTACTTGAGAAACTGAAAGCGGAAAGGAGTAGAAAACAAAGGGAAACAGCTGAGCTTCTGCTCACCCTCCGAAGTAAGTAAATCACAAGCAAATAAATAGCACAGATAACATAACTGATGATTACAAGACTACATAGGATCCTTCCAAAATGCAGAATGAAACAAGCTACTCTTTCAGTCTGCCTGTTGCTTATGCTGTTCTTGTTATAATGGCATTGAAATAACAGTGTGCCAAGAAATATAAACTGCAAACACAGTGTTTTAATAAACACAAAGTGAAATAAAACAAGCCAGAACAGATCTGTTGGCTCTTGCAGTTTTTTGTTTGCAAGATGGGGAGGTTGGAGGTGGGGGGCATGCAGGGAGGGGGTTATTTCTTGCACATGTTTGCCTGGTGCTGATTAACAGGGACAATGTTAAAAACTCTCTGTGACTTGTTACAGGCTATAATCTTCAAATTTAGGGCCTTGTACTGCTCTCAACCTAGTCACACAATCCCCATTAAGGAGCATAGAAAGCCCTGAGGAGTTTGTGTAATAGGCTTTAATAGTTTCTAAGAAACAAAAATCTCCTTCTTAATTGTGCCCAACCATCTTTTCTCACATTCTGCAGAAGGACCTTGGGTACTAATGTATTTTGCAATCATATAATCTTATGTTCTTTAGGAGTGCTCATGTAAATATGGGCTTAAAACAGATCTAATTAGTAGATCTGATCAGAAGACAAGTCAGATATAACAGCAACTGCAGCACAGAAACGTTAAGAACATCCTAAATGTGAAGAAAGCTGAGTGACACCCTTCCTTTCCCCCAGAATTAGCCGTAGGTCCGTCATTTTCCCTGCCACATGCTCCACTGTTTGTTAGTGCCTTGATTAACAGCAGCATCTCCGAACTCGTGTTGCTCAGTTTTACTTCCATTTTGCTCAGCCAAAATCCCAGTGAACTTCTGAGCTGAAGCTCCTGCTTCAAATCCCGAAGGACTGAGTCTTTTCCAACCTGTGGGCAAATGGCTGTGGCTATGCTGGTTCCCCTTTCCCTAATCGCAGATGTCACGAGCGCGACCACCCCGTGCTGGTGTGGACAGAGGGGCCTCATGGATGGGAAGAGGGGGGCAGCTCAGAGAGCTTCTTTCTAAGCAAAATCACAGCCAGCATGAGGCTGGAGGTGGGGGGGCTCAGGGAGCACAGCTCTGCTCCCTGCCCCGCACAGCAAGGCACGGCACGGCACGGCATGGCATGGCACAGCATGGCATGGCAGCCCCCAGGGCCACACCACACCACCCCAGCCCCTGCTCTCTCCTCCCCTCTGAGCAAGATCCCACCTGATGTTTTAGAAAATTAATCCTAAGTAGAAAATGATGAAAGCGTATTACCTGTAAATTATCTGACTAATCATATTCTCTCTCCTGGGACATATTATGCTTACGAGCCTGCAACTTAGTCATCCTTGCAGGCAAGCTCTCCTCATTTACCAATTTTGTTCATCAGGTTCGTCCAGAATATTTGCTAATTTCTTTCTTTTCCTCCAAGCTAGCAGTTCAGTCCTGCCAGGTGCTCAGCTCTCCAAGCTCTCTCCGGGAAAGTAATTAAGCACATGCTTGATTTTAAGCATGTGAAGCTCATGGCAATTAGGAAAAGGGCAGGCTCTAGAGCACTCTCTTTTTTTGCTGGCAATTCCTTAGCTAGGTGGGATGAACTGTCCTCTAGAGACGCTTGCCTCTCTCCATTGACTTATGAGGACATCCTGACAGCCTGTACACCAGTAAGAACAGTCTGAATATACCAGCCAAGACATAGCATGTGCATCCCTTGAGTAGGGTATTTTGACTTACACGGAAGATAAGTCAAACACTATTTTTAGCATCCTTTATTGATTCCTGTATAATTTCCCTTGCTCTTCCTGTGGAAGTTCCTTCCTTTCCAGTAACACCAGCATTTGAAGTAGCACATCAATCCCTATTATGTGTCAAACCTGACTTTTTTTCCCAAGCCTCAGCATGATGCGGAAACTCTTAAACACAAAGTCTTCCTGTAATTTAAACGCCCAACTGTATGGCTAATTCAAATAAGATGTGGTGAGTACTAATGAAGTTACCCACAGGCTCAGCAGATAGTACAACTTTCCGGATTATTCATGGGAGGGTCAATATAGAGCCACAAAATACTTTGTCTTGCAAGAGAAAAGAAGGAATGGCTCAGTGAAGGCTAAACTCTAAACAACTTTGGCTCTGCTGACTCTATAACATCCCTTTTGTGGTTCTGATTGATTCTGCCCTTCCGAAAATTACAGGAAAAAAGAGGTTATTCGCAATTTTATTATACTTGCTCTCAAGCAAGCTGGCTCTCTAGCCCCCTGAAATCTCTTGGAGGAGTTGCTGCTTTTAAAATTCTTCCACCACCAAGAAGAACTGATGTTTAAATCAAAGCAAAATAATGGAGGGAGTCTGGCCACTAGTTATGAAAATCAGATTTAAAGGTGAAAGCTAAGCATCAAGTGCCAGCACCTACTGTGTCTCAACAAACAAAGTCAGACCGTGTGAGATGAAGAGTACACAAGTGTTTTCAGCCTCAGCAGCAGTGGATGCTACATCAGAGCTTTCTAGACTAAGATCTGTCTATGTGCATTTATCCGTAAAGCACAGAGTGAAGCAAGTGCTATGCAAGTTTGCTCATTAACTATTTTTTCCTCATGCATTTAGTATTGGTATGCCAGCCTTTGTCTCAGGATGTAGCAAATGCTATCGATTTTGTGTGGGATGACAGCAGACAGAAAGGACCTTGATCATTTTTGCATCTTAAGGACAAACAGCAGGAATCTCTATTGCTTCCACCAAAGGTCTTAGGGCCACATTTTTAAGAAGCATCCAGCTCTGTAAAAATGCCAAGGGGCACTCAACGGGTCTAAAAAAAAGCTGAGCTGGTTTCTTTGCTTCTACTAAGTATAAAATGTTTGGCCCTAATCTTAGAGCTACACGCTAAGTTTTTATTGCAGAAACTGTGAGCAAAAGCATTGAACACAACTTCATTGAAGCACAGGGACCCACCACCTCCTCAAGGTTCACCATCTACCATACATTTGCGCACCAGAGGGAGATAGACGAGTGGAGGAAGATTTAACTGTTTATGCTACACGTGTATAGCAGGGAAGCCATCTACAGGGTGTGATGCTCTGAATTCATGGCTCTCCCACGCTGGGCAAAATGCTCCCATATACTGCCGTATTTGGGAAATGAAGGGGTTAACTGAATTGGTGATGCTCGTGACCCTGCCACGCTTCCCAACAAATACAACTTGTTGCCTGCCACCTAGGTGAGGGCACCACAGGTCCATGCTGAGCTGCTCAGTAAAAGAAGGGGCTTCTTTTGGCCTCCCACTGCCCAGGTTTGGTGACACAAGCGCGGAGCCGCTACACACCAAAGAAAGGAAAGGGGCCGTTTTTTCCTCCTGAGGATATCATGACAGCCAGCAAAGTATGGGAAAGGTGGGGAAGCTTTTCATTAAAGCTGTTTTCTGTCCGGTTCAGGTGAGCCTTGTGGGAATGTGTAAACCTCAAAAGGCTTTGAAGGAGGCTTGAAATATTTGGTCAATGGGGACAAACTGATACACTCAATGTCACAGAAGAGTTTTCTGTCCTCGTACCTAGGGGACCAGTTTGGGTTTTGAATGCCAACACCAGACGCTTAACAAATATTTCACAGGCTGCAATATTTTTATCATTTTCTTCTAAACTATGAATAGTTTTAAATGTTTCATGAAACTCAAGAAAAAGCTAAACTCAACAACTGTTAAGCAGCTTGCTCAAAAATTTAGCTGTCTACCTTGCTTCGCAGTTCTGAAATGCTTTAGATAAATGTTCTTGTGCAACACTAGCCCTGGCTTCCACGGTGTGCATTAGGGGTGTTATAAATAAGTTGCAAGTTACATGGGCCTGACATGGTATTTATGAAAAGATCATATTAGCTCCTTTGAAATAGCCACCCAGCAGAAAACCTGACTCTCTTACAAAGGCATTTATTCGGTGCATCCCCTTTAAAGGTCAGGAAAGAAAACTGAGAAGATGGGTAATTGCAAAACTGGTTCTGGAAATGTGCTCTTATCTGCTGTACAAGAGGGGAATGCCAAGAAGGCAGGGAGGAGAGCTAAAACAGGCTCGGGGAAGATGCAAATTCCAGGACCCTCACGTAGGCAGATGTTACAAAAGGAATTCCTCCTGCCTTTGCCGGCTCCAGGGAGTGCTGCGCTGTCTCCGGCCAGCAGCAGAGGCATCCAAGGGAGGAAAGAGCCATACACCATTTACCCCACCTACCAATTGCAAGAGTGGGAACAGGGAGGAAAAAAATAATTCTATATTTTAACATGGCATTTGGGCTACCCTGTTTTGATATGGACTATCCTTTTAAATCCCAAATCAACCTTCCTAGTCAGACATGAAATCTGGCCTGGCAGACATTTCAGTGCCAGACCCTCTTTTCTGTTCACTCCAGCGGATTTAAGGAGATTTTGTGACCAACATTGCTGTTAATTTCAAATAGACATGTGGCCTATCAGGTAAATAACAATTTAAAAACCAACCTAGTGTTCTACTCCCTCTTCCTTAGGATTTGTTCTCCGAGACTGACATTACCCTGTTTTGCCTACTGCAGTACTTTCTATCCATATTCTCACCAATCCCCAAGTTATGTCCACGAAGCCCTTGCTGCGTTTTGTTACATGATGTGAAGACCGATGTTTCGCTCTGTAACGGATGGAAGCACCTAACTAACTTTTAGCGCATCTCTCCTTGACTCTGTTGGTACTTACAGCCTTTGCTGAGTAGAATGTTACTGCACACCTGAAGCACAAGCCTTAATCCTTTCCCTGTGGCTGCACTTGTACTGATGTGTTGAAGGGCTCGGAGTGGTCCATCGCCAAGCACAGTGCAAACTTTTAAACGGGGCTTTCCGGGGCAACTCCAAATCAGGTACCGCAGTGCGGGAAGGAAGGATGGGCAGGACTGATCACCCTGTAAAGTGGAAAGTTTCTTACTCAGGAGGAGGTGCTCTTGTTGCAGGCACTGCTTGTTCTCATGAGTAAGCATAAATTACAATTTCTGAGTTTCTGGCACTGGTAAAACATACTGAGCAGACAGAGAGCCTGGCACAGAGGTGCAGGGGGGCACCAGCTATCACCTGGATCCACTGAGCCTCAAATGGAGTCCAAGGACTCCCGAAGCAGCAAAACTTCTCCTCCATAAAGACCAGATGAAGATGTAGTTCTTTTGAAATCACAAGATATGTGTAATTTCTCTGTATACACCAGCTGTTTCTTCTGTTTTATTCATCTAGAAATAACAAGAAGCGGTGTCAGAGCTTGTCTGGAGTTAGGTGACAAGCACCATGTGATGGAGGTCCACATTTCTTAACTGAAAAATGAGACAGGCAGCGTGCTAGTGAGACCACAAAATAAAGGAAAATAAATAATCATTTGTGGTAGCACCTTAAAGCCCCCACATCATTTACAGTGTTGGTGGGTGGGTACCACTGCATGAATCTGAACTGGTCAAAGAAAGCAGAATTAAACCCCAAAGTGCTTGTTTCTGAACTGGAATGGGCTGTGCCACCTGAGAGCAGTGCCTGCCCCGTGCTCCGCTAGCTGGTGCCTGGAGCCCGGCCCCGGAGGGGAAAGCCGTGGGCTCCGCCGCTGGCATCACCCCAGCCCTGCTGCAACCTTGGGAAGCCTCCACATCCCCACCACCGTTATTCCTTTTATCACTCTCACAAAGGCGTTAATTGCTTCACACTTCCAAGGGCTGCTTTTTTAATAAGCTGTGGCTTCAGCCACTCAGCCGGCTGGAAACGCTGGGTTTCACTGGTGTTTGGGCCAATGCAGTGGGAGAAGAGAGCCGGCCACAAATCAAGCAGCAAAACATGTAAGCGCTGAATGGTCTGGGGTATACAGCCACCTCCTGCCAAGTGAATGAAACATTAGCATTCTGCTCTCCATCCAACGTCCGCAATTGTTAGAGTAAGAATAAAATATGAACTTAAAGCATTTGCACAACAGCCATCAGGCCATAATGAGATTTCTATCCTGTGGTTTCTTGGATATTTTAGACTGTCAGGCTCAACAGTTCACAGCATATGGTTTAGATTTATGTTTTACGCGTATCAGACTCAGGGCATGCATCTGGAAGATTGCATTTATAGTGGATAAAGGTGGGCCATTGTGGAAAAATCTTCAGTGTCTCAAACCCGAGCTTCGCTTCGCTTCACTTCACTTCACTTCACTTCACTTCACTTCACTTCACTTCACTTCACTTCTATTCTATTCTATTCTATTCTATTCTTGCCATGCCATGCCATGCCATGCCATGCTTTTTTTTGTCTTCCTGTGTTCCACAAAAGCACGCATGTATGATCATACCTCATTTCTGTTGCTGGAAAGGTTACAGTAATTGCTGAATTAGGAACCTTCTCTCTTTAGTGTTCCTAAACCAACCCACAGGAAAAATACTAGAATTAAGCATAAGGAAACCAAAATGCTGGGATGGCTACTTGAAATACATGTGCCAGAAAAATGATTATTTGTGGATAAAAAGCCAAAGTACTCCTATTTACCCCTCTGCACCTGGCATAATAATGTAATCATCACTTCCAGTAACTATATGGATTTGAAAAGCAGAGCTCTACAGTAAACTACCCGCCCCATCTAACGAATTGTGAATAACAAAGGGGAAGCTGGAGCTGATGCATAGGGAACCCTTCTCCCCACTTAACTTTGGGCTTCTGCAGGAGCACAGGCTGATGCTTCGCTGTAGCACGAATCTCGTAATGCAGTGATGGCACAACGTTCGTCCCTCCAGCTGTGCCGGTGGTGGTGTGTCTGCACTGTTTCAAGCCAAATGCATGGCTCTTGAGACACAGGTCTGAGATCCACCAAGCAAGCACTAGCAACTGCTGTGGTAGATCCTGACATCCTCCTTGCACTCGCTTTCCTTCTTTTATGAGTTACACTCTTTGGGGAAAGACAAGAGGGAGGGAAGATACACGGCTTGTGCTGCTCGGAAGAGTCTCCCTGTGGTTATATCTGGACCTCCTTGTGGAGCTATATGATGAGAAGGAGTGCTGGCTTTAGTACATTTTAGTACAGCTAGTAACTATCATTTTACTCTTTTAGGTTTTTAATTTACAAGTGGTGGACACCCACAGTTCTCTCAGTGGCTGTGCCCATCACTATCTATATCCAGAAACGGAGACCAGATCCTTAATTCACTTATGAAAGGGCTTTGAAAATGCATGTATTTGATGCTGTTGAGAAGTGTGAGCCATGGTAGGGATGCAAAGAAAGTAATATGAGCCTGGAGAAGAGCTTTCAGCTGTCTAGGAGATTAGAGAAAGCTGAATATTTGGATATGTGTATAAGCTGAGTAAGAAGCTGTGCAGAAAGTCTGCATGATTTAGACACTGCCAGCATCTGAGGATGTGAAGGGAGAGCATAGCAGGTCAAAGATGATGGATAAGCTGTAGGTGTATGAGAGAAGACTAATGGCGGTGGTGTGTGTGACAAGCAAGGGAGCAGGTACCGAGGGCAACTTTGTGAGAATCAATATCACACTTTGCTGAGGAGTATGTTTATTCAGAAACAATTAAATGAGAGTGCAGAGCAGCTGCCTCCTGCAGATTAGCTTGCTGTTTATAGAAACCTCTCACACACCTTTAAAACCTTCTCCTTTTGGCCTCGTCCTTCTCTTTAGTGAGTATAATTGACTTGGTCAGGATTTCTCAAGGCCACTAACCCCAAGAGAGCATCACTGGGGGGGATAACCGAGAACCACCTGAAGGCTGGCCAAGGAGGACATCTGGGCTTTGTATCACCTCTGCTCTGAGGGAGCATCTAGTGAGCCACACCAACACATCAGTGAAAGTGAGCCTTAGTCAAGAAGGCATCAGCCATTTTAATCGAGAGGTTGCTTATGCTTGTGGCATGAGCAGGTTGAGTGTCTCTGGCCTGGGGCCCCTTCCTTTGCTTATTCTTGGTGTCTCATCTTCGCTGTAAAGTGTCTGGTGGTGGCTATCTCTTGACTAGGTTGCATTTTCTACTGCGTGCCTTTGTAATATTTTTTTAGGAAATAGATTCTGAGCGTTATTGTTCCCTGTGAGGATTTGGGGACTTTTATGTTTGTTTTTGTTCTGGGAACAACCTTTCTGGCATCAGTGAACAAACCACACAGGCTTAAGGCAAAATCTAATGCAAAGCAGCAGGCTCATTCCAGGAAAGACTTTGCTTGACATACTGTTGATAGGCAACCTCTGAGGAGACAGTAACAGCTGTCCTCTTTGACTCGAATGCCTAGAATATTTAAAAACCTAAGTAAGTTGCTTTCTCTTGAGAGGTGCTGGACAGACAATGTCCCTTCATTTGTCAAAAGGTGCTAAATATAGATCTCAGGGCCTGCACCGAGGACTCCAAATTTGAAAGTGCTGGCTGATATTCCTGCTGTCTCACTGGGTCAGTTCCTGCTGGCCATGACATAAACTGGGACATGAACCACTGTCTGCTGATCTCAGTCCATGATGTGTCTGTTTTTATAGACATGTGTAACTGAGAGGAGAATTTGGGCCACGGGGTGGTGTGGGGAAGTGCAGGCCCAGACATGTTAAGAGCTCACCACTGATCATACTTGTACATAATGAGTGTCCCTGTGCATGCTCTAAACTCAAGACAAATTTCAAGTGATTTGAGATGATCAGCTAACCGTCTCTCACTGAGGGTTAACTCAAATTACCTTGGGCTAAAAGCATGCACACGGGTAATTACCATGAATTATGTGGAGCATTGACTACTTTGTATGCCTGAAATCCTCGCTTCTCCTCTGGTCTGTTGCTGAAGTGCATTCCATGGATCAAGGCCGGATTCTGGCTCTACTGATCCTTGGGCAGCTCCAGTGTGAAAGGCAGTGAACCCAGCCCCATGAATAAGAATATTAGTCTGTCCCCTCTGAAATACGTCTCACTGCCACTGAGGTTTGGTTACATACACTTACCGAGATTTCTCACTATTCGTCGTGCTGTGCACTTTCAGGAAAAGCTTGCTTTGCGCAGACCTGTTAGTTGTATCTGAGGTCTTTATTGGACAAAATGCTGTTTCACTTAAAACGGTGCTGCAGCCAAATGAGTCTTATTTCTCCCCAAGCATGACTTTGAGAGGAGTAACAGAAAGTCCAGCTCTGGTCTTAGGCAAGCTTAGGCTGGCTCAGCAGCCAGGCCTTTGGTAGTAGCTGTGTGAAGTCAGCCATTAATTCATATGAATAACACATTGATACTTCAGCAAAAACCACAAAACATCAGGAGAGTTTCGTTTCCTCTGTTTCTCCTTTCTATCCCCACTGTAAAGCACTATCAAATAGGACACAGTCAGTATTCGCTTCTTAGCAGGAAGCACTTGTGTGGCCAGGCAGGTTTATATTTAGAATGGGAGTGGCTTAAGATGAGGGCTGGGAGTTGCCAGCAAACATTGCCATTACTTCTTTAATGGAACATACAGCTTTCTTCCCTCTTTAAATAGCAGAATGGCCCTGTATAACCAGTTATTAAAGCTTGCAAGCCTTCCTCAGGCCCATAGATGGCATATTCCAACTATCTGTGGTCTTTGAAACCAGCAGTGGGATGGAGAGCAGAACAACCTAAAAAGCAAGATTAAAACTGAAAGGTTTCTTCACAGACACAAGGGAATGGGAAGGTTTTTCTCCTGAAATTCAAAGGCAAAGAAGTGAGGAGCTCAGAGGTGACTTGGTGAATACCCACAATGGATTGTCACCAGTTACCCCTTGTCTAACAATAGACAAAAAACCCGATGTGATGGCACAGAGCATTTATGTTTTCTTGAAAACAAAAGCAGACCGGAAAATGAGGCACAAAAGGTAATGCAGATGGGAATTACAAAAAAGCACACCACCGATGAATCCTGGAAGAGCCACAGGCTTTCTTCTATGCTAGCTTTTCAGTGGCCCCAGTGCTACAGCAGTCCTTGTCACACTGGCTAAGCTGTTGAAGGCTGATCAAGTGTTACACCGGTGAGTGGCCTTCCTGGGCAAGAAAGGCAACAGAACAGAAGGAAAAAGGACCAGAGCTCAAGTCTGTTCTCAGAGAGATAGCAGTTAAAAAGCCTGAAGAGGATAAAAGATGGGCAAGATAAAGTAGGACCCAGCTGGCCCTTCTGGGCCTTTGGTCTTGAGCTTCCTATACTGAAGTCTAATCCAAGAGTTTGTGTGAAACTAAAATTCTTCCTCTCCCATCTCAAATTGACACAAATTATGCATGCAAAATCTCTATAAAGGGTAAGGGAGCTGGGGACAAATAGTGAAATCATTTGGGAATGAGTTATGGATGGGCAGGCTGGTTTGTGTGAAGAGAATAAAAAGATCTTATGTTCTCAGAGCGTTTTACAAGCAGAATTAATTATTGGCCTGCTGTGACCATCAGTGCTGTGTTCTGGTATTGAAAGGCTCACCTGGAAACCCAGGGAACAAACTAACGCGGAGGATGTTCAGAGCTTTTCTGATTACCTACGTGCCCACCACAGAAGCCAAGGTCGTTCCTAGCGCAGCAAAATTGATGCTCAGGGCTGTTACATATTTCACTGTGCAATAAGAAGAAATAATGCTGCTTGACATCACTGGTGGGGCAGTTTTCAATGTCTTCAGATACACCTCTGTAGCCACAACAGCATCTATGGCAGGACATGATCCCCAGTGCCCAGGCCAAGTGGCACGAAGGAGGGCTCATCCATGCCGCTCATGGTAGCCACCCCCAGTGCAGCCTGGTGATGCCTGCCCCACAAAGTATGTGGCCTGGCTGTATTGTGCCCGATGTGGCACCCCAAAAATACCATTATTTTTCATTTCAGCACGTCTGAAATGGATGTATTGCAGCCAGAGTGGGGGTTTTAATAGCAGGATGCTGAAGTTAATGCATTGTATGCTCTAACATGTGGCATGAGGAACAACCTGAGAGTAGAAAATGCTGTGGCAGAAATCTGGTGCAGTTCCAGCTTTGTTCTTTAGAACATGAATCCTTTAGTCCTTTAGCAGATGAGCTCCAGACATTGTCCTAGGGGAAATCAGAGAGCTTGTTCCAAAGGGGTCCCTTGGGGCTCAGTATCCCCTGTGCAGTGCGGATGGTTAAAGGACTACAACCCAGCAGCCGACCAGGCAACAAATTTATCTGGCATTTTAAATGTACTCTGACCACTTGCTAGTTCATAGGTTAGCTAGGCCAGAGTCAAACAACCCTTTGGCTCCATCCTTTTGAGGTAAATACTGCAGAGGTCTGCCCACAGGCTTCTCCTATGAGGAGCAAACTATGCTATTGGAGAGCTCAGCAGCATGTCATTTTAGTAAACATGTGCTAGGCGGATGAGTCAACCTTTATTGAGGTTTGTCACACTTTTTTGTGGATTTTGGCACCTTCTGCACTGTAAACAAAAGAAAAACTTGCATTTTATAGGGCAAAGTTTGCTGTTGCAGTGTTAAAGGTACCTTTGTAATTTAAACTGCAATCCGTCTGGAGATCTGTAGCAAAGCTCACCCAAACCTAATAAAATAAACAGTGGATGGAGAGAGTTTATATTGGAAATTATATCAATAACATCATTAGCAAAGCAGGCTGCATGCAAGGGTGCTGAGAATCAGAAATTGTTCCGATGATCCTCAAATAACAAAGACTTATTCTTCTTTGTTTTTGTAACACATGAGATGGTGAATTTTCCAGTGTCCTTGAAGCCTGCCAAGAATGGGAAAAAGAAAGGAAAATTAAGGGAAGAGAGGGGAATGTACTGCAAATACAGGATGACAGAGGGCAGAGAAATGTGGAATGAACTTTGATGTGGAGCAGATGTACCCCTGCATTCCACAGGCAAAACCGATGCCGAGGCCGCTCCGAAAACAATGAGGAGGGAAATGTCTCCTTTCTCCCTTTAGCTTTAACACAGAACTGTTTCAGAAACTAGGATGGGGAGCAGAAACGTTTCTAATACACCCCCCCCCCCAACTTTTCCCATTGAAGGAGGGGAGGAAAAAACAGGCAGAGAGAGAATTACACTCTCGGGTACGCAGCAGCGCTTTTCCAAATTACTTCTGGATTCAGACACTTTGCCAAATGCCCTATGTTACCCTCAATCTGGGGATATTTGCTCTGTCTCCTAGTGATAAAGCTAGAAAGTCATATTTAATGTGTTGTATAAAAGTGTTCAATTGACATAATATGCAAATAAGGAAATGTATCTATTTTTTAATATATTGCAATAGCAGAAAATAAAAGACAAAGGCATAAGCGATGGCAAATTACACTATTAGTTCAAATATTTTCTCTTCTTCTAATAATGTTAGAGATGATCCTTTCAAGCTGTTAGCAGTATTCAGAAAGGAATGGGGGGAGGGGATGTCCACAGATTGTTTGGTATCAGCACTGAATCCAAACCCACGTGGAAAGCCTGTGATGTTCACCTTTCTGTTAATTCAGTCTGGGCAGAAATTGGAGTGTGGTTCTGACCTTACAAGAAATTAATGGCAGAAGCTACGCTGACTCCAACAGAACTGGTGTTTAACCCTTTGCATGGTTCTGCTTTATTAGAAACATCTGTCAAAGACATAAATTGCTGACAAGGAGATGAGAGGATTTTCCTTGTGGTTTTGCATCTAGAAGTATATTGAAATGAATACATATATGTGTTAAAACACATGCACTTGTTTGGTATAGGAGTATATGTACATATACACATATATGTAAAGATACGATGCTTTGAGATGCCTTTTTCCCTCAGTCAGAATGAGTATATTTTAAAACTTTCAAAAATTTCTAATAAGAAGAAAAAAGTGCCATTGAATTAAATGAATAGAAAAACTAAAAAAGAGTCCTAAACTATGCAGGATCAGGGTTTTTTTTCAAACAGAAACATTGTGACTTTTTCAGAGAATGAGTTGTGTATCATACATTATTCCTTTTCTGCCATTTATACTGTTGGAAATTAGAAGTGTTTGCAATCTTTTAAATGAAAATACTCTTCCCTTTCTTTAGCCTAGTCAGTTCAATAGGAAGAAATTACATGTTCCAGCAATACAGCAATTTTATGTAAATTTTCTGCATGATTTAATCATTTCTATTGGATGTGTTAAGTAACAGTTAAAATAAAAATCAAAACATAAGAGAACAATAAGAACGAGAATAGTTACTGAGGCTACATACAGGTATCAAAAATGCTCCCTACAGCATTTGGGGCTCCAGCACAACATGCTGTTCCCTTTCCATGCCAGCCCTTGTGCACAAGGAGTTTTGCAGGACCAGAGGTTTTGCAAGTAAGACAGACACATTTGTTAGCCAGGCTGGGCTCACACAAGAGGATGTTTGATAAATCAAGCAGCCGAGGACAAGGAGTGGTGTGAGAAGGGCTACAAGCCCTCAGCACCTTCAGAAACGTCCTCTCATGGGGAGCGGTGGCATGTCCTGCACTTTCAGCTGAAACTACTACAGCCAGGTGGTGGCTACAGCCAGGAAAAGAAGCATGGGACCTTGCACTGGCTACCCTATGGCGATACCCCAAAGCCCCGGAGAACTGGCTCGGAGTAACCGGTTCTCCGAGGGCATGAGCGGCTGGTGGCATTTCTTCCCTCAGCTGTTATTAGCACCAGCTCCTGGAAACCAGGAGAGGAGCTATGGGTGAATCTGCACAGATGCGGCTGAAAAGACCCCCTTATTGATTCAACGGGAGATGTCACGCTGGGACAGGGGGCTGTAATGGAGATGTCCCTGGCAGACCTGTGGGAGAGGTCCCCACAGAAGCCCCAGAGCCACCTACTCAGCAGGAGGTCTGAAGAAAACAGTGAATTGATACAATCCTTTTTGGTTCAGGACCCAAGAGTCTTGTTGAACGAGTGCACAGAGGCCCACCGGGCTTTCACAGCCTGCCCCAGCCAAAACTGCCCTGTAGAGGAGCCCACGGGGGAGGCAGGATTAGGCCTGAGAACATCAGTTAAAATTTAAGCTGAAATAAAACCTGCCCCACGGCAGCAAGCAAAGGCTGATGTTTTATTTCGCATGTGCCGAGGTGTACGCAGAAAGGGGTTCTTCGGAGTCCCCAGTGCCTGAATGAAATTGACTGAAGTGCAAAAAAAAGTCAAGTATTAAAAAAACCCAAAACCCTGAAAGCAAGGTAATTGCTGCCAGATGTTTTAAAATTACCTTCAGAAATGAATAATCAAATCCTGCACAAGCAAGACACAATAGCAGAGGCAAGCAGAGTCAGGAATATTTATGAAGAACACTGGGGAGGGCACCTTTTCTTTCAGCAGGGGCATAAAAGACTTAATAGCCAACAGCACCCAAAAATCTGTGTTTTGGATGGTGGCTTGCTATAGACTTTCAGACTGGCAGCCGGTTAAGCAGAAAGGATTGTCATGCTAATTACAAATGAACACAGCCATGACAAGTGTTGTTGGCCACAAGTTTTTCAGGCCTTAATTAAACGTGATAAGACACACAAAGCCTTGGTTTATTGAACCGACAGCATGGGGCCACTGCCTGTCACTCATCTTTGCATGTGGTCTTATAATAAACAGAAAGGTAAACTTAAAGCCTCATTTCCCTTTTGACTGATCTAGTACATTGAATATTTGGGCTCATTTAACTTTATTTCAAAATTAGAATTTTCTTATTAGGTCAGTCTGTGTATTTTTTTTTTTTTTTTAAATTCTAAAAAAAGACATCTGCATTGCACTTTCAACTGTTACGGACAGGTCACTGCGGAGACCTGGGTCCGGTGCCTGCAAGCCCCCCTCTACAGCCTGCCCTTCAGAACAGGTCCCAGGCTCAGGTACCACAGTGCTCCATGGTGTCTTGAGTCACACAGTCAACGTAAAGAACTGAATTGCCCCAACAATGTGTATAAAAAAAGCCCTAGAAGCCCTTCAGCTTCCTAAATATGATTTTTGAGGGACAGTGCCCCTGCTCCTGGCGTCCTCGAGCCTGAACTGAGTACTGGATAGTGCCATCTTAACATCCACAGTCCAAAAGCAATTTAACGGGACTGTTTTTCAAGCAAGCGGCACTCACTGTGAATGAGCAGTTTAAAACACAATCCATATCAGCAGGTACCATACTGATTGGCAGACTTAAACACAGTATGTAAATAATTGAATGGAGTATTGAAGGAAATGAGAGAAAAGATATGGCCACAGGAAAAACATCAAATATAGATTTTCAATAACATTTACACAATCAGTTTTGTTATGGGGGGTTTTGGGGGGGGTTGGGTTGTTTGTTTGTTGTTTTTTTTAAATGAACATCTGTATCTATGTATTCTTCAGCTTAAAAGGCAAGCAGAAAACAGAAGGCAAGACAGCTGAATGTGGTTCCTATACAGGGATCGATGTGGTTAGAGCAGAGCTAGTTCTTCCATGCCAAAGTGGGGCTGGAGAGGTAATCTGTCTCCCTCTGGGGTAGATGTTTGTAATTAAGACATGATTCCTCATCAGCCCCTAGCAAAAATAAAAGGTACTTTGTTCTCTGTGGTTCCAACAGGCAACTGAGGAAAGGATTAAAGAGATTAAACCGAGCTGAACTGCCGGAGTAATTGTTTCTGAGGATGGACCATGCACTGGCCTACCTTGGAGCTCAGCAGCAGGTCCCTCCCTGGCAGTGGGGAGCCCCCCGAGCACGCGTGCACCACGGAGGGGAAGGGGAGTATGGACAACGAGCAAAGTTTCCGAGCCCATGCTCTTCATCTTCACCTCACTCTTCCCCTTCATCATCGCGACGAAGTTGGCGCCAGGCGTGTTCCTGGCCCTGCAGTTGCATGTTGGCACGGCGCAGCTGCACCGCTGGAAGATGCAGCAGAGCACAGCTGCGCAGATGGGGTGAACAGAGTAGAGGGGCTCTGCCAAGGACTTCTTTCTTGCACTCGCAGGTCCATCTCTCTACCATTTTGTCCACTTCAGAGTCATTTCCACTGATGCAGGTTGAGTATAAGATATTCCAGGCGTGGTTTTGTAGCACACTGCTTCTCTTATAATGATGTGAATGACCAGCTATTGCAAACGATGAAGTTAAAAATGTAGAGCCTGATTCTGTCAGGCAATGTTGTCCCAAAAGCTCAGAAAGTAATTTGTTGCTCCACCTGCCAGTTTAGTCCTTGCTCGGGGCAGGGAAGGGGGAAGAGCCTCCTAAACTGTTTGTGACCTAGAATTGTGTTTAAGTAACTTGCATTTCTCTAGAATATTTTAAGCAAAAGAAATCTTTTGTAAATGTCTTTATGACAAAGCTATAACTTATTTTTAAGAAAAGCTAAGACCGTGGACCAGCTTCTCTTTTAATGACTTCAAACTCATTAAGATAGGTTATGTTGGGGTCTAAATTTGTTGATGAGGTCTGTGTCACTTTGCAAAGCATCCTTACATCTGACATGTAAAGGTACGTTCAGGACATGCCCATCACACTGTATTCACAGCTATACTGTTGGCATCTGCCCAGTCCTGAATATAGTCATTTCTGATGAGGCTGACAGGTGACCAAGCTCTGCAGGACTTGCCCCCATGGTTGAGTAATGATACTTGTGGTGCTTTACAAAAACCAAATCCTGCAGGGGAGGAGACTCCTGATGCCTAGAAAGTGCTCTGTCTGCGAGGGCAAAAGGTGCAGCCTGGGAGGAACTTGGTCTGTGGCACCGTGTGCCCACACCAGGGATGAGGTGCCTTTGGTTCTGGGCAGTCCTAGCCAGATCACCACCTGGAGAGGAGCCCAACACCCGCTTTTTGGCAGTCTGATGAAGCTGGCATTACATCCTCCTACTGAGCAAGGGGAACAAAGCCAGACATCAATTTTCCCTCTCCATCTTTTAGTGTTTCATGTCTTTCTGTCACCAGTGCGTGCACTCATTTGGCCCCTGGTCACTTGTGGTGGAGAGAAGGGCAGCAACTCAGCCCCCTTGTCCCAAGGAGGAAGACTTCTGCTCCAGGGAGACTTAAGCTGAATGAGTAAGTAAAACCTCCAAGTGAGAGAAGCCCACTGCGTTACCTGATTTAGCAGAACAGCTGGTATAAGACAAAAACAAGAGGTCCCCAAAGATTAAGGGACACCAGGCTCTCTAGAGCAATTAAGGCTGATTCCAAGTTTATCCCTATGCCTCACCCTCCAGCAGCCTGTTGATACGCCTGGGACTAATCAAAGCAAAGTCAGTTCCATCATGATCCACTTTCAGACATGCGCAGTGATACCCCGATGGTCAACAGCCTCCACGTCTTTCCCACCACTTGTATTAACAGGGCCCATGACTGTGTCATGTGTTTTCCAACTAAGTTTCTGTTATATCAAATCAACCATGCCAGAAACAACCACTTGAGCAGCCTTTGCCTCCCTGTTATGCTGCAGGCAGCGTGCCTGGGAGCATTCCCTCCGGAGCCAAAGGCTTTGACCTTCTCCCATCAGCAGCCAGCATTAAAGAGTTTGTCTCTCTGCAGCAATTGTGCACCAGGAGGAAAGGAGGAATGAAAACCTCGTGTAACCGAGCTTGCTCCTGCCTCTTTGATGAGTGATTTAATCTTTCTGACACAAATCCTCCCCCTTGCAAAGAAAACTTTTGCTTTTTTTAAACAGCTCTAGCTACGCTGTTAAAAGCTGCATTTGAAAGCAGAGGCCATGGATGCACAGCTGGACTTCCCCTTAATTGTTCAGAGCTTATTTCATGGCTCATCTATGCTTGGACAGTCTCCTGCCTTCAGAGGCACTCTGGAGAGCCAGAATTGATAGCAAAAGCAAGAGCAAAACTTTGTATTGTTACAGTGCACAGAAATACTTCATTTTCCCTCTCTGAACAGCTCTCTTGATGTCAACGGGATGAGAAACCAAAGCACAGTTAAATACAAGCTTATATGTTTGCAGGACTTTGACCTTAAACAAGCAATGGGTTGTTCAACCTAGATGGAATTATTTGTGTTAGTCTTTCAGGGAAAGCAGGCAGAATTGAGCAATGGTTCAATACAAGATAAAGTTTTTGTGCAGTGAGACACGAGCCATTATCAGCACAGAATTAACTGGGAAAGTGATAAAGATCACAGTGGTTTTCAAGATTCAGGATTGACTACATTTCTACACATCCTGCACAGCAAGCTTTTTGACAGGTTAATTAGCGTGAAGATGTCTGCACAAACAAGAGAATATTGATAAAATGAAGACATTCTCCATCCAAGAAGTGAAATTCATTCTTTCTCTTTTGGATCATTTTCCTGTCTGTCAGATGTGGAGGCCCCTGTGCATGGGTCCTGTTAGTCCTTTTATTATCATCTAGGTTTATTTTGCCCTCTAGATTCTCCTCTTCCACTGCTTGCTTCTCTCCCAGTCTCTGTAAGGGGTACAATATATAAGGGTAGAAGAATTCCCACCAGCAGTGGTTGATCAAAATGCTTTTCCGATATAAACAACCTAAAGGAAGCACCATGGGAAAACTTACATATATATACATAAATATATATAAAATAAAAATCAAATGGATTCACTTCCCATAGGGATACTCCCACTGTTTGAAGATTGGCACAGACTTTGGTGCCAACACAGTCTGTATAAGCTACCACAACCATTTGCGAACTGAATTTTTTGAGAAACTTTTCTGCTCTAGAACTGTGGCCTAATGCTTCCATAAAATACCTTATTGCACAGCATAGAGGAAGTACAAAAGATGATAGAAGCACATAATGTGTGATACAAACCTCCTTTCTTTCAAATACCTACTGTTTACTCAATTAGATGGCCCCAGTTAGTTTTCTGGAAGAGAGACAAGTTAGTAAAGGAGATATATAGCCAAGCAAAGGGAAAAGGTCTGCAACAAAATTCTTTTTCTCAGCCCTGCAATGAACACATGTAACACTAAGGAGATGATACCAGATAGTAAAGAGCAGCTCTGCCAAAAAAACACCAGGGAGACAGACAACATGACTTCCACCTGTTCAGTGCCTTCACCAAGCCTTGAGAGGGTTGTAAAGACAGCACAGATTTTTCACAAGACAGCAGAACAGGGTCACTTTTTCTTTAACCTAGGAGAATTGTTGCTCTTCTGTCGACAGTAAATCAAGAGTAGAAAAGAACAATCAGAAGGGGCGTTCGTGCAAGCTTTTCCATCTCATCAAACCTTCACACAAAGACGGCTGCTATCACTGCCCAAATTTTTCATGTGATACAGCTGAGGACACCTGATAGCCTCCTGCTACTTTGAGGTCACCAGCCTTTAATCATCAGCAGCTGCATCTAGACCTCTTCTGAGGGCTAATCTCCAAACTCCTTGAGAGGTCCATGTTGTCCAGTTAACCCATTTTGAACTTCATCCCTTGTAGGCCAGTAGAAGCCCTGCTTTTGCAGAAAAAGCTCTTAACTATAAGTGTTCTTTGCTTTTATGGATCTTTTTCCTGTCCCTCAGGTTCAGAGGACCCTGTGTGTGTCTCCTGCTAGCCCTTTATTATAATCTGGGTTTATTCTGCTCTCCGTATGCTCCCATTGCACAGCATATTGTTCAGCTGTTTCCTGGTAGCAACTGTATTTTCTTATTTACATCAGGTGTGCTTTGCAGTTTGAAATGCCTTGTTTTCAGTGTACACAACATGAGAATCAAAAAGCACAAATATAATGTTGTCAGCAGTTGACTACGGCATCCAAGGCATGATTAAGGGATACCCCTAGGCTAAGACACTGGCTGGCAAAGGCTGAGTTCAGTCAACCTCAATCTTATATACTAAGCAAAACTGCATCATCCATGTGCCACTGGAAGCCTAATTATGCATCTCCTATGCCTTTGTCACAGCAAGAACCTTATCTCTAGGTTACAGGCAAGAACTCAAATGAAGAGGTTTAGTGTCTTCTAGGCCAGCAATATTCAACTGCTATCCCCATGGGGTGTTTGCAGCCTCACAAGGGGCTCCTTGGGAAGCAGCACGCTCCAGGCTGCCCTTCTTCCCGGGAGCACCTTGAGACCAGGCTGCCTTTCCGAGCAGATGCCCTGGCCGTGAGTGTAGGTAGTCAGTCCAGCAAGCTTAGGTTGTTACTGCCTTTACTGCACATACTTAGTTTAAAATCTTTGTCTTTAAAAGGGATACTGGAAGTTTCTTCACCCAGCTGTCACCAGTTAATTACACTTAGGTGAGTTAGTTAAACATTCAGCTTGGCATTATGTTAACAACACAAGCATCTGCTTATTTATCAGGTTGTCTCATTAAAAGTAAGCAAATAATTATTTCCAAAAGTGTGTTGCAGTCATTTACATACAAGATGTGTTAATGCTAGCAGAGAGAGCTCATATGGACCAGAGACAGGAGCTGTCTAGAATCCACCCCGTGCCAGAGTAGAGTAGGTTACACAGCAGGCATACACTTACCTGCAAGGATGCATTTGCTTCTCTGCTCAGGTGTGTCACAACAAACGGCCTTGGGAAAGCAAAGGCCTCACACGCATCTGCCTCAGTTGCTGCAATAAGCTTTCCTGGTTTGCTCAGTGAATTTTGCCACATGTATGCTGTTCTTGATGGCTACCCAGCAGAGAAGCATCTAAATAGCTCTGAAGGAAAATTGTGTCCTTTAAATGCCATTCTTGTTGCTCTGCCTTGAGAGGTCTCAGCTAACTGAACTAGCACATTAAGTAAGCCTGTGATACTGCAGCTAAGTGATGTTTGCCCTGAATAGCTGGAGTTTATAGTTGGAAAAGCAGTGCCTTTTCCGTGAATTCATAGCTAAGCCAATGTCCTGGGCCCAGGGAACTGGTGTCCTGCCCTGCAGAAGTCTGCGTGCAACATATGCACTCTGGGAGCGAGGTTATGGACAAGTATGGAGATCTTCTATTACAGTTTTCATCTTATTGGGATACCAACTTTTAGCTATGAACGTTGTAGGTAGCCTTGGCCTGGCAATTTGAGAGCAGACGGTCTGAACAGCTTATCACAGCCTTGGCATCAGCTGCCAGAGCTGGGACATCGGGGTGAGCCACTTCTTGCAGGAGGTCTGAATTCGGGGCAACGGCCAAGGACTTTGAAAGGAGCCTGAATTTCCCCATATGCCTTCACCCCTACTTTTGTACATCTAAATATGTTACTGATGGCAGGGCAGTTTTACAGTGTAGATTAACTCAGAGATGTGAGTAACTGAAACCTGAGATGATCCTGACTTCTCAGCTAACACCACACAGCAGCAAGAGCACCTCAGCTCCTCTAAGAATGTAGAAAAGGTACATCTGTGAATCCCAAAATTAATTAAAAGTAACAGAATGGAAACAAGTTTTTTGGAATAAAAATAATGCATAATGGAAATGCATTATTTTACAGCATTACCGCAACCTAGGATTTAAGATAGGGTACTAATATTATCAAATATTACAAAACACTAACTCCCACTGTCTAGAAGTCTGACTTAGGAGCAGCAACTACTGTTAACTGGAAAAATGGTAATTGCTGTTAACATCTGACATATGTTCCTCCTCTGAGCTTTCTTCTCAGTGCAACTTTTTTGAAGAGATGAAACAAATTCTGTCAACTGAACTTTGGCCCTTCAGGGCCACTTACTCACCTGTCATGGAGTACCTTGATCCAGGGCATCCTTTGGGGACCATTTTCAACCAGAACAGTTTTGTCTGCCCAGCTCTCTCATTCCCCTAGATGGTCTCTGCAGGGATTTGACTTCACAGCTGTGTGTTATCAGTGAGGATTTCCCCCCCACCATTACCCTATAAGGATTGATAGCAGTCAAAGGGTATTCAGAATTAGTGGTGAGTCTGTGGCCTTTGGAAACCCCTTAGCGCAGAGAGGGTTCAGATGAAGTGGGAGAGATTTCATGTTTTGGCATTTGTATGCTGCAGTGGGTATGCCTTTATATCAGAGAAAGATCATCACAGCGTGAGGTGAAGGAAGCAGGTTAACTTGTTTCCACCAGCCCTATAACCAGTAACAGATAATAGACCTATGGGTCTGTGGGTCCTGTATAAATTATGCCTGCCTATGTCCTCAGCATCTCTTCCTGTCAATTCAGAAATAACGGTCTTCCATAACACTGTGAAAAAGGACCCCAGTGCATTCGCATGTTTGCTAGCGTGAAGGAGAGCAGCATAAGAAAAGAGTAAAAAAGACATTTGCTCAGAGGAGAAAAGTGCTCTGTGGTTAGTGGGACAGAGGATACTTCCACTGGCCAAGTGAATTTCCCCTTTATATTTTATGAAGAGCAGTTGCATTGTAACAGGTTGAATTTAGGTGCTGTGGCTGATGCTATCGCATGGCACTGTCACAGCTTAAGAGCTTCACTCTGGGTCTGTCTTCTCACACCAGCAGACAGGGCTCTCGGGGATGCTTTAGTTGTGCCCTTGAAACACATTTACTTGCCCTCCCTGGCTGTAGCTCTGGTCAGGCTGAGGCTGAATGTTCAAAGCAACATGTAATGTGTCTGCAAAGGAGTTTCTACCTCCTCACAGCTGCATGCGATTTTCCCCTCCCTGTGGTCAGACAGATGCTGACAGTACCTACCACAGTCGTCATCAGTCTTCAACAAGTGTCTGAAGGTCTGGTAAGAAGAGGTTAAGAGAAAAAGAGTCTGAAATCCTCCCAGCCAGGCAGCTATTTATGTACAGTGCCTGGCACGGCAGTGGCCCTGATCTAATTTGGCATCCCTGGGGCAATACCTTTTAAATGCCATTACTTCAACAGCAATGATGTTGATGTTTAATGGACAAATGAATCCAGGCGCAATAACATAGTAGATTTTGTAAACTAAGGCAAAGCTTTAAGGGAACAAGCCAGACATAAGCATTTCTTCAGAGCAGAGGGTAAATGGATTTTTCTAACCGAGCAGGCCTGCAAAATGACCTCACAGCGATGTCTTTCTAGGATTGATACTGGGACCCCATGTGTCTGGTTTGCTTCTGCTCAGGCAGGTTTTCACAACTGGCCAAAAAACACACACCTCAAAAGGATTCGCCTTTTTATGATCTTCACTTGAAATGCAGGACTGAGAAGAGGAGGAGACCCTGACCCCAAAAGGAAAGGGCCACCCACTCTGCAAAGGGCCAGCAGTGCAGGAGCCTAAGTAGAGTGCGGACCACTCCAGCTCCCCAGAATGAACCCTAACTGGGGTTACCCCCCTCAGGCTGACTTTCTGAGCCCTTACATGTGCCACACTAAGCCTCATGCAAGATGGTTTAGCCCCTCTTAGCCTGTCAATAGGCTGTAATGATAGCCCGAGAAAAAGCTGCTGTCTATCCCCGTAGTGGTGGGATACTTTTTTTACTTAAAAAATTTAGTGGTGATTTCTGTGATGAGAAATCATAACCAGACAGAAATGGATTGAAATCCTTTTCTTGTTTTACACTGTACACTGCAATGATTATATGAAGACAACTTTGAACAAGTAGTCCCCTAGGACCATGATGCTATGTAATCCAAACCCTGTCCTTAATCCACTCTGTGACCGCACAGAAACAATTCCAATCAGGCTGAACGCAGTGAAAGGATGCTTTTCATCTACATGTCATCACCTAGTCTCGCTATATTTTGCAGTTATTTAATGCTTTACACACTTTCTTGCAAAATGTTGGACGTGCTTATCCCTCTTGAGAGATAGTGAGGGAGGCTGGTTCAGCAATCTGCTGGTTGCAGGGAGCAAGCAAGAGCCTGGAGCTGAGATGAAATTGTTCATGTCAGGTTGCTTGTGGAACCCCTTGTTGTTATAAGTCTGTTATAAGGTGGGATGCTTGCCCAAAATTTGTTTGCAAGGCTTTTTGCAAACTTCCTCTCCACCAGCTCAACTTTGTGAGTCATGGTACCCAGCGGCTGAAGGGTATGTGGGTTTTGTAAGTGCTTATTACAGAATTTCCCTTGAAATATAAAGCTCAAAACATATTTTGCGTTTTTCTGGCCACACCCTGGGAGCAGTCACCAAACAAGGCTGTAAGAACTCGGGGCAAGGATGTCCTTCCTCAGGTATATTGATTCAGGAGCTGGCACAACAAGGTTTTCCAGCCTAATATAATAATTACTTGCTAATAATAATTACCACCTGTGCACTAATAATCATGTAGGATAGCTTTAACAATCGGTTGGTCTGAAAGGTGCTGTGAATGCCAGGCACCCTGTTTACACAGGGACTCTACCCGGCAGCGCTGCGGAGCTGCCTGGCCACGTGGCCGTCGGATGCGTCCTCCCTAGTCCTGCAGACGGGAAGATGGGATGTCAGAGCCTTCATCCCCCACCAACAGCAGAAATTGGCTGCTGGAGCGGGCTGGACCAGACTCGGAGGCAGCCAGCTATTCCCAGCTCTGCAGTGGCTTCACGGTTCCAAACCATCGAAATTAAATGTCGGTCTGACTGAGTTGCTTACACCAGAAATGCTAAATTACAGTGTAAAACAAACCTCCAGAAGACTTGGATTGCTTAGAGGGTAATTTTACTGTGTCTCTGGCATCCTGAGTGTGTTTCCATCATGGTTGTCCCAATAAGCTATCCCTGTTGGTTTTTGTTTGATTGAAGAGTATGTGCAACCTCAGAATAGAATAAATATGCACATGCTTAGATACTATACAGAAATTCTGGCATTTAATCTGTGCACATGTATTAATATATTTGCATATACACAGCCACTATATGTAGCAATGTGTGACTGATGTAAGTTGCCCACAGAAATTTGGGGTCATCTAATTCAAGTTACAACTGAATCTTGGATTCCTGCCTGTGAAGCCCTGTCGCACACCCCAGGTGTTACTGGCACTAATGCCTCCTTGGTACGCAGAGTACCAAGTACTCTTCAAAAGCCAGAGGCAGGTGCTCTCAGTCCAAACTGTACCCACTGGAAAGTGTTCCTGAGCCAGGGAAGTCTGGCAAATCTGCAGGTTGTGGCTCTGTCCTCGTACAGATGCAAGCAGAAGTATTAACCTGTTTTAGCAAAACAGGCTAAATAAGATAGATGAGAAACCAGGAAAAATTCTGGAATGCATGATTTATTTTGATGTCAGGGTAGGAGTAAATCATATCTCATTACTGCTAACCATCAACCCTTAAGAACCTCTGTCCCAACTTCTCCACATATGCTCCTAGACTACAAATTAGGAGCTCGCTTACAGTGATGCTCAAGTGTCTTCTGTAAAATATTTGCTCCAAGTTTGATCAGTTGTGAGCAACTGCAAAGTATCAACATGGCATTTGTAGCATTAATCGAACACTCTAGCCCCAGTCCAGAAAAGAGCTTAAAGCTCGTGCCACTGAGCTATGATCTCTGGCCAGCATGATAAAAAGATTTTTTACTTCTGTTGTGCCAAACAGTGGCTGAGCATCCTCCGAGCTGGGGATGCAGCACTAATGCTGCTGCCATGCCCAGTCGCTTCCCTGCCACCTGCGACCCCCATGAGCCCCCACACATCTCCCTTCTCTGCTGGGTAAGGGTTGTTTGGGAGCACCCTCTCCACTTTGTGGAGAGCGGGGAAAGCAGGTGAAATGCCTGGATAAGCCTTGCTAATTCTGCATGACCTCTTCTGCTGGTTTAATACTGGCTCCCAGTGTTCATACAAGGTGGGATGAGAGCAATGAAAGCCTCATGGTTAAGAGCCAATTCCTCACCCTCTGTAATTACCTGAACTAGTCTCCTGGCTTTCACTGCTCCTCCATCTCCAGTTATGAAAAAAGCAGCCCCTCGCTATGGCTGCTCAGCATAGCTGCTATAAGTGCAGATTTATTATCCTTCAACATCATTTATAAATTGGAAAAAAAAGAACCGAGTTGCCTGTTCTCAAAGGAGAAAAGCACAGAACAAAACGGAGAGGGATGTGAAGGGACCAGTTGCCTCCTGGAAAATGAAGCTGCGAATGGCATGGGGGGGTTCCTGCACCACTGGGAGACTGGCACATTGGCTTGACAGAAGGGAAGAGCTTGGCTTGGCACAGACTAAGCCCTGCAGGATCCCACCCTTGCGCTACCGCTGGATCCACCCAGGAGACATTCGTCCACATGCTGTGGGATGGAGGCACAGGTGGCAGCTTGTACTGCAGTCAAAATCATACAAACATCACCTCTGGCTTTGCCGTGTTGGATAGAAATCTTCCTAGGCTGCTTTTAGCAAGCAAGTGCATAGCTTGTGAAATAAAGGTTAAGACAAGCTTAAGCTGATACTTCAAAAGTGTTATCGGCCGTATCCTCCTTGGAAAAAGCTGCACTCCGAGGGATGTGGCTCTAGCTGACCCAATGCAGCACAATAATGCTGCTTTTCTGTATTCAAAGAGAAGCCCAGAAAAAATCCTTGCAAAGCCACAAAATGCTCTATGAGCCCACAGGCCAGCATAGAAGCCTGACGACGGCACATGGTAATTTAAACATACCGCATTTAACTGCAATTGGAGATCATAAAGGGATGGCTGTGCAGCCCACTGCAGGTACAGCAATATATTCCAGCCAGGATCAAATGTCCCCAAATCTGCCCCGATCCAGCCAGGGCACTGTGGGCATATGTTCTTCAGGTGGTATTTTCAGCACATCTCCCTCTGTGTTGCTCCATGTGTTCACCTTTGCAACTCTAATTTGTGCATGAAATGGCCATTTCCTTGAGTGCCATAAGGCAATCACATTTAATTTTCTAATTTGTATGTAGTTTCAAATGCTTGTTCGCACAAGGAGTCATGTTTGTGGGCAAGGGGGCTCAACCATGCAAGCAGAGACTGCGATGCATCTGGACTGTGGCATTTAAAGACCACCAGCAAAATAACAAACCTCATGAAAAGGCTTCAAAAAATAACATGACCTTTAAGTGGCAGCATTACCAATAGAAAACTTAAAGGGAAGGAAATGAGGAGTCATTTACTTTGAGTTGATTCTCAAATATAATGTAGTTCATTTAAATTTAATTTCATTTAATGTTAATTTTAATTAGCAACATCTGTTGCAGAGATCCACAGGACCAATTTAACCTGTGAACTTTGGCTGCTTTTCCTGGCACTCCTTTATATAAATTACAAAATCCCACCACACCGTAACGCTACACGTTTAATTGTTCCCCTGGGAAAGAAGCAGGGACAGAATGAGCTATGCAGGACAGACACTGGTTGTGTTGCTTAATGTACAGCTACGAGACATATAGATTCTGTGCTGAGAAGAAGGAAACAGCTCCAACATACATGAGAGAGGTTACCCAGAGTTATAATTCATCTTAATATTGACCCATGCACAGTTTTCTGTAGAAATGAAGATGTGGAAATACTTCCATAAGTACTGGCTGAAATTTAAAAGAGCTTTGGCCACTGGTTTCAGTTTTTTTCTTGCATGCTTATGACTGGCTGAAGTCTGCTTTTCACACTTGCTCGTGGTAAGTGAATTTTAAGACTGTGAAATAGTACACACTGGAAAATTGCACTGGGGACTCCAATAAGCCAGGCTTATTGAGTTTTCAAAGCCAGATTAGATTTTTCAAAGCTGATGTTATGCATTGTGGTGATTTTACATGGATGTAGCATTGCGGTTTACGGGAACGTTAGCAGAATTGAGATCTGGATGCTCTGAGTACCCTTAACACAACTCTTAAATGAAATGTGCAGCAATTTAAGCTAACCAATCACTAATTTTCCTTTGTTTCAAAGAATTCCCTTTACTGTAATAATACTTCATAAAAATGCATGTACACATGCCTGTTTATTTAGTGACTGGGCCTAAAAACCTCAAACAGGACCATTAAATGGGACCAAGAACAGATGAACGGTGCAGTTGCACCCATGATGGGCTTTGCTATCTCTGCACCCAAGCACTGCATTTTATAGCGCACTTATTTCTCGAAAGGGGTACCTGTGGAAGGCTTACATGGCCCTTAAAGGGAAGGCTTTCACATTTAAAAAATTTCCAGTTCTTCATAGACTGAAATCTAAGCCTAACAGATTCATGGGCTAAATTAATTCCCTAAGCCCTTTGCCCAATGATAAAACTTATCTGAAGCAGAAAATGGAAATGTACAGTGTGTTTTACAAAGCTGATCAAAGATCCTTCAGAAAATGTTGAAGCAATCAGAATGAATGATCTGCTCCCATGGATAGGAAAAGTGGATATTTTAATTGCATCAATTATTCACCACCAATTATCTGAGAGAAGTCATTTATGTCTGGGAGATTGAGAAGCATATCTATGTCTGTTAAAATAAGCTGAGTTTCCTATTATTTTTCTGTGGACACCGTTAGCTGTGGTGATGATTCAAATACAGAGATGGAGGAGCCTGCTGAACTTTGGAGCTGACAGCTACTGCATGGCTCCTTCCCTACCAAAACTCAAAAGAAGTTAACAGTATGGTAGGAAACTGCTCCTTACTGAGCTGGCCTTTAAAATAAAGAAAAATAGACAATCACCTGAAGAAGTTGACCATGTACTGTACTTTAGCACACTAATATGTTATTATCTGGCAGAAGATAACACACACACACACAGAGGATGCTAACACAAGCCATTTCTTTTTGTTATTCTTCCAGTAGAGTACAAAACATCTTTGTCCCCAACTAATCCATCACTTTCTTCACATCCATTTCTACCCCCACATGACATGGTTTGGGGGACTTCTGCTTTCCCGTGTTTTTGCCAAATAGTTCTTTGCTGCTGAGGAAAAGCAGTGCCCACCTGGTTAATGGGAAGGGAGCTCATCCCTCCTCAGTGCTCCTCCACCCTGTGGGGACCCGTGTCTCTCTCACCTGGCACAGCCAAGGCTTTGGGCTCCTCAAAGCCAGGTGTAGCACCTCGACTGCTGGTTGGCTTTTGACAGCTCAGCAGGGGAGTTTGTAGCCCAGGCTATTGCATTTGGAATCATAGAATCGTTTCATAGAATCCTTTAGGTTGGAAAAGACCCTTAAGATCGTCAAGTTTAACCAAACTGTGGTGCCCCTTACTGTTACGAGGTTGGATTTCTCCTCAATTGACATTAATGGGCTTGCATGGGTTGACATGAGGACAGAATTTGACCTGGGAAGTGTCTGACTGTGCAGCCTGAAAGGGTGAATGTGAGTGTGGGTAAATCAGCCAGCTTACTCACACTGTTGGCGATGGATGAACCTGAAATATTTCTGTGACAGCTGGGAACAGTCCCTGCTTGACAGCTGCTGTACCTGGCAGGGATCATCCACGGCATTTCATACGGAACAGATATGTACAGCATATCCTACTTTTTGAAAAAGCTTGTACAGACCCAACATCTCTAGAAACAGCAAGATGTCCTCTTCCCAAGCTGTTTTCTGAACCAATCTCTATTTTCTGGGATGCGGCTGCCAGCCAGCTGCGGTTGGCACAAGCAGCAGTTAGCACACATAACTCGTGGCTGAACCCCAAATCCCCCTGAGACAGTAGTTGCCACAGAGTGATTTAAGACTCCTTAAGCAGAGCAGCAAGAGATCCAAAAGCAGAGAAAAGTCTGTTTGCAAAGCTGAAGAAAGGCATCGTATAGCTAGAACAGGAAGAGCAACAGCTGAGAAGTAACCGGAGGAATTGCCAGGCACAGGCACAGGACTGGTAAAGTGATAACAAGTCCCAAGAGCAGAGGAGCTCTGAACCTGCAAACACTCTGGGGCTTGTGACTGCTTGGACGCAAAGGTGTCAGCCCTGCCAGGTGCCCCTCACCAAGGGGTGGCCAGCCAACACAGTGGGATGATCCGGGGAGATGGACTACGTATCACATACTACATATCACTGCTCTGCCTCGCTGCTGCCTGTGGTCGCTAAAGCTTCTCTACAAGGTTATGGGCCTTTGTCTCGGTTGCTACTTCCTTCCCAGATTTATCACTTTAGGAAGACTGCTGTTATCTATTTGATAAGTGTCCTATGCTGAAGTGATACACATTTCTAGATGTTGGCATTAGAGCTGAATTTTGATTTATTTTTATTATGAAAAGCTACAGTTGAACTCAATTATCTTAAAGGTCTTTTCCAACCTAAATGAGTCCATGCTTCTATGATTCTATGATGAAGTGGCAAAAATCAGCATCAACAAATAGGTCCATTGTGAATGAACTTTTGTTGCATTTTTAATGGAAAAAATGAATTGCAGGAAAAAGCTTGAAGTTCAAGAGAGCATAAAAGTCACTCCATTGGTGTAAGCTGCCCCCTCCCTTGGGATGGCTACAATACTGAGCCATCAGTCATGCACTGCTGGTGCTCCTCTGTAAGGTACTTGACAGAAGATATATTAGGGAAAAGCTGTGTGGCAGATGCCACGGGCTTTTGGCTCCTCAGCTACCTGCTCCCACTGTGGCCACAGCATCTCTCCAGGCAGCCCTGGGGGGGGGCTCTGTGCTTGGGGAAGAGGCATTTTGCAGCTTCCTTTCCAAATTCTTTCCAGCTGAGAGGCAACATCCTCGCCGCTCTTGGGGCACTTTGCCTGGGTTGCTTTGAAATGCCAGAGGTACAAGGAATTTCCTCAGCTTCCCTGCTGCAGCCCCTCGCACACAGCTTTTGAGGGTCTCGTGTGGTCAGGAATGGCTTCGGCAATGTGGTTTTTTCTGCTGGAGCCCCAGCAGTGTCCACCCCTGCCCTTTAAAAACCCAGCGGTATCATGAGGTCCCTTAAAAACTAGGAGTATAGCCAACAAAATCTATATTTAAGGTTGCAGCAGAGGACACCCCCAGCACCAGCAACCTCACAGGCAGTGGAAAGAAGTTGAGGGGAAAGCCTCAGGCATCCCTCAGGGCTGTGCTTGATGCCATCCCTTACACCCCTCTCCATGTTGGACCAAAAACCTATAAACCTCCCTGCTTCATTGAGCTTGAGCTCTCATGGGGGCCTGCTGACATTTTAACCAGCACTCCAGCAGCTCTAAGAACAGCCATCTCCCAAGCTCAGGGGAAGGAGAGCTGGGCTGCCGGCAGAGTCGACGGAGGTGCCTAAAGGTGTGAATTTAGGCAAGGATGCATGTTTGGTGATGGCATGGCGTATACCTCTGCCTTAGACTGGCATGCTGTTACCTTTCCTTTCTTCTTTCCATCTACCAGTCTGGATTTCTGTCTCTCCCAGAGCAGTGAATCAAGGAAAAGCAAAGCTTGCAGATGTGGTGGCCAAGAAGCTTCAGACCCAGAAGGCATGATAGAAAGAATCCCACAGGTTACTTTAAAAAGGAAAAGCAAGGCAGAGATGAAGGAAGGCAAGAAGAGAAGGAAAAATGAGAGATTTCGGAGGTTTTAAAGCCAGCTGCTTGATCTTGTGTGGCCTGATTCATAACCACTGCATGCCAGATGTTGGCAGTAGCACTTCTGGATTCCACCAGCCAGAGAGTGGAAATGGTGGCCAGGCAAAGCATATGCTAAACTTCATGGTCAGCAAGAGGGACAAGCCAGAACATGCACTATAATGTATTGGAACCTGAAAATAACACCTACAAGACACTATTAAAACTAGGCAATTTCTAGCTCTTAAAAATTAAAACGCAGCTATCTGAATGTCATTAATTGGAAGCCCACAGGATCTTCCATTCTTTAGATGTAAAAAGAAATCCTTGCTAAAAAAATACAAACTCTGTATTATACAGAGATGGTTAAAGAAATTCTAGAATGAGTCTCTAAATGCCATCCTGTCATTCTATCAATCAAACTTAAGGTCCTTGTAATATGCCATGCTTATTAGCATTTTTTGCCTTATGATAAAAATGGAACTGTCTGTTGATTTTCTACATAGCCTAAACCCAAGCAGATCAATCTCAGCTTAATACCAGGAAATGTCCCAGACTCATGCCCGTACTCCCGTGCACATTTACTCATCAGGAAGGAGGAAACGGTTGCCTTTGACGATCTCATTAATTAGGTCTTAGGCAAACAATCAAGTTATTGTGGTGCCTTGGCAAGCACCACGTGTCATCTGAGCCGTCGCGTGTGTGCTCGCCGCTTGCAGGAAGGACTGAAAAAATGGATTGGCCTGAACTTCATGTGCATTCATGGGTTTCCCAATGATCCAGTTAGCGTGTCTGAAGTGGTTGCTCTTCCCCTAAGCTGCGTCAACCAGCTGCCCTCGCTCCAGCTGCCAGCTGAAACAGGGCTCACCTAAACCACAGGTGCTATGATCCTCCAGGCTCTGCCGCCTAGCTCCTGCCTGGATCTTCATCTGAAAACAAGATTTCTCCAGGCACATCCTGCTGGCACGGAAAGCTCTGGCAGTCTGCTGGCTCCTAGTTTTTATGTGCCGGAGAAATGAACCCGTTTCCTAAGGATTAGCAATGGTAAATAAAAACCGTTTGGCCACACCATCAAAGTTAGAGGCATGTTAGCCAAAGTGACAGATGACAGCATTCTGTTCAAACAGCCACCCAAACAGGAATTCTGGGTGCATCTCTCTTCTCCATCTTTGTCTCTATGAGGTGCTGGGAGGGATGACTTACACGAGACTTTGCAGGGAATCAAAAGACGCGGACGTGTTCTCCTTAGCTCCAACAAACGCAAGAAACCCCTTGACAACTGAGTTACAGCCCTTTATTCTTATAAAGCAGACATGGGCCTATTAGTGGCTTCTCTCAGAGTTAGAGGTGTTTGACTGTGGTGTCAACTTGAGAGAGCCTTGATGCTGCTTCTTTTTAGCACTGGCACTCCTTAATTTAGAAACTCCCAGCTTTAAAAGCTTTAAAATACACCTGGTAGTGGAGCCATGGCCGTGTCTCTGTCTGCCCTGAGCTGGCCCAGCTCCACCAGAGCCAAGGGGGCTCTGCCAGCTGGCAGCAGCTGGGGACAGAGGACTAGGCCTCGTGCGGCTTCTGCCTGCGCAGCAGCATTAAAACTCTTCTCCCACCCCACAGAGAAATGCGGGAAGGATGATTTCTTCCGACCCCATCAGCAGTGGAGACCTGTTTCTCTCTTTACACTCTGGAATTGGTTATTTTACAAAGCAGAACTGTGAAGAGTTGGTACAAACCTTACTGTACAGGGATATGGGCTGCAGCTGCATCTAAAATTAATTTAGGGCTTAAATTCCTTGTATTCCACCATAATGCCTGGAGATCCTTCCCTAGGCTTTGTTACTGGGGTCTGGTGCCGGAGGACCTCAAAGAGGCAACCAGGCTCAGCCTAAAGTGCAGCCCATGCAGTCCCTCATGTCACCAACACCTTTAGCTCTCCTTTATTTGGGAACGTGGTGGCCATTATTGTAAATATACCCCTCAAAAGTACACTTTCAAACCAAAGCAGCTAGTTTTCAACATGCGATTATGTGCTCTCATCATGCACAACAGAAACCTTCGCCCAGTAAGACCAAGCATGTTGAAATCATTTGAGCCTCACAGCTGTGATGCTGGGCAGAGCAGGGACCCCAAACTGGGTGTCTCTGAGCCTGGGGCAGGTGCCCATTCTCCAGCCACATTGCCTAATAACAGTAGCTCTAGTGGGCTGTGGTGACTCCATCACATCCTAGCAAATTCATTTTTTCCTGAAACAGCTAATCTAAAGAGATGCCAGAGATGCAGCCTGAGCATTTGTCCGCACTGTGCGTACCATTACACCAGCTGTTTTTCCTGGGTAGAGACATCCGCTCCAGTTCACCCATCACCTGTGCAAAGTTTCCAGCACAGCAGCAGGGCAGGGAAAAGTGGTATTTTTTTGGAGAACAGCAAATGTGAAGGAACAAACCCAAGGCAAGGGCAATGCCTGAAGCTGGCATAAAGGCTGAGCGTAGGGCAGGTGGGCAGCAGGATGCATCAGCACGGGATGAGCTCGTGAAAATCAGTGCTGCCCAGCTAAGTGAGAGAGGGCAGGGCAATGGTTCTACTTCTGGGACCCAGTGGGAGCTCCCTGTGGATGCCTCTTGGCATTAGGCAAATGGTTCCCTTATTTTCTCTCATCATGGTTGTAACTGGAACTCTTTTCTCCCCTTTTTCCTATGTGCAAATGTTGCTTAAAATGAGACACAATTCTCCACAGAATTACTGAAAATACAGGTGCTACAAAATGAGAGCTTTTCATTAGCAGTCAGTGTAGCCCTCATACAAAAGTGACTTCACAATTACTTTACCCCATGTAATTACACAGCAAAGCCCCATTTAACATTCACTACGTAACAGCAACTTTCTGTTTCAAATCAGATTAATGTAAGAGTTACCCAGCCATTTTAAGAGATAATAGCTGTAATTAAGGTGTTTCTCATGATGGGTTCCTATTATATTGTGGCAGATGATTCTCTGATAGTCTTGTTGGCTGCATTAGTCACAACTGTTTTCATTAATATTGACACTCTTCTCTTGCCACACAAACAGAAAAGCAGATTAATCAAAATATTGTGCTAGTTTCCTATGCTCTGAGCCCTTCTTTGGGGCTGATGTTCAACTCAGCTTTCAGTAGGAATAAAAAGCAGTTTCTGTAAGATGTGCAGGCAGCTTCACCCATGTTATTTAAAGCAATATTGTGAGAACAAAGGGAGAGAATTATTTTACTGCAAATCTGAAAATAAAGCACTGGTGAAACTCAAATGTTACGATTTCTAAACATCTCATCTGGTTCCAGTTTGGGTGTCAGTGATGTGAGACTGCTGGAGTGTGTTCAGACTGGGGAATGAAGTGAGAGCATGTACATTTGGGTTCATTATTATGAGGAAAAAATTGCACAGACCAAGGGACAAGATGGCACATGAGCAATTTGGCATTGTGAGGCTGGCTCAGGAAATTGGGGGTCTCCAGTGGCAGATCTCCATGGTGATGGTTCAGGATAAGCAAGCAGCTTGTTGAGGTTCAAAATGATGGGAGAAAAGATTGTGTCTTTGTAACATCATTTCCAGTGAAACCAACGAAGATAAACAAGGGATGAATTTGAGTTAAAAAGCCCCATAAATGTTCATTTTTCATAGGTATCAATTCTACACAGTCAACTGAAGCTGTCAGAGACAGAATCTCCTGAATAAAGTTGTCATGACAAGTCATCCAGAAAAAAACTATGTCAAGTGCCAAAAATGAGAAGGGCCAAGATGAGCAGGGAGCATGACAGAAGTGCAGGCCATAATCTCCAATAACTCACAGTGAAAAGGGAGGCAAAGGAACAGCTTTGCTTCAAGGAATTTCACACATAGATTTCCAGATCCAGCAGTTTGCCAATTAAACGAGGAAAGGAAGAAACCAACATTAAAATAACACGTTTGGGAGCACTGTGCCTATTGACGACTACACTTGGGGTAGCTAAATGTCTTTTGGAAACATACCTGTTAAATATGATGATATAAGTCAGTTAAAATTGATTTCAGTAAATTTGCGTACTATGAAGAAATAGGAAATTGTGAATCCCTTAATCCCAGTTTTCTAGAGAAAAACATGATAATACCAAGGGAAAATATCTTGGCAAACATTTTCATTCACTTTCTGCATTCAAATTCTAGTTACCAAGATGCAGGCTCCTAAATATTGTCATATCCACAAAATTTTGTTGGCAGAGGATGCACTAATCGAACAGCCCCAAGCCTTCTTTGTGTACCTTCAACATATTTACAGTGCAGAAGGCACCATGGTGTGTAAATGCTTTTGGTTTTGTAGGCACTAAGTTTTCATATAATTAATGCAAAACAGGTATTTTCATGTAACCATTCAAATGTGTATAATCCACACTGCACATAAGTACCCTTCAAATTTGCAAAACGGCAAATAGCTATGTTTTATCAAAATGTATCGCATTGCCTAACTATATATCTAGCAGCTTAAAGGGATGAAATCACCAGAGCCTGACACCAAAAGACCTTACAGATCATTCATTATTGAAGTGAAAATAATAATTAAACAAACCCAAAAAATCTCTGCAAGCAAGGAACACATCTTCTCTACGGGAAGTCTCAAAATGCCTATCTCCTGCAATAACATTGACTTTTAGAGGCTAGAATGTTATAAGAGCACAGCTGGTTAATAATTGCCTTGCTGACCTTTTTAATGTGGGCTCAAATCCCACTGCATCTCCTGACATTTTGTGTTGCTTATAGGGGACCTACAGCTCATTTGGGCTGGAGTCCCATTGGGATACGGCTCTCCCTTACGGTCCCCACAAGCAAGGCAGCGTGCATGCCTGTTTTCCTGCTCTCTAGTTTCTGCCTTGGACACAAAAAATATCCTCATGGGAATGCAAAACTAAATAAATTTTTTAAAATCACAAAAAACCCTATCCTGAGTTCTGTATAGAAAATTTTAATCTATGACCCCCCATTACTTTTTGCTAATGTTTTGTAAAATGCTCTTGTAAACTCACTTACTGAAGGCTATGTACTTACTTTTTTAAAGCTAATAAAACTATCTGCATGAACTTGCAGAGAGGAAGGCTTCAGCAAACTCAGTATTAAAACAAAATACCAGAGAGTTGTACAAAAGAAGCAAAATACATTGTGACACTGACATATCAAATTCATTACAGCTCAGTGTCTGTTGAATAAAAACTATTGTCTGTAGAGGATGTGAAAAGCATAAGGTTTCAATAAAGATGAAGTGTTGTATAACTCTTGAAATGAGAACTGTGGTTGTATACAGTTTTTAAAAGATTATTTTCATTTTAGGTTAAAAGTTCCTGTATTTTTGGCAAGGCAAGGCAGGATATTCTTGAATTTATACTTTAATAAATGAGAAAAAGTGCTACTGCTATCAGTAGGATTAAACAGGGCAATGGATGTGTTTTAATTGAAAAATACAAATAGCATAAAGATCATACATCTATGAGTGGAAAAATATTATAGGGCATGATACAGAAGTTGCTCCCATGTCCAAAGTAATAGAAACCGTAGTTTAAGAAAATAGTAATAACAATGAGAATGACATAAAGACTGAAAAAAGAGAGAGAAACAGAAGAATATACTTAAAGGCATAATTATATTGGCCCATAAGTCACATCATAATGGAGGTACGATGTGAAGATGGTGATGCACTTAGCACGTGTTCTTATCATCAATTTAAATAGAAAATAAGCACATCCCTAAAGCTGTGTATCTTCTTAAGCATTTTATTGCCTCGATCTCCATCTCTTTTTCTGTTGACAGAAGGTAATTTCTGATTAATTTGTAGAAAACTGAGTGTAAAGGGAGTGTTTCATTGTACCATCTTGTGCAAAGAACATAACCGGAAAGACACTTGTAGTGTCAAATCTGGGTCTCTCATCTGTTGGAGACATAAATGCTGAAATGTGCGGGAGTTTTGCCAACCCTTCCTCTGCAGTTTTCTCTTCAGAAATGAAGAAAGGATTATTTGGGCACGATAATGTAGGTGTGGCACTTTCCAAATATCCAGTCAAAGCCTTTGGAATGGGGAAATATGTGGCACAAATGATGCTGCTGCCATTAAGCTCCAGGATCACACTCATGGCCCGGGAGTGATGGGTAGCTTTAAATTCAGTACAGGTTAAAAGTCTTTACTAACTCTTGCGGATTTAAAAAACTAAGCATGTGCTTAAGAGCTTTGCTCTAATTAGGCTTCTGTCCCTCCAGTTTTTCAGTTTACGGAAAACTTGTATATTGTTTCAGTTTGGGTTGGAAGAAAGGCTGATAGGCATCACAAAACCTCTTGCCATTTAATGTGTTTTACGTAAAATGGCTACAATGTATGGTCTGCCAGTCTGCGGCAGATGGCTTTCCATACATAACACATAAACTCCAATCTTAATGAATTTCTGTAATTGCCATTTTTTATTTCTGCACATATACACTGTCATCCATCCAATATTTTAAATGCACAAACAAAGCGCGATGCTCACCAAAGGAATGACTTCACAAGTAAGGCGACCATCAGAAACATCTAGCAGCTGCGCTCCAAGAGCACCAACATGGCATTTTTAAGGAGATGCTTGTCCCTATCCTAGGGGATGGGGCAGAGCAGGATTTTGTGGGGAGCAGGAGAAGAAGAGCAACCCTTCTTCTGAGCAGCTGGTGTGCTCATGGGCAGAGACATTGCCAAGGGGACCCAAAGCGGTGGCAGCAAGAGAACACCACAAAGGGATTGGGGGAGCGGGGAGCCCTCCGTGCGAATCCCACTCTGCCACGTCTTCGTGCAGCCACTCTCCAGCCCGGTGGCACGGTGCCCCGACTCCCCACCACTCGCACGGCAGCACGGACACACTTCGACGAGGAGCAGCGGGCAAATCTCACGAGGGAAACACAACCACGAGCGCTCTCCCAGCTATGGGTTCATTTTAAGCCCGAGACACAAAGCCAGTTCGGATTTCTGAATTTTCCCATCCTTGTTCACGTCACAATGGTTGAGCAGGATCTGGCGGAACTTGTCCAGGTCCACCCCACTAATGCTGGGCTGCGGGCAAAAGAGAAAAGCATGGCTCAGAGACAAAACAGCTCTGGATTTCCCCAGCCCTGTAAAGCAGAAGGCTCTGCAGCAGCTGGGAAATCCACCCATGGAAGAGTGACCAAACGGCCTGACCCCACATCAGCTCATACAAGGTAGGGGAGTGAACAGAGAATGGGGAAAGGATGCCCTGCAAAAACAGAAGAGGTATGGGACGGTGAGTAACTGTAAGGAAATGCAATGTGATTTTTGTGCTTAGTCAAGGTCATCAGTAACTGATCCGTATCAAACAAAAGTCTGCAGAAAGTTGTTCAATACACATTACTGCACTACTGGACCTGTGCTTTCCTCTGGTTTCCTCTCTCAAACCTGCTATATGAGGAGTGATGCGGCATTTCTGTTAGCAGGCTACCATCTCACAAGCTAGCCAGCAACTTAAAAATACCTTTAGTGGATCAAACAAATGCTAAAGACATATTTACAGGCTATATTGTCTCTATATGCTCCTAATGCTGTACCACTTCCTCTGCTTCCCACTTTCTCAGGAGGAGATCAAATTCCCATGCACAGCTTGAAGTGCCCAAGGATGATGCTGATGAAGGAAAGTACAACTTTTGCTCCTTTGAACACACATGCATAGAGCACAAATCCAACCTCCTGCCTGTCCTCACACCCTTCCCTACACACCACATGGCTATAATGTCCATACACACGCAGTTGCAGTCTCTGCTCTCCGCTAAATGGACGTGGGAACGCAGGCATCCCTGCGTCAGGTCACATTGTGTGGAAACGCACCAGCTCAGGCTCAGAAGGAGCCAAAGACCAGATTTGCATCAAAAGCTCTATCTTGGACTGCATCTGGAAACTCAAGGTAATCTAATGCAGACTGATTCTGCTGTCTGTAAGAAACTGGTGATACACAGCACATGGTGCTCTTGTTTAGAGGTAGAGCTCAAGCCATTTTCAAGTGTAGCCCTTTCTTTACTGAAAGGGTTGTCAGACATTGGAACAGGCTGCCCAGGGAAGTGGTTGAATCACCATCCCTGGAGGTGTTCAAAAAGCATGTAGACAAGGTACACTAGAACATGGTTTAGTGGGCATGGATGATGGTTGGACTCGATGATCTTAAAGGTCTTTTCCAACCTAAACAATTCTATGATTCTGTGATTCTATGATGACCAAATGAACCATGAGGTCATGCTGGTGAGGACCATATCCTCAGTGAAAACAGAAGAGAGGACTTCTGATGACTGATCCACGTCGACACAGTTTGTGATGCTGTAACATCTGCTTAATTCATAGTATGAGCTAGAATGGACCTTTCTTAAACACAGTTGCTGAGTGAAGGTGTATTAATTTGTCAGGCAGAATTTCTGTGATATGGTGAAATGCTCTATAGTGTTTATGCTGAGACCATGTCATTCATTTCTGCTGATGATCCAAGTGAAATTTGACTCTATGTTCTCACTAGCCTCTCTATTTACATAACTTTACCAAAACAAGCACCTTCCTCTCAGAAATATAAGGTATTAGTAAATAGAAAGAGCCATGAAGCTACCTTGACCAGTTCCATCATGTCTTTGACAAACCCATCCACTTCTGGGCCTTCAAGTGCTCCTGTTTTACTCTGAAAGATGGAATAAACATCAAAACACTCCAGTAAGTCAAAAACACAACAATGTTTGCCAGTCAGTAGGTCCACCTGGTCACTGAGCTCTATGGCACTAAGATCCCTTCCTTTTTGCCCAACCACCTCTTCCCCTCAAACGGGAGCAACATCTCCCACCATTTTGTGAGGCTTGCTGATCACCACCACCCCGAGGGAGTTACGCGACTGTCAGAAGTGGCACTGAATTGCTGCTTCCTAACAGGCAGCTAGGTGGTCATGTCTGTCCTGGGCCAGACTCCCTAAATAACACTTGGTTCAGTACTGGAAGGGGTTTTATTTCTCAAGGTGGTGGTGATGCAGGTCCCAAACTGCTCAAGACCGGTAGAGCTAAAGCCACCACCCTCTCTACAGCCCTTGCGTCTCCTGCAGAGAGATACTGCTGATGCAGCAGTGTTGGCCATGGCAATGGAGAAAGCCAAAATGGGTCGTTTGCCAGGAGGTCTCTGACCATCGCTCCCCTCTGTCCCCACCTTACCCCCCAGCCTGGCACTTGGGCCCCCTGGTCCACGGGCTCAGGCACAGCTGCAGCTCTCGAGTGACCCCACAGCACCCCGTGGGAGGAAGAAGTCTGAGCAGCATATGCTAAATCTGTGTCATTTAAAGACCCCAAGGGAACAGGCTCTGGGACTCACAACATCGTAGTGTGCAAAGATCTTCTCAAAATCTCTCCTCCTTTCTTCTGTGCTGCAAGCCTGCATGCGGTGAGGACAAGCAAATGAAAAAAGAAAAAAAGATTCAAGTCTGGGCCCAGGTTATCTTAGCTGAGAGAGATGGGAATGATGCATCATAAAACTGAGCTACTTACATCCATTTTAAATTGAAGAAGGAAATTTTCCTGGAGTGCCAGAATCCTGAATGGAGAGATTTAAATTACAATCTTTCCGCTTTATCATCTGCACACAAACTATTCTGAACTCTTTTGGTTCGTAAAGCAAAGGGAATTTAGATTATAGGCCTTTAAAAAAGAAAATCGCCTGCGGGATTATTTATGGAGGGCTGTTACGGGAACACATGCTTCCCTCCCTGTCTGACTGGGAATGGCAGCGCCCTTTGGCTCGCTGCAGATGTGTTTCTTAGCACCATTGCTTCTCCCAGAGCATTTCTGGTGCTCCAACACAATGGAGGTGTCAGCCTCCAAAGCAAGAGCTACCAGACAATCATTGCTCGTAACTGGATTGTTGTGCTGCATTAAAGGAAAGAGTAATTTATCACTCTCTGTTGGAGGGAGAATTGGTGGCTGTAAAAGTAAAGGACAAAATAATACTGGTCTGAGCACTGACACCAGCCAAATTCCTCTCCTTTCCCTTCCTCCCTCCCAAAGCCCCTCATAGCACTGACAAAATTTTTTCTCTCTCCAGCCACTCTGCTGACCCCAAGGGTTTTAGAGCCTGTGGCACAGGGCGTGCTGAGCTGTGTCCGCAGGCTGAAGGGTTTCAGGTGTGAGAAATGTGTTCAGACCAGAGGGGAGCCTCAATCACCCTGGGTAATGGGGCTGTAGGGGACCCTATTTAAGAGGAAAACGCAAGGGTAAACCCCTTTATTCTCCATTCTGCCTCTATTTCTCTCTCTCTTCACATATTCAGTGGTCAAAGGGAACTGCCACGTGCACTGCAGTTACTTGTGCTGACGTTCGTTGTGGTCCCAAGCAGAAAGTAACAGTGGCAAACCAGCACCTGTCTCCTCTCATCCCCCAAACCAGTGTTTTAAGACTGTACCTGCATCTTTAAAGTCCCATCCAGTCACTGTGTGTACATTTACAGACAGAGGCATACTCTCTATCTGTATGCAGGGAAAATCACATAAAAGCCTCTGAGGTGTCAAGGACAGAAAAGAGAGGCCCGTGACTGAGTCCCCAGCTTCATTCACAAGTGTCTTCACCTTGTCTTTCCAAATACTTTCTCACTGCCATTGGCAAACTCCTTTGTGGTGCCACTTTTATTCCGCAAACAAGCAGAAAAATTCTTTGCAGTCCCTGCTGCGCATAATGATGTGAAATAAACGCACATCTGTGACCCTGCTGAAGAGGATTATCATCCTTCTTTTGGAGAAATGGTGTCACTGGCTGCTTCATCACGTCCTGAGGAGCATGGCAGAAGTAGCACAGGTCATGCCAGAGTGTGTTGGTGATGCACAAACAGGTCCTGGCATTGCTCAGTGTCACCGGCTCTAGGTTCTCAGGCTATCATGATGGGGACCATGCATTAGGGACCTGGGATACCTACATCAGAGCACTCGATTTAATTTGAAAGGAGGTAGGATTCAAATGCCCACAGGGAGATCATCACCTTGCCTGGGTCTGCCATTGTGACCTAAAAAAACCCCATCAATATTATTAAAGCCTACCTTGCCAGGTCATTCAGGTCCAGCCGTCCATCTTTGTTTTTGTCAAAGATTTTCATCTAAAAATCAAGAAGACAGAGATAAAATAGACAGGCCATGAGGAAAGCACACACACAAAAAACCTGACATACATTTTGCTCTGCCCTGTGTCCTCACCTCTGCTTGCTCGGGGTATTTTGCCTGAGCCTCGGCCAGCACGGCATCCTCTGCTAACACCGGGTGCAAGGGGGGCACAAAAGCACAGCAAAACCCTCCTGCTCTCTGACAGCAAAACCCCAAGCAATCAAACACCAGCACCACTGCCTTCCCACCTTACATGGCGATAAAGACAGGTCTCCAGCAAACACTTTAAGAAACCAAATGCTGGCCTTGCCATGGCCCTTGAAAAAAATACTGGAAAAAGGAGGGAACTTCCGAACACTTCCAGCTCGGCTCCATCCTTATCTTTGACTGCTGCTGTGGCTACCAAGCGGCTGAGGTGCAAATGTCACCTTCTGATAGACACTCGGGTCAGGGTTTTACACCACTAAAGCCAGTGGGCTTTGCTTGGCTCAAAGCCTGCCATCGGAAAGTGCTAAGACTAGGAAGAAGGTTCAGGCTGCCAATGTCAAGAGGTTAATCTGCGCGAATATAAAACTTATCCCTTCCTTAATAGTACCTTTTCCTTAATACGATCTTTTTGATGAGTCACGACCAGAAGTTATTTATTTATTTATTGTATTTGGTACTGTGTTTCTCTCTAAGGCACAAAACCGAGTCTGTTACAGGGAACGAGAGGGAGATGTTTAATGAGTTGCAAACCTGAATAACTCATGGCTCAAAGTTATAGAAAAAATGTATTCCACATTGAAGCTGGGGGGGGGAGATTAATATTTTTCTAAGACAGTTTGCCATCCTTTGCCAGATACTTAGTAATGGAATATGCATTAACCTTACCTTGATAAATCTCATTTGCTTATTTAGTGGTTATAAGTAATCAGGTCACTACAAATCTTTGGTGTAATTGCACACATGCTGGAGAAGGCCCACACCAGTCCCCATCTCAGGAGGCTTGGAGGGAGAGGACCATCCGCTACGACACAGCCTGAACACGTGGGAGCCAGCAGCAGGTCCTGAGCACTTCCCAGCAGTGAAACCAGGGCAAAGCCTGAGACTTGCGTGAGGAGAGATAGCATCCGGGGAGCTGCCGTTTCTCAGGGAGACCTTGCCTATTTTATCAGTGCTGCCTCCTCCCTGCCCCTTGCTCAAAGGCAGGCAGCTGTGCTGAGGACAGGGAGTCTGTGGTAACCCTTTATTGGACTGGGTTTAGGTTAAGATTCTGCAACAGGATTTTATGCCATTCGTTATTCTAAGTGCTTTACACTACTGAGGTTTGGATGGGATTTTTGAAGAGCACTTGGTGTGGGCTCACTTTTCCTCCCACTGAAAGACACTATAAAACTCCTATGAATGACTGAAGGCCCACATTGATATCTTTGGAAAAATGACATCCTGAGAACCACGCGGGTGTTCAGTGGCACAAGGAAAGCCAGTTTTCCATCTCACTGGCCTCTGCCAAGCATGCACTCTGTGCAGAGCCACTAAATGACAGAAGAAAGGCTTCTGAATCTTCTTTTGCTCTAGAGCTGGAGAGATGAATAAGCTGCCAAGATATCCTGAGCACTTCTCTCAGGCTGCATCAGTTCAACTTGTCCCTCTCCAACTTATCTAACTTTTTCCATCCTGCCTTCTGCCCCATCAGTTATCCCACTGCAATATGGGACTTTTCCCTGCTCTCTGCTGGGGCCACAATGGGGCAAGGCTGGAGGAAGGGATGGGAGCAGGAGCTCCCATCTGCACTGAGAGGAGAAATATCCTTGCAACGACAGCCTCCTGCTGCCATCAGAGAGACAAACTTGAGCTTTCAGTCCTTGGCTGATAAAGAAGTTATTCTGCAGGCAATGAAAATAGTTAATGTTCCTTCTAGAAATAAATCATCCCAGGTAAGATTTTAAAAGCCTCTCTCCAAATGGGACACCAGTGCCTAACCTGGTTTTGTTCGTTGTGTGAGGAGAGAGGGAGATACCCCTACCAGTTCACTTTTGCAGACCTTCCACCACAGATGGCTTTGCAACATCCAGCTTACACTATTACTCTGAAAAATACTCCATAGAGTATTGGTGCTAGAGAAAGCACCAACATTTGAGTGGTGGGAATACCATAGTCCCTCAGCTCTACAGTAACTTAATCGCTTTCGAAAGTGTGGCTCTAAATCTCTCCACTTAGGCCACCGAGTTACTCATTAGTTACTCACGCGGTCTGTAGGAAGTCACCATAAAGCAGAGCACCTGGTGTGGTGGGAGAGGACAGTGTTTGGTGGGAAGCACGGGGAGAAGCTCTCTGCTGCCCAGGACAAGGCAGCTCCGGCTGAAGGCACTAGTCTTTTCTTCATGCAAAGATACAATGTTCTTACCAAAACACACTAAAACTTACTGCTGTTAGCAGTCTTTGAACTTCACCCAGATTCTCCTACACATTTCTGAGTTCCTGAAAGTGTTTTTTATTTTCTTGCGTTCTCTGACCGTGGTGGCAGCTTCTGAGACTGGGCCAGACCTGGTGGTTCCCAACCCAAGAGGAAGACTTAGGGCCCACTTTTCACTTCATGTAAACCTGAGACAAGCCACGAGTCACTTTTTCAGTGAAACATCTCAAGTCTTGTCTCCTTTTCCACAGAATAAATAAATAAGCACCCTAGCGCAGCTGTTCTTGTCTTGGGACTTTGAGTGTCCCACCTGCCCTGCATCTGCTCTACTTTGTGGGTGCAGCACATTTTCACAGTTTCAGAAGTCACAAATAGCCAGGAGGCTGAAGAGCTTCGTGCACCCTTACTAGGGTGCACCTCTAATCTAGGCTAGATCAGAGGTGATCATTTAGATGTGAAAGTCTTTCTGCTTCATTATCAATTTTCCGAGCCGGTGGTTTTCAACTCTATCCATTTCTGAACCCTTTACAGTATTCCAGCAGTAGTGCAGACCCCATTAAAAGACATTTAACTGCAGAGATAATACTTTCCTTAGTGAAATGCTTAACGAAAAGCAACATCCCCAGTCAATTGGCTTAGTTTGCACCCTATCTTTGAGCTTAACATTAAACTTTCAGCGGCTGACCATACCTGCTTACAACTAACCAGCTCCCCTCTCTGACCTCCTACACTCAGCTCTGCTTTTGCAATACCAAGACAGAATCTTCGTGGTTTTCGAGTTGTTTGGCCTTTTTCTGCAACAAGTATCCTGAATAAATTTTTCATACATTTGCAATATTTTGAGTACCCATACCAGTCAACAGAGAGAAAATAAAAGTCTGGTTGGAAGAGCTAGGCTGAGCTAATTCTTGTCCAGTGACTTCCATATGAAAGATGGAAAACATGTAGGGAAGATGGACTAGTGTTCACTGAATTAGTTCAGGTACCACAGCTAATAAGACAGACTTAATCCTATTATCTGAACAACTGGAGCTCATGCATGCCCACTACATGGCAATCTTGGGATGCATTACTTGGGAAAAGCCTGGGGAAATGTTTATTAATTAAACTTTCAAATTTCAAACACGCGAGTGTTTGATCTGATCTGCTAATTGTGTACGTAAGCACACAAAGAATGACAGAGGGTACCCACCCCACGTGACAAAGAGTACATCATGGGAGAAGCAGATATTTGAAATTGTTATGAGATTGTTTCTAATTTAAACTTTTGCCTTTACACACCATCTTGATATGTTAAACTTGGTGGATTTTCAGTTTACACTCTTGAAAGGTATATTTATGCTGCCAGGCTGATATGAAACATCTCAATGTGGTTAAGGATAAGGTCTGGCATGTTTAAATAGCACTCCATTTTACTAAAAGCTTTGTTGCATCTAGCAGTATGCTTTATAAAATGATGCATTTATTTTACTGTCAAGCTACCCTGTGTTTTAAAGTGTTTGCACAAATTAATTCACTGACATTTTAATGGCAGTGCACTAGGGAAGCCTTAGTTCTGTTTGTCTGAATGTAGTCCATGCACTCTGAGGCAGACAGAGCATAAGTAAAAGCTGAGTTTGCAAAATAAAAGTTGTTACATCTTGATTTTTTAAGAGCAAAATCAAAACTGCCATTGGCTTTGGATTCAGCAAAGGAAATACCTCTGCTTTCCCAGTCCAGTGTTTTGAAGAAGGCCACTGAAACACTATGATATGACAAACACATGCGTGCTTTGAAGAGCAATATAAGATTATAAATCTGAATTATCTTCCATGACAGAGATAAGGAAGGAAGTAAACAACTAAAATAAATAGTTCTGTCATCAGTGGACTCACTAAAACATGCTTTTAAATGTTCTCTGGTTCTGCTTCTCTGTGTGTAATAAAGTGTTTTATCCCTCAGGTGGGACACGGAAAGAGTTGGCTCTTGCCTGACCTCCTCCTCTCACAAATATATACATCGGGGGCACCTATACCTGACTGCTGTAATTAGACTTGGCCAGTGAGTACAAAAGTTAGTAATGGTGTATAAAGACAGGCACGTACTCAAGCTGCAGGACTGCCTATGGTTTCTTTCCTTAGGGAAGGACAGGGGCACAAAGGCTTTTGCAGAGCGACAGCAGGGCCCTATGGCCAGCAAGTTACCCTCAGGACAAAAACTCAGTGCTCTGCCCGACCAGATTGCCTGTGGAATCTAGAGGGGTCATTTAGTACAGGATTTCTAAGAGTGTTTTGGTTCCTAAAAGACCGAGGTGTTATCTGCTGGAGTTTTCAAAAGCCTGCAGGCTCCTGAGTTCTGTTGGTTTTGATCTTCAGAAATGAAGTTTCAGCTTTAATGGGATTTTCTGCTTCCCCCAGCTTATGCAGGAGCAAGTGTGATGCAAACCTGGAGATGACAGCATTGCCAGGATTAAGTCTAGAAGGGACACGGGAGGCAGATTTCCCTCCATCGTGTTCATCAGCTGTGTGGGTCCTCTCTTTATCACACACAGAAAAGGAACAAGAGGAATCGCACACTCCCCCCAAAGCCAGGAGGAAGCTCTCCAAGAATGGGAGGGCTCCATGGATGGTGGCTGGGGTCAGGAGATGTGATGGTTGCAGTGCCAGTGCGTCACTAGAGATGCAGTCTCTTGGGGGTCACGGCATCCTTAGGGAGCTACCTGGGAGGGAGGCCAGCATGGACCACTACCAGGAGAAGGGATGTACAAAGACTGCTCCTTTAGGCAACCAGTCTTTTAGGCTACGTTCCACTCCCGTCGTATTTCTAGAGCTTTGGGAAGTTTGCTCAGTGTCTTAACAAACATAACGAACTCTGCTTAGGCTTTTGCCAATACAATAAATATTTGTCTTTCCTTTATTACACCATTTCTTTGGTGGTCATAAGAGACTTCATAACACAGATAAGCTAGCTTGTCCAGTAAGGTGTTAAGGGGCTAAATCACCTGGATTTTCTGTGCTCTGACTTCTATTTCCCTACATAAGTACACTGGCCTTGGCACTGACCACAGACAGACGGACTGACAGGCTTTCACAGCCAAACAAGTGACCACACTGAGCCTCTAACAATGTCCTCGCTGAGGGACAGGCAGCAGCCACAAAAACACCATAAATCCCCATAAGGTACCATAAAGGTAGTCTGGAATGCATATTCATGGACGCAGACTGTCTTCAGTCTTTATATATATATATATATAACTTAATTTGCAGAAGTATTGAAGAATTTACCTCAGTAATGACCTTGCCCTGCATGTGGCTAGTAGACATTGGGATTACAAACTAGAAGTAGTATGCTGCTATCCAGGAAGCTATGAGCTATCAGTGTTTCTATGAACAAGGTAATAGCATATGCCAAGATGCAAAAGTTGAGAGAGAATTTTGTTCTTACCAAACAAAAGAGGATGAATACTTAATTTCATCTGCAACTATGTCTTAAATCTAGTTCATGTTCTGGCATTTACAATATTCTGCTTAAGTACCCAGCTATGTGCATGCACAGGTATGGAAGCTGTCACTCATGACAAAATGTTGTCAAACACACGTGTGAGCCGGGTAGTCATGGGCTGAAACTTCACCAGGACCCAGAAGCCTATTAATAGCTTGACTTTGGGGGCTGAGGGGAGGTTGGGAGGGATTGGGAAAGCTTGTTGGTATTACTGTCATCCTCCACAGCCTCCTTCTCGTCATGAAGCACCAAGGAGGCAAATCTTCATTTCTCTAGCTTGTGTTACTTCAGGAAGGCAGAATATTCTCACCATGCTCTTAAAAACCTCCATTTTCAGCTATGCCCACCCTTTCTCCTGCAGCACACATTGCAGGACCCCTGGGGCATCTTCTCATGGCCCCGAGAGGCTCAGAGCAATACAAAGGCTTTGCTTCAGCCTCCGAGGACCTGCTCCCTGCCAACAGCTCAGTCTCTGCCCATGGGAAGGCGACAAACCTACAGAATCTCTTCAAGGATTCAGAACTGCATGTGACACTGTATCTTCTCATGCAAGTGGGTGCATGTAAATAAATATTAATACACACTTAATGACTGTTAATACAAACATATATATACATAGGCATGAAAACTAACAAGAACTGTGCCTGCAAAGGGGCTTCCTCAGCACAGGGTTGCTACTTTAATTCCCCCATGAAGAGTCTTGAGAACTCGAATGTTTTTCTTTCGTGACTTTCCCCAGTGGTTTTAGTGCTCTTTAAGGTTTGATTTAGCCAACTCACAGGGCTTGTGCAATGCCGACGCTTTCGCTACCTGTTTTCTTTCCAGGGGTTCATCACTTGTTCATCAAATCCCTGATCTATATCAGTGTTCTCTGAAGAGAGGATATCAAGGTCACAAGGAAGCAGAATAGCCTCTTAAGAAATGTCTCCTAAGCAACCTCATAAAGTGATGTTCCTTTCTAGAGACAACCAATTTCTTCCAAAAGAAATACTTTGTCCCTCTTCCCAGCCTTTTTTTTAATGTGCTGTAAGATCATTCACAGCAGCATAAATAAGTGGCAAGTATTTAACATGCCCTGGTGGGTATGATGTCTGCTCACACCTTGCACAAGCTAAAGCTGCAAATACCCAACACAGAATCATAAATTGCCTTTCTTTCTTTTTTTTTTTTGACTCATGCCTGGGCTAGCTTCTTTAAAGTGATAGTTTCTTTTTCCCTTTATCCCTATATCCAGAAGGCTCTAGGGTCCACTCAGTATATCAGTAGCTGCTTAAGATGTGTGCAGCTGGTTGTGGATGTACAGAAAAGAGAGCAGAGATATGTAAATTCCTCTGGAGACAGATGGGTTTATAGCTCCTTGGGACACAGCTGATTTCAACTGAATGTTATTACAGTGGCACTCAAAAGCCCTGAGTTGGACAGATGGGCCACCCTGAGAGACCCTGTAGCTGTGTGCAGCAGAAACAGGTCCTTGTCCCAAAGACCTTGGGCTCTAAACAGATAAAAGGGTGGGAGCAAAGTAAGGGGGAGAGAAATGCAAGTGTTTCCATTCTGCAGTAAAGGAATTGGTGCTGCTGGTTGCTGAAGATACACCAGAAAGTCTGCGAAAGCCTCAGGAATGAAATGTGAGGGCCACTGTCCCCCTGTTTTCCCAGACGGTGGTGATGGTGGCAGAGTCCCATCAGGATTCTGCACTTCAGCAGTTCCCCGCTTCACACGGAAAGCAGAGAGAAAGCAAAGAGCTCTCATTGCCCTGGGCCTTGACATCCTACCTTTGCTCTTGGCTCCTCGTGTCACTTCTTACTTTTTAATCCAGCCCTGCAAATATAGGACTGAATCTTTCTTCCCTCCTTATAATTTTGCCCTCCTACTTCAGATGAGTTCCCATGCAATCACTTCATGCAGCGTATCTGCTACTATAGAGATGCTGTTCATGTGGATACTTTGCCGTGATGTACAGAATTCATATCCTCTATTTTACTACAGCATATCACAGGGTAAGATTACGTGTGTTGTAATTCCACCCTGCCTTAGCTCTTGGGACCAGGTGTGTTTTTAAACCTTCTTGATCTTCAGTTTGTAGGAAAGAATTGCAATGAAAAAAAACCATCTGCCATATCCTTATTTTCTAATAACCATTAATATCCTTGATTCTTCTGCCATTGCAGCTTTGCAAACTTTTGTCCTCATGAGCCAGGTTTGCATTTCAGGTCATAGATTTCCCCAGATATACAAAGCATCCCTTTTCACAGATCAAATCTTATCCTGTAACATAGAGACTAAACTACCTCTCCAAAGATACAAAGCCAATCTATAAAAAAACATGGGAATAGAAACCAGACCTCTTGGCTGTCTGCCCTGGGCTGTATTGATATCTAGCTGCGTTGGGCAGCGGAAATTGCCGCTCTTTCTTGGGAAATTATGGGAAAGGGAAAGGAGTTGGAAGAAATGAACCGCCCAATGTCTACAAGCTTCAGATCACCTGTTCCCCAGCACCTGATCAGAGATAAGCCGCTGGGGATGGAAACCTTAATGGAGCAGCATAAAAGCTATTTGCTACCTGCAAATGCTACCAGAAAGATTTTTGTTTTAGCTGTAGCTTCTGGCATTTTATTGTTTTCAAGCTCTGCCGGTTGGAAAATAATTTCTGTAGCTTGCATTCCTCTCCCTTCACTGCCCTATAAATATGAAAAAGAATCTACACTCTTCTGTAATGGTACAGTTTTTCACTTTGCTCTAAAGGGTCACATTTCCAGGCACAGATGCATCACGCATACATAACATGGTATTGCAAAATATGTGGCGATCTCCTTGTTTGCTTGCATACCAAGCTGGTTTTTAGGTACAAACACAGATTTTGTGCCAAGAATCAAGGCAGTCCCATCTGAAAATCATTTAGAAAATTGCAATGGTAGTTGTCTGCTAGTGGAACTCAAGTAATACCCTTGAGAATGAAATCAGAAATGAGTTTTTTTTTTCTTTTCTTGTTTTTAGATAGTTACATATAATAAGTTGCTCTGAAATCCAGGTGACTGATGCTAAACTTACACCAAATATTATGTTGCTGATTGCAGTATAAAAACTACATTGCGATAAGGCAGGGGAAGAGTTGAAACTTTCAACCTCCCAGTCTTTCAGGGAAGAAGCAGGGAGCCAGCAAGGCTTGCTGAGCTTTGCAGAGCAGAAGAGACGGATACCTGCGTGTCCTGGGAGCAAAAGGATTTGCTAGGAGGGAGGGAGGGAAGGAGCTGGAGATCCGGTTGAGACTGAACACACCCTGAAGAAGGATGCACCTCACCTATTTTTTAAAGGGGTTTAGAGCTCAGTTTGCTTTGGTGTAAAGTTGAGCTGTTTTCTCGTAGGAAACAGTTCAACTGAAACCACAATACTTGAAATGCTGTTCACAGCCGATGTGCAGAGCAAAGAAACAGCAGCATGTGCTAAATTTCCACAGGGATCTCTTGGAGAAGATACACCTTTTAAGAGGGCATTTATGGCCCTATAGACATCGACCCTGAAGAAGATTTTGAGGCAGTACTATAATCTAAACAATATTAACACTGTCTTTTCTTACCATGGTATCAGTATATTCTTCCAGCTTTACTTCAGCAACCATCTTGTTATGCTGCAAAAAGAGATCTCGCAGGAAATCCTGTAGTAAGGAAAGAGACAAATTTTACTCTTTAGAGTAAATTCAAGAAACAACAGTATGAAATTAAATCCAAATTCGGCAGGGTTACATAAATCTAATTTCACATTCCTAATTAGTATTAATGTCTTCAGTTCCACATAAAGTTCACATTTTTTTAGTTGAAACATATTTTTTCAAATAAATTAGAAAATAACCAGATTTCCCCAGAGCAAGCATACTGGAATGAGTCATAATTAACTCAAAAAATAAGCAAAAGATAACATAAGTCCTGCAATATTTGCTAACTGATCTCAAATCAAAATATTTGACATTCAGCAAAACGCTTAAACATCCTCCTATGTTTTTGCTGGGCCACAGGCTGGAGCCACACATTGAGACGTCGGTGCAGGGTCTGCAGATGGACTTCTGCGCCCGGCTGGCTCAAAGCTTTTGAGTTACGGTTTCCGAACAGGCTTCTGCCTCAATTGCCTGAGCTTTAAAAAGAAATCAGTGTTCAGAAAAGCCGCAGGCTCAGGAAGAGGTTGGGAAGAAATCTCATTAATAAAACACAACAGCTTTGGCTCTGTTTAGCTGGGAGAGAGGCACATGCGCAAAGCCAAGGTGAGGCAGCTTTTGGGGGGCTCCTTGGGGGTCACCAAAGCAAGCGAGGTCACAGGACGAGGCAAGGGGGAAGCACGACAGCGAGGGGAACAGCAGAGCGTCCTCCCTCCTGGCAGGGTCCCTGCAGCTGCGTCAGAAAGCTGGAGGGTCCCCAGTCCTTAAACACACTGTGAACAACCTAGAAATGCTAATTGGCAACTGCACAAAAAGGCAGCAAATTGGTAAAGCCGATGGAAAGGCTCCCATTGACATCAGTGAGCTGTAGAACAAGCCCAAAGAGACTCGTTAGAGTAACTTACTTTGAGCTCGCCAGCTGAAATAAATCCACTGCTATCAGCATCGTAACTGCGCCAGATCTGAATGGGGATAGATTGATACAGCCATGTAAATATTGCAGTTAATCATCTGCTCAGGTGATAGATCATAAAGATTCAAATCAGAACTTCCATAATGAGCAAGCTGTCGCATTATCCAGTATTTAATTAACTGTAGATGAAATAAAATAAACTTTCCACACAATAGCTTTTACTTGGATGGCATACATGTGACATGCTGCTATCACATACCCAATGCAAACGCACTGTCTATAAAAGGAAGAAAAGACTAAGAAACCGCTCTGTGTTTCTTACCTAATTTGTACATGCAGCTTCTTTTATTGCCCTGAATAAAAGTCAAGGCTGCACACAACTGGCAATTGATCTGCAGAAGCCACTAGTTTAGATGTGAAATAGAAGTGCCTGCAGGCAGCCTTGGAAAAATTGAAATTCTGTGCTGGGATACTTAGAGGCAGACATTGGAGGGAGGTTGGGCAAGATTAAGGAAACCTTATGAGCTTGTGCTCCTCAGTTGACCCAACTTATGGAGATTTCCACTCCACGGCCTGCCAGGCTAATGCTTCAGGATAAAATAGTGCTTAAAACATGCCCGGTCTGCCCTCTTGGTCTGTGCTATGCTGCAGGTGAGGAACTGCAGCTTTGGCTGTAGCTCCCAACAGGGCTGAATTTATCAGTTGGTAGGTACTACCATAAGGTTTTGTCTCTGGTGGCATGACTGATAGGTGGCTGAGAGTACTTGCAAAGTCTAATGAACTCTCCGGTTGCCCTTGGTCCAGTCCTAGCTACCACATCTCTGCTTTGCTGGTGTAAATAACGTACAACCTTCTCTACCTGAACAGGTCAGAATGTGGTTTGCTTCCACAATACCCCTGTATTTCCCATGCTATGTTCTACGGAGGGTGGAAGTGTACGTATTGAAGAAACTGTTAGTGTGCAAGGGGAAGAGGCAATGCAGGGATACAGACCCGCATGAATTCCACACTGTTGTCCAATGGAGTTTCACGTCGGAAAAGCAGCAGAAAGTTCTCATCATCTGGCAATATCATATTTGCAAGCTGGAAAAATAAACACATTGAAAAAAAACCCAAAACAAACCCAAACCATGGAAGTAAAGATAACACTTGGGTGGCTGCTGACCCAGTATGGGAAAATATAACCCAGGCATGTTGCTGCCTTGGAAATAGACCCCAGACCAGGAGATCTGGCTAAGGTAGTGCTCCATGACTCACCTCCTCCCCACCCAAGCTCCGTCTTGCATATCTCCCAAGTCTGCTATGGGCCCTAAACATAGAATCATAGAATGGCTTGCGTTGGAAGGCACCTTTAAAGTTCACCCCTGCAATGAGCAGGGACATCTTCGACTAGATCAGGTTGTTCAAACCCCCATCCAACCTGACCCTGAATCCATCTACCACCTCTCTGGGCAACCTGCTCCAGTGTTTCACCATCCTCATTGTAAAAAGTTTCTTCCTTATATCTAGTCTGAATCTACCCTCCTTTAGTTTAAAACTGTTACTCCTTGTCCTATCATTACAGGCCCTATGAGAAAGTCTGTCCTAATTCTCTGTCTTTCTATAATAGAAATCCTGGGCTGGGGTTGGAAAGAGATACCTCTTGGATTTGCAAGCGTCCATCTGTGGTGACATCGTAGGCAGACACGAATTGCTCCTTCATCCTCTGAACTTTTTCTTCTGTGATGGTATTCTGCCACAGGGAAAACAACACACACATGAAAATTGCTGAGGAAACTAGAAGAGTCTCCCAGAGGAAATCTCACCTCATTCACAGATAACCAGCAGGATCATTGCATCCTTACAGTTGGGGATAGTGCTTCTCAAAGCCCACAAACACACCACCATGGCTGAATTTTTGGAAATAAGTCCTATGCATAGCTTTGTAGCAACTAAGCTTTTGGTTGGAAGACCAGTGTTTAGAGACCCCAAAATATTTCAGTGACACCTGCTTCTTTAGCCACCTGTTCCCACAATAACACTGGGGTTTGGTTTTGCTTGAGTGTGCCTCACAGCGGTTTCCACGCTCCTCATTTTCAGCTTGTGCTTTTCAGGAAAGTGTCCTTATCCTTGAACTACATCTCTGTAGTTCATTAGATCATCAGGTTTGAAAGGTGTCAGTGGAGTTAGATTGCTGCTCATTATTGCCTGTCAACTGGTTCAAGAGCTGGCACCAATCCCTCTCTATTTCTGGGTTAATGGCATGGAAATCCAAGCAATTCACATTCCCTTTGCATCTGCTCAACACCATAATCAATTTATATGTAGTGAGGAGTTTTCAGGACTTGTCAGGTTATGTGTTTTGACAGGCATCGCTGTGACAGGTGAAATACAATGCTTAGGTTCATCGGGCATGATTTCTTTGTCTTAGCAGTAACCATTAGGGTATCTGGTCTGACTGGGCTACACAAAGCACAATTCTCCCACCCTGGGGAAAAGCTTCTGGTCAAATGAGCTTTCTGGCTGGGCTGGGAAGCTCACCTAGTTAATCTCACCCAGGCAATTAATGAAGTCCAATGCTACCCTCTGCACCCGCACTGAGCAGGTCCTGGTTCCTCTTCCAGTCCCGTGGGATGTGGCCCTCTCTGGGAGGAGAGGGAGGGAGGAGGATAACCCACACGGGCTCTTGGCATACCTTTGCAGCATTTTTTACAAGATAATAAATCAAGTTCTTCCCAACCCCTGAAGAAAATCCCTTCAAAAGTTTTATCATTTCTACGTCCGGGTGGACTTAGGCCTATAGCTGTGTCTTCTGGGTCTTCTAACCCAGTTTCTCATCCTTTCAGCTACTATTGCAGGCCCATCAGGTTGCACAATCCCTTTCTTAATACCGTGACGCAAGACCGTGAGTGACTTTCTCAAATTTACTCAGTGCGTAGCTCAGCGCAGCCTACCCGGCTGTTCAGAGGCTAAGCAGATCTGAGCCCCACTCTTCGGAAAGGACACTTGCCCTGTCCAGGCAGAGTGAACAGCGGGTGTGCACGCTCTGCGCGATGCCCTGGACGTTACGTGCCCAAGCCTCAGATATTTCACTGCCTTATGTGCTTCTTTAGGCCGTGATTCTGCAAAGCTTGAACCGGAGCAGCAATTGTGCTGTTCCGCAAAAAGTTGCACGGGGTATAAGGAGATCCTTCTGTAAGATTTGTCACCTCTGAGCAGAGTAATATGGGCGGGCTGCACACTCAGCAGCTGCAGCTCACGTTCTCACTTTGGATGGGTATTTGAAGCCACCACACTGGAAACGGAACATGCCTCACACCCCAAAACTTCCTTGGCTGTACCCACATTCAGTGGTAGCCAGCTGACGATAGCAATTTCTAGCTGCTCGCTAGCAGTACTGCTGCAGAGCCTTTGCTCTAGGGTGTCACACATGAGGGAAGCAAAAAGAAAATGAGATCTCTTCGGCTTAGGCTCGTTAAGGTAAGGTCTACCTTTGTGTCCACTTTGTCACCACTTTTCCCCATGTGTTTAGATGTGACTGTTATTTCCCAAAAGCCTTAATTTGCTGCCAGTAATAACAGAAAAAAAATCTCTATAGGTGGATGGATAGGCAGATAGTATGAGTGATCATTTAAGATATAATTTAATTTGCCTTCACCTTATTTCAGAGTAGCCTCAGAGCTCATAAGCACTTACCTGCACAAAGTCAATACGGGCTTATAGAGAAATCTTTAATAGCACTGTCAGTGCAGAGGATCCTACAGTGAAATCAGGGGAGAAAGAGTTAATTGGCTCTGATTTATAAACGTCAAGGCAAAATACCCTAGTGAGAGCTCTGCTTAGAACAAGTGAAACTCTTTGATCTCTCCACTATCCAGGGTAATACATGACTAGGATGTGCCAGATGATGGAAAGTTTGGGAATCTGGGAGTGGGAATGGGAGGACAGGGGCAGACACATGGATCTTTGTAGAGCAGGTTGAGTGCATCCCCTGGGGCGCACCCTTGGGTTACAAAGCTGAGGGCTGGCAGCTCCCAGTTAGGGGATGAATCACCCAGCAGTGAGCCCACCGGGATGTGCCCGAGGTGGCCTGCCGTTGGCCCCAGCAGATCCCAGGGCACGGCTGCAGGATATTCCATCCCCGCGGTGGTGGCCAGCAAGCCCTGCAGGCTTCGTGGTTGGGTGCCCGCACCACTGCCCCAGGTGGTCCTCACCGCTGGGCCCCCCAAGCGCGGGCATTGGGGGCACGGCACACCACTGAACGTGCATGTACAGTTTTCTTTGCCTTTGGCATTATAATTCACCCCCGTGCTATTTAAATTGCCTTCTGACGGCACCTCGAGTCTTTGAGATGCCTCCCAGGAGTTAGGCAAGCCTATCAGTTGCTGACTTCAATAGGCTTGCAAAGTACTCTGAAATTATCCTCCTCCGTGCCCAGTAGGATAAGTTATTTCTGAAACGATAATCATAGCTGATATTTGAAAAGTGCGCTGTGGAATTCAGACTGGTCGTTTGTTAAAAAAGCTTATTGCTTAACTTTGTGTCAGCTATTAACCACCACTTCATTGAGCTTTGTGTAGCAGAAACATTGTTATTTGCATAAAAATAGGACTGCCTCCTTTTTTCTTTTTTTTTTTTTACTGATTTAAACTATGGGATACTTCAAGTAAGTATCTGAAATACTTACAATATTTACATAGCTCAAACAGCTTTTAGTCCAAGGGGTTACACTGCAGTGGATTTTTTAAATTGGACAATCTCTCTCTGTTCATAAATATTCTACTTATGAAACACAAGTGGTAATGGATCTACTAAAACCCAACCTTTACTCTCAAAGAATAAAAGCAAACTAAAAGGTACTGCACAAACTGGCTTTCCCAAGATGTGCATTCAAGGCAAAATTATGTGTATATTACAAATTTTTACACTGAGAATGATACACCTTGGTTTGTGACCATTAGGTTTCAAAGGTGACCTTTATGTTTACCAAAAAACACCCAATCCCAGAAGATTTAAAAAAAAAAAAAAAAAAATCAAATAAGTCATGCCACTTCCAAGCAGAAACCAAAGTTGGGAGACCTGGTCTCCAAGATCAACCTGCTTATGGTGCAGACCAGTAGCTTGCTCTGGTTGCCTTTCCATTCCAAAAACATGTAAATAATTGGAAAAACCCTTGCACATAATCGGCATGATTTGTTTCCTTCGTCCAAGCAATGACATGCACTGCAGACTCCTGCTGTATTTACTAACTCTGTAATCTGATTTTGGAGGTCCCTGTGGTGGGACAGGCTGCAGGGCAGAGCCAGGATGCTGGGGCAGATGGCCGGAGTTGCCGATCCTTCCCTGAAGGCTCAGGGAGCAAGTCTGATTCTCTGGCTTGCTAAGATTTTGTTCGTGTATGGTTTTTGCCTCCAGATCAGGGCTGCGGCATTGCTACAGCAAGGCAGAGGCTCCGGGAAGCTTGCGAGTGGTTCAGCTCTCAGCATGCCTAGACAAGAGCGTGCTCCAGAAACAGAGGGAGAAGAGTGTTTGGGCAAAAGTACGGTCTATGCAATAGTCCAGGATTTATGGAGCTGAGGCAGGATTTTACTAGCCAAACGTGTTGTCCCTGGTGTTATTTGTCCTGGTGCAATGTGCAGGCAGCCCCAGGAAGGCTTTGGAAGGGGACACCCCTGCTGGGGCTCCGAGCTCTGCTCCGAAGAAAGGAGATGGATGGACAGAGACAAATAGCAAAGCCAGTCAGCGGAGAAATTAAAGAGAGACGATATGGAGACTGTTAAATTTTTTAAAAGCCTTGTAGATATAGCAACCAATTACAGTCATGTAAACATGTTAAGCAGATTTTTTATTTTTTTTTCCGATAGTATTGGTGGTTTGTATAGACAAGATTCAGGTATTCCTAAAAGGGACAAAATATCTATTCACAGGTAAGAAATTAGAGCTGAAGCAGTTTCTGCAGGCCCAGCCTGGGCAGGGAACCCGCAACCAGCCGGCGATGTGGGAGGGCATCTCTCACCCAGCTCTGGGGCCAGGGCTAGAGGAGGGGGTACAGGGATCCCCTCGCTTCCACGGCCACCTGTGATGAGGTTGCTGAGGGGAGGCCAAAGGTAAAAGGTTGGCAGCTCACTGGTTGAGAGGCCTGATCTTTTTTATTCTCTGCCTTCGGGCTCCTACAAATATTTCCTTGCCTCCCAGATTGGGGCAAGTCCTGTGATAGAGGCAGAAAGATCAGGAGAGCGAGAAGGGGGGGCACCTCCAGGCGGGTGCACGGGGGGACGTATGGCGTTTATAGGGAGACACAGGTGCTGCACCAAGGGCTATGGCCATCGGCTTTCTGGGGAAGTTTGTTTTTCCCTCCTTCCCTTTAATTATTAACTCACTGTTCAACTACAGATTGCAACAAGCAGGAAAGCCTGGAAGTCTAACACGCTCTGCTTACAAATGCCTCAGGCTCACGCTTCATTTGTTCATATGTTATGAATTACAGGAGGGGTAATAAAAAAAAAAAAAAAAAATACACCACCTTTCTGCTCTGGAAAGCAACTGTACAAACAGCACGATACAAAATCGTGCCTCTTGTCTCTATGAGCTGGGACAGGGGGAAATGGCTTTGCGGCAAGTAATGGCTGTAGCTGAGCCCAGCTTTTTTTATCAGAGCTAATGCTGTCCTGACTGTGTTGCCTGTCTCAAGCAGCAGATCCCTCCTCAGTTTCACAGGTTTGCAAAGCTTTCTCAAGTGTTCACTGCTTGGGCTAAAATTTTGCAGACTTGTTAGCAGCTGGATAGAATTTCCCTTTTATGAATGTTTAAGTGAATGCTGTTGCATTCTTTCTGGTAGCTGTCTGTATGGGGAGGCCTTTCTTGTCATTCCTTGTTTTCCCTGCTGCATGCGCCTCTCTGAGGTAATCAAGAAGTAATAGCCCTAATTGACAGAGGAGCACAATTTCCCCTGAACTGCTGCCTACTTAAGACAGAAACAGCTATAGAGATGCTGACGTTCAGCATCAGTCAACATTGTAATGAAGAGGATTCCCTGCCACAGTCTGGAAAACATACCTGAACTAGGACCTGCCTCCAGTTTCGCTCAGGGCTGGACTGAGGAAGAGTGTGGTTGCTGGGAGAGCAAGTACTTGGCAAGAAAGGGTCCCGCAGCAGAAGTAAACTCCCAGCAATGTCTTCCTAATGCTCATTTAAGGGAAAAAAAACCCCAACCCTCTGCTAACATCCATGAAATACGATCTTCATTGGACTGTAATGATGGTGGGAGCTAGCCTGGAGTGGAGAGGTGCTTTAACCCCTTTTCAGGTTGCTTCATAGGAGTCGCCAAGCTTCAGCTGCCCTGGTCCCTCACAGGTCGCATGCTGTGTGGTTTCCAAGAGCTGCTGCATATTCTCACTGTGCAGCCAAGGAAGAAATCCTTACTACGTACCGTGAGGAGAAGGCCATGTCCTTTTTGTCCTCATAAAAGCACAGTTTAAAATATTGCTATGGCTTTGTCCATACATTTCTCAGGGTTAAGGAGTAAATGTCTTACTACGGATGCTCTTCCACAGAGTTTTGCAGAGAAAAGCTTCTATGCTTCACAGTGCCATAACAAATTAATTTTCTGCTTTCGCCTTTCCATGTCCAGTCTTCGTCTTCCCTTTTGCAAAAACTCTTTAGAAGTATTTAGCATCACAAAGGTAATCTTGGTTTTAATACTGTTTGTAATAATGGAAAGGGCATGCTCACTTTTTTTTTTTTTTTCTCCACAGCATTAATTTCTTTGTCATGGTTGGTTGTGATGCTTTGGAAACCTGGCTGTAATCTGTCTTCTTTGTTAACCCATTCCTTTTATATTGTCGTACTCTTTGCCATGAGCTGTCTAATTAAATTTTTGCTCCTTAAGCGATCCATGTGCTTGGCAGCAGCTTGCCTTGATGAAAACCCAACTATGAGTCATTTGTTTTGGGGGGTAAAAAGCGAACGTATGGAGCAGTGTGGAGCCTTTCCTACTTGATGAAAGAGGACGTCTCATTTAATTCATGCTGATCAAGACAGTCTTGTTATAAATTGATTATTTTTTTTTCCTTCTTGACATGATTTTTGGAAGCAAGCCACAATATTGATAAGGGTATAGAAGGCAAGAAGCAGCTAAATGTAAGTGACCATCATAGCCTGTTTCTTGAAAAAAAAAAATGAGGCTTATCTGTAAATGCTGGTTTGAGCACATGTTTCTCCTAAAAATGTTTCAGCCAAATTTGATAGAAGGGCAAAGGATTCCAGAGATATCAAGTTCCTACAAGATCTATGAAAATAAATTATGACTGCCAAGAAGGCTAGTTGGAAAACAAACTCAACAACTATTACCATGCCAAAAGCCACACGGTACAGACAGGAGGCCAGCAAAGACCAGATGAGACATCAGTAATGTACACTTCGACCTTAGAAGAAGAACCTTTTTTTTGGCCAAGCATTTCTTCTTTAAATTCCGTAACATTAAAAAAATGAATCACACGAATGACTTCATTTCATCCATGCAGCTGCACGTTGGATTGCCTGCATTAGCGTGGGATTTCACCCTGCAGCTCCTGGGCCAACTTCTCATTTGGACCAATCTTGCTTACTTAACTGTAGTGCTATCACTTGAGAATTTGGCCCTGTATTTGGTTAGGATTTACTGTAATCCTGCGTGCTACAATAGATGGGTGCTTATCCTGTCATCCTGTGTTGTGTTTTGGTTCTTTTTTTAGCTCTCATCAGCACATATGTGGGAAATATTTTTTCACATAGTAGACATAAGCATCCAACAAAGGCTATTACAGCCTTCCCTGTGCCATCACGGTTTTGTGGTTAGGCTTTCGATAGGTTCTTTGTTCTGCCCTTTCTGCTAGGCTGAAAGTTTTTTGACATGCCTTTAGGCAATGAAAACACATCATGTCTGTTTTTTCTCATAGGCATGTTGAGTTTGCACTTAGAGGTACTTCCAGGCACTTGCAGTGCCCTGCCTTAATGTGCAGGAACAGAAACAGAAACTGGTCAGGCTAATCAAGGCTGACAAAAGCCACACCTAAAGAAATAACTGTATTTGGCCATAATCAGAATCATAGAATGGTTTGGGCTGGAAGAGACCTTAAAAATCATCTAGTTCCAGCCCCCCCTGCCATGGACAGGGACACCTTCCACTAGACCAGGTTGCACCTAATTTACATAGACAATACATTGTGCAAAGCAAGGATGAAGTGCAAGAGTAGCTGGAGGCTGCTCATCTTCTTTGGAAGTAAAAAGCAAAGACAAATCCTTTAAGGCTATTCAGGGTGAGCTCCTGAAGATTAACTTCAGTCCCTTCCAGTCATAACTATCCAAATCAAAACTATGGTTTGGGGGCAGGGGCATTATAACAAGACTCATACCTGTCTTGCCTGATCAAGTTTACACTTCAAAAATTTTTACACATGGTCACTTACAGACTTACAGTTAGGTGAGGGCAACCGACTTTTATCTGAAAGTCTTCTGTCTAATTTTAGTACAATTTAAGCAAAGTGAAGTACCTTTCTGTGGAAGCCTTGAAAGCATAAGGGCAATGTGCATTTCCTCCTGTATCTGCCCAGACATCATTGGGTTTATGGAAAATTTCAGTAATCCAAACCCAAAATTTATAGCCATTCATCTATAAAACTCTTCTTGCCTAATTTTTCTAAGACAATACATAGAGCTTCATTAAAACCACAGCAAAGACCAAGCAAGGAAGGTGCTGAATAATCTCTGTACTGATAAAGAAAGATGTACAGCAATATAAAAGAGAAAGGCAGGGGCTGTAGTTCCTCTTCCAATAAAATTGCTTCTTCCATGCTGAAAGAAACTGTCCTTTCCACTAAGTTTTCACCTCAGTATAAAACCTTTTAGAAAATGCATAGAAAGGTTGCCATAATGTAGAAGAAAGAGGTTTATGAGTGAGCAGAAGAGAGCACAGGCAGCTCACAGCAGCCAAGCAGCAGCAGGTTGGAAGCTGGAGGCTGAAATAGTTAGAGAGAAGTCATAGGAGTAACAAGGCAGCAGACGGGTAATGCCAGCAGTTCACAAATCTGTGCTGGTGCGTGGCTGAATTATCTTCAATTCTACCTCATATCCTCCAAATCAACCAAATCACAGAAGCCCCTCCAGCTGATGGAGAATTTATATAAACTTCAGTGTCATAAATCACTGAAGCCTTATGGATACGTAAGATGCACCTGGAAATTGAAGGCATTTTCTTTAGGATGGAATGGAATAGAATATTTCAGTTGGAAGGGACCTAAAATGATCATCTAGTCCAACTGCCTGACCAGTTCAGGGCTGACCAAAAGTTAAAGCATGTTATTAAGGGCATTGGCCAATGCCTCCAGCAATTGCCTGTTGCTGGAGGAGGAGGGACAGAAAGCAGCATCCGGAATTTGGGTCAGTTTATTGTAGGTCTACCTTTGCAAGCAAGTTTTCCCTGTCCCCTCTCCAAATTCTTGATGGTTCAATAAAAGATGATGAATTAGCCTCCCTCCCTGGACAGTATTTCAAATTTCCTTCCTCGGTCAGAGCTGTCGGGAAAAGCTGTGCCTCTCAGCTTCCCAACGGGCTCCCTTTTGCATTGTTTTCCCAGCTGCTCCCATCCCCTGGCATTTAGTGTCAGCTGGGGATGCTGCAGAGTAGCTGGGAAGAAAAACAGAGCTGAAGGAGTACAGTGGTCATTAAGAAAAATAACAGCTTAGAGAGTGCAGGCTGAAAAAATATAATTATGAAGCCATTCGCTATTCAAGCAGAGACAACTTCCAGTGCTGATAACATTATTTATCATTTGTATAGCACTTCAGACACAGTCACTAATTAATCCTTGTGACACATCTGAAAGTTATGCCAGTGTATTTCTTTCTCCCTCTTTTACTGTTCAGGGAAACAGACATTAAGAGCCCAAAGAAGTAAAGGTCAAAACAAGCTCAGTGGCAGCTCACTGCTTGTATCGTGAAGGACACTTTCGTTCTGAAGGGTGGCGAAAACCAGTGCAAAAGGGATCCTTTACCCCTCCCACTGTAACGACAAGCCTGTATAACACAAATCACGTGAAAGGGAGAAAAATGGCTCAATATTGTTAGACAAACACATTGTACAAAGGTGGCAGAGGCCTTTCTTTAATCCAGGGCTGCAGGTGATCCCCACACGTAGGCTCTCAGCCCCCAAGGACAAAGCTCCCCTTGGGTTTTCTGCCGCCGAGGCAGAGTGCTCCGCCCGGTGGATAGGAGACCGTTTTGTCCCTACACGACCATGAGAACTGAAACCAGACTGCTGGCAAAGGGGAACAAGGCAACAAATCAGGGTAATACTGCCAAAAATAGGCAAGAAAACCAGGGGAGAAGATCAAAACCACTTGAGAGCCTGTGCGAGCACCCTGGCAGTTAGTGGGCGCTGTCTTCTGGAATTACCCTATTTCTTCTGTTTAACAGGGAGAGAAGGAGTTGGTTCTTCTCTTCATTCAGCTTGTTAAGCTTTTTCTTTTAATGGTAAAACCTAGACAGCAGAACCAAAGGAGATGCAAGCTAGATGAGGGTGCCGGTTTAAGCTGGAGCCATCAGAGCAGTGACTTTTGGCAGTCAGTGAAACTGTTCTTGATTTCTTGAAGCAGAACCGATCATTGCTAGAACACCCTCATTTTGCATGTCCTGTGAGCTGATACCTAACACAGTATAACAGGGTTCGCATCGATGTCAGCAAGACCACAAAACCTGCCATAACACACTGGGTTTGCAACCCAGCTGGCGTGATGCTGTGTCCGAAATCTCGTGGGAGGGATGTGCAAGGGCAGCTATGGGCGAGAGCGGGGCTGGGAGTTTCCTCCTGACCTCTCATCGTCAGGAAGCTGCCTGCAGCATGAGATCCCTGGCAAAACCTCGGTTTCATCACCAGCTGCAGCTCACTCCAGAGAGCCCACCTTGGAGGTCCCTTGCTTCAGCGACCCGCTGCAGCGTTGAGCTCTGCGGCCTCATTTTAAGCCTCCCCTTCAAGGTCTCGCATTCGCTGTCACTGGGTTCGTCTGAGTGTGCTTTGCGCTGGTGTTTCAATACCCCAAAACAAGCAGCTCCCAAATTTAATCTTTTATTCCTGGGTAAATGATCATGAGCTTTTCAATTTCTCTTCAAATCAGTTTTTCTATGTCCCTAATGATTCTTAGTGCTTATTGTTCAATCTTTTTTGATTTGCTTTGAAGACTTTTTACATGCCTATCTGTTCATCTAACCATCCATGCTCTAGAAAGACATTTCTGCAGAAACTGTTGATATTTTGTTCCAAATCTGCTTGCAAATTAAACAAAAACATGCTTGAAAAATTATTCACAGCTTCTATTTTTTTATTGCAGCCCCAAAGACCCAAGAATCCTAATTAGCTTGTCAGTATAATTCTGATTTTACACTTGATACTCATGAATTTATGCCTTTTATCAGCTACCTTTTCCCTTTTTGTTAATTACTTTTTGCTTAAAGGAATTGTTTCATCTCTGGTTCTTGGCATACCCTCCCCTTTCATTTGGAAGATGCTTATTCATTTTCTCTTCCTAGTTGGGTGCACGCTGCGTAGCAAAAATATTAAGCCTGTTATCAGAATATATTCTCAGAATATACTTCTGAGCAGCTGACCCGAGTGGCAGGATTTCTCCTTCACTGATGGCGACAGTCAAAGGCAACGCATGACCTGGAGCTAAGAAAACCATCCCCTGTAAATTGTCATCAAACTTCTGGTAGAACTGAGATTCAGAGAGTGAGAGAGGGGAAATGCTGCCAAAACAGGAGAGGAAACTAGGGGAGAATCCCAGAAACATGAGAGCCAGGTCTTGACCTTATGAGCAACAGAATAGATTCTTGTTTGGCTTCTAGACATTTTCAGCAATAGAGACATACATCTTCTTACTAAGCACCATTCAAAATAAAGACAGCATATTTGTTAAAAACTGGCCTTGGGAAGAAACCTATGATATTAACAAAACTAATCAGCACTTGCTTGACTACATCAGGACCCTTGTCCTCCCACTCGCCCTGCCAGACTGTGTGCCGGTGCTTTTTCATTTGTTTCTATTCAATGGCAGTAAATGACTTTGTCTCCACATTTCCAACCAGCCTCTTCAGCTGGTGCCAACTGCAATCTCGCCTTGACAGCAGCTGTTGGACTGAAAGCAACTGATCAAACTTCTCAGGTGATGGCACTTGTTGTCATACCTGCTTAAATGCCACCTCGTTGCCAAGAGAAAAGCTCTTTGCCTCGGTTGTTGCTAAGGAAGGTAGCAATCAGAGAACAAATACAAATACCTCTCAGCATAATGACCCTTTTCCTTGGGCTTGATGCACAACTAACGTGGTGCAGTACTTACTTCTGGTCCCAGTTTCTCCAGGAGGTGATGAAAAAAACTGTCGAGCTCCTTCCCTTCTATGTAACCGTTGTCTAAAGAGAAGTCAAATATATTAATGGTCAGGTGGCACTGCCTGAGCTCTGGGAAACCATATCATGGGCTGCATGGTAGGGGTCTCAGCTGGGGGCCCTGCCTGACTGCTCAGGGGGGTTCCTATTCAATTTGATCAGTTCACATCGATATGGGTGCTGGGCACAGCGTTGCAGAGCAACCTTAGGAGTTTTCCTTACAGAAAACTTTTCAGGAAAAAATTCCCACAAGCCGGGACCACGAGAGGGAACGGCAGAGGGAACAGGGAGATGATGAAAAGGCCACAACCTCAGCGCGAAAAGGGGGCTTTTCAGACCTGATATCAGGGCACAATGGGGAGGAAGAGTGGGGCTCCGAAACACCCGCAGGACCCCGTGGGGGTGAAGCTCGGAGGCGTTGGCAGGCACCCATCCACGTGCGCGACACCCCAGGCACCCCGCGCTGCACCCGCCCCCACCCACCTGGGCCGTCTCCACACCCCCAACCCCCGTATGTCACCCACGCACACAGCACCCACCCGCCTGGGCACCCACCCAGCCGACACCCCTGCGTGGGTGCCCCCCCACCCACGCGTGTCCCCCCCCCAACTTGCCGTGGGAGTCGCAGCGCCGCCAGGCGCCGAGGAAGGCGGCGGCGTCGAGGCGGCCGGCGGTGCCGCTCTCCATGGTGCTGCCGGCGGACCCCGCGCAAACCCCG
>JAVJGG010000048.1:11465965-11480106 GCA_035590195.1 Aviceda cuculoides | reverse complement strand
AGTTTCTTCTTTTCTGTTCTATTAAACCGTTCTTATCTCAACCCACGAGTTTTACTTCTTTTCCTGATTTTCTCCCCGATCCCACTGATGGAACCGAGTGAGCGGCTGCGTGGTGCTCAGCTGCTGGCTGGGGTTAAACCACGACACTACCACTCACCCATAGCCCCACCGCCGCAAGGGACAGCCTGCCCTGTCACCAGCGTGCGGCTCCAGCCGGAGCAGGGGCGGACAAGCAGCAGGCTGCCGCTGACTCATCTCCGTGGTCTGTCAAATTGTGCCAGGCTGTGTTAGGGTCTGCCAGGAATGTGGAAAACGGGAGGGAGACGACGCTGCTGCGCTGCTGGGGCAGCCTCGGCAGGGATGCTCCCTGTATCCCTGGGGGGCCAGCACGACTCCCCAGGCAGCGCTGGTGCATGCCAACAGGGCACGGAACAGGGGACAGAAAGCTCTGGCCCGTTTTTGTCTGGCACAGACACTGTCCAGTCCTGGATCTCTGCCGTGATGAAAGCAGAACGGACACAGCCAGCACGCATCTTGCGGAGACTTACCTCCGCACATGCGGCACATTTGCTACCCAAGTAGTTCTCCTGAGTCCAAAATACCTGTCTCCTTATTTGTGCTAGCCAAAATATGGGAGGAAACGAGAGCCAGCAGCTACGTGCTCACCACATTCTTATCCTGGCTTTGCAAGTTGGGAAAGAAGAGGAAAGGATTTCGAGAAAGGTTTTTAAAGCAATTTAATGGAATTGGAGAGGAGTAAGATACCTAAATTCTGTAAAAATAACTTAGGCATTTCCATCTCACCAAACACCACTGCTTTTCAAAGAAATAAATGCCTGGAAATTTTTGAGTCATTCTTGATACTTGTACCTCCTAGTAATTACATCACCTTTGTTTGGCCTCCATTCACTCTTCAAACAAAACCCAGAACACATCCTGCAGCAGTCATTTTAGTTTACGGCCTGATAAATCAAGACAGGTAGTTTGCCCCAAAAACGCCTGAAAAATATATCAGGCATTTAAGTCCACATGCTGCAAGCAGGGTTCTGCCACAAGAGCTTACTCTTGCCCTGATGAAACCACACACGGGTGACCTGCATAGATCTGTGGCAGCACCTCAGCTTTTGAAACTTACTTTCTTAGAGATATCTCAGAACAAACCAAAACATAATAGTTTCATTATGACAGGGAAGAGAGATTCCAAGTTTAGGTGGGCTAAGCTTGATTCTACAATACGAAAAGGACATCAGTTTATACATTTGGGGCTGAAGATGTTACAAAAGGGATACATGATGTCTTATAAATAGAAAAATTGCAGGTAAATGTAATTGTTTAAACAAAGCAGTTAAGAGGTAAAGAGAAGCATGTAAACATGTACCATTTGAGAACAGGAGCTTTTATATTTTAAAAATACATAGATCAACCAAACATTTTTATAGCTTACTGAATGAGTTCACTATAAGTCAAAGCTGCCCTTCAGGAAGTGGGGCTTAAGCGTGCAGCACAGTGCTGAGTTTGGGTTCTTTTGGAGGTTTTTTGTTTGTTTATGCAGCTGAAAATCAAAGTACTATGTCAAAATAATCTGATTTACCTAGTTCTCAAATGGTTTTGAGTGACGTACTGAAACTGGCACTAACAATATCCAGGCTGAAATGTATTTTATTTTGAAATACTTCATTGCACGCATCTTAAAAAGGAAAGGTATGTAAGCACACGAAGCAGCAGATAGTCTACCTGCAGCGTATTTACACGGCAGTGTGCCAGCGTCACTGCAATGCGCAGTCTCGGTTTGTAATGAGCCCTCTTCCGCAAAGGGGCCGCAGGTGGTACATGGTGCTGGTCACTGGCATTGCCACAAAGGAAAAATGCATGCACATTTCTTTTCTGGAAATTTTTTCAGGCCAGGTAGTTCCCACAGGGACAGAAAGATGATTAGCATCCCATGAGATTTTTACCTTTCTCTTAATCCAATGACAAACCCACACCCTTTTGTGGTTTCTTTGCTATTACCGTTTCTTAACAATTGTTAGTGCCAGTTATCAAGCACTGCCTCGATAAAAAATGAAAACTTCTAACCAGAAGTTGCCTGTGCCTTCCTCTGCCCAAGCACATTAGCTTCCTCTTCTGCACTGGTAGCACACTGCCCCGGAGCGGTTTTCACGCTGCCAGATGGCTTGGCACAGTCATGAGCTGTATCTCTTTTTTGACAATCTCCTGTTTGCTCTAGCAGGGAAAAGGATTCATTTATACCCCTAAGCTGTTCTGTAGACCCACATATGGAAAGAAATACAAATAATTTCACTTATCCGTCCCATTTAATCAATTGTTCAAAGTGTAGTAATCAATATGTCAGATGCTTGCTTAAATTTAGACCAGATATTTGCGTATGTCGGTAACTGAAGCCCGATCTGGTGTGCTGTGTAAAGAGGTGTATTTCGAGATTGTCCCACAAAGTACAATTAAACTCATTAACATAAAGCAATTTTAAAATCAAGTATCACCTAATTTGCAGCTTGCTTTTGCAGGAGATATAATTTAGTTTACTAACTTAGGCAGATTTGCAGTGATTTACCAGTTGCAGAAAAAAACCTGAGCATGTTAGCCTGAAAGGCGGCAGAAAGCAAGGACAGAGGAATGACTGAGTAAGGAAGTGGAACAGTAATAAAGAAAAAGGAAAACATGAAAAAGAATTTAAAAAATAAAAGAAACAGAATTTACTCTTTCCTGAACAATTTTATGCAAAGCACAGCAGCTCCGTAAGGACCTGGAAACCCAATTTTAGCCATTTTGAACTACTATTGATAAAATTCATACAGTGCAATGTAGCGGCAACTAGAAAACCCTGTGTTTGGCCAAGTCATCTGTGGAGGTCTGTCTAAGGGAGCAAGGAGTAGGGAAAACACCGTGTCTGACCGCTTTTGTGTAAGGATACGGAAACAGCAAACACATTTTAAAAATAAAGCAGTTGTCCCTCTTCTCATGTGACAACACAAACTGCAAAAACTCGTCAAATCTCTGCTGTGTTAGAAATTGTTGTAACGCAAAAGGATCATAGTTATGATCCCATATTCCCTGCTTCTCCAATATGTCCCCTCTCACGACAGGGAGCAACCTCACCTTAAAATGTACCTGCAACAAGTCGCATTACCTCGTGTTTCTCTAGTTATGTAGTAACAAGCTCTCTCACAGTCTGGTGAAAAACTGGTGCGAAAACAAGGACTCAAGCCTATGCAGTTACGGACAGTAGCTGAGAGTCTGTTGTGGCAAGAGCCTTTGACTGCAACCATTCTCAACATGATGGCACCAGCGTAGCGAGTCTGATCCCTAAGCTGTAGCCCAGTTCACCCATCTCAACACCGGCTCTGACGGGACTACGGGCAGGAGAATAAACAGGCTCTATTCTGCCTTGCAGCCCTCATAATGCCACAGCCACTGGGAGACACTTCAGACACTCTGCTGGCTTTTCTGGACCCGGAGCCACAGACTGTGGTGGCTTTTGCCAACACAGACCGTCTGAACCCTCAGCTCTTTCCAGACACAGGAGAGGTCCTGGGGTGCATCGTGTCCTGCTGGCTCTACATAATTCACTCTGACTGTTGGGGTTCTGCTGGGCTACCTTTATGGCACAAGAGCAGCCCAAAGGCATCAATACAGGTGGCTGAAGTGAGAGCCAAAACCTGTAGACAAATACTTTATATGTGCTGACCTGTGGTCACCAAATGGTAGCCACCACAACAACAGCTTTCCAAGCAGACCAACACCCAGACTGCAAGGTAGGTTGTTTCATAAAGGAATTGGTAGTTTTAGGAGAGAAAGGGAGAAGCTTCTCAAAATACACCATCCCACCTTGGGGATAGCTTTGTCCCTCCTCTCATCCAGAGGGTAACAGTGGGTTCTGTGGGCAGCACAACTGCTCAGTCTTCACAACCCAGTGGTACGTCCCTGCCTTGACTCGCCTGTCTCCATCCTACGCTATGAAAAACTGCTGGCAGAGTGTGAAAGGGCACCCCTTCGTCTCACAGCTTAAGTGATGGGAATCACCTTGGATGTCTTTCTTGAGGAGACCCCCAGGAAGGAAGAGGTCTCACCCCCAGATTTCAAACGCTGTCATTTGTGCCAGCAAACACCACGCTGAGCAACATTTCTGCAACTACTTCTCCACGTATCCTCTGCTATCAGAGGATGCCTTAGCTCTTCCAAGGGCCAACTGTGGGCAAGAAAACGCATCAGCAAAAGTAGAAATCCAGCGCACACGTGAAAAGCAGCAAAGACAAGGCAGCGGCCTACTGGTTGTGCGTAAAAGGTACCAAGTCCTGCCCTGGCACACAGAGACTCATTGTCCGAGGAGGAGGACTCAGTCAGTACAGAGAGGAGAAGTACAAACGGAGCAACAGGCTGCTGCAAGGAACAAAGTCATGGCTGCTCCCCTGGAAATGTGCTGAACCACAGAGCTGCATTTCACATTATTATTATGTGTGACCAATACCAATCAGCATCTCCATCCAGACCAAACTAAACCATAATATACACAACACTAGAGTCCCTTAATTGTTCAGCTACATTATTAATACCAAGGGATTAATCTTTCACTTGGTTTGATCAAAGGAAGAAAATACAGAGCACCAACCCATGCGTGGAGGAGATGAGGGACAAGTGACCAGATACACTTTCCTTGCTCTTTTTCCTCCAAATAAATAACCCCCTTCCCTTCCATGTGAAAACAAATCAGGGGACAATAAAGACAAGCACACTGGAACAACAATACCAACACTCCTACCTTCTTGAGAAAACGATCTGGCTGAGGGGCTGCTCTGACCATCCTTTTCTTTATCAGAAGGAACTTTCTTCAGCACAGGTGGAAGCAGGGCAACTTTTGGGGAACTGGGGCCAGAGGGAGACTCTGGAGCATCCTCTGTGGAGTACCAGAAACAAAAGGGTGAGAAGTTATATTTGTGCTGTAGCTCACAGAAATGGTGCTGTTATGATAGACCAAACCTCAACACAATACACAGACAAGAAACAGCTAGGATCTGTGTCAGAAAAAGGATTCAGGAATTTACATTATGTCAAGAGAATGGTGAAAGAATTTCAACAGGCGAAGCAAAGATCTCAATTTCAGCATTTTTAACATGTACTGGTATTGTAGCACAAATAGAAATCTGATGGGACCAACTGAATTTCCTGCAAGATATAAGTATGCAATTCGTAAAGAACAGCTGAAAATTATTTTGGATGGATTTTTGGAAATATTTTTTCTATTTATATTTTTATTGTCCTGAAACATAATGAACTGATCAATTTAGATGTCCTGTTTCACAGTTATAAGGCATAAAAGTGAACCAGGAAAACAGATTTCATAAATAGCCTACAGAACTCCGTACTTCCAGGAATAAATTGCCAGCACATAACAGGATAGCATCTGCAAAGATTTTCTAAATAGAAAAAATACTTTGTCTTCTAGACTGTGAGGAAATCTGGAACTTAAATTCAAATCCGTAGTTTAAACCATCTGGATATCTTGTTTGTCTAAAAGACTGGATATGCATTATGTATGGCGAGTTGACTACCATCTTTACAGTCCTTACAGGAAGATCTTCCCAGTCTTACACTAGACAGCCTTCGTTTGGACAGTAGGGAAGTACAGCTACAACGGATTACTTAAACTGCTTGTTATGTTTGATTCCCAAGGAGTGAACGGTGGCATGTGTATGCAACAGAGGAACTAGGAAGATATATTAGTATTGATAGAAGGAAAAAGGAACTTGAGTATCACCTGTGTTGCATATTTGTACAATGAGTTAATTCGGTTGCATACTGGAAACTAATAGGAATTTATCTCGCTGTTGAGGAGCCACCACCAAGAGTCAATCTTTTTACTTTCAGCACAGGAAAGTGATGACCTTCCAAATGTAACTCGATCTGAACAGATACACCAATTCTTGGACCTTCTCCATGCTTTTGATGTGCCCGTGAAGCCAGTTGCTTTGGGAAGCTCGGCATCAACATACGGATGAGCACAGTGCTTGGCAAACAACGCTATGTATTTCTGAACTGAAGCTGTTATGTGCTTTAGTGAGGAACCACTTTCAGTCTTTGATGATTTGTGGACATCCAAGCTGTGTTCCCTTGCCCTCAGATTACTTAGCAAAAATTTGCTACCATTAGTTTGGCCACACTGCTGGAAACAACAGTGGGAGCAAGAGTGTAAATAGAATTATTGCTTGGCTGCTTCATTGCGTAGCCTGGGTGTGCTTAGCCAGTAGGTTGCTATGAGTACTAGGATAGAAGTTAGACTGCAACAGAGATGGTGCTGCTTTTACTGCCACCTGAGGAGCTGGCCTATTACGGGTAAATACTAATTACTCTCTGTGTTAAACCCACAGTATGCGCTCTCTGCAGGAAATAGGAGCTTGCAGAAACAGATAGCTCAGGTCTTTCTGATACCCAAGATTTTGAGGTAATACGCTGACTATTTTACAGATTAAGCATCACCAAATAAGCCATGCTTTCCTATTGTATTCATCTTTGTGAGCATCTTACCTGACACCTCTCACTTTTATGACCATTTCTAAAATGGTCAAAAAAATAAATTTAAAGCCGTCTAAAACCTGAATGTGATTCTGTATTTGAACAACATTCTACCCACTGGAGCGCAGAGACTAAGTAATGCTCAGGTTACACATCAAGGGCAGGGAGGAGGCTGTAATATCCCCCTGCCCCCTCATCCTCACCAGAAATGACATCTTTCTAAGGTCAACAGTGAGTATGGGAAAAGCCTAGAGGTCTGCAAGCTCTTATAGATAGCTATGCTCACATTTTTCACTCATTAGCAATTAATAAGATGTATTTGCCATAGCTACTGGGGGAATCGGTAACTAGCATTTAATTCCCCTCAACCGCAGCGGCTGTACTTTGAGAAGACTGGGTTGTGACATTGGCCTATTAAACAGTGGACAAACGTATAGGAGATCTGCTGAAATATTTCTCACCATTGGAAACCTTGAGATAATATCTGGACTGGAGGTTAGGAGAGAGCAGAAGTTAATAGTCATTCAACTGGCAGTCTTGTAGGGTTATAAAAGCACAATTACAATTATTTCCAGTCAAAAGCAATAAGGAGAGAAACAAAGGCAAAACAAGGAAAAAGAGAGTGAGAGAATCAGTTTGTGCCAGTTATTGAGACTAACAGGCATTTGCTTGAGGGACTAAGAGCTGCCTGCCAGAAAACCCCAAGGACTTCAGCATTTAGAGCCAGGTGTTTAGAGAAAATAACAGTCATTTTTGTCAATGCTACTACAACAGGGCTTTGTTGCTGAAGCAGCTTTCTGTGCTCACCTCTTCCGTGAAAACAGGCTAATTTACAACAGCTCTGTTGCTGCTGCTATTGCTTCTCCTCAGGCTTTACTATTGCGGATCACAGATTAAACCATTTTAATAAGTTTATTTGAATCAGGGCAGAGGGAGGTGGAAAAGGAGGATGCAAGTCAAGAGCAAGTGACTGAAGAACCTGTCCTTCTACATTTAACTTCTGTTCAGGATGTGGCCATGGACATGTCCTCCATAGCCCACACTAACACCACTCAGAAGTACCCAGCTGGGGATAACGAATGCCCAGAAGAGCTCCTCACCAGTACGAGAGGCAGAGCGTGGTTTCTGTGGCACTGTGGGTCGTCCTGCCAGGCTGGGCTTTGTTGACTGCAGTGGGGGTTTTGGGCTGGTCGGTGTATTGGAAGAACTTCTTGCCTTTGCACCAGCTTCTGCCTTTGGTTCAGCTTTTGAATTTTTTTCTGATGATGCTGAGATGGAGTCACCTTTATTTGAGGCAAACCGACTCTCTGGAAGGGTCTGCTGGAGTTTAGGCACTAAAATAAACAGACGCATAAAATAAAGTCTCCTGCAACACAGAAGGCTCCGTGCACAGATATGCTTGTGTGGAAAATACCATCATTAGCTCACATATTTCACTACTGCACTGCTGTGTGTGTAAGAGAACCCCTAACATTTCATTCAAAATCACTGCAAGAAAAACATCTAGAACTGCTAGTTCTTACATGTGCTAAGCTTCATAATTCAACTGCTTCAGAGGTGACAGCATCTCCCCCTTTTTAATATATTTGGGGTGATGGCTGGCTGGACCTTACTGTTCCTTCATATTTCTGGGAGCAGATGGTACAGCCTACCTGCTGAGAAAGCAGCAATGGATCAGTGGAAAAGGCAGCCTTTGGCTGTTTTGTGCCTCTACAGACAAAAGGTTGGGTATCCAAGATTAACAAAGAAATCCTGGGCCAGAAAATAAATCCCAAATGTGTGATCAGCAGGCTACATCTTTTTATGTGTTGCTTTTAGCAAGCCCTAGAGGAGATTTTGAAACTTAGCCAAGATCAAAGTGTTCTTTATATAATATTTTGATTTATCTAATAACACTGTATATGGATTACGGTTTCCACACATTAGCAAGTTTATCAACATATTATTCATCCTAAACAAAGACCAAGGTATTTGCAGATAAAGCTAGACTCAAGACTGACTTCCAAGCAATAAATCAGTCCTATCTAGCTGTGCAAGTTGGTAGAAAGCCTGCTGGACTGTAGGCTGCAAACAAGCAAAATGCCTGCCCTACTTTCCTACTCTGCTGCTTTCAGAAGGTTGAAGGCCCGTATGTAGCAGGTATAATGATAATCTTGGAACTTGTATGTTAGCTTGGGACTTTCAACAATTGTCACATCTTTGTTCTCAGAAGAGAATTACAGACTAACCGAAATGCACGCTGGTAGCATTGGTACTTGGCAAAGCCAAGTATGTGCTTACAGATGCTGACTTGACCTACCTACCTGCTATCCCCATTCAGAAATCCTACTTGTTACAGAAGTGCTGAGCACACACATTTTAATGGTAGTGGGAGGGAGGGGAGTGTCGATATAGTTTGTTGCAAGCCAATCTCCAGTATGTTTTTCCAGCTTATGTAGCTGTTTTTCAGCCCAGCTGGAGTTAAACTCTGGCAGACTATAGAGAGTTGTGTGGTGCATATATATTTGTGTGAGTGCGTGACAGGGAGAGTTTGTGTCTGCATGCATGCAATAGACTTTCAAGCCGCAAGCGGAACAGCAGGACACCTTTTCCACCTGTGCGTGTGTGCATACAAAAAACCAGGCAACCTCCAGACATGAAGCAAGGAATAAAAACCCCTTTACTCTCCTTCTGCGTCACTAGCTATACTTTTCCTATAGCAACATCCAGCAATTTTCCATTAACTCTCTTTCTTGCCTTCCTAACCTCAGGCCTCCTAATATTATTAGAAGCCAGTAAGTTAAAATAAATTCACCCAAAACAAAGACAAACTGTAGTCACAACAGTGAAGAGCAGCCTCAGGGAGCTCTCAAGCAAGAGTGGTAAAGAAAGAACTGACAGCTGGAGGCCAAAAGGAAGGGGCATGCACAGTGCAGTGAGGTGGGGGTGAAACGTGTCATATACAGACACAAGGACTAGAGAAAAATTGGGGTCAGACACCCCCAGTTACTCTAATGCCCCAAGCACAGACTATTCTTGCTCCTCTGACTTCAGTTTGATATCAGGAGACACATATATTACACAAGGTCCTCCTCAAAAGATAAGCTTTAAAAGCACTGATTTATAGAGTTCAGCATGCTCTGAACATGCTGTCCTTTAAAACTAGCTTTAGAAAGGTACAAAACTTCAAAATCGATTTCTGAAGCGCTCAACCAAGATGGCCACATTTGGATTTTGATGTCAGCCTGTTTTTCCAGCCTTGCTTCTGTATATTTTGGCAACCCTGTATGCTGGGCTTGCAGAATACCTGTCACTGCTGCTGAGAAATCAGACCTGGACTTCCTAGTTCAGCCCACTACTTCCAGTCCAGTGAATGTGGTACGCACAAACCATCAGAGTTGAATCCCTTTTGAACACTTCACTGGCCAGTCCCAAAAGTATGCACAGAGACCAGAATTTCATCTTGTCCTGAGATGGCTGCATTGCCATTGTCAGGGCCCAGGACTACAGCTTGACAAGGGCACAACAGGACTAGGTGACTAGGTGCAGATGGAATCTGTGCTGTAAGCACTGCAAGGCTGGACTCCACTTTGTACATGATGAAGAGTTGTTTTGCGCGTGTATGCGGTGTCCAGGGGCCTCCGCAGCTTTGCAGACAGCCCTAGCTTCAGTCAAGCCAGGTAAACCCTAGGAAAAGCCAGCTGCCATTGCATGAGATGTCTGTTCCAACAGCTGAAAACCGGGACTACTCAAGCTGGTACATGCACTGACTACCTTGCGAACCGGTCATATTCAGGTCATCAGATAACTTCAGGAGTTTCACTTCTTTGTGCGCAGACGTTTTGCTGGCTCCTGGGTTCAGCTTCAGCTTTGCTGATCCCATTACAAGTGAGCATCCTTTCGAAGGCGCCCCAGCCACATGCACCGAGTACTTTCCCCCTTGTGCAACGTGGAACACAAAAGTCAACCTGTCAACTCAGCCCTAGAGCTGACTTCATGAGAACTGCTGTCCAACACAACACAAAAAGTGAGCTTTTGTTTCTAATCCTTTTCATGTAGTCTAAGCTCATATTTTGCATAAGCAACTGTAGGCACATAATCTGGAGGGCAAAGTGAGATTTTGAGGTTAGGTATTTTGTATTTTCTAGGAAGAGTTTATACCAGGAAACTCAAACTGTACCTGTACCACTTCCATCCAGTCGTTCTGAGCTTGTTGCCGTGTCAAAAGACTCTCTGGGAGTTGTGTCATTCCCAAGTTTCTGAAACAGTGAGAAAAGCTCTCATATTAATAATATATCTGTAATTAATACAACTCAGTGGTCCTGTTAGGAAAAAAAGCTCTAATTTGGAAGCCATAAGGCAGAAAAAGCAGTGATAGCAATAAATGGCAGATTCTCCCTCCTTGTTTCTCTTTCAGTTCTTGCGAGATCTAAGCGGGAAGAAAACTTTGCTGATTTGCAACTAATACTGCCACACGTCAAGCAAAGCTGCAACGACACCCTGCCACCTAAGCGACAGGTCTCCTAATGTACAGGACTAGAAACTGAAGGTGCTAGTTGGAAACAGTCTTCTCTCCAAAGATAGAATTTAAAAATTCCTTGTTTAAGGTTTAAAATAAAAAGTCTTTTTCTGAAGATCTAAGTTTTTCATATGGCTGCTGAATGGATCTTAGTCTCTTCCACATACAAGAATAACTTATTTTAGATAAACCCGCAACTACAGAAGTAGCAGCACTCACATATTTTCCAGGATTCCTCTAAAAACAAACAGACCTTTCTTACTGAAAGGTGTTTAAAGCTACCCATCACCAAGCACTGCTGGATGCTCAGCACCTCTAAAGAAAGGGGGCTTCTTGTTTATGTGCTGATATACTGGCTAAGTCTTCCATTCTCAACAATAGCTTTCCTAACATCCTCTCAAAAGAAAAGGTGCAAAGACTTTTGTCATATCATAGCTCTAGCTGAAGTGAGCTTGAAACCTATGCATTCATCAGGAGAAGCTTAGATATACAGCCGATGTGCCTGTAAGAAAGAACCAGCCTCCTTTTACTGTCTTACCTACTACCAAAGCTTAAGCAGAGAGATAAATGAGAGGATACAAAAACTGCATAGAAATAAGTGCAGGATATAGTATGACAGAAAGCCTTATAAAGATAAGACTAGGCAAAAAAGTGAGATTTTTTTTTGAAACTAAAAAAGCGTGGATAGACTTTTGCAGGCAGCTTCAATCTTGATCTTGATCTGCTATTTCAAGACAGCGTGGCAAATGACTTAAAGCAAATGACCATTGCATTTGGTTATATACCCACAAGTAAGTCACGTTGACACGTTCAGGACACTGCTACCACTGCTCCAACACCAACTCTGCATGACTCATGCTGGGATCCGACTGTCCCATAGTGTTCAGAAACCTCCACCCCGTGCCATGCAGCACACATCAAATATGGTCATTGCTCTTTCGAGCTTGTAACACGGAAGACTGCTAGGTATAGCACGTAGACAAAAACTGGACAACATAAAATGCAGGAAGGAAGAGAATGGTTACAAGTAGCAGGAGCACATAGTAATATAGAAAAATTGATGGATTTAGAATGAAAATAGTATTTTAAATATAAACATAAAAGGAATGATCTGTAAACATCCACGCTGGCCATGTATCTTTCCCCTGTGGAGGTAAATCAACACGGGCATTTCAAGAGAAGCAGATTTTGGGAAGTGATGCAGAAAACAGTGTGATTTGCCTTACAGATTTACTGATACCTCCATTTTGCTCACGTAATCTCACGGCTCCTAAAACAAAGACTCTCTTCAATACAACAAAGAAAAGGACGGAGATGCTGAGGGCCTGCCATTGCTGTATAAGACCTGGGAGAGAAATGCCACCTCCCAACCTCTCCACTAAGTACAGGTGTGCATTTCAAATAGCATCCTCCTTCATGCAGTGTGCCATTAGAATTGTCATTAAACTTCCTGTACTGTAAAACTACCCCGATACAGATATAACTATCCACTCTAAGGGATTATATTTCTACAGGTTTTAGTATAAAATCATCTGTGTGTTAAAAGCCACTCTCAAAGCTAGCAGGAACATTATGCTTTGTACCACTGGGTGAAAACTCAGGTTTTATTCCCATTTCTTGACTGTCATCGATATTTTGGCTAAATTCTCACCTCTCCACCTCCTAAAGTCACATATTTCTTTGTAAGACTGTCTTGGCTGTATATTTTTGAAGGGAATATCACTCTCCACTTACTGGATTTTTCTTCTATACCTTGGAAAAAAAACTTTATAGAGAATTGAATTTATCAATAATTTCTTCACGGAATGTGAATTCTCATGAACTTTCACCAAAATACTCATTTTCCTATGTAAATATTGAAGATACATGCATAACACTTAGCTACAGTAAAGGACTTAAGAGAGCTGTATGACAGTATGAAAACTAACTTCACCATAACTCCTTCCCCTCTCCCTAGTTATGGGACTACTGGGGAAATATGACCATGTATAGAGACAAGTACCAAAGCCAGTGCTGCCATCTTACTTAAAAATGCAATTAGGCTGTTTGCATATTTGGCTACCTGCTGTACACACATTACAAACTGCTTATGGTCCCAAGAGAACACTGAAAATTTGCTGCAAAAGTTTACTCCGAGAAGCTGTCAGTCATGTTAGATAGATGCAGGTGAATTTATCATGTAGTTAAATAACGACCAGGCTCTACTTTTAATAGGAACTTGTGCAAGGTTGGGAAATACTGCAGAGCTGGATGCCATCGAGAGTGAGTAAACAGGTTACAGATGATCTTGGTCTGCTCATAGGACCTGCTCAAGATATTTAAAAATTCAGGTTGTAAACACTAGATGGAGCTAAAAGATCTTTTTATGTATGCCTAGAGGCAACACTAATCTGCAAATACTCGTCTCTGCCATTAATGCCAATTTGCACGTTGTATTCTAAGCAGAAGAAAACAAAAAAGCATTTACCATCTTTCCATCTACTGCGCACCTGCTCACACTTGTATCTGTAACAAGACTACAGCAGGGTATGAATGAAATAGTAAATTCCTTCTGGCTTTGTTTTCACGTAAAATAGCTCAGAATATAAGCAGCCATGTGTACCTTAAAGGAAATTACAATTTTCTATCATACTGGAATTCTGACAAATTTGAAGATATTAGGCAAGTTGATGTCATACCCATCCTAAACAATGTAACAGTAGTGGGATGCTGTCTTCTGTAGCTTAACCATCAGGATACTGTATGATTTTCACCTTCATTAATATCGTGAATAAAAGTGCAAACCTAAATTATTCGACATTGCGATCTAGGATGAAGTATGTGAAAAAATTCTTTTGAATAGCAGTTCAATTTTGTGTGGTCTGGGCAACTTTAAGAATGGATAACTCAATGCCCTGCTGTGTACAGATTCCTATTTCAATTCAGTTTTCTTGTCACTCTAAATAAAAGATGACCTACTTTTGCATTCCATAAATATCAATTTTTACAAAATCTAACAAAGAAATACGAACAGTAACATTATTTTCTTGAATATTAAACCTGAACGAAGAGGGGTAACATTCCCAACCAGTAAAAAAGCAAAGGGGGGGGGGGGGGGGCCGGGGAAAAGCCAACA
>JAVJGG010000048.1:11436375-11463014 GCA_035590195.1 Aviceda cuculoides | reverse complement strand
GTGGAGAGAGGAGCCCAGGCTGGAGCAGGTTTTCTGGCAGGACTTGTGACCCTGTGGGGGACCCACGCTGGAGCAGTCTGTGCCTGAAGGATTGCAGCCTGTGGGATGGACCCACATTGGAGCAGTTTGTGGAGAACTGCAGCCTGTGGGAAGGACTCACATTGGAGAAGTTTGTGCAGGACTGTCTCCCGTGGGAGGGACCCCACGCTGGAGCAGCGGACAAGTGAGGAGTCCTCCCCCTGAGGAGGAAGGAGCGGCAGAGACAATGTGTGAGGAACTGACCCCAACCCCCATTCCCTGTCCCCCTGCGCTGCTGGGGAGGGGGAAGAGGGAGAGAAAACTGGGAGTGGAGTTGAGCCGGGAAGGAGGGAGGGGTGGGGGGAAGGTGTTTTAAAGTTTGGGTTTAATTCTCATTACCCTACTCTGGTTCTATTGGTAATAAATTAAGTTAATTTCCCCAAGTTGAGCTTGTTTTGCCTGTGACGGTAGTTGGTGAGTGATCTCTCTCTGTCCTTATCTCAACCCATGAGCCTTTCATTATATTTTCTCTCCCCTGTCCAGCTGAGGAGGGGGATGATAGAACAGCTTTCGTGGGCACCTGGCATCCAGCCAGGGTCAACCCACCACAACACACAATTTCACTCTGCTCTGTTTCCAGAGTGCGCTACCTCCAGTTTGTATCTGCCCATTAGTAAAATGAGAACAACTGATCCAGGCACACGACTCACACAGCTGTTGGGGGATCTTGTCCCTTAAGGACCCTGCTTGAAATAGGAACTACTTGGCACAGCCATTTTCTCTCAATAAGGAACAGAGAGGTCACCTGTATAGTGTGGAATGGTCATCCTTAGAAAAACAACCCACCTGCAGTAAGATTTTCTACAGGCATCTTACAAGCAGAGTATTCACACTTGAGGGGAGAGCTGGGCACATAACACATCTGCATAAGAGCACCCCAACCGAGAGAGAGCCACCGGTGTAGCAAATGGAGCAAAGATCCCTAGCTATGGGCATGGCCAGGGACGGGCATACAGGGACAGCGCGAGTTCATGGGGACATCCGAAACGAGCGGCTGGCAGGCACCCAAGGGAAGCACGGGAGGATGCAGTAGTCTGTGAGCACCCTGACCTTAACCTGGCTAATCCATTTTTCAAAGCTACCATAATTTTACCACTATACATGATATACTATACATAGTATATCACGGCTTTGCATGTCACTATAGATATTTATAACTCACAGTGACTTTAAAACATTTGCTTTTCCTGACACAACTATCTACCAGTTAACACCTACCATTTTCCTTAATGGATATCACGTACAGCACAGAAGGGGTCATTCCAAGTTGTGTGGAAATCACCCCAGCTTTCTCATTTATTTATGTAAGTACTTGTGTGTGTGTGTCTGTGTGTGTATGTGCACGAACACGCATGAATACAAGAACATCTAGATGCATGGTTCTGTAAATATACAGCCAGCTACAAAGCAATTGTATGAGCTGTATAACCCTTATACAAAGCTGAAGGAGACATATCTTTCAGATGAATGTATTGCAATTGACAAATTGATCAAACATGTCATTAACATATTTCTATAGCAACATAAATCTACTGTCGTCTACCAAAACACTATGCCAAACAGCAGTCCTTACTAGACAGAGACACCGGTGTGTACTACTAGCACTGGGGAGGAGATCCTCAGCCAACACACAGCTCTACTTCAGCTCTAATGAGCTCCACTGAAGGGTAAAATGAAGTCAACTGAATTATAAAAATACACATTAGTCAATAATCCTCCTCACCATGATGTATTAAAGCAATTTATTTCAAAGTAGTAATTTTTAAGGGAGGGTAATTGAATTCACAATGTCTTGACTACTAAGGTATTTTCTGACTTTGGCAAGAGCAACCCTGGATATTGGGAACAGAAGTCCAATAGAGCTTGGAAGTGCTACTCGCCCCGCTATGAGGATGAATTTTTTGTAATTCAACTTTTAAAAATATTAAATTTGAACTTACTTTGAATCCATTTTTGTCACTTTCTTTGTGAAAAATTCATCCACACCTTCATCCACTCTCCCCATGAGGCCATTCTGATCCCCTTCTGGAGGCACTCCAGCAGACACCTGACAGAAGAAAAAGCTCTCTCTGGTACACAATAATCTAAGCGTATTTGTTTCAATGATAATAATTAAGAGTTAAGACATGATAAAAATTGCATGTGCCAACCAGACCCCACTGCAGACAATGAAATCACCACTGGAATCTCCCCTTTAGACAGGCCAGGCGACACATCAAACGCAAAGTAACCCAAAACACCAGTGACAAATTGGATACTGCAATGCATGAGGCCAGGAATCAAATGCCTTGGCCTTGTGAGAATAGAGCATTAGTTCAGCTAGAAAAGAAAGAAGCCTTTAAGGAAAAATTAATTCCTTATCAGTTGGTTACCTGAAGAGAAAGTATTTTCAAAAGCTAGTTGTTTCCCCTATTCAGAAAAAAACCATATGTTCTGGATTTTGGATTTAGAAATTTAGAAACAGGCTCCAGCAGGCTAACAGAGCCTTTTATAGTTCATTCAATCCAGCGCTTCCAAAAGCAGAGGCTCTAAATACAGAATCAGATGTTTCACTTTAGGAACCGAACACAGATTTTCACTGAGTGTCTGAAAATGGAAAACCTGCTCCCTTTCTTTGGTTTCAATGCCCTCATTTTGAATGTGGGTGACTGGAGGCATCTAAACCGGGCTGACTCAGTAACACCTGCCAACCACAAAGGCCCTGTGAAGATTAGCTGGTGACTCTGCAACCTCCTGAAGATGAAACACACAGTATCCTCAGAGGATTTCTCATGTGGTCTAGCTCCCGTACGTGGCTTTGATGTGGAAAAGCTCCTATTACCAGTAGACAGACTTCCTTCAATTTAAATGCTGTATGGGAACCTTTTAGGTGACTACAGAGGACTCCACAAGACCCAATCCAGTTGTATTCTTGGTAGTACTATTGACCAGGAATCAGTCTGCTACAAAATAGCAGGGTTTGTAATTTGAAACAATTTAAATTAAGGAATCTCCTAGATGCCACAATAACTCAGAGTAACCCCAGCTTCCCTTTTCAGCTGGAATGCACACTCTTTTCTACGCCTCTAAAAAGAAAAATAAATACTCTTAAAAGCTGCTGTTAACATCAAACCCAGCCTTATTAAGCCAGGACAGTGGACTGCATATGAACTAATGCTTTGGCACATCCAGGAAACTTTTTACTTTCCATAGCTGAACCATGTTAGAAGCCTACTATTTACTCTGTTATCAAAGATAATAGTTAATATTTTATTGATCCTGCTGTAGCAATGTAATACTGATCAGAATAGAGCCCACCTGGTAACGACTGCTTTGTTGCCAGCCAAACTGCATATTTTCTATAAAAACCAGTTTTATTCTAAGCAGCACAACAAATTCTCAGACTTCCAACTCTGCTACTTTTGGGGTTTTCTGTAGAGAACGTGTTTAGCTGGAACATCTGACACTAGGCAGCAATGCATATACTAACATCTGGGTTGGTCACACCAGTGCTGGTTGTCTCAATGTAAACGTTTACCTTCTCAGTCAAAAAACAGTTGACGCTGATGTTTCAACCAAAACGTGTCAACCGAAAGTGGCTGACACATTTCAACAGAAATGAGAAATCATTTAATATTGATACTGGAGCCCTCCAGATAGCAGGAACAAACACGTAAGTATCAAAGGCAAGTGCATCTCCTGAAGGAGAAGTAATGCAAGAATCCAACGATCTACAAAGATCTACCTCAAAAAAGAGAACAGTTTGCATCTGCAAAAGCAGCAGGTTCCTAAAAATGTCCTAAAGACATACATAAATGTTTAAGGCCTAATAAGGTCCTCAAGGCACAGGATTTCCTTATAGATGTTTACTGTAATGCCTTTTAGTGATCAACGTTAATGTAAAAGACTGAGCTCTGGTTTATTTCATGTTTTACACTCCTAATACAAAAAAAACCCCACCAACCCAACAAAAAAGTGTTATGTTTTCATTTGTCAATTCTTTTTTTTTTTTTTTTTGAGCCTTCTATGTTTCTTTATTAAGGAAACAAATGGCTTGGAAGCAGAAATAAATAAGATGCATCACGATCTCTTTCATATACTAGAGATTCACCTCTTTGCTGTACTAAATCTTCACACATGATGGAAGAACTCATGAGGTTAAGATCTCATAAATCTAAATGATAAACAACTCTTTCATCATATTGCTTCAAAGCTACTTGGCGTTGGGCGGTGCTATGGTTTTCTCTTTTCCCCTCTCTTTCTTTTTTCCCCACTCTGAACACTCATTTCTGTAGGAACTCTGACAAAACTGTAAATTTCTTCTGCCTGCTCACCCAACCCAAGTTAGAAGTTTACATTTCTCCCTTTTTTCTCCATTTTTCTCTTGTTTCTTGTGTTTTTCAGCTTACAAAGAACAAATCTGTTTTCCAGCAAGACCAGAGAAGTACAGCTATGATCATCTGAGATCCCTTAAATTACTAAATGGAAATAAGGGGAACAGCAAACAACCCAACAGACCCACTTTAAGTGGTAGAAAAGGTCAAGATTTTGCCTCTCACATTTCAAGTGCTTTTCCTAAGCACTGCTTTCTGTATTCTCAAAGTGGCAAAACCAGCAGCAAATCAATTCTGCAAACAATGCCACAGTCCACGCACGACTCTGGCCTTCAAAATTTGGCTGTTTCATTTTGGAAGTATCAAAGCAAACAGCTTAAGTCTTTAAAAAAACTTGTTTAGACTTGTTATGAGGTCAGAACTAGTAAGGAATTAAATGATCCATAAAAACAAGACAGGGACAAATGAGTTTAAGTAAAAAAGTTCCCTTCAATTTCTGCAACTAAATAAACACCTTACTTCCTAATGATTTCAATATGGATGAGCATTCCCACAATATTGCACCATCATGGGAAGTAACTCTTCTCTACAAGAAGTAAGGTTTTTGTATCTGTTAAGCAAGATACTGTATGGCCTAGTTCCATGCCTGGTAGCGAAGTACTTGCCCTCCCATGCCCCCACTCCATCCACACCCCTGTGCAGATGGCACAGGATGCGCTGAGTAAGTTTGGAAGACAGGCAAGTTTAGCAACTGGAAAAACATGTGCATTCTGCAGAACTGGAATTGGAAGAAATAAACACAGATGTGTATTCACTGCAATGTGGAGAGCAGTCCGTCCTTCTGCTACCTCTCTCCTCCCCTGTAAAGTGTAAGGGAACAGAAAGCTGGCTTGAATATCCCCTCTGCTCGAAGGGTTCTCCATTTCCAAGTGGTGCAAAAAGCACTCTATTGCCCAATATGATCTTTCCCAGCATTAGGGAAATTTTCAAGGGTCCTCTCCGCCGACAGTCCTCAGGGAGCAGAAGAGGCCACAGGCATCCATTACTAGGCAGCATAACTCAGAGAAGGAGTGGCTGCCCTTTGATAAACGTTACTTACATCAGCTGTGCACTGTTGCTGTTGAGATAGCTCTGTAACTCCTCCAGATCTGTCCTTACATACCCCAAGGACATACCATCACAGAAATAAATCTTTATTGATGTGGTATGCCAAGGAAATGGAACTGTGAGAACTCCACACACGCATACTTGGGTTCACACCAATGCCTTTCGTAGACAGACAGTGCTCTTCTGTTTTGCTTTCCTAAGGCAGGCTCCAGCATGAAAAGCAGATCTGTGACTATGCAGATTCACTGGCCCCAACGCCATCTTTAGTTAAGGAGCTGTGGGAAGCTGGGTGTCACAGAGTAGCTCCTCTAAGAGCTGATAGAAATAAGAACTCATGCCAAGTTACCACATCTTAATGCAGGCAGAAAAAAGGATTAAGACTTAACAAACCCTTGCAATATAATTGACAAGTCTCATGATATTTTCTGTGTTTCCTGTGAAAGCACCAAGTACCTCCAGAAACTGCTTCCATGAAAAAAGAAAAGCAAATTAAAAAAGGATAAAACATGTCTTGTTTGACACAGACTAAAATGAGGATAAGAAGCTTGTAATAGGGATTGCACACTGAAAGACATGAATACCAGCAGAAAAATTAAGTAGCTCTTATGGCTTTTCAAAGTTTAACAGTTGTCCTCACTACATTGCAAGACCTGACTCATGGCAAAAAGCGAACAACAGATGACATCACCAGCAATATTTTAATGTAGACTCACTGCTGCTTGGCTGGGCTGCTGCTTTTTATTCCTTTTGGGCCTTAATTTTGTAAAGTGTTCCAGTTTTCTCCCTTCTTCTGATGGCAGCTCTGAAATGAATCCAGAAGTTCGTTTGTCCGGCCTGCTGGAAGGAAATGGTGGGTCTTCTATATGGATAGGTACTTCTTCCAGTGCTTTATCTAGATCAAATTCCATTTCTAAGAGAAATCAAAACTTTCTAATTAGACTTAACATGCTATTTAAAACAAAAGTCAATGCCATTCCTCTTTTGTGGTAAATACTTATAAACACATTTCAAGAACTGAGCCACAACAATTCTGTGAGCAGACAGAAAACTGTGAGAAAATACTTACTACCAAACATGCTAGAAGCATCACAAAACAAAGCAACCAGTGTGGGCCTCAAATGCAATCCAGAGGGAGGGAGAGTCACCTGTGCTTTTTGATCAAGAACTACCTAGAAGAGTCTTAGGCAAGCAAAGACGCAAAAAGGTTTTAAGAAACTCTCACTTACCAAAAGCTCTGGACACTGGCCGGAGCATTCTACTGTGGATGCTTTTCCTTTTTGATTTAGGAGTCATCTACCAACATAAAATAAAACAAAAATTACTTTAGCAGACAGACAAAGAACACTTTTTCCTTTCTATCCAACAAATCGGTTCTTCAAGCCTATGTATCATTTCAAGATCTGATTGGATTTAACCCCATAAGGGAATGGGTTTTTTTCCTCCCCTTCTCAAACATTCAGAACTTTTTCTAAATTGACATTTTGTTCAACTGACTTTGAACAGAAGCAGGGAGGTAGTTTATTCTTCCCATTAAAACTGTAGGCTGTACACAGGAAGATTATTTGAATTGTCTGAGCATTAACTCATTGATCCCCAACTGTAAAACAATGGAACTACTAAACCCTCACCTCTGCATTTGAGATCATGAGGCACAAAAAACTTAATTACTGTGTCCAGTACTGCAGAGTTAATGACGATACCAAGGATAGTCTCCCCCTTGTTCTGGCTTTTATTTTTGATACAAAATACACTTCCTCAGTTCATTTGTTAGTGACACACTACTGGGAATGATTAAAATTCAGGTATTTATGCCTCTGGACGCCATCACACAGCTCACCAAACTTCCCTAGGAAAATGCAGTCTCGGAGCACACAGCCTTTCTCCAAAAAGCAAAAATACCGTGCCAGTGTTAGCAGTATGTCCAGCAAACACATGACTTCCCCAGACTTTGTGTATGCTGAGAGTAGGTGGAAAGTTACCTTGGCATACATTCAACATAGTGAAAGTTACGCACTATTATTCTCTCATCTTCACATTCCCAGAAAAAAGGAGCACATTGCCTTAAGAGCACAAATACCCAGACTTGAGACCTGAGGTTGTTATTTCTGGAATAAAGTTGCCCTTATTTTCTTGCCTGAACTCTTCTGAAAGTTTGCATGGCGAGAAAGACAGTTTTGCTATGGGAAATGCATGTGTCACCAGTTCAGAACCTCTCAACATAGCTCAGCATTGTAAGACTTTTAAACAAAAAGAAGACTTGCAGGTTTTCTAAAGAGTTAATTTAAAATGATTCAGTTTCTGCAAGGATGGACTCCTGTGGTAGAGTCATACATGCTGGTTTTAGTGACATCCATATAATTCCATTTACCTGCTAGTTTTGAAGCCTAGTGGCATCAAATCTGGAGTGTCAGTCAGGAAGCTGTTATGGCTCACAACTCATTAAAAGAATTGTTAATCAAGTTTAGTAGTATCAATTTTCTATAAGCCAGAAAAGACATAGTTGGCATTGACATTTCAGACAAATCATGAATTGTTTAAGGTAAACATTGGCTAGTTTTTATGCATGGGAAGTTCAGTGCAGAGACTGACACTGAGTTCATATTCCCATCCAAAGTAGTCAGGAGGATTATTATGCCACTATTCACATGCCTAGGGTTATGACGGATTTTCATAACAGGAAAGTTATTACCCGTCTACTCAAGACCAGAAAAGGACTTCCAGACTACAGAGCAGGCAGTGATAGCACTGTCTGGGCAACAGAGCTCTGTTTTTATGGCCCTGCACATCGCTGGGAAAAAAAGATACCTTCAGTTGTTGCAGGTTTACATGTCCACATTTGACAAGCAGCAGTAAATAATACAACAGTTTCAAGACCAGCCAGGAAATAGCTTGCCGCCTGAGCAGACTTACCCTGAAACTAATGAGCAGGCATCAAAAGGTCAGACATGACTTTCAGAGTTACCAATAAATTAAATGCAATGGATTTGATGGCAAGTGGCTGGAGAGGTGCTGAACTTTTTCAGCCAAAATTGCAGTGGACTGTGCAACGGGTAGGCAGCTGGGCAGCCTCTGATCTGCATGCCTTGAGAGCTGCCAATCCATCACCCAAACCTGAAACAACCAAAAGGCATCCGCACCTCACGTAAGGAAGAGTTGAAGCAGCTCAGCATCTGGGGTACAGCAATTAGGAGTCACTAGCAGTAGTTCCCTCGTTTTATTTCCAGCCGCATCCCATTTCTCTTGTTAATGTGTATTTGCATGCATTTTGTTCTGCTTGCCACTTTTTTGGTGGTGTGACTGGAAATTAGAGCTAGTAGGATAATGCAGCAACTCATGCACTAAAGATCAGAAAGGAGAACAGAAATCAAGGCTGACGGGAGACCTCCGATCACTCAGTAACTTCACAGCCACGGCCAGTGTTCAGAGTGCTCCTGGATGAACACGGACAAGCTGAGAGCTGCATCGGCCCAGGGCACCAATGCAAACCAGTATGGGGCAAGTTTTGAGGTTCCTGTGCAGGGACTTAAATGCTCCAAGACATCCCTGACAGCCAGGAACAGAATGATTTCATCTTCTTTCCCAGGCAAGAAGGTGCCCCCAGATGACCCTGCAGAGCTTGTGCTGATGACCATAAGCCAGTCTCTGGATCATTGCTATAACTTACTGTCAGCTTGGCATGATCCATCAGCAGCTTGGTTGCTAGGGATAAAGGCAGAGGGATAGAGATGCCTCCCATTTGCTTTAACAGCATGAGTAACAGCTATACGTACACTTTTATTTGAAAACCTTCTGTTTTCTAGCCTGTTTAGGAAGTGCACAGATGAAAGGCTTCTTGCCAAGTGAACTTTCTACATCACACACAGAGCAAAATGGGTCAAAGCATTAATTTAAATAGGCCAGTGTGCTCTTTTTACAAAATATTAGACTTAATCTCAGCTTAATATCTCAGCCACCATACAGTATGCTACAACAGCAGAGCACATGTCATTACCAGAGGAGATATCTGAACTCCTAGGGAAAGATCTCTGCCTCTCCCCAGCCTGAGCCCCATTTCCCATAGTTCATGGAAGCAGTTCAGGTTCAGCAGACGCGCGCCTTCTGCCTTCCCACCACCTCTGGCCACACAAGCACAGTGCAGCTCTTCTGCCTTATGTTTCACTCACGGCCTTTACAGGGAAATAGCTGTTAGTATCAACCTTCCCTCCTCCACTTCTCCCATATCTTCCAGGGACCTTCCATTCTAACAGACCACCTCCTGAACTTCTTTCTTGTTTTGCCTACTTTTCTGTGAGCACACTGTAAGCTGCCTGGCAGAACAGCTAAAAAGATTAATTGCATCTCTGGGTCTTGGGAGGTCCTCTTGGAAGTCTGCGTGCACCTATGCCACCAAGATCTCCGAAGATGGCTCCAAGAAAGTACCCCTCTGCAGTAGATGGAAGCCAGCACATCTTCATGCTCCCAAATAAGGGCTTATTTAGAGTTAGACACTCTCATGTGTCCAAGCTAACTTTAAACTCCCAGGACCTCTTCCCATGATCACTTTTCCAGATTTCTCCCTTCTGACTCCCTTCCTCACAAAACTATCTGAGCTCTCTTGAGTTTTCTTAAATTATATTACCAACTGTGGAAGAACACTAGTATCTTGGGAATTAAAAACAACAACAAAAATTGCTTTGTTTTGAGTGCTTTTAGCAACAGGGTCTGAGATACTCTACATTCCTTGATTATACAGATAATTGAAATTACTCTTAGTACTGAGGGATATGCTCATTTCCATGTTTTTCCTCTCCTCCTCCAAAGTAATTTATATTCAATCCTATTAGATATAAAGAAGCTTTGTGACCCTCCTGTCACTTCCCTTTCAAAAGATTTCAAACAAACTAATGAACAACTTCCCCCTCCCTCTTGAAACTCAGCTCCCTAACCAGTCTGCCTTCAACCCTCCTTCTTGCAAAATAATGTATGGGTTTTCAGCTTCGAGAATGCATTAAGGCCGACAGAACCAAAAGGTGAAAACAGCAGTCAAAAGCTCAAGGTGATTCAACTAGACAAAGAAAATACAACTGACCAAGCTGAGATAACCCAACATCTTGTCCACCCTAGTGGCAAGAAAACCCTATTTTACACCCATTTTTAAGCCCTTCTTTCATTAAGCTGGATGACACTTGAATATAAAACCAAATCAATAGATTTTCTTTCTGAGCAGTAACGTTTGTGCTCATACCTCCGACATCAGCGCTCTGCTTTGGTTTGGTCTTAAAGCCAAAGGATGCTTTAAATTCAGATGCTACACTAGCTGAACCTTTTTGTAAAATCCAATCTCATCCCTGAACTGCTGCTGCCTATTTCATTTGTAGGTGCAGATGGATGGCACTACAGTCTCCCAGGAGACTCACAAGGCAGTACAGAGGCAAATGGAGCACAAAAACGTAAACAAGTAGGCCAGAAACAGCAGAGCTAAAAAAATACTTACACTTGTACAGCAGAGAGTCTCCATGCAGCAAAAAAGAAAGAAAAAAGAATATGAATGGGGAAGACAAAGCAATAGCAGTTCTCAGGAAAGGAGGCAAAACCAGAAGTCACCAAAATAAAGAAAACTAAAGCCAAAACACTTAGAAGTCTTAGCAGGGAAGGTGACATGCAAGAATGAGGTAAAAATCCCTTGCATTTGGAGGTGCTATACACTTTGTGTTTCCAGAGGATAACCAGAGAAGGATGTGATCTCTCTTGTTTTATCTATGTTGGGACAAATTCAGGTTTTCAGATGTTTGTTTCCAATATATGGCACTCACCAATTGTGCCAACTTGCCACCTGCTGTCCCAATGTACTGTGTTTTTTCATTTTGCTGGCACCACTAGTGAGAAAAAAAATGTAATTCTGTCATTTCCTAGTCTGAAGGAAGCTTCTGAATTAAAAATCAGCAGTTTGTTGTGGAAAGCCAGAGAGTAAGGAAAGCAAAACAACGCTTCTCTTGAAAGAATGAAAAGGGATGCAAGTCTGTTCTCCTGATGTTTAAACCAACCTAATCCAAAGCAACAGTATTTCTCCCTCCCATAAGAAGGTTTACAGGCACAGACTTTCAAGCACTTTTGGCACATTAGAAGCATGCTATTCCATTAATAAAGCACTACCTTTCCTCTCCCTTTCAAACAATCAAAATAAAAAAAGAAAGCAGCACAGCCATCATATGAAATGAAGCAATGCCATATCCCATCTCTTGTGTGGCACATGACCAAACACGCTCCTCCTTAATTTAGAGTTTGGACAAACAATTATTAGAAGTGCAGTTTTGTCTTTAAGTTGAATGGGAACTGCTGCTATAACAACACTGCAGGTACTAGCAGAGTGTTCGCGGCAGAAGTCAATAGTCATGGTCTGGATTAAACTTCTCGGCAAGAAACTGCTGCATTTTTAAATGGATATTGCACTGGCATTTAATTATCAGCAGTGAAAACAGTCTGCACATAACATGAAGATTATTATTTAGTTGTTGAAAGGATATTAAGGTCAGTTTTTCATGCTTTGACATTTTCAACAATAACGATCCACTTCTCACGGTTCATACTTCTAAGCTTAACTGTAGCTAAAAGTTTTAAGTATATCATGGGCTATCTTTGAATAGCAAGAACAATGTTCTTGCACACAGCTCCACTCCCTTATTTTCCTACTGTCCTCAAGGGTTTTGTTTGTTTGGTGGGTTTTGTTTGTTTTTTTTTTAAATTTTCTTTTACCTTCAGAAACTTTGTCTTTATGCAGGAATTCTCAGCTAACAGTGATTCAGGCAAACCTCCTCACTACTCTCATTTTTGTATGGTACCCATACACACATACGCTCTTACTACATTTCCCTGCTGTAATCCATGTTGTCTCTTCTCTTGCCCATCTTCTATACTACCATTCACTAGGGCTGCTCTGAGATTGCTGGACAGACTGCAGAATCCATTGAGAAACATTTTGAAAACTGAAACCGTCTTAAAAATAAATCTCCAGCACACTTCAGAAATCAATCTGCAACATGGTTTCTCTTTCAGACAGCATTTGAGTTAGTACTCCAGTGTGTTCCACGTATTTAATGCATATGCAGGAAAATTATTTATATTATAGAAGCAGCTGGAAATGTGATTAGGACCAAAGTGCAAAGCAATACGTATATAACAGGAAGCAATCCCAGGATTTTGGGGGAGTTTACAGCCTACGGTCCTGATCCAGCAAGGGCTTATGGAAACTCCTACCTTCCACGCTTCAGTGATCTCACCTAAGTGAGAGTGACTACTGAGCTGCTTAAAAGTTAAAAGGTGCTAAACAGCTGGTGGGTGGGGGGTAAGGAAGGAGAAGGAGGAGAGGAAGGCACACAGCAGGCAACAGGTTAGACGAGGAAGCACCATTAAGCAAAGCGGAGACTACGGGACTTGCCTGAAGTCACCAAGGAATCTGGCTGCTCTGCAGGGAACCGAGTGCCAGTCTTCAGACCCCTGAAGTACTACAGACCACGAGGCCACCCAATTCCTCCCTTTGTTTGCCCTCAGCATAACTGCAAAATTAAGTGGTCCGCCTCCCAGCGTACACAGGTCACTGCTGAAGACAAAATACCAACCCACAACCAAAAATCCCAACCAAATTCGACCCAAACAAAACCAGATATTGGATCGGGGAGTCATAATGACATGTCAACTGGGAACGAGCCGTCAGAAAAAGTATTTTCAAGGATTCTTCCAGAACATTTTAAACTAGTGCTAAATTGTTTCAGCTATCTGTATTTTGTGGGGTATGCCTTTTTAGGAAAGAGGCATAAGAAAACAAGGCATTTTATCACAAGTCCTGCTGTTTTCTTTTGCTGTAAGGAGTCCTGACCTGTAAAGCTGCCACGACACCATTTCAGTCAATTGACATTTCCCATGCTCCTTCTAGTCTCCTACCTACCTTTGACAGAGATGTCACATGTCTTTTTTCTCATTAAAAAAAAAGAAAAAAAGAAAAAAACCCCAAACTTTTAGGTATTCTTTATAAATTAGAACAGTAAACTGACCAACTTTACTTTTTTGCAGATGAATCTTTGGACACGCAAGTGTCTCACCATCTGTACAGAAAGCCTTGAAACTAGAGAGTTGCTATTGCTTACTTCAACTACGAAGATTTTATAACAAGATTTCCAGGGTAAAACCCTCAGCAGGGTTTGCAGAAATTTAGCTATGTACTTCCTACCAGCAGCGACAGTAACCTCAATCACCGTCCTTAGAATCTTCCCCTCGAGTACCATTGTCCTTGGAAAGTTAAATGCAATACTAAAATCCATGACACCTAATGGAGTATTTTACAAGAGACAGGAGAGCAAAGCCACTGACACATCATTTAGAAACCAAGGCCAAGCTGTGATAGGCAGCTATTTGTTGATACAGCTATCCTGTATGTGGCGGCTACACATTTTTACACCAGCAGAGGATCTAGTCCTGACCTTATATTTCAGAGTTCTGTCCTCTATATAGAAATACTACATATAAATATAGATATTGTAATAAATATGGCATACAAATAATCCATATGTGAATTTAAAGCGCGTATGTTTATTTCCTTCCCTTCCTCAAGAGTTGAATTTCTAGAAAACAAGCTGTGGTTCAGAATTAATTCAATTAGTCTCATCTAAATCAGCCTGACCTTTAGAATTACTTTGTACAGCAACATCTTCTGAAAGAAAAGGAGTAGCACTGCAGTAAGATAAGCTCAATAGATTTGCCCTTGAGCTTGTTTCATTTTACCAGCCAAGGAACCTTTGCTCTTCTACTTGCTGAGATGTGGCTCACGTACTCGGTGATATTTCACCAAGTATTTCAACAAATTCTTTCAGTTAATAATTCTGCACTTGCGTCTCTCAAGTCATGTAGAATTCCCGCCGATAAATATCCCTGCATATAAATATCCAAAGTTTTATTGTGACGAGTAAACAAACAGATGCATGAATTAAACTGAGCAGTTCCTAAAACTATTAAACTGAATCTTTTACTTCATGTTCTGAATGAGTATCCTGCAAGGAACTTTGCGTGCAACTACCACCTGCAAGAGAAAAAGCAATTCTCCATATCATCAGTTCTGTTTTCTACTTGCTCATGAAAAGGCTAGCAGCATCTTCTACAACCAATTTATTTTAGTTAAAAACTAAGTGTAGAACAGAGAGCTGCTGCAGGTCAGATGGCACAAACTATCCCTTTAAGCCACCACAACCTGCTTGCTTGTGGTTGTTCATTACTTTCAGATGGCAAACGCTGATGTAAACATTACTTTGTTCATGACCTAAACTTCCATACAGTAAGAAGAAAAAGCTCTTAACCTTAGCAAATATGGAAGGGTGGAGAGATATTTAAGATATTTTTAGTTCTGTAAAGACTGCTCCCATATATATCAGGTGTCCTGGGCAACAACATCACTAAAGCAAGTTTGAGGCAAGGTACTCCTGAATGGAAGTGTTCAAGGTCAGGTGGGATGGGGCTTTGAGCAACTTGATCTAGTGAAAGATGTTCCTGCCCGTGGCAGGGGGGTGGACTAGGTGATCTTTAAAGGTCCCTTCCAACCAAACCCTTCTATGATTTTATGAACAGGATCTATTGTATCTGCCTGCCCTACAGCTTCCCAGGACTGAGAACCAACACAACTTCTGCATCTCTCCTTTCTTCTGACAACCTGAAGTGAACAGCTACCAAAAGGGTGAGCAGTCATTTGGGCAAAACCCACCAGTCATCTTCCCACCATCGTTAAATGCTTTGGGGGCAGATGATGCATCATTTGCACGGAAGCAGTGACATTTCAAAGGAGAAATGCTACAGGGAGACTCACCACAGTGAATCAGATTCAGTTTGCCCTGGATGGGGAAGTGGACTAGTAGCCTCCCTGCTTAGAATTATGATGGGAGGTTAGAACTTGAAAACCCAGGCTTACTTGAGCTGCTGCTCTTTTCTCATTGAAGTTTGTTTCAGAGATCTTTCCAGCACACACAGTAAATCTTTATACCCCTCAGACACTTTGAGATATACTTTGTGAACTCAAACATTAAAAAACCCCCACAACCAAACCTTCTGAATTTTAAGTCCTGCCAGGAAGTACTGTATCAAGATACCGCCCTGTTAAAACCAGGAGATATCTTGATAAGCGACTAGCAAATAGTCTAAGAGCCCATATGGGTAACAGAAATACTTGAGTAGAGTCTTTGATTTTTTTCTCTAAGCCAAACTGATCGAAAGGGTCAATCGTAATTACCTAAGAGAGGGTGGCAAAACTCAAAGGTAGGTCTATGGAATGCCAGCACCTAAGTGTGATACACGATTCAAATAACGCTGCTTGGTCATACTGTCATGGGGCAGAACATGAGCCTAGGAAGGCCAGAAATACCACGACAGAAGAGGAAGATGCTTACCCTTCAAAGCAGGACTGCTCACCTGCAAGCGTGGAATTAAGTGCTGGCTAGCAAGAAGGCACTGGATTCTGCAATTTCTCAGAGAGTATGGACGCAAACTTCCCCGGGAGTATCTAAATACCATGATATTGGAAATGACCCACAGCTAAAAAGTACAGGATGAAAAGAGGTTCTGATAAACTTTGAATGAAACTACCCTGACTTTTCAATCACTTTGTCTTTCTATCCTGCTCATTCCCTTCAGTTTTAACACCTGCTTACTTGAAGGTTTTTTTCACCAGTTTAAATGCTTTTGGTTTCAGATCAGTATTCCAATCCTGTGACTACTGACCTCAAAAATTCACAGTAATTTGATCTCTACTCGCATGAAGAAAGAACTCACTGCAGAGATACACCCACCACTTTGCAATGAGGCTTTAGCTGACCTGAGTAACATCAGAAGAATCTATTTACCTCTGAGTTCTCCTCTAGTCTGAGAGAGACGTTTTGAAAGGAAGCCTGGTAAATTTGTGAATAGGATTGTGTGATGCAGTTGTCAGTGATGGCAGGGATGAGATTTGATGACTTGAAAGCTGTCTTCCAGCTTTTTGGCACTAGGTACTCTTGACTTCATTTATTTATTTATTTAAAAGTTTCTATTCCAGTAACACAGCTCATCCTAACCTCCTTTTCCTTGACAAAATATAGGAAAATCTAATGGTACTCTATAACTGCCTGCCCTAACACAGACTTCCTCTCCCCTCCTCCTGTGAGCAGCTATTCTTCATCCCTGCAATATAAGGTATCAATTTTGCAGAGCAAAAAAATCACAAGCCTCCTGTTCTTCTGGGTGAAGCGAGAACCATGAAGCGCTCTTAGTGGGACAGACTTCTGCATGTGCTATTTTCAGTAGGCTTTCCAGATTTCAGAATAAACAAGACTCCCCCATATAACACAGATAAGTAACTCATGCCAGGTTATTTATTTGAGACGCTGGAAGAATCAAAAGCAGCAGAAAGGATCATGCAACCTATAGAGAAAATTCCTCAACTACTTGAGAAGGTCAACTTGCCAGATATTAATTGAATCAAGAAGCATTATGGCTACAGACAGATGTGTGTTACAAACAGCACTGTTAAAGGTTATTCTCATGCTATTTGCTGTTGGCCCTCTGCCAAAGGTTATAGAGTCTATATTTTGGCAAGAACTCCTCCAAAGGACCTCTTGCTAATTTGCCACGGGAAATAATGAGCAGGTTCTTAGAAACAGAGACTGTAGAAAGATTAATTCTGTATCTATTTGTGCTGAACATCAACTGACTCCACAGCTCTGCTTGCAAAAGGGATCACCCACGTGCCCCCTGATCCAGCCCGTGCACAGGGGCTTTGTCCTCATAACCCGTGAACTTCTTCTGAAATAAGTGAGCCCTTGGGTGATCCCTGCTGCTGGCTGGCAAGGCAAGCAAATCCAGGTGGCCCAGATAGTCACACCTCTCACCAAGTGGTGGATGGGTGCCCACCAGCAGGCTACAGCCTGCAACAGCCAGCTGGTGCCTGCTGAGATGACTCTGCCTTCAGCCTAGGCAATCAAATTCTTGCTAGCAGAGTGGCAAATGGTGGGACTCAGCAGCCGGGGCTGACGCTACCTATAGACTGCACAGCTACATATTCGAGACCTTTCTGTCTGCCACAGACTAACTTCTTAGCAGTGATCTCTCTCAAAACCACTGCAGGGCAGTTAAACTCTCAGGACCAGCATTTCAGTGGGTGCTTTGTTACTGAACTCTCCTTTCAATGTGGCTTTTTCACGACAGGTGAAGTAAAATGATGGAAACTCAGGATCAGTAAGACAACTACTGCCACAAAGGATTTAACCACACACCCTCCTCTCCACCCCAAATACAAGTCTGGGTCTACCAAGGTAAAACAAATCATCAGTGTTATGCAAAGACAAGCTCCTGATACAGAAGTGCTACAGAAGTGCCACCATGCAAACAGAATACCCAGCAGCTGCACTTCACAATTCTCGGTTTAACCTAAGCAGAAAACAGTCTCCAATTTTACACTGCTTTTTTTCTAACCAAGCATGCAGTGCTGTTACTAGAAGCAGTTTATCACATTCTTCGTTTACTTCATATTGTGCCAATAATGTACCCTAGATTATGAGAAACAGCTTTGAACTCTGCCTAAGGAATCTCAGTTGGTTTAAGAAAAACATACTATATATCAATTACCCATCACCTCCTTCTACTCAGAGACCAAGAAAAAGGCACTGAAAGCCAGGTTTCTTTTAAAGCATTTCAGCTGGGAACATAGAGCCTCTCATGAGCCTGAAAGAGACTGTAGCCCATAGTCTATACATGTAACAATCATTGAATAAACACAGATAAGGACCTCTAAGGGCAGTTGAGAATGCTGCAAAACTATATATAAAGGAACCCAGGAAAAGATAGGTAACAAATATTCACAATTAAAATTAATGTAATCACAATACTAATGGTGAGGCTAACATATAAACACGCAACTTGCACAGAAACAATACATTCACAGGTTCTGCAAAATTATCACACCTTTGTCCCCCACTTTCTCAGCCACAGCACTGCAAGCCTAGGGAAGGGCTTTGGGAGCACGCGGGCACGGTGCTCTGCCCCTCCTGGTGATGTTCTCATAAACTGTCCTCATTCGGGGCGAGTCAGAAATATTACTGGACTCCCACTGAAGTAGATTTGCTCATATGTCTGTGATGGAGCCTTTTCAGAAGCCAAGAACACTCTCACATACCATAATGCCAATTCTTAGCTTCCCACAGACTGCTGTATTTACTACACATCAAAAGCCTATTTCTGCTAATGCATACAGGAGAGAAACTCAAGTGTCACAATCGATTTAATCCGGAATTCATCCAGGCTGCTGCCTTTGCTGTCATCCCTGCCTGCTTGTTCCTGCCGCTCAGGATTTGTTTTGTGAACTCAACCAGAGGACTAGTCAGTCTGTAAACTAACCTGGGAGAGAAATCCTCTGTAAAAAGCTTAATTTTCAGCTGAATCAATTCCCACACCCAGTTTGTCGTGAGGCTGTGTGAACACCAGCACAAGTGTGAGGGTGTGGGCAGGAAAGCATGCGCTGTGTACGGGGAAAGTGGAAATGCTCTTTTCAGCAAGACCAATGATTTTTGCTGGATTAAGCCAGTCGCAGAGCTAGAGCTTTATTTATAGCACAGGAGAACACACAGAGTCCAAGAGGAACTGGGGTTTTATTGCAGTAGGTGTTCAGTCTTTCATCCAAAAAGCTGACTATCTCTGCCTGAGACAATTCTGCTGCAGGTAAACAGAGAGCAACAAGAATCAGATGTGGTAGTATGTCAGGGCACACCAGAGAATCTCTACTTTATTTTTTCTCCCTACAGTATCAGTGCACATGTACATGAGTCTGTAGCATAATTTTCTCCTTCCTCCAGTGAAAGTAACTGAAGGGGTTTCTCTTGTTTTAATTCTAATTTGTTCTGGATGAGGGACTGGGGAGAGAAAATCTTTCAGGTGTTGTTTTAGGAGTTTTCTTTTTTTAAAAAAAATAAATTTAATCCTGCTGTGGTGAGTGCAATTTCTCCCTTTTCTCTGAAAAAACTGAGGTCCATACACTCTCTGTCTTTCAGAACCCACACGTTCATAAGTCTTCACCTGGATACTGGACTAATCTGCTAAATTTTTGACAATAGTTAGTTAGTACATTTCCAGGAAAAAACATACACCACCAATCTGCAAGTGTTCTGCTACTTCTGCAAATTTTCTCGTCTACTGTACAGGTAAAATCTATTGTTCAATAAAGACTAAAACATTAATATATTGCTCATGGGATTTTTTTTTTTTAATCTTTCCTCCATTAAAGTCATAGAACCATCTTTATGGTTAAAATTAGAAATAGATGAGAAATGGCTAAAATACAATATTCATCACAGGCAGTCCTCTTCTATTAGCTACAAGCATTTTCGCAAACACATAATTTACCATCCAAGCATTTCAATCTTACTCTGAAATGCTTTAAAGAAGATTTACAAGCATACTTGTGTATTACAACCTACAATTCCTTTACATGTTTCAAACTATTTCCTATCATGCCTCTTCATAATGCAAATAACCTCTTCTGTGCTCTAAAAACAATACTTATCCTGGCTGTATGCTTGTTACTACCTATAGTAATAAAATTTTATTGCTGAAATGGACATTTTAAAGATGAGTACACTAATTTCTAGTAAAAAAGCTATTTCTCTCAAAACTTTTATTTAAATAGTGGCTCAACTCTGGTGATCTCCGTTTAGTATTCTGGAAGCCAAACTAACATTCAAATAGATTAAAAAAAAAAGCTTTAGAACATAACTCTTAAACATAATTTAACAAAGCTCCTTTACCTTTTGGTGGGGAGTTGAGCACTATTTAATTCTCTTACTTCTGTAAAGAACTAATCACTATGAAAGAATAAAGTACAACTAAAAGCATTATGCAAAATTAAACCAGTTGGCATCTACCTACACAATTACAGATACCAAGATACATGATACTCAATCTCAGTAAAAAAGGGTGCTTTATGTAGTTTTAAAATGTATGCATTAGTTTGAAATGTGACTCTTGTCATATATGCACAGAAAAATTTAGAGAAACCACACTGTTTTATGAAGTTAATTCATGACTGAGTCTAAGCCCTGAAAAGCGGGCCATGGTTTTTCCTTTAATCTGAGAATAGTAAGTAATTTTCTGCATAAAGATTTTCTTTCCATCTTACTTGCATGCTACTTTTATTACCATCAATGCAGCTCTAATTAAATGTAGACAACTAAGCTGTAGATTAGGGAAGCATCAATTTACTGTACTGCAGCTCAGGGAGATCAGGAACTCTCAGACCCACAACGTTCCAGCTATCACGTCCTATGCCGGACCACTCAATCGCTCCTAGCGTTCTTCAGAACTCATATAATAGACCAGCAAATTCTGGTATGACTGATGAATTTTTCATATTATAGACTCTCAGGCCACTGTTAAAGGGGAATGAGAATCATATCCTAAGTAGAAGCTAATAAGCTTTAACTGCACAGTCTGGTATTTAGTAAGTCCTAATTCTGACAACAAAAAATACTAGAAATAAAATTTAAAAATCTGTTTTTCAGTGACGAATTTCATGGGCCTATTTGTGATATTTCATTCTGTCTTGTCTGTGGTGTTTATACGTATCAAACTTCGAAGTGGATGGATGGCAACTCTCTACTCTGGCAGAAAAATCCTCCCAGCCACAGCCACTCTGCACCCTGCTTGAGAATACGTGGGCAGGCTGTGAAACACACCACTGCCTGTTTGTTTGCTCCATCACTGGAGGTTTCGGATCCCTGTGCTGCCAGTCCAAGTTTTATAAACAAACCTTCCTGTCTTCCACTTTCAATCCACGTATAAGAACAAATAGCTCATAAGCATTTTATTACAAATACATTTACCTCACTCATAGTCATTCACCTAGCTTCAGTGCTATATAATCTATCTGTAAGCATACAGTCAAAACTGAACCTGGATCCAGTTTTTCCCCATGTTGTTCAAATACAGCTTCAAGGGAGGCTGGTGAATAACAACACATTGTTGTACCCATTGCCTCAGCCAGAATATTGATCCTGCAGAAAACAAGAGCGAAGAGAACAGGCCTGCTGAAATAGTGTGTTTGTCAAATTAATCCAGTTTTGCAAATGGAAAAAAAGCAGCTCCCCCCAAAACGGTAGTCCAAGCTCAGTCCCTCTCCTATAAGACCAAAATCTCTTCTTCCCCAGACATCTTGACAACTAGCTGGAGCAAACTGATAGACAGAGCTTAGAATAGGTGAGTTTTTGCTGGCACCCCAGCAACATGATCAGCCTCATCCCACGTTCCATATTCTTTCGGCAATAGGAGATTAGGCTCCCAAACATGCACACCACCAAGCTGCAATTCAAGGCTTCAGGTTCAAAGTTTGCAGAATACACAGCCAGGTGCATCATCTACTCTCAAGGTTCAGATCTGTTTTATCATCACGCTTCATAATGCTTAGGAATTTCCAATGGCTAAACAAGGCATCATTCCGGACTAATGCCATTTTGGAAGTTGGATCTAAATAGCTATTTCTCATTTAAGATTAAAAATAATCAAAGAAAATTAGGTTCATAATTATAGTTCATAAAGAACCATATGCTTCTCCTAGTAAAATCTTTCATCAACATATCCGTTTCCTGCACTGACCAGCTCACAAAGCATTCACTGATGCCCCTTTCAGAAGGTTCCTCATTTCCACATAAATATCTGTATGACACTCAAAAGCTGCCACAAATCAGGTTAATTTTTCCAAGACAGTATGTAAAATCCATAGGATTTTCCCACAACTAAACTACATCACTTGGAAAGCACTATCTTTGAAGTTACTAACTCCAACCAGAAGATGCAAGAAGTCCATTCTTGAGATGCTTTTAGTTGCAAAAAACTCGGTAAGAACAATAGCTCAGTAAAAATCCCCCTATTACTCAGCCTCTTGGGGCTATCTATTTACCTATATATTTTTACAACAGCAACCAATATCACTTGCACCCAAGATGCAAAAAGCAGTCTTAAAATCTTAAAAATGGATTACAGTTTTTAGTAAGTGGATTCTTTAGCACTGACTACGATTACCGCCTCGTGTTTATTTGATGCTTCATTCTTTTCAGAAATTAGATATTGATGAGAATCTGGGTCACAAAGGTATTTGAATCTCTGTGCAAGATGAGGGGAACGAGAGGAATGAAGAGACATATCAACACTTCTGAAGATAAGTACAGTTAGCATCTAATGCATCTTTTAAAGAGTGTAAGCATCATCACATTTCCATTATTTTAATATGACCAAAGTGAAAGATAACAGCACAGCGATATGATCCTTTCATATAACCATGGTGATATGAAAGAAAGACAGGAGCTATTTTTTGTATTTCCAGTATTATTATTCTTAACATGCTGCAAGAATAAATTTAAAGGGGGAGGGTGGGGTGTCAAAATGAGCACTTAGCTTATTTTTCTATATATGAAGCCAGCATGCAAAAACTAACTTAGAGGTACAGTGTTCAGATGCCACATATTTTACTGGCATGTCTCTCTCCCATAGGATTTAGGGCTCAGAATGATTACTGAATGTTGGCTACAGAAAGCTTCTAGAACTTGACAGTATCAGCAATGAGCCAGATGATGCCATCAACAACCACATGCTTCACAGGAATTTGTGATGTTCAGACAAATATTGCATCTAATCAAATCCTGGTGAAGAAGGAGATTCAGGAGGGAGAGAGAACTATTTTAAGCTGGTATTTCCAATAAGGGTGTGTTTTTGTTTTATAGCTAAGTGAGACCAACAGATAGCTGCTGCAGAAAGGAGCAACCCTGCTGCTCCTTCTCTTGAGCTATACTTGGCTGACTCTGCAGTTCGTCTGTTCAGGGAGCTGAACCAACAAAACTTCTTCTACAAAAAGATGCAATCAATTGTTCTGCCCGTTTTGCTTCCTGTGAAAGCACACGGCCAATGGAGCCAGGTAGGAGGGCAGAGGAGAAAGCCCATCCCTCGCAGCAGTGACCCCCTATTAGACTAAGTTGTAATAGAGAAGTGCTCCCCGAAGTTCCTGTCCACTGAGAGTTCCTCAACAGACCGAGCTGGGTGGAGGGGAATTTGAGGTTGAAAACAGTTAGCAACCCATTTATTTGTAATTCTGTGGATTTACATCTCAAAGAATCATGAAATGGCACAGAGTCATCTTTACAACAAAAGTCACACGTGGGATTTTATAAGGCGCTTCGGTGATTTATGTTCAGCATTTTTACTGCATCTCACACTCCTAACTCAATTACTTTTGAAAAGCTTGCCCTCTAGGATCACTTGCAGCCCAGTCTCAAGGTTTTAAGACTTCTTCCATACATTTAAAAGCTAATTTTAAAAAAAAAAAAAAAAAAAACATCAACTTCTGTTCATGGTCAATAATATAACTTCCAGGCAGAAGCATTTTTTGTTCAGAGGAATCCACGTCAAGTAGAATGAAGACAAAGACAGAAAGCAGCATGTTGTCAAAGGATAGCATGGTCAAACTTATTACTGCAACTGAACCTCTGTGAAACTGTGGCCGATGGAAGAGACGTTTATTGTATTAGCTTGATTGTAGCAATCTATGCAAGGCGAGAGCCCTTGAATAGGTACGAGGAAAGCATATGTGAAGAAAAGGGAAAAGCTCTTCCTTTGCCAAACAGCAATATGCAACTCAGACAAAACATTAACAAGCTAACATTTATTTTTTCTATTTTCTCTAGAAGCCAATTCCTAATTTCAGGTTGCCGATACCATGAAATTGCCAAATGACATTTTGAAAAACGTTTTTCTTCCAGTTATTTGCACGCTTAACCATATGGGCTGAGGAATGTGTCTTACCATACAAGTGTCCAGATCCTCCAAACGTTCTATCTCTGTCAGCTCCTCAACTGTGATGATAGAGCGTTTAGCTGGTTTTTCTTCAGCTAACTCAATTTCCAGTGATTCCTGCTGTGGAAGTGGTTTGCCACGTCTGGTCAAATGGTCAGCCTGGTGGCAAGGATAAAGACAGGAGTACATCAACCAAACTGTTAAAAAAGGCAAACCAAACCCAACCAGAAAGCTTACAGAACTTAAGTGATCACAGATCCTAGAAGATCAAGCAAAGCTCAGTTGTGTGTGTTAATCTTTGCACAGGATTTGTTTTGTTTTGGGTTTGGTTTCTTAAGGGTTTTTTTGATGGAAAACCCCTTCCATCACACATTCTAAGAAGGAAGGGAGAAAGTCTAACAGTAAAAAAGAAAAGAAAAAAGGTCAGATAAAAAGCCATCCTACTTTTGATTTATAATGGTATTATAGGGCTTCCTCAGCATTTGTCCTGCCTTTATTATAAAGAAAACAAAAGGGTGCAAGAGAAGCTTTGCCCTGGACCTTTTGTTTTAAGTCAAATAACATAAAGACATGTACCATTTCACCTAATATAATTTTCATATTTATTAGATGGCCAAAATGTTAACACCTGCTATTCAAAAAACCAGGACAGCTTTGTTAAATACCTCAGTTCTGTTTCACTGAAGAAATAGGTATGGGTTACTATAAAAAGAAAAAAATTCATCACTGATAGATCTATGGGATAAGATGTATTTTTTTTGAAGTACCAGAAAGGAAAAACTCTAACAATAATAAAATCCATTTTTAGACCTGCATAGCAAAAATGGTTACTAAGAAGTACACAAAGAAGGTTATATAAACCACCCTAGATTGTACTTGGAATAGAGTAGGTTCACGTTGTCAGGAAAATGATGAAATATTTTCTAGTTCTGCTGGTAACTGAAGAGAAAATTCAGTAACATCTGCTAAAAGCAAGTATTTGAAGATCAGCTGGCCCAAATCGGTTAGTCACAGAAGCCTTCAGAGAGGCAGCTACAGAGAGCTGTAGTCCACTGCTTAACATCAGCACGACTCTGGACAACCAGTGGATTGTAGTTTTGTTAACCATCAAAAGGGTAAACAGATGACCTGAGTCAATTATAGCTCACTTAGCATAGTGTCTACTCAGGAAAAACAACTGGAGAGCTGTTACGGATTTATCTTTAATCACACTAAAATGGCTAGAATAATTAATGCTAATCGTCATCACATTAGGCAAACTCAGGTCTTGTCGAACAATGTTTATTTTTCAAATCTGCCTCAAACACTGCTATGTCAATGCAACATACACAAACATTTGTAGGTGGCTGAATTAGTAGTACGTGATGCTCCAGTTGAAGGAGCTGGCACAGAAGTCTATCAGTGCATTTAATCTTTGCTGTATTAAGAACTAGCTGCCAGCTCTCAGACTGCAGCTGTCAGTTGAAGAATAACACTGACAAATTAGACAAGAGTTCCTCTACCAGCATTTTTGAGATCCCTACTCTTCAGTGTTTTCATCAGTGCTATACTATCTGAAATAATCTGCAGCTAACGGAAACATGGGAGAGTTAAACAGTGAAAAGGACATGTTACTAATGCAGGCCAAAATGGATCACAAAGTAAATCAACTCAAAGAAAATGTACAGGCAATCATTCCTAGGAACTAAAAGCACTGGCAATTACCTGTGGACACAATCCTGAAAAGCACAAAGTGTCAAGCATCCAGAAACAATTACTGGGAGGGAGATCTAGCAAACCCAGTCCTGAAAATGAGCTACCACTGAAACTCTGACAAAAGGAAGGAATTCTTACCTCCTTGGCTACGTAAATATGAGGAGTAAAGAACGTGAGGAGAAAAACCATTTCACTCCTATATACAGTGTTGGTTAAAACACTGGAATAGTCTGTCTGATCCTGGGGACCATAATTTTGAAAGAGACTTTTAAAACAGCTGAAGAAAGTGCAGAGAATTGTTACTGAAGTGACTCAAAGGCTGGAGAAAATGACTTACTGTGCAAGAGTCGGGGTATGACCAAGTTGTGTAATACCACTGGAGAGAAATGGCCCACTGCACATGCCAGCTGAGCCTGCTCCAGGACCAACTGGAGCTAATTAATGTAGCCACTCACACAGCAGACTGATGCTGCTTGCATAGCTCCTGAGACCAGAGTTGTGGTATCTTTACACAATGCTGTAAAGAGTATCTTTACACAGTGCTGCTCTCTATCATGAAGATGCACCCTCAAATAACCCAGTCTTTTAATTTATTACCAAAAAAAAAAAAAAAAAAGGCGGGGGGGG
>JAVJGG010000048.1:11391103-11428872 GCA_035590195.1 Aviceda cuculoides | reverse complement strand
CAAAAAAACCCCCAACAAACTCTTATCTTCCTGAAGAACATTCATTGACTTCACCCAATTTCCAAACACTTCTTTCTATAATCAGGCTCTGGTTGCTATGGAAGCTAAAATTCAAAACTCCACTTACAAAGCACATGATCTTTTTCCCCCAACAATTACAAAAACAATTGTAATTATGTGAGCTCCCTTATCTTCACAAATAATAAACTGCATATGATGTTTTGAATTGACCTAAACAACTGGGAAAAAAAAAAAAAATCCTAATCCATGTTCAACGTTTTCTCCTCCACACAAAGTACAACACCTAGGAACTTAAAGGAGAACCTTTCAGCCTTGAGTGTAAAATGAATAAAAATGAATGTTACAATATACGAAGAGCATTACAACTTTATAGTTTCTTGTAAGGCACTTAAACTTTAATGCCACACAAATCAAAAGTAAATGTAAAAGTTAGAATGGTTGAGATAAAGTGCCTTTTGCTGTAAATGTGTAAAAGCATAAATGGAAGACCCATTAACTCAATCTTATGCCAGGAACTATAAATAACATTCCAAATGCTGAAGAGGCTTTTTTTTTCCCCTCCCTTCTATAAGACTCTCCAAAATTCACAGGACTTATTTAAGTGCATGACCCCTGCATGAAGTGTTGACCTGACTATTCCCATCCCAGTAATAGCCTAGAAGCTTCACTGGGAAGAATCTTGTGGATAAATCCCTTTTATGTCTGCAGAAATTAAAAAAGTGATAAAGAATCTTCATCTTATTTCATATAATGGAGAAAGGGAGAAAAATACTAAAAATTCAGCACCATTTTCCTCCTCATTAACTTTTTAATTTCAAAAAAGTAATTAGTAATGTGGTATTATTATTGTTCTTCATTCTATTCCTACTGACTGAAGCATTTTCATGTTGTTTCAACCCAAGTTCAACCTTCATCTTCAAATTCTTTGGTAAGTTTAAATATAGCAAAACACAGGCAAGGTATCTTAGTCATAAACTTAAGTTGATCTGAACTGCCTCAGAACCATATTCTTAAATTCATCAGCTTCCATACAGATCCCAACAGTTGCCAAAGTTTCCCCACCTTTACTTTTTCCTGGACTAACACCTTTGCACATGCTGTATGGGTGACTCTTCCTTGCTTATTATATAGTAAGATCTAACATAATTGAAGGTAGAAGTTTCTGAGCAAAAGCTCACTGAACACACAGGTGAGAATATTTACAGATCAATGACATCTATTTGAAGAACTGAGGTTTGACAGGCAACTTGTGGAAAGATTTCCTGTAAAGCTGCCTGTACTGATTCTTGGGGTGTTCTCAATACATACAAGTTATCCAAACCAAACAGTTAAAGCGGAAATTCTGCACCAGGTTCAAAAGTGGCTACTGGGAAAAAAATTCTGCAATGGAGTCTACAGAAAAGCAGCTTTCACTCCAGTGGAATACCTTAACTAGTGACTACTTTTCTCCAGGACATGAGACTTTTCAGGGTGCTTGAGAGATGCCTTTATTAAGGGCCTAAGGAGCAATTGATAAGTCTTCCCTTCCTAGAAGATAAAATAAGACGATAATAAACAGTATATGCTCCTTCTGCCCACTGCAAACTCTAAAGCATTTTTTTTTTTCATTCCAACTGGGCAAGTACCCAGATAATAAAGCACAAAGTTATAAGAAACTAATAATGAAAAGATAACTTATGTACAATTATACTGAGAAGTACAAAAAAGTGTGGCACATTTGTAGTTAGCAACAGATGTCAGATCTATTTTTTTCTGCAAGTGAGAGATGGTAACACATCTATCCACAGACCTTAAGTTGCTCATCCACAACCCTTGTGACTTCTCCAGCCATGGATTCAAGTGTCTCTTGGATTGGATTGGAGAGTGAACCGTTCGCTCCCGCCCAAGAAGCTCCACCAAGGTGATAGAGATTTGGTAAGAGCTGTAAGACAGAACGAATATCTTCGGAAAGTAGCCTCATCAAAACCTGACTTCAAATTCGGACAAACAGGCGGAAATCCCTCTGCCAAATCAAAGTCTTTATAAATTAGAGTTATTTTGTCACTTTAAATACTACCTACAGCTGATCATCTGAACATATACTCTTTTGTGACACACTGTCATTTTAACTCCCCAAAAAGAGAAAGGCAAGCACACACTGAACTGCTCTCAGTATTACCAGTATGCTGGGAAAGGCTTACTGTTTTGGAGTTCTTAGCATCCCGCATAAGCCGTTCTGCAGATTTGACATCTTCCTGTACAGAATCCACACCACAGTTTCTTAAAGAGTTGAGATGATCTTGCACTTTTACACATATTCTGTCAATCATCTATTTGAACAAAAGAAATAGAAAACATAAAACATCAGAATGTTGGTGAAATGCAAACTGAATTCAGTCCAGACAGCAAATCAATAGTAGCATGAAGAGATCTGTAGTGACAACATACCAATCTGGAAATGCATGATCAGAGCTTGGAGGTATATCAATGCTACTGAAAGAAAGCATTATATCGCAGAAAGACATACCTAAACATCAGAAAAATAAATAAAACTTTACCATTAAAAAAAAAAAAAAAGCTTTGGCATATTTCCCTCACAGTCACCTCCAAGATAACGCAAATAACCAAAAAGTTAACCAGTTCCAAGTGCTGTTCTGTTTTTTTGAGCAAATTTAATGCTGAAAATGTTGTCGATATATCTAATGCTTAGCTCTGAAGGTCCCTGAATTATTAAGAAGTTCAGACAGTAAAAGAAAGCTCTGTCACTCTCCATTCAAACACCAACAGAGATTTCTCCTGTCTAAGCAAAATGCAATTGCACAGGCTTCTGAGGTATTATTTCAAAATGTAAATATTCCTAGTTGCACATGAACTATAACTACCAAAGCAGAAGTTTCCACCAGACCTTTCACAGTAGGATAAATTGAGCTTAATCTGTATCTGCAACACAATTCATTCAGTGTGCTGCAAATACAGGGCAGGTGGTATATCTATATCCTTACAAGACAAACCAATAAGAATGCCTGACATATAGCCAGTTTTGATTAAGATATACAGGGCAGTGAGATATAATAGCAAAAAGTCTTTATCAGCCCACATAGCATTCATTAGAACAGGCTATTGGACATTTTGAAGCAACATCTGAGTGCATGTGTCATCATCATATAAAGTCTAGAGTTCTAACATCTTATATCATTAGCAACAAGAACTGAAATAATTTCACAGCATGCTCCTTTTCTGCTCCACATGACTCTTCCTCTTCAAAGGGTTTTGGTGGGTTTTTTTGTATAAGTACAAAAAGCTAATTAATTATTAGACAGTGTAAAGTCTCATCGGGACATCTGGACTAAAAAAAAAAAAAAAATACACTTTGGGAATAATAATGCAATTCCACCATACTAACTAGAGAATCTTTTCCAGCTCTCTTTCAAAACTGTTTTTAAAATTCATCCTTATTGCACACAATCTAATACAGAAATGAGTAATTTTGCTCTGCTTTCAAAATAACAATAAATTACATTTACTGAAACCTGATGTGTGTGTGATTGTTGGAGGAAAGCACAACTAAAACCACAAAGCTATAAAAAGATCTAAACTTAATTCATACGGAGATTATTAACTTGAATAAAAAAGGTGGCACTGGAACAGATAAATTACTAAAATAAAATAAAGTGATGCTGCTCTTGCAGTTTTTAGTGCCAGTACATCTCCACGTACCATTTTCTCTGTTGAGAGGTTAGAGTATAATTTCAGGTTCTAGTAATAAAACTCTGTCCCATTAAATATTAATAACACAGGTAGAAAAAGGCCACTTTGAATTAAGATTCACCAAAAAAATATGCAGAGAACAGAGAGAAATTTCATTGACTCAGCTGAAGAGTAAAACAGATATTCCTCTCCTGTTTGCTGGAGTCTCCCATTTGCACGGGAACACAACTGGTGCCAACCAACATGGAAGTAAATTTAAAACAAAGGCTGTGACAAGTTTTATTCTGCTTACACCACCTTGCTTCAGTGGTGTACTGGAGCTGAAAACAGCCCTGAGGCGTACTGGCAAGAAGTGCACTAGAACAGAGAGAATGGTAAGCTACCACAGAAAATGCTTGTAGTCCTCTCGAGAGAAAAGAAAACAAAACAGAACTACACGTGGCATTTAGGAAACCTGGCAGTGGTTGACAAAACACAAAAGCTTCCCAGCTTCAAGCAACATTTTGGGCTGTGTTAGACAGGAAGTCTTTTCAGCTGTCCAGACTACAAAGAGCACAGAAGACTTCTACCTTCCTTTGCTCCCTCCCTCTAAATAAAGCTTCCCATGATACCCACAGTTCTGAAGGTGTAAGGTAGATGATGACTTACTCTCTAAGGCTACTTGCTCTGGTGGTACCTAAGGGCATGTTTACATGGTTGCTCAGTACCAGCCAGAGAGACTGGAACTGGCTCAGACACCAGAACTGGCACAGCCTTACGATGCTGCTTGTCACATTGATGAGAGCCTGCTGAAAAGTCAGACTCCTGAGCACGGATGAACTAAACCGTTCCTGGTTCCAACAGTAGTTCACTCAGAAATAGCTCGGGTCTTTCTCTACACAGTACTACTACACATAAGACCTCCCTCTCACAAAAGCTTTTTTTCCTTCCAAAAATATTATCATTCACAATTATTATTTCTTGGGAAATGAAGTATCATCCAAGAGGCACATCCTGCTTTAAGTTACTCTGACAGAACGAGAGGGAACTCTGTCCCCAAGCAGATTTTAGACACCAAGAAGTAGCAGTAAGGAACAAGTTCTCACCTGCTGAGTGGTACTAGTGACAATTCCTTGCTGCAGCCGGTACGCTTGCTCCTGCAGGTACTTTCTGGTCTCGTGATTACGAAGCAAGTAGTTTTCTATCTAAAAAACAAAGCCAGTTTAGCAAATTGATTTGACTTTCCACATTGTAATTTGCTTTCAATTTTGCTGCCATATCAGCAATAGAGAATGACAGGAAAAACCGCCTACGTATTTGTTTATTATGTGCAAACCTTATTCTGTGTGTCTCAATGCTTAATAATCACAGTGGACAATATTCATTCACTCATGGACTCGTGAAACATCATTAAACATTGTGCTTTTGTCAGTGTTTTCTGAATTAGTCTTCTATTTTGAACAATTTAGTAAGTTTCTCTGACAAGGGAGTAGAACCAGGTTTGAGAAATATTTAAAGGGACTCTGCCCATAAAGTGTTGTAGTAGAGACCATAATGACACAAGATAGTAGATTCATTTCTTTTAGCTGCATTTGGCTCACTGCAAAGACACGGATTTAAACAGCAGTACGGTCTGGAGAGAAGATAAAATATCTAAAAGTGCCTAACTGACACAGGAGCCTCAGTTCAAAAGTTACTTAAGGCTAAGCAGTACATAAATACTCTTCAAAGACAAGTGATTCCTACTCACGGCTGCTGGCCACAGCCTACCACAACTGTCACCAGCAGTAAACACCCACCGTCAGCCAGCTTAACGGCACATAGAATAACCCCCTAACCCGGCTCTATCAAATTTAGTCGCATCAAAAAACCCTACTAGTAACCTGTTTAAGGTTCAAAGGTGATGACAGATTTGGTCTGAAAGGAAGAGAGGGGGAAAAGGATGGGTGGAGTGGCCAGCAGGTTGTGAGGCAGAGGCTAATAGGGATGGTCACTTCTAAATTTGCATCAGCAGCAAGAACTGGAACAGTCTGAGCACGCCCCACAGTAACGCAGGGTTTATCCAGTTTGCCCACACTGTAAGTAAAGCGTGCCGCAGGGATGGCGGAGCTCAGGAGGTTAGCTGCTATGTCCATCTGGTGCTGGACCAAGGCCAGGAGCACTCTCGTCGTACTCAAGCTGGGGTGTGCTGAAGCTGACGGACTCTCCCGAGATGTCAGTCAGTCGGTTCAGGCGTCCCTGCACTGGGCATGACAGCTCAGTCCACGTGGGCAGGCGTTCCTACGCGCGCGGAATCAGCTGCGTTCACAGCACCACTCCCGAGACTACGACCTTTTCTTGGAGAGAACTTCCTCGTGTTGTGTAAAGAAAGCCTGAACCACACATGTTAAAACAAACCCAGGGCCAAACAGTTTTAACAACTTTGAAATGAATAAAAGAAAACGCTCTTTGTACATAATGCCTAATTAACACATAGAATTTAAATCCCCATGGCCAGAAGCCTCATTATATTTTTTTCAGAGATGCATCTATCATTCTACACATGAACCTATCCACAATTATATTAAACAAGATGTAAGAAATACGTCCATCCCCCTTGACTCAGATTTTTTAAAGCAGAATTTAGATCATTTTCATGCATCAAAGAAAAAGGCGATAACTACCAGCACTTTTCCCTGTGAGAATCACTTTACCAAAAATTTCTTTACTAATAAGGATCATAAGAGATTTGCTTTTTAATCACAGTTATCTGTAAGAACTATTTATAAGGTTTTTATGACCTTACCCTGGCTGAAGGAAAACTACTGATTAAAGAGATGTGAACTGTGTGCTTTCTGATTGAGCAGGAGGCTCATTTGTAGCTTGCAGGATTTACTGTATTAAAGCTCAGCTGGGGGTTTTATAACTCATGCAAGTGAAACAGCTACAGATACTGTCAACACCTCTTCATCCAAAAGAACATGTTGGTACAGTTGTTTATTTAGGGCAATATAGTGTGTGAATTTTATATGTACAATATAAAACGCAGGCAGTAAACGTTTTTATCCTCCTCCAAATTAAAAAGCATCCTTTGTCTTCTACAGTGCTGACTGCACTTTTTATGCCAAAATGAAAAACGCATACCAGTGATTCTACACACATGGAAATACACACGAGAACATATGTAACAAACATGCCAGTTGCTAACTCTCCATTCCATAGTTATGCATACAGCAATACAAGGTCTAGCTTGCGCTTACTTGGTTGTGACTTTCTGATACTACACCATTGCATTCCACCAGCCTTCACTCCAACCACTCTTTGCAATAAAAAGCATTACATGCTCTTTCAGCACTTGATTACCACATATATATCCATGCAAATCAAACAATCAATGAATCTAGCCTAGAATTCTTACTCAGCCAAGCATGAAATCACAGCCACTTAAAATTATTACTTTATTTTCAGTGGGTTTATTTCTGTATGTCAGTGGTATATGCTATACCTTTTGTAGTGCCTCTTCTGTTTTCTCAGGGTTTGTTTTCAGTGCTTGGGAAGCATCATTCATCGGTATAGGCATGAATCTCAAAGTATAATTCCTGAAGAAAAATAAAAGATTTTTTTAAAGAGTAGAAGTTAACCTAATTACTGTATCTCTTTATGAAGAATGAACTGGAAGGGAGAAATAAAATGCATCTAGCTTGTCCATGGAGGGTACTAAGAATGTATTTTTCACATTTGTAAGTGGACTAACTGGAGGCATGCATGGTCCTTTTTGCTGCTAATTCTTCTTTGCCACTAGGCAGAGGTGGAGATTTTGAAAAGCAAAAAATACAGTTAAGTGGCCAATGCCCAGTGGCTGTCTATTAAAGGCCTAGCTGTCTTCTATACCTTTGCGCACAAGGTTGGATTACTTTTTCCTATATCGAAACAGAACAGGGAGCGTCAGTGCCTTCTGGCAATTCTAACAGATCTAAGTCTAAATAGAAATATTCAGTAACAGATAGACAGAGACTAAGAGACCGAGTTTTTAAAATTTACTATTTAATAACGTCTTGTGTTTAAAACAATTTGAAAACACTTGCTGAATTTTTAATAAAAGCTGACAAAACAAGCGTAGCATCTCCATATTCCTTTATGCAAACAATTGCTCCCTGCATTTTATTTGTTTGCAAAATATTTCCATAGCTTTGTCCATCTGCTGTGATATGAGAATAAAGATAGGGTTTTGGTCTTGAGTCAAAATTGTATTTAAACTCTGACAGCATAAATTGGCTAGCATGACATAGTTAAACCTAAAATGTTACATGCAGTGGTATGTCCACACACCTTCAGATTTGGATAAATGGAAATGAAAAGAGCAGGAAGTTCTTAAAACCTGGAAAGGAAATTATTCTTCCTATTTTCAATTAGTCTTAATTTCCTGCAAACACCTCTTTGTCCTCCTTCGGGTGTCTGCAAACATCCCACTGACTGTCTGTTCCTATTCTATCCAGAGCTACATAAATATGGTTGGAACCCTCTATTTTTGAGCACTTTCAAGATGACAATTTCAATTGAGTCAACTCCATTGACTTCAATAGACCCATCCCTCACTAAATGCACCAACTCCAACGGCAGACACCTTAACTACTGTGAAACTGCAAGGTTCTTTCACTTCTTCTCTCACCAGTTGCTTAGCCACATGAAACACCACTCTCTGAAGGGCAGCGGTCTTTTGAACCGCCGAACACACTGATTCCTCATCCATACCACCCAACATTTTACCTTAAATGATAATGGAAGATTTCTATGTTTCTTCCCCGACGTAAACACGGTGATGTGTAGCTGTCAGTAGCAGGCAGTTACGCACGTGGAGTCAGCAAGGTCCCTGTCCTTCCACAGTGCCCAATTGCCTACTGCATCACAGCCAGAAAATTAACTTTTCTTCCTAGTTGTCTTGTCCTTCAAAAGAAGTACATAAACTATACAGACCCTGTTATGTGTCCTCATGTAATACTAAATAGCAAATAACTGGCTGCCCACCAGCATGGGGAAAATTTTGAAATGTCAAAGATACCAAGCTCAAAGACAGATAATAATTACAGAACTTGCCAATTGCCTGACTACTACCTGGCAGGTGGGGTATTTATTCAGTTAAAAGGAAACAAAGGTAGATTTCCAAGGATCTCTGCAGCTGTTTGACATTTAATACATGCCATTCACTGAAATCTGTAATTGCCAGCTCTCGTGCTAGTAATTATATGCTAAATTCAATTTAGTCAAAGACTTAGTGCACCCTCTCTTGCACACACAGAGGAAGGGGGGGGAAATGAAAGGCAAGGAGATTTCATGGACACATAATCCCAGAGGCAGAACTTTAGAAGACCACTACCCTGAGGAAGGCTCTGTACTTGGTTTCCTTCCAGACAGACGGCATTGTATTGGAATGCTACTTTATTTTCACCTAAGAATTAACCAGCTCTTAGGGGTAGAAAAATCAAGAATTTAAAGCTTGCTTTTCAACTTTGATCATCAGAGCAATATTTATCTTCACACTTCATTTTTCTCTGCTTCCTTTGAAGACTAAAATATTCCTCCATTCTTCTTTTTATTAACACTCCACTTGTCTCTCGTAACAGAGTACATTTCTCTACCAACTCAATAATCTAGTTATTTCATAATACATTAATACTCTCAGCAAAATACCTACATTTAAAAGATGTTAAATTTCAGATACATGCTCAGAGACTGGAAAGGATGTCTTAGAAAACCTCCTGTCTCTCCCTCTACCTACAGCATGTGTGACAACGGTCCTACATTTCATCACATGTTATTTCCCTTGTAGTAACTTCTGCTCCATTCATGACATACACACTCTGCTGCAGTGATGATTTTACTGCCTATGTTTTTTTAAAAAGGGAGTAAGATCATCTGTTTTACAGGCTTGGGCATGTGAATATCATGTCACTGCTAAGGGAAAAATTCATAGCCCTCTACAAATCCCAGCATTTCCCATCAGATTTTAGAACTTGAGCTATTTCTTAAGCCAATCCATACAGAAAAAAACATCTTTTAGAAATTAATATGGGGCGACACCATACAGTTCTGTGACAGAGTGGGGTCCAAGCTGCAAAGCACACAAGCGCATGATTATTTTCATATTAAAATTACAGAGATCCAAGTCCCTGTTTAATGGCCAGGCTGAACAGAAGGCCCACTGTTCTCAAACGCTCTCCTGAACCAACACTTGTACCAGATTCTATAGAAGATGCTCTCAGCATCTCACATCAGCTGGCTGGGACACCCTTGGGGCAACTCTGCCAAGAGCCACGCTCCTGGAATTCCCTTGCAGGAACACTTTCACACAACTATAAACAGATGAAGAAAAGCTCGGAGGAGGGAAAAAAAAAAATCTTCAGATTATTCCAGCCTGTTTTAAAATCTGTTACAATCCCTCACGATTCTCCTCAGCCTCCTCATCATACTACAAAAGCCTAGCTTTCTTCTTTTTTGTGGTTTAGTATATGACTATTTTTCTTAAGAAGAAAATCAAAACAACACACACAACACACATACCCCCAAGCATCTTCAGTATATTTCATTCCGTTTTGAACAAAAAAATTCCTTCCTACAGAATATTAACGGTTTCATGTATTTTTAGGAAACATATGGTGGAAGATGTTCTCAATATGTCTTCAAGATGGATTGTTTAAAGGCTAATTGTTTTCAGCCAATATTGGCAGTCACTCTCCTGCAAGTTTAAACCTTTGTTGCTTGTGGCTTAGTTTCTGATATTATCAATGGTTTTAACGATTTTAAAATGTTAGAGTAGACACAAAATTACCTCAGCTTCCAAACTAAATAAATGAGATGTCATCTCAACAAAGTGCAGTGTCACACAATTATCTGCAGCATTTTTTCTTTTTCTGCTTAGATGATTTGCTTTTGGCTTTGGATTTCCCCCTCCTTTCTATTTACTTATCCAAGCACTCCAGAACAGAAAAGTAAAGTTGATGTTAAGCAGAAAATAAGCATACTTTCTTTTCTACCAGACTTTCTCATAAATGTACAACCTATTGCTCTCTAAAAGAGAAATGTCTGCAAGTTGACAAATAACCTTTGCAAATTATTATTCACTACTGTCAGTGGAATCACTCCAAGATGATTTGCTTAATTATGCATCATTTATATAATTTCCCCCATCAGTGCAACTGAATTCATTTTGAAACCAAGTATATAAAATACAACAGTTTCATAAAACAAGTAACTTCATAAGCTCTAGCCTCATGACCCCTCCAAGAGTTAAGATGCTTCCCTAAGTACTAACACAGTTTTGCAAGACATCTTGTCTAGAAACTAGCAATTGTACGTTACCTTTACCTTGTAAAGAGAGCCTTTGTTCCTGTCTGAGGGATTTAATGACATGAAACAAATGCAACTCCTGCTTAATTTAAATCTGTAATTTTTCCCTCTTAAGAAAAGTAATAATAACATATAAGAAATGAGATGGAGAGAGATGAAAGTCATTTAGCATCTATCACTGGTAATAGCTGCAACTGTGAATAAGCTCAGGCAAGCAAAATGACCTAGACCACAGCGATTACGATGAACAACTGCAGTTCCTGAGATCATCACTATTAGTTTCAACTTGCTTGGGTAAAGAAAAAAAAGTCAGACCACAAAGGCATGCTTCAGTAATTTTCTGTCATTATATACAGCTTCATTCACTGACTACAATAGAATTTCTGCATGCTATCAACACAAGAGAATAAAGAAAAGGGAAAATATTCCCAAATTCAGAATTTTAATGCTAACAGCAGAACTCAATGGCCTTTATGCTGATAGCAGAGAATGGATTAAAGAGCCACAAAGCCTTTTCCCATCCTTTTGAAGTAAGTGAAATCATAAATTTTCCTTTAGATTAAGCACCCCAATGCTTAAAATTGAGAGCACTCAGCATCTTCAGATCATATTGACTGCAGTGAGAACTGCAGCTGCTCAGATCATTCAGGATGTAGGTCTTTGGCCTCTTCATCAGTCATTCAGTTGCTTGAGAACTTACTTTTCCAGTGCCACAGCTATATCCTGGAAGCCCTGTGCAGTGATGTTATTCTTGTCCCATATTACAGTCCTGAGAGGCAGAGGGGAAAGGAAAGAAAAAAAAAAAAAGTTAAACAAGAACCACTGAATAAATGTATATTGAAATAACACAGTGCTGTATGTTCAAAATTGTACAGTGGAAGGAAGCACTTTAAAAACCTGGGTTTTTTAGCACAGTTATATGCTAAAACCTTGAAATGACAGAAGTTAGGGACAAAGATACTACAAATTTCAGTTTCCCTTTCTTTAAAGGGGACTCTCTACTATATTTTCCATGATTAACATAAAAAAATAACTTTTCTAAAATACAAGTTAATAGAAAGATTTGGAGATAAAATTCCAGCTTTTTCCAGGAATAGTCTAAAAAAATAAAGTTCAAATGTCTGCTTTGTAAGCCCACACTGAAAAACAAGAAAACTGCAGTAAGTGATCAATCTCTGTTCTACATAGGCTATATGGCTACAGTTATAAAAAAAAGGTGTTTAAAATTCCATGCTGACTGGTGGTAAAAATTTGCAGGCTATTGTATATTCAATCCTCATCACAGTTCCTATGATCCCACATGCAACATAACTAGGTGCCAATATAAGCCATTAGGTTAGGTGCATAAATTGTAGCTCTTTTGAATATACAATAGTGATAAGAGTGATCAAGCCTTCCCCCTCCTCCCCCAATTTAGACCACTCAAGCAAACTGCCTGGCAATTTGTGAACACATGTTCAAAGATCTCATTAGTAGTCAGAAGAGACAGTCAAGCAGATAAATCTTGCTTGTGCAAGAGCACTAGTTGTAGCTGTTCTTAAGAAAAAGGCACAAAAAACAAACAAAGATTTCTGGTGTCAAAAAAAAAAAAAAAAAAGACAGATGGCAGGGTTTCACAGGTATTGACACCCTTGTGCTGTTGCAGAATCATCCCTTTGTTTTTTAGATGGAAAGATGGAGGTAAGGGAGAGAGATTCTACACTCACTCTGCAAAGACCAGATATGCTTAGGGTCAAATCTTGGATATTTCTGTCATTGGAATGTGTGTTTGTATTTCTGCCTGGATGTGATTTTATAACATTTCAAGCAGAGCCAGTTACCATTGCATTATTCAGTCTGTAATCACACCACAGACTGTGGTGACATTATGTCAACTGTGACATTCAGTGTATTGTGAAACATTTCAGTTTGCCATCCTGAAAGCCATCAAGGTTTTATTTCTTCAGGTACTGTGGTCATTTCATGTTAATACATTCAATAAACCTAAGCCACCTCTCCAGTGTTTTCTTGACATTTTCAATATTCAGTTTGGGCACAGGAATGCAAAGACCAGGATCCTTGCTTCTGAATAAAATAGCCAGGACTGTTCTGGGGAATTTCTTATTCTCCAGGGAACAAATGCTTCGAGACCAAGCACAAAGTAGTCTCTTCACAGAGACAATACACTGAGGAAGGTTCATCTGCACAGTCTGACAAGAGGAGGAATAAGGATTAACTTTCCTGATGATGGTGACATATTTAGAGGTCCCCATCCAGATTCATGCTGATTGAAGGTTTTACTGTTTGCTAATCACATGCTGGATAGAAAAAAGGTGATACTCTCAAGCCATCAGTGCTAGACATGTGCTAAAAAGCAGTGAGGCTGTCAGGCAGATGAAGTCGCAGAGAAGAGATGCCAAGGTCCATCAGCAATGCAGGCAGGGGAGAAGGGAAGGAGGGATGGTCCATGCTGCTACTCATTCTGAATTCCACATGCTCTTAGTTCTCCTACAGACTGGTACTCCAGAAGACAAAGAATAATTTACTTTAGTTTCCCACCCCAGTATTAGAATTTTCTCTGGGCGGAAGGTCTCCAGTAGAAAAGAGAGAGCAGAACAGAGGAGTGGCTAAGCACTGGAACAGGGTTCCCACAGACAGTGTGGAATCCCTGTACTTGGAGATCTTCAAAATCTGCCTCGACGAGGCCCTGAGCAACTTCATACAGCTTTAAAGTTGGCCCTGCTTTGAAAAGGACATTGGATTAGATGACATCCAGAGCTCTAGAACAAGGTCATTTTTCTTCAAGGATTCTAGACATTTAGAGCTCTCTTGCTCCAACAAGAGGTTTTTCTGTTTAAATTTAGAAAATGTAATTTTCTCCAGTTTCAGTTATGGAATGTTTTTGCAGAGACAGTTTGCTTCTCTTGTTTGTTTTTGGTTTGTTTTGTGGGGTTTTTTTAAGAAAAAAGGATGAGAATCTTTCCAAATGGAGACACTATAAAGTGGCTAGAAGAACTAGCCACTAGAAGAGTTCTGAAGAGAAACAGCTTAAGAATAAGCCAACAATTTCAGTATTATTAAGCCATTCTATCTTTTACTGCAAATACATTTCCCTTACCTGAGCTTAGTGTTTATCTGCAGGGCTTTTGCCAGCATCTTTGCTCCCATATCTCCCATGGCATTTCCACTAATATCCACTTTCGTAAGAGAAGTATTGCTGCCCAAGGCATTAATAATGATGGTAACCTCCGTCTTCAGCTTGGAATCTGCGAGGGACAATGACTGCAGAGGCTGTGGAACATAGAAAAGGCACTGATAACAGCAGCTGATAGTGCACTCATTCCTCAAAGATCAACCAAGAGACGTTACAAGTTCCCCAAATTTTTGGAGACAGCAGTAAGCATCAAAGAGGTTTTTTTGTGTTTGCTGCAGATCCTACAACACATGATGAATTGGGAGTCAACAACTTATAGCACAGATGCCAAACATACACACACACAGATTAATCTGCAACACCCTGAAAAAAAAATTTTTAAGTGACAATGCCTCCAATTTCCAGGGTCCTATTAAGTACAGAATACAGTGGGAACCTGAAGAGGCAAGATAGCAACAACCAGCTTCGCAAGACAACCTCTAGTGTCCAGTGGGTTTTGCTTAACCAACATGCTTCCCTGTCAGTGAGAAATAAAAAATATCTAGCAATCCCCTCCTCTCCCTCAGACTGAGAGCTTTATCCAAAGGCAAATTAGGAGCTGAGACATTGTTAAAACAACAAAAAATTCCTTTAAACTGTTTTATTATTGCTACTTCAACTTCAGGAGTGATTTTGCATCTCTGTTCCTTCAACTAAGGGCATGGACGTTTTGGAGGAAAGAGACAGAAAACTGTAGCAGTTCTGAAATTAAAAACAGTAAGAGGAGTATCTATTAAAATGAGTAAGTCAATGGACATTACTCACAGTGGTGTTCTGACACCTGTGATTGCAATATCTTTATGTAACTTTTATACACACACACACACACACTATGTTAAGCTGAAACTACTTTATTGGGCTCCAATAAGTCACACTCTAAGCTTTAAGAAAACCTCTTTTAAAAATGCCTGAATTCCCTCCATTCTCAGTGTCCCAGCACTCAATGGCAGGAGCTCAAGAACTACAGTCTATCCATCACCATGCCTTGCAGAGGTATTACAGCTGCTAAAATTGTAATTTGTCTTTGCTGATGTGTGAGAACTCCACAGAACATTTCCCTTGCTCAAGTGTGAGTTCATACAGAAGAACGTATTGTCATTATACACCCATTTAGGCATGTATTGGAGGACAAATTTTAGGAGCCCAAAATCTCCAAATTGCCAGTATGGGAAAATCAACATCTCATAAGGATGAGCCATGGCACATGCATTAGATGCCTAAAGCTTAGATTAATATAAATAAACCAACTAAACTGTGCACACCTTCCAGGGTGCAAGATACTTGCATGGTACCTGCTATACAATGGGACTCTAGCCTCCAGACACCACTGGATTACAGTGATAACCAAAAAGCTTGCAACAATAAGAAAAGCACTTATAAATGAGGAAATGCATAAAAATTTGGAGGCACAGCAGGTTTATAATTAAAAAGTCTAACAGTAACACAAGACACATACTGGTTTTATTTTAAATTGAAGTTATTAAATTACTATGTTAATGCCCTTAATCTGTCTATGTTTCCCCATTTTATTACATTACGTACCCTAAAGAATATTAGCATCACATTAGAATGGCACTTAGAGCTCTTGGCACACATTCAAGAAGACCTCCTGCGACAGATTCATGGAAAAGCAGCACCATGCAGCACATGGACAAAAATTGCCAATAAGCTTGTGAAAGTGAAGTTTCTTCTGTTTCTCATGTGTCGCTTTAAAAAGGGGCATTTGAGAAACTTAGCTGGAGGTGCTCCCTCCTGCATACCAATTTTTCTGAACCTCAAATATCCTCCCAGGAAAGGATTTCTCACCTCTCACATTCCAACACTCTGACAAAACAGGATATGATTGAAAATGCTTCTGCACTGTGTTCTGCAAGGACTGACACCTGTACATCATTACTATCACATATGAAATACACATATAGCACAGAAAAGCACCTGCTGTATTAGCAGTGTCTTTGAAGTGGATGAACTGCTAGTTTTCTTGCACAGCTACCCTTATCATTTACTCAATGAACAAGGAGCAAAAACCTCTGGACTCACTTGGTGCCCCAAATGCAACCTGCAATCGGAATGTAACTCTGTAGGATTAAACGTACAGGCTGCTAAATATTCATTAAATTATCTGACCATTACATTAAAAAACACAACCAAATGACAACAAACAGGAAAACCCATGAAAACCAAATCTCCCATAAACAGGGACAATACTCTACATAGCCTACAAACATTTACTTCTTTTGACAACTTAATAGTTTTAGCTGGATATTGAGAAAACCAAAGTCTGACAAACACTTCAGTGCCCCTGCTGCAGAAAACAGATACTTTGCCAATACAGTGAAGATGTCTTAATACAATCTTATTAAGGAAGAGGAATTATTAAAGAACAGAATTAGAAATTGTATTATTGTATTCAGTGATTTTCTCATACTGCTGGAAAACATTTAAGAATTAAAGCAAGGTAAATTTGTTCTCCTGCAAACAAAAATGCTGTAAAAACCCTCAAAAGGCCAATTCTGCAACAAACACTGAACTAATAACTAAAGATATTCAGCGCTGTAGTAATTCTCTGCACCTGTGCAGGACCGACTATCACTCTGAGTAATGGTACACTGTACCTGCAGCGTAACATCTATTTTTGCAATAAAAGAAATGGCACAGTAGGCACACAGCTTCAGACACTTCCAGCAACACTAATATGAATACATTATCATAGCCTGCACAGTACAGCATCTACTTAAAAAGAGAAAAAAACAAATCAAAACAAAACCAAAAAGCAAATCTAAATATTACATTCTTGTCAATATTAAACACTTAGGAAATTTTGCTGTTTAGGTTACTACTGCTTTTAAATTGCGTAGAATTACATTTGCATCTAGCTGTATTTTTACAGTCATAAAACTAAGCTATTGATTGTTTAAATCATTTTACTCATGATTCATATTAACACAGCAATGGATGTATTTAAAGTGTGTATAAATACATGAAGAAGCATTTGGCAGATGACTATTTTAGATTAAAGCCTCTTGCTTCAGCTTTCAATGCATATAATGCACAGTTCCCAAACTGTACCAACTTGCAGGCAATACTGATCAAGCAGTATGCTCCGGGCAACATCAGACCCTGGTCTCTCCAATTCCACCCCTACTTCTTCATGTCCTGTGGCAGTAAATGTATAGTCATGGCAGAACAAGGACCACCCCATTTAGGATTCAAAACCAAACAAAAATAACTAGAAACTTAAAATAATTTTCTAAACATTGTACTATCTCAAAGTAGAGTGAGGACCATCCAGCTATCTGCAACACATGTTTTTCCCATGGTGCTACAGGGTCTACATCCTCAACTCTTTAGCCGCTAGGAAATGCTTCAGATTGATTTTAGCACCTGATGAAACAGAAACAAACAAGATTCCTTTGTTGAAGAGGATTAACAAGAGAAAAGAACATGGGGAGAGATGAGACAGGTTAACACCAACAGGATCACATGCTGTATCCCAAAGGTTAATACATGACATGAAGGAGAGACAGTTATTACAAGTCCATAAATAAAATAACTTTTTGGTGGATTACTTCATTGTAACACTGAAAAGAGAGACTACAGAGCATGGTTCTGTAGGTTAGCTCGGGAAAGACACAGTGATTAACAATTATGGGAGCACACTGGACCACTGGATTATGGCAAAGGCAGAAAGCGGAACAACAGCTGACATTGTCTATGGGTTGAAAAGGAGTACAAGAAGTTAAAGCTGATGATGCAAGGGAGGGAGAGCTGTGAGAATGATACATCCAAAATTTAGCAGCTACATTTTCTCTGTCCTGAAAGCTTAAAAAACAGAAGCCAGGAAAGATAAACAGATGGTTGTAACACTTAATAGAAACAATAAGGCGAAAGTTGGAATTTTTATCCTTGCCGACAGATAATATTAGCAGGATAGTCATATAATTGGAAAAACAAACAAACAAAAAAACCCAGCGTGTTTGAGAAGACGGTTTGGATACTGAAAAGATGCATAGAGTGTGTTGAAAAGGTGTTTTAGGATATGGCCTGAGTGGGACAAAATGTTCATCTGCAACAGAGCAAGGGGATGAAGGCGATTAAGAAAAACATACTAAACTACATTTGCTTGTGATTAATCTGGTTTGACATAACAGTCTTCAGGATAGCTGTGAAAGATTAAGCATGAGATGTGGGACAGAGACAAATGTCCAAAGGGAAGAAGCAGGTGCTAGCTGATGAAGTGATAGCACCCCTCAGTACGGTATCAACAGGAAAAGGAGAGAAGGGGAAAACAGCCCTGCACCATTCCCTTTAGAGACAGGGTAGGAGGAGGTGGTCATACACCATAAAATGAAAAGGCTAGTTTGGTACAAGAAGTAACACAGATATCGATCAATACACTTCTTAACATGAAGCTTCATCTAACTTGTGCAAGCAAGGACTTACTGCTTTCATTACAGGTGTTAACTCAATTAGAATCAGCTCTGGTATCCACATGCAGCACTTCATTGTGTCACACTGACATCCCATATTTTAAAGAATAAGGTGAGGAGGTAGGCAAAGAATCAAGAAAAAAAACAGTACCACTAATCCCAATTAAGACAACACAGAGAGGAGAGAGGACTAGTTTAACAAATCACTTCAAATACAACTGAGCAGTAAGAAAAGATGAACACAGAATATGGGTCTAATGACCTTGCATAGAAGGAGACATCAGAAACCCTGGTAAAAACTGGTCCACTGAATTGTAGCATGCAGACACAGATGGGAGGAGAAAATAAAAAAGCAGTTAGTATGGAGACTACAAACTTGGAGGTGAGACAATAAAGACAATAGGAATAGCAGGTGTTTAGACAACTGAAGTCTACAGTCAGCGATTTCTGGAGAATGGGAAAAGCAGAGCTTGCTTGTTGCTTGTATGGGGAATGAAGGAGAAAGAAAGGACTAGGAAGAGATGAATAAAGATTGACAAGCATGAGAGTAACAGAGCATCTTAAGATTCCCTTATAGCCAAAACCAGGATGCCAAACAAAGCAAGAACACAAATCCAACCACAAAAGTCTTTCAGAATCAGGAGAGAGGGTAGAAATGAAGAAAGTGGGCAAGGATCCCAGCAAGGCACTCTGAAAGGGTTTTATGAAATTGTTCCTGTGATGAATGTACTAGAAGAAGTAAAGAACAGCACAGTGAACAGTTTATTTGCATCTTTTGAAGGAGAAAAGAGTTCTAGGAGATCACTGCAGTGACTTTGCATTTTGTCAAGAAAAAAAAGCAGCTAACACCCAAGAACAGCTATCAGGAAAAAGTGCATTCTATTAATTAAAAAAAATGAAAACCAGAAATTCTGTTATTGGGGGAGTATCACCACCCAGAGAACACTACCATTGTAATCTCCTAACAGGACACAAAAGTTTTGAAAACTTGTGCCTACAGGGCTTTATAATTTAGACCTAAAGCAACTAGGTTAAGCACATCCAACTATTTAGAATGAATATTTTTCAACAAGCACAGATCCTAAGACTATCCTAAGAAACATTTACCTACATGCTACACATAATCAAAATTACTATTTGAAAAAATAAAACCCAAAACATTGGATGTCTCTGTGCAGGATCATAACCAAATCTTATGCACCAAATTAACACAGTGAAGAAAATCATCAGAAATAGGCTGTGCGGGTACAAACACACATGATGATAATAAGCAGAAAGATACTCACTGAATCCTCGTCTTGAATCATCTGAACTAAATTATCAAGTACTGGAGTGAGATTTCTGAGGGAAGAAAAGTTAGGAAGATGATGAGATCAGCAGCTTCTCCTCATCCATTCTCTTGTTATTTAAAAGAAAGAAAAACCTTACTTGGATTTCATGTTGTTAAAGTTTTTGCCTAACGCCAAGTGTCTTATCGATCGGTTTTTACTAAGCCAGACTACAAGGGTTGAGAGGTCAGATTCTAGGCCTGTAAAGAATCAGATTAGATTAAGAATTAAAACACATTTTCACAAAAGACCCAGACAGGGTCCAATTATTAATGCTATATTCATTCAACTAACCACATCAGTGTACAAATTTCCAAGAGCTCTAGAAAAATTTCCCATCTTCTATTACAAAATCTTTTTCTCTTTTTTGCCTCTGTTTTTCTATGAGAATAAATGCTTTCTCTAAAACCCTTTAAATCTCCATCTTAAATTAGCCCTTTAAATCTCCATCCTAATCAGCCATTGAAGAAACCTCTCAGAAACACAGAAGAGAAATGTAGTCCCTTCTCCATAGTCCAACCACCCAAGGGTAGTTCCTTGCACTGTCACGCAGTTTAAAGTTCCTTTGAGAATTTTGAGACCACACTAATTGCTATTTAGTCTTAGTAGAGCTGGGTACCAACAAGGTCTCAAAGCCTTCAAATGCAAAAAGGCTAACATAACAGGCTATGAATAAAATGACCTGAAAACAAGCCAGATTTTATTCTACTCCTGAGTAAGAAAAACAACTTGCTGTAGTATTGTATTCCCAAACTAGTGGTGTATTTGAAGAGTCCACCAGTTAGATTACAATGACTTAGGATCCAGATCTGCGGGATAATTTAGATGTCAAATATCTTTACTTATAACGATCAATCAGTTTACATAATTGGTCTGAGTCAGTAGCTCCCAAAGCTTTCCACTTGCCAATCCATGCCACCTTTCTTGGGCATTCAACTGTACTGGGAATCTCCTTCTGAAATATTTCCACATCTGGCTGTCAGAGGGGCAAACACAGCAGGTGAATTCTTCCATCCCATACAACTACAATTTGAGTTTGCAAGATAAGAAGCCAGCTGGTATTCCCAGCTAGGATGCACAGAGCCTCCAAAGCAGGAATACTCCAAGACTTTTCCAAAGACTCAAACAGGCCTTCTCTGACCTGAAACTTGTTGACCATTTGCTCCAAATTTCCCTCTCTCGCTTCTTCAGTATCACAACCTCAGCTTCATTCTGTATCTGTCTTTCCCTTTCTTCTTTCACTACACTTTCATTTCTCATTTAGCTTCTCATCTTCTCGTACTTAAACCCACTCTCCTCTAGGTCTAATATGATGCTTGCTGCTGTCAATTTATTCTGCTGTGTTACATTTATCTCAAACAACATAAGCTTCTGAGGGTACAGTTAGTCTATAAACATTTCTTATATACTTTATAGCAGTAAGAGTTCTTGGTCCGAGACATTTTGATAGCCAATATGGCCAACAATCATAAAGCAAGAGTGACCATCCTCGATTACACCGTGAGCTGAAAGAAAAAGCGTTTCTCAGATTCTGGACTTGCATGACCCTCCATTCCTGTTCTGTGTACTTACCATTGTCTGAAATATCTAGGCTGGTGATATTGTGTATTTCTGCTATGCATCCTTCCAAGACTTGCGCACCTCCCGATCTTAACTAGAGACAAAACATGATCCATTTTGCAAACTAGTTATGGTTTCAAGATCACACAGAAAACAGTGGTAGAAGCGTTGTGAATACAGAAGCCACTACCAGCAGCAAGAAGAGCAACAGAAGTTACACTCATCAACATGACAGCCTATGCACACATTCCTACTATTCTCATTCTTCTCTCTCAATATTTGCATAAAAATGAGAAAAGGGACTCTTTCCTCTCTCTTAAAACTACTGCTCATCAGTTAAATCAGGGAAAGATTTAAATGGTGCAGACACCATGAATCCTATAGCACTTGTGCCAGGCAGTGACCGCAGGACTTTGGTGCGGGTTCTCTACATGAAAAGGCCAGGACATTTCCAACGTCTAGTGAGAACAAAAATAAACAGCCCGGTCTATAAACGTACAACACTGTCATCCTTAGATTCCACTACAGTCAAGGCTTAGAGTTAGCATCTTCTTTCTTTCATCTCTTAGCACAATGCTAGGGTGCCCAGATCAAAGATGAGTAGCAAATTAAAATAAATAAATAAATAAATTTTGTTTCCCTGTCACTGCAAAGAAAATTTAAATAAATTTTAATAATAATAAATAAATTTGAATAAATTGTAAAATGGCCACAAAAGACCATAAACAGAAGAAGTCAGTAATTTACCTTATTCTTAATTTATAAATAGGCATAAAAGAGAAAAACAGCAACAATAACAAAAATGCCTAGCTGGAAAGTATCAATTATGATGATATTATTCTGAAATATTAAATTAATATAAAAGAAATGTCAGGAATTAATGAAAAAACAATGAAATGGCCTAGGGGAAAACATCAACATTAAGAATCAAAGTTGTTAAAACTTACTCACTTATTTACTAACACTACTGAATTAAAAATGCAACTTTTTTTTCCAAAGAAGTAAAAGCATATTCTTGTTTCTTGCAGCTAGGCAGACTATGTAAAGTGCATCTCACTTTATGAAGATCCCCTAGAAAAAGACTTAAGCAAAAGAGGGGAAAAGTTCTACAAAAATTCTCTTTCTGTATTTTCCATTTTCACTTTCCTTGCTTCAAAAAAACAGAAAGCTTTTTCAAACATGAAATAGCCTTCTCACCTCCTGTGCATTAAAAAATGAGTAATATTTTACTTAGTTGACTTGCTTGGCTAAATATCCTGAATCAACCTGCTGATATTTCTGTGAATACTCTCTTTTATCCATGCTATAATTAAGGAACCACAAATTCCTTCAGAAGTATTTTTCAATACAGACTTGATTTGGCACTTTCAAAAGTTTGAGATATGCGATTCGTTAACAAGCAGCTCAACAACTTGGCCTGAGCATTTAAAGAATAGTGGTGGTCAAAGACAACGTCTAAATCATAAGTCACATCTGGAAGTGTAAGAGATACAGAACATAAGGCACCTTTCCTCTTCTGCACAAAACGAAGCCTACCTATCCTTCACCCTATCCTCTCAAGAAGTGGTCAGATTAAAGTCTGTATTTGGGCCAGAAGTGGTGCAATTTTAACTCAACTTTATTTTTGCAAGAACATTTGTAGTATCTGCTTATGAATGCCAAAATCATTCAGTTTTGCTTTGTGCTGCTCTCTCAGCATGGCCTACCACAAGACGACCATTTTACACAGTGTCACATCTATTACTGCAGAATCTATGGAACTGGCAGATTATATGCAGTCTCGGATTGGTTGTTGGTATGGTAGAAGTTCTATACACTAAAATTTTACTCACAGTAGAATCCAAATGCTTATGATATATATACTTTGAGGGTTGAAGTGGACAATTTTTCAGAAGCAGCTTTCAATCTCGTACCGATAACTCTACACTGAAAATCTTCAATGCACAAACATTTCATGTGCACAAATGGTGATATCTATTTAATCCGAGGGTGATGATAACAAGTTGACTTTTAGGATCAAAATTTATTGCAACTGTATTCAAATTTTATATTTATATATAAGCAGAGATTAACTGAAGGACTATTTGTCAATGTGGACCATGACACTGAAAAAAAACCACCCAACCCTCTGCATCATCTCCTATATGACATACTTCTGAGACTACAAATACAAGCTCTTATTCAGAAAATGAAGAACAACCCTTCAACAATTAAAAGTGCCAAGCGTGTTCAAAGCTATGAGGTACCAATATGGGAAGGGCAAACAAAGCTGCTTACTGATTTAACAATTAAGGTAAAGCATGGAGGGTACTTACACAGTGACCAAGCTAAGGGAAGCAGAAGGGAAAAGAGTGAAATACATCAGTGCTGAGCAGGTAGAAATAAAAATGTAATTTTCATAGTAAAAATAATAAAAAAAACAAACAAGCAATATAAAATGATTAAGCTTGGAGTCAATATACCAGAAAATTATGGGAGCAAATGAAAAATGGTGGGAGAGGGAAGGAACAGAGAGATTTATCCTTCCATAGTTGAGTACAGTTTGCCTGATGTAGGAAAGAGGAGGGCAAAGCTGAAGCGTCAGCTTTCTAGCCTCCTAACAGCATGTGCTTGCAGGAACTGGGAGTAGTGCAGGTCATCGGCTCCGAGCTTCCCAGAGGTCTCTTTCTGGGTGCAGAACACCCTGCCCAGCTCATAGAGGGTCAGGGAGAGGTGGAACACAACCCTGCGGTGCTGGGCCCACTGAGTACTCCCAGCTCCTGGCACATGGACTCCCCTCCTGGTGGAAGCATAACTTCTTCTTTCCAAAGCATGTGAGAATGGATAAAGCTCAGTGATGTGAAAAAATGTAAAGGGAAGGACCTAAGGAAGTGCTGTCAGTTTGGAGGGACCAGCTACGGGAATGCAACGCTGCAAGTTGGGCACGATTCCTTCCTTTGTGTCATGAGAGTCAGCCATGCCCATGTATGCTTTGGTGTGCAATAAAGCTAAAACGCCCCTCGAAGGGCTCCTCCATATCCCATCCTGGGGGTTATTTAATGAAAGCTGAAACGTTTTCACTCCTGTCAGCCCTCGTTGATTTACATGCTGATTTATACTCTCATTACTTATGTTTGTGTTTTATTGATCTATTCTTTTAAGGTTATGATTACAGGACTTCATTTTTGTTACTTTAATTACTCCTCCCTTTTCCTTTCTCCCTCTGAAAAAGAAATTATCATCCGTCTGATCTCTCTACTCAGAAGTCAGAAGCATATGTACTTGACTTGAAAGCTTTTCTATTTGGAATTTACATGTAGTGCTCTTCAAAGTAATACCATTTTTTTTTAAAGTATAAATATCAAAACGAACTATGAAATGCATTCACAGTGATTTGGTTTTCCTTCCAGATAAGGAAATCTGTGCACATTCCAAAAGCAATCGACCACGAACCTAAGGCAAGGATTACTACGCCTCAACGTGTTCATCAAACTGCATGTTTTCTACTCAAAGGGAAACCATTGCATTTGAAAGGCACTTCCAGAACAGTTAATACTCAGGTGATGGAGTTGGAAAGATCTGCCTAACAAGTCAGAGGCTTTCTGTGCAGCCTAAAAAGGAAAAGGTGGCCTAACAGCTAGAGAAGGTCTGAGCCTAAGCGGGTTCATGATGGTTTTGGCAAGAGTCCGCATGGTCCTCTACGTAACTGCCTCGCTGTCCCCCCAGGGTCATGGCTGATCTTTTGTCATAAGCTGCAGCCACACAGGTATCATCCTGCAAGAGTATGGGCGATCCTGAGAAACGAAGTGCACAGCAAAGCAGAGAAGCAAGAGGAAACAAGGTAAAGCCACAACTGTTTTTATTTATTCTTGAGATATTTAAAGCCATTTGCACAGTGCCTCTTACGCTAATGGCATGCTTCAATCAACTTTGATCAAAGTTCCCTATTGGCCTGAATTGATTAATCATTAGGAAAGCAAAATTTCTCCCACGGTTAAAAAGCAAACCTGCAGAAGAGGAAGCGTGTCTCCGGTTTTGAAGGAAGACAAGCAAACCACAGACATGCCTTCAGGGCATACAGCTTCCTGCAACCCACCCGAATTTGGGCACCTTGGAGAGTCCTGCCGCAGGGTGCCGTGTAATCACAGCCCCAGAGGGCAGAAGCTGCCAAGCAGCAAACAGCACACTGGTTCAGTATCTAGAACAGCTGCACCGCAAGGAGGGTTTTGCCAATCAGGTGCTTTCAACCTCCGTGCTGATTATTTAGGACGCTGTAACACAGAGCAGCTGATTTTTACCATAACTGCTTCTTTGAGTTCTACCTCTCCCACAACTTTTGACTACAGAGGAAGAATATCTCACTCAGTGGATTTCATGGGAACTCTAATTCCACATCATTGCATCTTTTGAACACATCCTGGTAAATATTCCTTACCTCACAGCTACTGAGATCTAAAGACACCTCCTTCAGATTGTGATTGCAAGCCAGGCCTAATAAAAGCGCTCTGAAAAAGATCAATTTTAGAACCATTTGAAAAAAAAAAAAAAAAAAAAAAAAAAACAGAGACAAGTAAAAAAAAAAGGCAGCTTTATATCATCATCTAAGTGATCACAGGTTAATACACCTATAACACACAGAACCATTTCAAACCAAAACCACACCAGCTGAGCAGTTATTTCTTAAATGACAGTGGCAGCGCAAACCTGCCACGCTTAGAACATTCCAGCAGCTTCAAAAACTGCAGGAATGCAAGCCTAATAAAGAAACTGTAAAGCTAATGCTACACCAACATTTAATAACATTCATCAGAGATGAATTTTCTTCAACATTTGTTCTCAAAAAGCATCAAATGATTACAAAAGGAGCATTCTGTTGTATGACTGCACTAACTCTCCGATTTTCAAAAAAATCAGGAAAAATTTGGATTTTTAATATATGCAAGATGCAGTGCAGCCAGCCATTTCAGCCAGGCACAGTGCCTGTAGCACTCAAATGCTGGATCGTGTTCAAGTATCACACAATTCTCCACTTCTGCAACCCAATAAATATTTTCAGATTTCAAAATTATATTCCCAGACAATGGTATCCTTTGTCTTTAGGCAGAATAGCAGACAAGTGTAGCAACAACTGATAATGATTTTCATAAATCCACCTTTAACCCTTACAGAAGTTTGTTTCGACATATAAGAGTTAGTGTTAATATCAGATATGTATTAGTATTGTCGAACCAGCAAGCACAACAGTATCTGTCTTAGAGAAGGAGCAAACACAATCTGTGTATACCTCCTAGTATCTTTAGAATGGATGATGCTTTGAATTAGTAATTCAACAGAGAAATAGAAGGACTTCCTTCCCAAACTTCATTTCAGCCAAAAGCAAGCTAATAGAATCCAAACTACCGATGCATAAAGAAAGATAAAACCCAATCCATTTTGGTGAGTCATTTGCTTACACACTTGCTATGCAAGTAGTGTGTAAAAGCCATATTTAAAATGTGCGCATCCTGGGAAGGTTTTTCATTTAAACCTATTTATATCTGCCCTGACGGTATAAATGTTAATCAGACCTTCATTGTTAACAAAGGCAAATATCTTGTGCTTATTTACTTCTTAAGATATTAACACACAGACTTTGAAAAATGTGAAAGCTCTGCAACAGTTTTCACAAATTTTTAGATGATCCTTGTGTATATTTCCTTCCCAAACATGCTTTTATTTAAAGTTAGTCTGGCTGATGATAACTTTGCAAAGAACTTCCTAAACATTTTGAGGTAACATAAAAAATACAGTGCAACCATTAAAAAATGCAGATTAAAGAAGAGACACAGTGCTGCTTCAAATGTACTCTCTTCACAGGAAGAAAAAAGGGTTGTTGGTTTTTTTCCTAACCTCTTTCCTGTAAACTCATCCTAAGAAAATCTCATGATTTCTCAATTCTTTGTCATGAAAAATCATCAGCATTCAAAGGCACTGAAGACAGACATACTATAACTATACTTAGCCACTATGTTTAAATCACACACATGGCAATACATGGAAAGGTCTTGTCAACTGCGCTAGATGGAGAATGCAAGAATTGGCCTTGTAATTAGCACTTGCATGAGAAGCATATCAGAAACTTGTCTCATTATAGCACTGACAGATTAAAAATACAACTTCTGGCAATGTCTGTAAATGAACAAAACCGCCAACATACACTTAAACAAGGAAAAGAGAGTATAAACTGTTCCACTCAGTTTAAAAAAAAAGACAAAACAAAACACAACACAGCAAGCTGCAATGGAACATTAACTGTATCAACTATGTACAAGAACTAAAAGCACCCTTTCCCCACCCACTACGTGGCATCCCTGCAGTACAGCTTTATTAGCAAACCTCTTCCCTGAAAGGATTGACTTATATTAACAGGTCCATCACTGTACAAGCAAGTTCATCTCCTTTGCTGACTGCACTGATTAACCAATATCTTTAAACTCACTGAGTCTGCATATGCGATTAAACACACCACAACTGTTGATCTAAAGGAAGTTGATAAGAAAGAAATTAAACAATTTATCAAGGGAATTTGAGACTCAGGGTATCAGGTATCTGCATTTTAATCTGTGGTTTTTTTCTGTAGGCAGGCTTGACCTTGAATCACACATCCAACTCGGTGACATCAGGTTCATGGACCCAAACCAGGAACTCCTCCTTTGTCACAGGACAGGTCCAAGGCCCATGTTGTCCAAAGCTTTTTGGCACGCATTGATGAAAGGTGGCAGAGAAGTAATATTATCATACACTATTTCATTTTTATTTTTCCTTCTAGAAATCATACCTCATGCGCTATTGTAATCTTGGCAATGACAAGTCTGAAAAAAAGGTGTTTCCATCTTCTTGCCTTTAACAAGTCCTATGATCTTGATTGTTCTGTAGGAGTTTTGTAATTTCTTACAGTTAAGACCAAAAGGCTAAGCAGCTGCCGCAGGATATAGCACATCCTCAGTCCTTTTAACACCAGATTAACTTCCACAGGATGCTTTTGAAGTGTATTAGTCAAGCCATACAGGGTTTGAGGGAAAACAAGGTGTACTGCAGATCATAGTTCTCTGTACTGTTGTGAAATACACTCAGCTCAGACTGAAGAAAAAAACTCAGGTCAGAGAAAAAACACATCAAGGAAACTACCAAAAAGTATTAAGCGTTCTGTCCTACCTCCTAGGCAGAGGTGGACACTGCCATTAGAACAAAACAAAAGAAGCCCATGCCAAAATACCAGCCAGCTGAGAGTGACATGGACACTCTTGAGACCATCTGTGTCCAGCTGGACTTTGGACAGATGCTCCTTTCTGGAGCTGTCTGTGCTGGCAAAACAGGTTTCTGCTCTCAGCTCATCCTACACTACCCATCACTGCCTCTTTACTTCCACCAGCATGGAAGTCATTCAAGCTCAACCCAATTCAGTCAAATCGAGCCAGATTAGCTTCAACATTATCAGAGTAGGTTTTTGCTAATACAAATCACTTTGGCTGAAAAGGACTAGGAAGATCTCATTTCCAGCACAGCTGGCAGATCAAGGGGTCACAAGTATTTGGGATAAATGAATACAGTAACATCTTCCATGAGCACAGACTATTGTAGAGCACTCATCTGCCAAAACTCCTCACACCCCAGGAGATACTCGACATGCCAAGGAGAAACACTAAATAAGAACCTTAGTGCTTGGGGCTTCTCACCTTTCCTAATCTGTGTAGACATATTCAGTGTCTCGCAGCATTCTTTTTCTCCTGTAGCACTGATAAGATTATCTTGTGTATTAGCCACATACATCCTCCGTTCTTCTTGCTCCATTAAAGATAGCTCCCTGCTGCCCTCCACCACAGAATCAACAGCTCTAAATTAATCAGAATCACCCAACATCTTTCCCAATAATCACCTTCTGTTTGAAAACACATCAGTACTGTACCTTCCTAATCCTAGCAAAGTCTAAGCAAGCAAGACAGCAACCAAGGGCATCCCACAGAACACAGTGAAAGCTCAGAGCTAAAATGATAGGCTCCTGCAGTTGAATATTGATTTCAATCCAGTGCATCTTACTTAAGCATCATATTGTACTGTCCTCTCCAATGTCAAAATACATTAAAAAAAAAATCCCAAAACAATGTACACTACTCTTTCCTGTGTGGCACTTGCTACTTTTCTCTCCCTTAAGCTTCTCCCAGATTGCATCAAAAGCTTTCCATCTGGTTCTCACTAACTACTCTTTATATCCCCACATCTCTGGTTTTTGCCACCGACTCCCATTCATGAGCTACTCCCTTGCTGAGCTACTGCCCACTTCGCTTCCCTGTTCTCCTTCAGGAGGAGAGGCAGGCTCCCAACTACACAATTATACATACGTACACATATATATCTGTATCTGTGTCCAAATTAGGATTTTGGAGGTGTGTCCCCTGAAATGGTTAGTGAACACGTCTAGGAGTCTATGGATAGGGTTAGGTATGTTTTAATGCATATTAGCAGCTAGCAAGTTGACACTCTGGAAAGAGCCCTTTCTTTAATTTAGGCCAATAAGCACAAGAATCCTGCCATAATCACAGAATGACCTATCTACATTAGACCTACCTATCAAGACCTATCTTGCCTTTAAAACACACCTTTAAATTTTATGTCTGAAAAGTTCACAGTTAAAAACTGCACACGTTACGGTGCACCATAATTTCCCTCAGCCTGCATTAGGTTGTAGGAAGAGTTTCTGTCCAGTACCTAATCCACATCACCAGAACCTGTTAGCCACAGGATTGGTGACATACAGCAAAGAGATGCATTACACTTAGCACCTCTAGAAGTTGCTGCCATCATCTCTCCCCCCAAAAGGAGGGCATAGCTCTGTGCAATAGGTCTCCCAAGCATTGCAACACGTTCAGTTTCATAATGGCTGTTGCAATACCACAGCCTCAAAGGAATGGCACTCACAAAAGTACATAATCCCATTTTACTGTGAAGCAAACAGTTTTGCTCGTAAGCCACAAAGAAATACATCACAAAAAAAATGTTGATGGAAGGTAAACAGCTGTGACACTCCCACGGAACAAAATATGATTAATAGTCTCAACTGTGAGATGGAAATAACATTTCTTGAATGCGTGATCATTATAAAACTCACTCTTGCAATAGCAATAATGTACAATGAGGAAAAAAAAAGGCAGAATCCTTTCCCCTTCATTTTTAATATGAGGCACTCACATAATAACAATGCAAAGTAGGTTTCAGTCAACAGGAGAAAATGAAATGAAATTCTTACTTTAGAGGCTCAGGAGGGAGTTTAGTTCCCGAAAGATTAATCTGCATCAAAGCAAGTGAGCTGCTGAAAAACTGTTTGAAGGAGGGAGGGACTTCTTTTCCTTTTCTGTAAGTAAACAAATTCATTAAGAAGTAGCATCTAGACACTCCTCATTCCAATAAATAGTGAACGCAAGCCATCAGAACTGTAATGATCTTTTACATGTTTAATTTGCTCTACCTTCAACAGCTCTGTAATCAGTAGCTCTCAATTAGCTTAGAAATATAATGTCATCAAAATATTGATTCAACAAACAATCCTCAGCGTTGCACTGCTGACATTACTATCTAGTTTCTGTTTGGTGAACTACAAAGAATGATCATTTAGGTCTGGTTAATAAAGAACATACTTATGAGCAGAAGATCAAACAGGGTGTTACAAAACCCCTGAAATCGCCATTTCACCACTAGAAGTAATTACTCGACGATGGAGTGTCTTACCCCCAATTAGGTATCATCTCTGATATGGACCCAAGACACTGATTTGAAGAAAATGGAAGCTAATGTTAATATTTCCTGCAATGCAAGTATTCTACAAAGTCAAAGTTCAGTCTCAAAGACTTTCAAAGGGACTTCCTTCCAGAAAAGGACAAAAAAGGAAAAAAAAGCATTTGTAACCATCATCAAGTCATGAAAAGTACAAACTTTAAAACCCAAAATTTAAAGAGGAGTCGAGTCAGTCAGACTTCAAAGCCTAATGTTATGCCTCTTAGAGGCTAAGGATATATACTTTCCACTGTGTCAGTATCACAAAAAAGTATTAGACAAGGTAGCTTATTTTACAGCCATCTAGCAAAGAGCAGAAAGGGAAAGAAAATATTTTGCTTGGAACAAATACTACCTATTTCATAGAGCACTAAGTCCTCTAAGACTTTTTTATAAAGTCTTAGATTTCTTCTTGAAAAGAAAGGTGTAACATGAGAGCAAGAAATTACAAAACAAAATACTGCAGGAGTTGACAGTACTGACATTTAAACTGTACCTGTGAGAAAAGAGAGTCCTAGAGAGGCTGAGGACAGCTAGATGCTGAAGACACCCACGAAGTAGGGCTCCACACACCTGGTTTAAAACAAAGAAGATTGATTTTACTTTATATTTACCCAGAAGAGTACCTAGGGATAGAAGGTGGGGAATGTTTCCTTGGTATTTGAATCTCCACAAAAAACATCTTTACCATATCTAGCGCACACTCCGTGTTGGATAAATCCAGATGAACAAGGGCATTTGGCTGGGCCAAAAAATTGTACAGGCTCTATAATTAATGGAGGAAAAAAAAAAGAATTATCCATGGTAATTTTGATATTATGACACCAATTACTTCTCATTGCTACTACTTCTCATTGCATTTTAGGCTTTTATTATAAAACTGCACTGCAAAGAGTTGTGTCTGAAACTTCTTTTCACCTAATCAATACAACCTGTTTTACTTCTGAAGGCTATAATTTTTTAAAGTAACAGGGGAAAAAATGGTGCTCGGACTACATTTACCAAACATTACTCTTCATGTACAACTCTTGAATTACCTTGCAACTCACTTTCACAGCAAATGATGATTAATTTATTTAGAAATACCTCAGAATGTCACTCAGATTGCTGTTACATTTCAGAAAGTCTAACTGGCTTTTAAGTTTAAGCCAGCCCCTTTAAGCATGAGAGAAGCAACTAGTTTGCTTCTGAAGCCCATGGTTATTTCTCAGTATCAGCAGTGCATTAAAGGTTTAAGGGAGAATACAGAACAGGTAACAAGATTTTAACATTGATGGCTTCAGTACTGCATAGGATATATCACGTAAATGTTAGCTTATTAAAACTTCTTACTATAACGCTGTTTTATTTGGGGCTTTTTTTAGTCTCAGAGAACAACACAGAAGACAAAAGTATGACCTAATTCACAGAAATGTGGAACGCTCAACTCCACATGAAATCCAGCCGAATAGAGCATGTTCAACATTTCTAAAATAGATTCATCCTCCTAAAAATTAGGTCATTTAGCCCCTATACCTACCGCGCAAGAAAGATCCCTGCTTTAAAAATCCTTGTGCTTTCCTAGGTTTTATTATAATTGCTAAATAACAGGATTTCCTTATGCCTGTTGGAAAACTGCTCCACAGATTAAGAGATCTCGGTATTAATAATCATTTTCTTTGAACCATCTCTCTCTCTGACAGGCTAAGAAAAGCCCAACTTTTTGTATTTACGTCCCTTAAAATATCGTAGGTAGACATCAAATTTCTTTAAGCATTGCCTATCGAAGTTGTACATTTTATTTTACTTTTTGTTTTTACAGTATTTGCTATGTTATTCTCTCTTTAAGAGTAACTCAGTGTGTGTATTTACATTTAACTATTTGTTTGCTACCTTTTAAATCCTCTTGTCCCACTGAAACTTTCACCCCTTATGTCTGGAAAGACTAGTTCTTTGAATGTGCTGATAAATGCGAAACTAGTCAGATTTGTGAAAGTCAGAGCACCATGTCTGACTGCACTTTATAAGATTGGGTGACTCTAGTGTTGCATATTTTAGATGCTCGATACTTAAAGAATTCAAAACCTGACACTTACATGCACACAACTTTTGATGTGAAAGAGAAATACAGATGTAACAGTCAAAAAGTGAATACATACAAATTGAGAACTAAGTGGAATTTGTTATGGAGAAAACAGAGCTGCACTTCTATGGCTATTGATAAACTGAACAAAGGAATTTAAAAAATAATTACATTCTTTGAAGAATCACGAGCTTCAACAGCACGTGTCAAGGAGGTGCAAAGATTCATTTATACAAACAAAAATATTGAAAACTAGAAATTAAGTTTTTCCAAGTCAAAAGAAATCATTTGTTTCCAGCCTTCCAATGAAAAATTTGTACTATACTTTATCCCTAAAAAGATGATGATTTTTTTTTCAATTGTGTTTTGGTCACTTTCAAACAGAACTCAGGGAGCACGGTAAGTCCGCTGAAACAAGTAGCACACTTGCAGTTTTCTCATTTATCAGTAGAAACCAAGGCTTAAAAGCACGAACTAAAATTATGTGGATTTGTTTAGTTGTATGGGGCAATTTAATTCTCTGACTATATTCTGAGAAGTAAAGATCAAAATGTTACTTTCTATCCGTACTAGAACTGTGCTGAAATAAATGCAAAGAAGGATCTAAACATAATGGCTTTGCTTTTCTCTTAACAATTAATTAAAACATCCATTCATTAACTCCCAAACAAGAAGAAAGTGCTTACTGAGAGATCATCACCGCGGAGTGCGTTCCCTGAGAGGTCAAGATAGACGAGCGTGTTTGCGATCAGTGAGTTGGCACTCAGTGACTGGGAAAGGCTATTCACCCCTGCCAAAAAAAAAAAGGTCAGTACTCAAGTTAGTCAACCCTAGACAAAACTGGCCCAGACCCTACAAGTGGCACAATTTCAGTCAACACAGACATACACAAACGTTTAATGACCTCCTGTCACCATCACTGTACTGCAGCAGAGGAATGCAGGTCACCAGGCAGATACGAGACCCCTCTCTGCCACGGAATGCCCGGTTTTGCCGGGACCACGCTCCACCAGCTGCCCTGATGGAGCCACAGCATGTTAGAGGTCCCAGATTCAGCGAAGAAGTCTTTTTGCCAAGCCTACGGTGGCTTTAACAGTGCAATCCCACTTTGAAACAGATTTTTAAAACACAGTTTACTCCATACTGTTAAGTTAGTGTCTTCCTGCAAACAATAATGATTAGATAACAGTATCTGTGGAAGTAGATGAAAGTATCTGTGGAAGAGCAAGTACATTAACAATTATAATTGCCAGAACTTCAAAAGCGACCGATGAGACCTAGAAATTAAGAATATTTCAATCAACATATTTGCCTGTAATTTCAGAAAAATAGTTAGTTAATTAAAATATCAAGAGATGCATAAAGACTCTCAGTTCCTGATCAGAACAAATATATATTTTTCACATTAAAATTAAAAAGCTCACATTGGGAACAAACCAGTCAGAGCTTTCTTCCTCCAAAATTCTTCAGCTTTTCCAAATACAAATTAGGAATGAGGGATTTTTTAATTAGCCTTTGGCTTAGGCTCAGAAAAGCAAGCCCTAGTCTTGAATGAGTATACTAGAATTTTCCATTTAACCAGAATCTTCAGATCAATAAATTTCTGTTTGAACTTCACCTACCTCATGCTATACTCTAACAGTAATCTCACTTTCATTTGCAGACAATCTTTCATGCTCTTTTACCACTCTCAGGAGGCTCATAGTGTTAATAGCTCTCAGGAACCTTGAGATACAATATTTGAAGAAAGATCAGTTGGGAAGTTACCACCTGAACTTTACTGCTCAATCTTAGAAACTTATCTTGAATAGAAAGCGCTTTTTAAATAAGGTCAAAACCAGTGAGGGACTGTACAGAATTTCTGAAACTGAAAAGCTCAAAATAAACAAATAAAAAGGCAGGGGGTGGGGAGGGGGGAAATACATGCACCTTGGAGTCTACTGAATCCAAGATCCAAGGTCTCCTTTAGACTTCGCCCACATTACAAGTTCAAAAACAGCCTCCCAAGTTAAAGCAAATTCAGTACTGTCTTCTTAAGTTAAAGGAAAACTGGCTAAGGCTGCTTTGCAGACAACTTAAGAGGTGAAGCTGAGTTTCTCCAGGTCCAGAGGGTTATAAGTATTCCCATTTTAAGGCATCACATGTACTTTTTTAAGGAATACTGAGCAGCTGCCATGGGACAATATTCATGGTGACATGTTACTCTCTGGAGAACAGGAAGTTATTGCAATGCAGTCTGGACTAGGATTCACATGAGGCCAGTATTAGACATGCTGGAAAACATTTTTAGCTTTTGTTTAAAGATTGTCTTTAAGAAGTGAGTTAAAAACCTTCTGAATTCTTTTCATAACCTCAGAATTCATATTTACTGACAAAAGTTTTGTGGATGAACTTCATCAAGCTGGCATTTATTCTTTACAAAGACAGAAGCGTAGCTAGAGTGTTCTCTTGACTCAATGATCACAAGCACTTGCTGAAATCATTCAGATCACAGGATGAATGAACATACCAGAACTGCAGGAATTTCTGTCAAATTCATGAACACCTAATTTCAAGAGTACATGTGAGGTTAGTCAAGATTCTTAATCAATCACGTCACCAAAAATGGAGTTAGCAGTGGAAAAAACCAACCCCAGAGTTTAATAAAGTCTTTTTAATGAAAATCATGATTGAATAAACTAAGTTTAGGATTTACTATTTACTTAAGCATAACAAGAGCTACAGACACGCATAAAAAAACCAATAAAAACCACTCCTCCCCACCCATGTTCCCCCAGGTGAACCCTTAAAGCTCAGGAGAACACAGAATCTGCACTTCACAGAGCAATAACTGAAAGGATAAAAGAGCACGGCTCCTATCTGTTATCAACTGATGTCCTTCACAGACTGTAACTCACTCATCTTTTCCAGGTCATCAACATCTGCGAAAAGGCTGCACTAATGTCAGTGCATTATTTCTACTTTTAACACTCATGTTCTATACAGGAGACCCTGGGTTTGTGCGGTGTGTTTAAGAGGTCACTGCATCTATTATTTGTAGAACAGCAATGCAAAATATCCTGAAAGTTTCTGACTTGTGTTCCAGTAATGTTATTGCTTTTAAAACATACAAACACTTCTAATTACAATATCAAATTGGAAATTTGTAAATTATAAAACAAAGAAGCCTCTACTCAGAGCAAACCATTTAACAGCCATTGTCACAACACTTGGTTTCATAAAATAATTGCATGCAAAACATTTAGAAAATTCCCTACACGTTTTTGCTTCGGACACCTTTTTGAAGCATATATGAAACATATCATTTATTGTAATTCTAAATTCAATCTTTCTTTATAATACAGGTTCAAGCCCAAAACTTACAGAAGCAAGTAAGAGTTTTTCAAAGTGCTGAAGGGGACACAGAACCCCGCCCATGGTTCAGCAACCCAGGACTACAAAAAAGCAGCTGCGCTGTTGAGAATACACATGTAAATCATTTACAGAATTAATTACTTTAGAATCCGATAACAAAAGGTATTACTAGGATGGAAGCCTGAAACTTTAGAACAGGAATAGAGGCATACTTATAAAACATACCTTTAGGTGACAAGGAGGTTTTAGATAAATTTAAATGTTTCAGTCCCTTTGGAAGTTTGGCAAACTGGATGCTCAAAGATGACACACCTGTTGAGGGAGCAAAGAAAAAATGGATGTTTTCAGGTTAACTGTGTGATCTCAGGTTTTCCCAGCAATCACACTCGGGGCAAACTGCACTGGTGGAACTACAGGAGGAACTGCACTCACTGTGGGGGTGGGCCCAAAACCATAAAAACTTTTTATGACCATAAATCTTTGAAATGACTGAAGCAGTAGAGATCCCTTCTTTGCTAACCACTGAACAGATAGGGAATTTTGCCGTTAACAATCAGCGAGCCACCTTAATTAGTTTAAAAACTATGTAATACACACATACTTTTGAGGAGTCAAAGGAAGATATTAAACATGTCAAATAGTGAGCATTTTGGAAAACTGGAAGCTTTATGCTTCAGCCAACACCCCTCCCAACCCCCCCAAAAAAACGAACCACGAAATAAAACCCAACAATGGTACTTCACATGAAACTTCAAACTATTTTTATTTTCTTTTAAAAGAAAGGGCTGTCAAGGCAAGAGAGACATCCACGTTAGCTAACACTGCTCTTTTTTTCTGAGATAAACCCTAAAAGCCTGAAACCTCCACCAAGTCGTAATAGCCACTTAATTCCCTTACAGTAGCCTGCAGGTTACCAGCCAGGACACAGGCTTGGAAATGCTACAACTGCTTGCGATCACAAACAGTAAAAACCTATTAAGATGATGACAGAGACTGGACTACTTCAGTACAAATACAACAAAAGAAAGGAAAAAAAAAAAAGAAAAAAAAAAGGCACTATTCATCAA
>JAVJGG010000048.1:11370852-11391003 GCA_035590195.1 Aviceda cuculoides | reverse complement strand
AAAGGGGGGAAAGAAAAAAAAAAAGAAAAAGAAAAAAAAGGCACTTTTCATCAAAGCCCTTTCTCAGTGTATCCAAGTTCCACACTCCATAAATTTAATCCCCCCATTTAAGCAAAATATTGAAATTTGATTAAGAGGGCACATCCTAAACAACAATGGAACCAATCCATAAAATATTTATTAGAGGAATAAATCAACACAGAAACTCCAGGCTTAACCTGAGGTATGAAATACAGTCCTCTACAGCAACTCTCTCAGAGAGAAAAGGGCAAAGAGAAAGGGGGTAAAGCCTTTTACTTGATTCATAACACAGTAAATGAAAAAGCTGATACCCTTCTCCACATATGCAGACATAAAACAGTCTGCTAGTACGTCACACACATATGTTTACTCTGCTTTTATCATGTTTTACCTACCATTGATAATAAAAGAGCAGCTACATTGCAGATATTGTTGTAGGGGTTTTTTTTAACACTCTCTGTACAAAGCACACTGTGTATGCTGGTGATAGGTGCAATGTGCACGCAGCTCAAAACAACATACTGCATTTTATTTATACTGCCAAAATAGTAGACCTATGATGCCTTGGCATTGTTTATTGTAAAGCACAATGGTAACTGAATGTCTTCACCAACTTTCAGCAAGAATGAATCAAGTCATATTAATAGAATTTTCTTCCATAACTCTACTATTGGAAAAAAAAAAACCCAACAAAAAAGACAAACAAAAAACCAAACAAACAAACAAACAAAAAACCCCCCAGAAAAACGTTTTAGCTCCTCTGAAGTAAGAAGCTCAATCTGTCTTCAGCTGGCCTCAGAACGTATATTCAGTAGATGACTATCCACGTTTGTTAAGCTGGTTTAGTCGCAATATATACTTTCAAAATCAAGTTAGAGTTATGCTTGCAGAAGAGGAGAAAAAGGAGTACAATCAGAATCATTAAGGATATCACAAATGTAATTTTTGTTGTGAAGCATTTTGAGTAAGACATGCAGCAAATAATTTTACCTCTCCATCTTTGCATTTAGCTAACAACCTCCAGAACAATTATCACTCTAGCCAAGCTGAACAATTTTAACATCTTACCAGCACTGGAGGTTAAGGATCCACCCAGTTATAAGATAGAGGAATCAGGTGCAGAAAAAAAAAAAAGTGCTTCTGGTCACTCAGGCCCTTGAACGCTCTTTAAGCCACCCACTTTTGCTAACCTCGTAACAGAGATGAGAGCTCTAATGGCAGACAGAGTTAACTGCATCCAGGCACCCAGTTCTGAATTTAAGTACTTCTAGGCTTCGGTATGTTTGTTTTGCATTATTTTTAACAATACATGAGATTAAATTCTGATCCTAGTACAGCCAAAAGCAAAACTCCCATCGCTTTAGCATGGCTAGATTTTACAGCCAAGACTGATAATAAACTCTCCAGGTGTTAGTTTCACAAATATTGACAGTACCATAAAGAGAAGCCAATCAACAAATTAAGAGACTGGTCTCAGTGTAAATCACTTCATATAAACACTACTTTGTATTTGAACTGAAGCCAGGTCCTATGCCTTCGTTAAACTAAACACGCTTCCCATGTTATTGGAATAGACGGTTGCATTAATGTAATAATATAATGTCTTTACTTATTGAGTACCAATAATATATAATAGCTTAGGGTGTTTTTTTGTTCAAACAAGGCACAGCAGTATGTTCTTCCCCATAATTCACACAACATGCTATTTCCCTTATAATTGCAAAATAATCTGGTTGAACTTCCAGTTCCTGCAGTTGATTTTTCAAGAGATATTTTCCAAAATCCATGTTTACATGGATCACCATTATGCCAGCTTTTACTCGTGAAATGCTTACTGCCCCTTCAGTTTAATAAAGTCAAATCTACCTTGCATTCAGTGAGTATTAGATCACAGGACATGTAAATCTTTCTCAAACTGAAAAGCTGCAATATTTGCACACTGCAATTATAGTCAATTTCTCTAAGTACTCATATAACTTATCTAATTCTCTAATGAAAAGGTCAAATCTTAATTGCATGTGACAGGAGAGACTGAGATAATGAAAAAAAACCCTATTAATTTCTCCTAGTTTCTGCATTTTATTTGTATCTTCCACATGGATACTGCAGAATAATTTGAATTTATAGGTTTGTTGCAAAGAAAGTATGCACACCAATATGTTTAAAAAAAAATAAAATTAAAAATTCCCTGCACTGTAGAATATCTAGCAAATGTTTTGTCATTTGTTTTGCTTTCAAAATAAAAATTAGGTCCTTTTAAAAAAACCTTTCATATAACACAATCTAAATACACTACTTCAAAAAGCAGAATCAACAATGTAGCAGCCTTTTTTCCAGCATACAACAGAAATTTTTGTACAACGCAGTTAGGCCTACAGCACATTGTAATAATAATGTTCTTCAGCAAAACACTGACTTTCACATGATATGGATTCTTAAGGAGGGCAACCAGTAATTAGCAGGCAAGAGGTAATCAGAATAGTTAAAGCAATTCATGTGAACAATTTTAAATAAAAAAAATACTCTCAATAGGTTAAAAACAAAAATATTTTCATATTTGTTTCTAGTCAAAAAGAAAAGAGATACAAAAGAGGAAAGGAAAAAACCCTTCCCATCTTTTTTTCCCCCTCACTGAACCAGCAAGAAAGGAGACACACCTACAAAACTCTGTGTTAACATTCTGAGTCAGTCAGGTTGTAATCAAAATGAACGGTTTTTCCATTTTGAATCATGACAGCAGAGAGACTGGAAAATTTCCCCAAAACAAACCAAATAAAACAAGAAAAGGTCCACTGTATAAAATTCTTATTTTTCTTCTGGCCCAACAGGAGCACAAGATAGTCTGATCCCAGAACGCTGTGTGCCTGGAATGCGTTAAGTGAAGCAAATGGAAATCTCACATGGGCAGCGCTAAAGGGTCAACTCCAGACTGAAAGAATGTAACCTTATTTTAAAAATAAATGCCTCTTGGGTGAAGAGAGAGTAGACAAGGAAGGGGAATGACTTGATATGTACTGAAATTGTGCCTAACGGTGCCTAGTCTGAGAAAAGCTGAGCTGTTCAGCTTGATTTTATATCTTGTGGAGTCAACAGCACTTTGCTCCATAAGGATGCCAGTATTACTGAACATCGCCAAGTACTGGCAACACAACGGACTAGCACAAAGCTAAAAAAAGGAATAGTTTAATACTGAAAATATGGAGAAAAACCATCAAATACCATCAGGAAAATATAATCCAAGCAACAAAGTTGCCTCATGCTTCATCTTTCAGCTCATTACATTGCCTTTAAAAATGCACACCACCTTCTTTACTCTCTAGTCCTAAATAGTCACTATGTTCTACCTTCCTTTAAAAGAAACCTCTACAAAAATGTAATGAAATCTAATGAAATCCATGGTTGGTTGAAGACATTTAAATATTTTTCAACAAGCTAATGGATACGTATAAATCAAAACAGAATAGCGATTCTCAGTCATTTGTGAACAACGGATATTCACAATAGCATTACACATAGAACAATAACCTATTATTCAGGCAAAGCTGAACGGAGCAGCAGTAATCCTCCTATTACATTTGTAGAAAGAGAAAAAATATAAATGTTACAGTACCTCTATCTTCAAGCGGATTGCTAGCAAGGTTGATCGTATGGAGTCCTGAGCTGGGATTATGGGCTAGGGCACTGGCTAGTTTCTGTGCAAAATCTCTGCAGGAAAAGAAAAGAGAGGCAGAAAAATCCTGTTATCTCCTCTATCAACAGCATATTCAGAAGCTTAAAAGCATCAAGGGATTACTAGCCAGAAGTGGCCTACCCTACTGCAAAGCAGTAACTTATTCTTCACAGTTCTAAACAATGCTTATCTGGCTAATTTGCTGTCTTTCAAAGTGGGTTATTTTATTATTTATTTATTCTGTGACCTAAGAGACTGAAGGGCACTCAATCAAAGCTCAAACTGCGTTTGATAAAGATCTGAAGATATAAAATAGAGGAGTTACACAGAATGACTGAAAACTCGAGCACATCTTCCCTCTCCTCCATGCCATGCACACATGGTATATACACATCGACTTGTGTACCACTACCTCCTTCACTCACAAGCCAACCCCCTCACTTGCAGCAGCTCTCTACCAACAGTCACTCACACAGATGGGTTTTGCAGCATATTCAAAAGGTCAACAAACCAGGAGTATTTCTGACCTTGTAAAACAGCAGGTATAGCTCTCACAAAGACCAGCAGCACACTGATGAACTGGTCTTTGCTTGCTTCTTTTTACAGTGAGAAGCATCAAAGTACATCACTGGCTGACCACAGTCCTAGCCACATGTCCCAAGAGAGACAATGGTGTATCAGTTCTATAATGCTCACCACAGCCAGGCCAGGTAGCACAGATAGATTTGAACTAGCTTTAACCACCTACAGTAGGTAGCTGTAGCAGCATGCCCTACCTCTGTTCCAAATCCACTTGAGAGGCAAGGGAACACCACCCCATCTGAGAGCATTTCCTTACAGATGGACCTACCACCACCCACAGCACTAAGTTCAAAGCTAGCTTGGGTTTTCCTACATGACCATACTGTCAGACTCTGGTGGAGACATGTTCCTTGCATTAAGTCAGAAGGCTGTTGGCTGTTATCAGCTCTGAGACAAATCTGTCCTTGTACCTACTGGGAAGATTTCATGTATTAAGGGACTAGCCCAACTGTGTGCTTTTGTTAAACTGAGACTATAATTTCCACGTTCTTACCTCATCTAAGGTAGATACTGAGGTAGAAATCAAAAATATGCCTTGAGCTTCCTTCTCTCTCTGCCTTGAAGTACATTATCTTACCTCCTGCAGGCCTGTGGTAGAGAACTACCAGCTGCATTGCTAGAAGAGTGGTAATGAACACTGTCCTCTTTCCTCAGGACAGATCCTGCCTACCATAAAACTAGTAGATCAGTCTGTGCTGAGAACAGCAGTGAAGGTAGCATCCTCTTCCAGTATCTGGAAAAGAGTGGAGACTGGACAGCAATAGCCTCAATAGCTTTTGGTTATCTGCTGTTGCAAGGTGTACTTGAGTAGAGACATGTTCCAGGGAAGTTTAGTTTCCCTTTGAAATCCCATGTCCTTAAAACAGAATCGTCGGGCTAGAACAGGTTCCAGCACTGCAAACGCATGATAATCAGCTGCCTTTAGGAAGATCATATTCTTTTCCTAAAATGAAAGCAGCATGTGAATACAAACACTCAACAAAAAGAAATTCTGGGCTTGAATCTCTGCCACCTGACAGGCCTCAGGGTATCCTGCTTTGCTACCAGCTGCTGTTGCAGAAGACTACATACCTCCTGTAAGTCCTCAGTTACATTTGCCAACGCTCTGTGGATACCCTTCAGCATTTCAAATGGCACTAGATGCCTGTGCTTTGGCAAATGAATCAAACTCCTTATGTCCAGCCAAGAAAAAAAAATGAGATTTTGAGTTAAAAAACAAACAAAACCCCCTTTCTTCATGGGGAGTTTCCTCCTCTTCCTTTATCCCTAACAGATTCTTGTCATTACAGTATTCTGCCTACACCTACAGGCTTGTTTATAAACTCTGCTCCAGCTTTTGCGACCGATATAGGCAGAATTACCAGAATTTTGGGGACAAGTGTGTGGGGGATTGAATTACTTAGCAATGACACAGTAAATCAAATGCCACCAGAAAGCACTGGATTACCTATATAGGGCGCATGGGGCTCCAAGGCTCATTCTAATACAAACTTCTCCACTCCCCATGCAGCCTCTACCATAAACAGAGGCACCTGGGCAACATCCCTTCCCCTCCTTTGTCCACAATTTGTTTCAAGTCCTAAAATTTATTGCTTTTTTTGGCTGCACACTTCATGAACAGAGCATGCAATGCAAGCCTGACACTTTCTATAAAGCATCAAACCCATTCTGTATGCATTGCACAGCCATGCTTGCCTGAACTGAGGACGTTCAGGCCTGGAGGTAAAGCCCAAAAAAGACTCAATTTAACTAGGCATATAGCAGATTAAGGATATTTCACCATGGGTAACAATACCGCATATCTGGAAATCTCAGACAAACAAAACAATTCCTTGAGATCTGTCTAGACAACATCCCTGTAACAGAAAAAAAGAGGACATGCGTGGGAGGAACTAACACTGTTAGGTCTCAGGACATTCAGAGCCCATCCAGCAGGGGAAGATGAAATGCAACGTCACTGTTAAAGGCCCTTTGGGCACCAGCAGCCTCTGTCGTAGCTAGCCACTCATTTTGGAACAGGGCTGCAGAGGATGGCGTGGAAGGCGGTAGGGACATTCTGGGTGCCCACTTTCAGAGTGTACATAAGCACAACAAATAGACCATTTTCACCAGCTCCTGCAAACAGGCCTTTGCAGACTGAAGAATCTGTCTTGCAGTTTCATGGAAATTAATATTCTGGTTATCACATATTGTCCCATCCCTCTGAAACACCTCAGGGATGTAACTCTCTTTTCAAGCTCATTTGTTCAGGTCATCCTGAATGATTCTCCTTTCCCTGAAATCTGGCTATCGCCTACCTCAGTTAACACACCAAAATGTTAGTGTTCACTATATGCATTAAAGCCATCCAACGCAATCTAGACTGCACCCTTTATATTTGCTAAAGAAATAGCAATGGGGACAAAATTTTCAAGAGCATCTAAACTGGCACAAATCTTATCAGACAGGGGGTTTTACTTGGCATGCTGTTTTCCCCAACAGCAAGTCCTCACTTCTCTAGTCCTGGGTCCTTACAACTGCTACTGCACAATAGTTTGCTGTCTCATCAGTGGGGAGGATGACAAATGTTTATGGGGCCATGGCCCAAACCAAATCACAGAAATGAGTGGCTGGAGGTAGAAAAGAATTGAATCATCTTAAACTGACTCTGCTGCAAGAAGAAATATGCTCTTGCAGCTGCTCGGGTTACTTCTCAAAGCATTGCTCTTGGTAGCTTTCTTAACCCTGGTTTGGCATTCTGTCACTGCTCATTAAAAATGACTGGTCTGTAAGCTATGTGAAGGAAGATACCCCGTAACAACAGGACTTCCTCCAAGCAAGCAGATATGATAAGTGGCAAAACTGACAAATGTGTCCTTGGCAAAAACAGACAGACAATGCTGATCAGAGCAGATACACATCAAGGCAAAATGTCAAACACTGTGCATGTAGATGGAAACACGAAAACCAAAGTCACAGGTGGATTATCTGTCAAGTCCTGTTAAAACTGAAACCAGTTAATCCAGCTGTGGTAAGTTAAGGTAGGCAATGTGCAGAGTTAAGGTAGGCAATGTGCAAAGGTAGTCAATGTATCTTTTAATATTAATTATTATCACTGGATTTCATGGCACGTACTGCAAGAAAAACAAGATTAAAAATCAGGTGCTTATGTCTGAATGACAGTTATTAAAAAGAGCGCACTAGTGATCAGAAAGTTTGGGTGTAATTCCAAACTCCACCTCAAGTTTCCTGTGGCATTTAGGCAATTTTCTTAAAAGGTATTTCAAAGCAAAACCCATTTTAAAAAGGTGAAAAAGACCCAAACAATGTAAAGCACACCAAATATTTCCCCTGTGCTTGTTTCCCTTCTTTATTTGTAATTCAGTATAGTGTTGTTCTTCTCCCACCTTTGCACTGCTTTTCTTATTAACATAAAAATTCATTAGTGATAGAGTTTATCTTGTCTATGTAGTCCTGGACGCTACTTTAACACTAAAAGAAGCTACAAATACTTCCAGCTGGCCAAATTTGTAACTTGAACTTTGCTTCTATATCCTGTGAAGGGAAAAAAAGTGAATACCTAGTAACTACAACTTACTGTATCTAAAACATATGCAAGGATTAAATTGTATGGCTTACTTCTATGTACCTTTCTTTCAAGGCTATGGCAAGGCATTAAACTTAATTACCTACTTTCTTGCTTCTTTAAAGAAGTTGCTAATGTATAAGTCCTGTTATATTTGAGCAGACTACAATCCACAGTAAGATAAAAACAGCTCTCTTGGGAATGAAACAATAATCCGTTATGCAAAATGGAATAATATGCTTTTTTAACAAGCCTCAAACACTGGTTTTTAAATGATAAAAAGGTGCTCGTACTTCTATTGGCAACCATATTTGGAGAGGAACAGTGTGAGTTGATTTAGGGTTTATGCTCTTACCAAGCCATTTTGCTCCACTTAACCCAACTATCCAGGCAGAATCTTAAAAAACATCAGTTTAAAGGGATTTCTTGGACATGAGGAACCTCTGGAAAAAAACTGATAAAAAGCTTGTGACTACAGGCTCCTCAGAACAAGGCAGACATTGAGCACAAGCTTTTTTTTGATGCTTATTCTGGCTAACACACATCCCATGCCTTTTACTGGGAATAAGCAGTAACTAATGGGACATTTCAAAGGAATTACTTACGTTCTAAGCCCGGCATTCTCTAGTACCAGTTCTTCCAATCGATTGGACCTGCTCACCACCCGTAGTATCTGCTCACAGACATCAGTGGACTGCCACAGAAAAGACAGAACAACGTTAAACACAAACATGGAACAGATGGTTGTTGAATTATAAGCTGTACATTGTAATGGGATCCAGGCCACAATCATCATCTTGTCATACATAAATAGTAAAAATACCAGAAACACCCAGGTGGCAACAGAGGACTTCTGGAAAAGACTCAGCGAAGCAAGAGGCAGAGTAAAAGCAAGTCATTTATAAATCAGGCCACATAATTATAGGAGGCAGAATTTTTACAACAATAGTAAAAAACCCAAACTCCGAGATTCAGAAAAAAATGCTCACTTATTTTTAAAGAACTCTTGTTCATATGCATGCTAATTCTTCATAAGAAAGTGGCAACTAGTGCCAAAGGGAATAAAGCCTGTCCAGGACTGATGACTAAACACAAAGAAAGATGTTATAAGGCAGACAAAACAAACAAACAAAAAAAACCCCCCTAAAACTCCCAAAACAACAACAACCCCCCCACACACACGCAAACAAAAAACCCAAACAACCACAAAAACAAGAACTCAAGAGCAAAAGCCCTCTAGCTACAGGTCCTCCAAAAACTGCTAAGAACTAGTGCTTAAGGGCCAGTGTATTTCACTATTAATTCTTCCAACCTACATAAAAGTAAATCCCGTCTCATGATCTTACTGTTGTTGCATTCTAGAATTTGCACGACATTTGCAAGTGCTATGAACAAAACATGATAACAAAAGAGTTTGTTTGTTGTGCTCATTCCAATAGAGAAATAAAACCTTAATGATTCAAAAGCCGTACAGTAAACTCTGTACCTCATCACCTTTATTATAATCTTTTATTTCGTTTCTGGATTTGCCTTTTTTTTTTTCTCACAGAACACACTAACCAACATTCATGTGATGTCCAAAGCTGAATTTCAGTTGTGATCATGAAGTACTGAAACTATTCTGTTATTTGCCTTTAAAAGCAACGTGACATTCATACCTGGGATATCTGTGTCTCTAATGACAGTCTGACATTTTCTAGGTTTTTTGTTTGTTTGTTCATTTGTTTTACTTTTAAACTAATTGAATTTCCTAATAAGAAAAAAACCTGCTCTACCCCACACATAAAATCTTATTAATTCTTTACACAGTAAAGGTGACAATTTTTTCTGAAGACTGTCAACTCAGCCATCTTCCCAATTCTATCTTTGCCCTCCATTTTTTAATAATTCAGAATATTATCACAATGCTTCTACAGCAGCATGACTGCAAATGGAAAGTTTCATGCACGTACTATAAAAACACTATAGATACTGTCTATCAAGCACAATGTCAGAGCAGGACTCATGAAGCACAATGCGTTCAATGGCCTCTGGATATGTCTGACCTCATACTGACCCTCAGCAATGTTCCTATGGCACGGATTTACTGTCCAACAATTTACATCTTCCATTTTGAACTGGAAATGGAACGTGCGAAAGATATAGATTTTTTTTTTTTTTTAAAGGAACTGATGCGTTTTCAAGATTGACAAAGTTTGTTTTCCACAGAAAAGTTGCTAAGAATGCAAAAAAACTTACATGCAAAAATATCTCAGATAAGATAATATGGCCAGTTCTTGTTCTAAGCAAATTATGGCCAGTCTTCTAACTAAGCAAACTATCTCGTTTCAGTGAAGCAGAAACTGATTAACTGCATTGTACCTTTTAACAACATTGATTTTAACAGCAAACTACAACAAGATTAAAAATACCCCCAGTTTCATTCCGTTCATAAGTTCAACTAAGATGTCCCAGCAAGAAAGAAAAGTTTTTTGCCTACTCTTCTGACAAGAATGACATAAGCTAGTTTCTACAGAATTTTCATGGAAAATGATAGCTTAGGAATGCAATGAGAGCATTTTCAGATCAATAAAACTGCATCAATTTAAACAAGATGAGACTCAACCTTCACTTTTAAGGACAAAAGCTTCTGGATGCAAGCGTGAAAGCAATTTATCAAACCACTAACTCTACCTCTAACTATAAACTTCCAAGTTTAGAAGAAATAGTATATTTTGATATATTTAAAATGTCACCTAATTACTGATTTTCTTGGCTCTCTCTTCAGTAGTCCAACTTGTTTAGATTTGCCCCCTTTTTGCTGCTCAGAAAGAAAACTGATATGGAAGAATATCGATGTCACACATCGCTAGATACTTATTATTACACAGGGTTAGCTTGAGACAACTGGGAGAAAAAAAAACAGCAAATTGCAATGAAAATTACAAAGAAAACCTGCCTTATATGCGAGAAAAAAATCAGAATCCTAGTAATGTCTTTCCACCTCCAAAAAGCAACTGAGATCTCTGGCTGCTTTAAAGTTAGTTTCCTATTTAGTCACCCAGTATTGTTCAGGGGAGCTAGCAACACCGAATGAAATACTTTTGTGGGCTAATGTTACCACCCAACAAAGCTTTCAAACTTTATTCGCCTGAAATTTTGACAAAGCCTGACTTTCAGTATCGTTTCTCTGGCATGAATTAACTATCCTGATATGATACAAGGAAAAAAGATTTTCAATGCATTGCCCAGTTGTACTTACCTGAAAAAGTTCACCTTGAAAAATGTAATAGCATCCTCTAAAACACAGCACAGCCTGGTAGGAGTGGGTATACTGTTTCAATTTATTACTTACTAATTTCAGATCCTTGGAGGACAGCTTTGTAAACCACTGATTATACTCCAGAGCAGCAACTATAGGTATTAAGTCTCTAGAAAAAGAAAAACACTTTTACACACATTTCATATAATTGTTTTCTTTGGTCATTTGAAACAATCTCTTAAATGTTCTTCCATATTTAATTCCCCATGCTTTTGCAATGCTAATTGCCTATGATCCCCATTACAGAAAGCTCTGCATTCCAAAACATGAGCACCACCAGTAGCTGTGTGTCTTTCTCATACTTTAATACAAATTTTTGACTGGCCAACTGACATCCATTCTAGCATGAATTTTTAAATCAGGAATTTGTCTGGGCTGTCATTCCTACTTTTAGCATTACTTTTTCTTCAGCTTGTGACACATTTAAGCTTCTTAATCACCTTTAATTATAATTTAGCACGACGCTAAAAAGCTTTTTGGCAGTCTGATTATTTAATATAATTCCATGACTGAATGCTTCTAGAGAACACCTCCTTGTCTCATCTCTATAGATAAATTCCCCCAGGAAGCAGGAGACCTGGAAAAGGATAATGCGACTTTTAGCACAAACCCTCCTTAACTGTAAAAGGGATTTCACAAACGAAATTCTAAATTATTCCTGTTTTCTTCATTCCAAGCCTCTTAATATGATCTGTTCTCCCTCTGTTAAGTCTCTCCAGTAACAGATGTTGATAAATGTCATGTACATACACTACCCCCCAGCAGAATCATTCATCAAGCACCAGCACACCATTTAGCAGTGCAGCACTTGGATCACTTTAATGCAACATATTAAATACACATATACACCTACGCTGGAACTTAAGAGCTACTTGGAAAGCCCTTGTCTTTATAATGAAACAAAGAACTGTAATATACATGAACTTATCAGACCAGCAAAATAATGCCATCCAAGCCTCCGTTTTTGCAGGGAGATATTTAAAAGTACTGGCTTTTATAAGCTAGTCCCACCCCCCCAGCTTTTCATTCAGGACATATGCAGGTAGGCACAGATCTGCACTAAACATGCAGCACCCTTCTCACATCTTCTTTTCCTTCTTCCTTCCCTTTGGTTTTCCTCTACGAACATTCAGACACTTCAGGGTGGTTGTTAAAACACGTAGGAAAGCCAGGAGACAAGGCAACATCATATGGACAAGCCTTCAGCGGGCTATATCGGGAACTGCAGTTGCTCGATTTGGAAGTACAAGCCCATCACTAAGGTAACAGTACGAAGGTGTGGCGTTTTGCAGCAAAAGACTGTAGCCCACCAACTGTGCAGCTCATGCAAATAGACCATTTTCACACTCCTGCAGAGGAACTAGTGTGTGGTGCCCTTCAAGGATTAAGCTTGTTTTCCATCTAGTTCACAGCACACATCAAGCCTTGCGTGAAGTCATTTCCACTGGCACAGTAGAATCTTAGCAGCTTCATGAAGTGTATAGATTTATTTCTGTCCACCACGTTTTTGTTCCTACACACATACTTTATCTCCATGTAAAGCAGTAACCGACTAGTGAAATGTTATGGGGCAGGGGGGGAACCAACCCAGAGGTATTTTCCCCTCAGGCTGGGCAGGTGGGAACCTTGCTATGGAATAAAGAATGTCCACATTGAGTTTTGTTCCTCCTTTGCCTTCCCCTGGAGCAACCAGTAAGAAGGTAATGAATTAGCAGCTTTGATGTCCCTCTTGCCAGTGCCTTTGCCTTGGAAGTGGAATGAACATAAGAGTTATTTTTCAGGTGTAATTTTGGTTTATGCACCCAGTGGAAACCAGCCAGCCACAGCTGGTGGTAAATGCTGCAGGGCAAACGTTGGACAGGCTGACGGTACCACCATCGCACTGGTGGAGCAGAGCTGTTCACGCTGTGGACCACTACCCCCAAAAGAGGCAGAAGGCACTACCAGCAGATGTGTTTCAGCCAGCAGCAGCAACACCAGTTCCTCCAAAGGAACAGAGGGACAACAATCGGGGATCACTGACTGCAAGTGTTTACACTACCAGGGAGCTGGTAAGCTGGCCTGGAGGGCTGGCAAGAGCTCAGCACCTTCTGGGCAGGAGACTGGCTGCGGGCAGAACCTGCCTGAGGCCATCCCCTTCTCCCTTCTCCTCCCCAGGCCTCGGGGGGAAATGGCTGAAGGACACGTGGTGCTCAGAGTTAGTGGGAAAACCATTTCAAGAAGTTAAAGAAACACTGCTGCAGCAGGACAGGAATATTTTAAAACAAATTGACCCGTCTGATTTGCAAATTTTCATCTTTAAATAGTTTAGTCTTCCGCAGTATTCAAGGCCTGTTTGTTCAAACCCTAGACAGATACTGGCACTCTTCGGTAACACCAGCCGCTAACCCCCCCACACACCACCCCACCGCTTCCGCCCCACGTGCCTGAAGACAGTGGAACCTCGGTGTGTTCTGCAGCAGCCTTAGTGTCTAGAAACTTCGCTTTATCAGATTCTACCGCCTGATTTTAAGGAGAAACTATGTAGTTTAGTCCTTTTATCATTTTGTTCAAATTGTTGAAGGTGCTTCTGACCAATGAGGGTCCTTTAGAAATTGACCTCTACTCCTCTTGCTTTGAGTTCGCCTAACCTCACTGCACTTGTTACTGAGGTTTCAAAATTATATACTGCTCTATTCCCTTTATTCTATTAAATTCTCGATGTGGTACTAACAATGATCTGAATTCTTTTGCAATACTCTATGAAAGAATGCTAACAACCATTTCCAAAAGCTGGGCCTTCTCATAACTTTCCCTCACTGAGTTATATTGAGTTGCTTAAATGTATTAGTTTGTTCACTAAACTACCATCCAGAATAAAGTAAGATTTACAAAGCGTAAACCTGTCCCATCTTAAAATGAAAACAGATTCTATTCTTCTGGAATGCAGAAAATCTCTCCAAGCTTTAACAATATTCAAGCTTCACCAACACCTTCACGTTTTTTCATCATCTCTGTATCCCAGTGTATTTGAGATGGCAAGAAATCTAAACAGTGCAAAGAAAAAAAAAAAATCTAACCAATCACACTTTTCTGACAATTTTTTGAATGTCCAAATATGCTAAAATATATGCTACACAGATGAAAATTATGCTACTGAGTTAAATAAGCCCTGTTCACTTTGAGTCTTTTTGTTGTTGTTGTTGTTAAACAATTATATGGTTCACAGCACAACGTAACTTCAGATAAAACCTCAGAAGTCATGTTCCAATGCGCAAGCCATGCTATGCACTCTTAAGTGTCAGACGCTCTGGGAACTTAAATTCATATATAATTCATGCCATCTTATGTTGACCTCTAACAGAAATGCTTTACCAGGAAAACCACAAATTGTTTATTTTTGCAATGCATAGCCCCTGTATCTGGAGGACTGGTGTACCCATCCTACCTCACTTCAGAGCTACTCCACAACATGAAGTTTCAGCAGTCCCAAAAATTAGGTGGGCAAAATATACAAGAGTCTCTCAAACTCCAAAGCATGATGGCATATTGTTAATTCATAGCATTCTCACTGTGCTAAGTATATCACAAAACACTCACATACGTTCTTCAATTGACTGGGATCTCAGATCCTAATTTGTATTTTGAATGAATAAAGTAAGGTTTCGGCTTCCTAAAAAATTTAGTTTTCTTGAAATTTCAATCCAAAACCTTTTTCTCAGTTCAGTCCTCAATGTGTAGAAACTCTCATCACAAGAGGGATTGTACGGCATGTAAATGGCTCCAAATTTTTTTGAAGCTTTGGACTTACAGAATCATGAGACATTTAATAATGACTTTTATTAACAACACATTTCCTCAGTGACGTCAATTTTGTATGGTATACTTCAATGAAAAGCTTCTGTGAAGCAACAAACCCATTATTCCATTTTCCGAAAGCTAACTCATTTGAATCAGCTGAGATACTCTAAATACTTAAAACACTTCTTCTATCTTCTCTTTCCTAATAAGCAATATTTTTCATTCCCAATAAATTGCTCAAACATTTAATTTCTATCGAAGCCAGGTATCTGTAAGTCACTTTCTCAGGAACACCCCATGGTCTTCACAGCGCTTCCAACTTGCAATATGTTTAAAGCATTCTTATGTTCTTGTCCCACATCTGCGTGTGCTGAATAGTATTCCTTTCCTTATCTTCTCTCAACAAGGTTTAACCAACCAAACAGTCTTTGGCTACATCCGTCATGCACTAGTTGCAGCCCTGTAGTCTTTTTCAAGTTATTTCTGAATTAGCCAACACAGGTACGGCTTAGTAACTTTGCCATAGGTATCAGTGCAGACTGTGAAAACCCATCACAGAAGCTGAGTAAGTATTTCAGTGGGGTTTTTTTTGTGAATTTACATACTAGATAGCTTAAAGCTGCAAAGAATGCTGTAGCAAAATACTCTTATTTACCTACCTCCAAGTTCAGCCTTCCTGTTACAATATTTTAACATTTCACCTCTGACAGATACTTAATTCTTCCACTGGGCTTTCCCAAAGAAACAAATGCTTTCTCTGTCTTATTTACAGTTTCTTAAAGTTGTCATTTGCCTTGTATAATGATGGATTTTAGTTAAGACTTCCTCTCATTTCCTCCTACTTAAGTATCTTCAGATTCAACTTTCTTAGAATCCAATTTTCTCAGCCAGCTAAATTCAGTAAACCAAATACAACACTTAGCTAAGTTTCAGCATCTCATAGTAAAATTACCCTCAATTAGTTCCTTTCTGGAAGTACACAGTTTTGATAGCATCTATTGTAAGTGGAGAAACTACTGGCTGGAATTCAGTTGAACAACTTAAAACCTTCTACTGACTTGCTGACAAAAATAATTTTCTTTACTGTGTACACCATGAGAAAAAAGATTCTGCATAAATACAGACTGCATAATTTCCTTTTTTACTTTGCCCACCAGATGTAGTTGCATGTTTTCTCTGCTGAATTTCAGCTCTTATATCCACCATCACAGGAAAAGCATCTATCTGTTAACTTTTTGGAATGCTTCCAATAGCAAAATATATTTATCTTCTCAGACTCCTCAATGAAATGTGCTTTCCATGGGGCTTTCGTGCAAAACCAGCAGCTTTGTGCTGAAAAGTAAAAATGCTAGAGATGGTAATTTCAGAGGTCTGCACATTCAAGTAACAGCTATGCGACCATCCCACTTTAGCACAGGCAGGCAAACCCTATTGCAAAGGGGAACAAGGAAAGTTTGCAAAATATTAGCATGATTACTGCATATTGTTTACCTGTGGTCAAGGTGGCTGAAGTCTTGCAAATTCAACTCTCTGGTATCTTGTGTCAGATAAATTGTATCGACATCCTGTTAAAAATATATAACCAAATACATCTTTACAGAACTTGTTTTTTTCCAAGTACTACGATTTACCTGCTCTTTCATCATTTGTACAGTTAGCTGAAAAGAGCTCCAGAACACGACATATACTTACCCACTGTACTTCTTCTCTATAGGGAAATCCAAGCCAATCACAAACACAGGCATACATCTGTGAAAAGCCTCCTAAAAACAAACCAAGAGAGTATTTAACATTATAGTAAAGCAAGCAAACAAGCATCTAAAAGGATACTTTAATACTTAAAGATCCAGTCTTTCAAAACTCACTCTCTTTTTCTCTCAGAAGGCTGTCCATTGTGCTGCTGAAAGAAACTCAAACTATACTATCTTTGCCCAGCAGGTTGCAAGAAAGCTTAAAATAGTTCCTTCACCTACCAATCAGAAGTCTGCTCCATACTAATTACACCTTAAAACTAATTACACCTTTACAAGCTTCTGCCAGAAATAGAATTAAACTTCCTAACTCTGCAACTCCAGCCTTTTTATATTTGAGCCTTTAAATTCATTCTCACCACAAGGTCCAAGTTCTGCCACTGTCTGACTGTCCCACAGGGCTTGGAGATTAGCCAGTCTTTCTGAAGGCTCCATAGTTACTTTTTTCAGAATCCTCCTAGATGCAAAAGGGGAAGAAAAAAAAAAAAAAATCATTCATGACTTTTAAAGTACTTTTAAATTCATAAATCTTCTTTATTTCAAGTACAATTTTAAATGAGTGTATAGGAAGAATTACCATCTTTAATACAATCCACTTCTCTGCCTAAAAGTCGCACACATCATGATGCCTCCCAGCAGCAGTAACATTTATTTGTCTCTTCTTTCTTTCTCGTGATTAACCCTGTGACGACTGGAGCAACTGAGTCCTCTTCTGTGACAGGATGACTCAAGCTAAGCAGACTTGTGGCCCTCAACTAATGCAAGAATGACCAAAATAGGGGAGACATGGCATTACCAGTTACACTAAAAATGCTGCTGTTTATACAGTGCTTTTACGCAGTAAAAGCACGACGGTGCCAAAAGCCACAGAGCATGCTGAGTAGCTGCATGTGGCCTCTAGGCTGCACTCTAGGTACCCAGCTTCATTCTTTGCAATCTAGTTGTGTTCCTCCTCCCCTAAAAAAAACCACAATCCATTCCTACCTTTTCAGAAATGAAACTACATGTTTTTCAGAATGACAGGACTGCCTCATAAACTGCAGAATTCCATAAAACAGAGCGGAAGAATTAATAAGATATATTAATTGGAGAAACCTCTTTCCCCCTTTTTGCTTGTTCTGGTCTTATATGAACCGCATAACTACAGTGCCTTCATCTTGGAAAGTAATGCCACCGGAGAGGAGAGTAAGAAATTTGATTTCTTTTCCAGGAACCAAGCTCTCCATACAGCTACACCAAATGCTCCAGCAGTGTTCTCAAGAAAGTCCAGAGAAAACATGTATAGGTCTCAAGGCCTTCACAGACGCTCAAACACGCACAGCCTGCAGCCCTCTTTACTCTTTTTACCTACATTTCTCACATCATTACTGAGGTTTTATGGCAAATCTGCTCACAAATATTCATTTGTATGTGTGCTTTTTGAAGGAAGAGCTTGATCTCCATTAAGGCAGTTAATAATACCGCCACAGAGAGAAACTGGAAGTAAAAAAAGAAACTGCCAGCCAGAATTTATGAACTTGATTTCCTACTCCACCTACAGGAAAGGTGAATAATAAAGACATGCACCCAAAATAAAACATGTAAATTTAGCCCGACAGTTTACATCTAATGTCTGTTACAAAAGCTCACTTAGAAAGATCAATGTGTCCCAGAAAATTCTTTTGCACAGTCCACTTTCTCTAATATTGCTGAAAACCAGGAGCTAAAGAAAGTAATAGTAGAGCTGCACGATCTGGTAGAGAGTGATGAAGATGAGGCAAGGACAGAGAGAAGAAATAAAATTAAATGAAGTAAGACTACTGAGAATTGCTGCAAGATGATAAAATTCACGGGCACAGATACAAGAAACAAAACCAACTAAAGGCAAGAACAAAACAAAAAAAAAGCAGCAGAGCAAAAAAAGGTAGAGAAGGAGATGTATGATCCAAGGAGGCAGTTACACCATGGAAAGTATATGACAAGACTGCCCAGGGCTCAGTTCTGATGAGCAAGGCTCCCAATCATGTACATCATTTCACAAACACTGAAAGTAAACAGAACTTTTCCCTTCTCTCCCAACTCAGATTTTACTTCTAGAAAAAAACCAAAAAAACACACTATCACAGCTGGTTTGGGGGAATGGAGTAAATTACAACAAAAAGCCAGAACCTAAGCTATACCTGAGGTTGGAGATGCAATAAGTTAAAATGAATACTTAAGACTCCAAATACCTGCATCATCCCTTCAAAACAAAGGCTCTCCTGACCCTACAGAGCATGCATAGCCTACCGATGCTCTGCACTGCCTCCTGGTTCTGTCATATACCTGGATAAAAGCTTACTGCTTGCCTCAAGGTTTTCTCATACCCTCGGTGCACTTCTGAGGTCAGGGTGGGGAGACCCATGGACAAAAAGCGGTGGCTTGTCACCCTTTCCACACAATCTGTTGCTGCTAGAAGTGCCCTAAAAAAACACTTACACTGGTGAGAGTCCAGGGAATATCTTCCTGAGGCAGGTCCCAATGTGCGCCAGCACCTCGTTCACATCCTCCGAGGATGCCATCTTCATGGAGATGTTGCACTTCTCAGTTTCCATAATCAACTGCAAATAAGAGGGCATGATGGCAGGAACTGGGTATCATATAATTCATGTCCATTTAAAAAGGAGAGCATTTTGAATGTCGGCTGAATGCTTTGCATGCTGTTAGGAATCTGTTATTCTTTAAGACATGACATGACAACGCTCCAGGTAAAGTTTCTGAAAGTTTTTCTTGAATGTACAAGACCCCTGTACTCAAACTTTGCTTTTCCTAACAGTGCCCTGCTTCCCACGGGAATCAAAGTTTCAAAGGATCTTGACCTCAGCTGACACTCTGAAACCCAAGAACTTTTCACAGTATTGTCCTCTTTTGAAACACATCCCAGAACACCAGGAGAAACAAGCGCAGCCTGACAGGAAACTATTGAACAAGCAGGGCCTGCTTCCTACAGCAAAAAGTAAAAGTTTTTAATGGCTGTGATCCCCTGGAAAAGCTCTAATGCTTTGATCTACATCGTTTAAGAAAATGTTACAGTAATATATTATCTCGGTTCAGATTAAGCAGTAACTCAGCTAACATTACTGTCCTGCTGTCTAGGGTATACGTGCTTCAGTGAGGGGGAAACAAAGCTTTTTGCAACCCATCTCTGTTATATATTGAGTGTTCATAACCAAATCAGATTACTGTATGACTGAGACATCAGGTCTGCTGCTGCTTTCAGCTGCATCACAGGAAGCAATGTAATGTTTCTGTATTCTCCAACGTGAATATTCAGCACAGCCCAAGTCATAAACTCTTTTAGATGAGGAGCTGTGCAGACAGAGTAAGAAGCTAACATTAGGAATAAATAAGAAGTGTAGATAGACAGTACAAGAGGAGATACTATGCTGTAGAGGGCCTCGGCTGGACCGAGGGGCCTGGGGAGGATATTGACCTTGACAAGATTACAGTGTTCCCTTGAGAG
>JAVJGG010000048.1:11347598-11366030 GCA_035590195.1 Aviceda cuculoides | reverse complement strand
GCAGGGGAAGTTTGGATTGGATATTAGTAAAAATTTCTTTACTAAAAGGGTTGTCAGGCATTGGAACAGGCTGCCCAGGGAAGTGGTGGAGTCACCATCCCTGGAGGTGTTCAAAACCAGCATAGATGTGGCACTTCAGGACATGGTTTAGTGGGCATGGTGGTGTTCGGTTGATAGTTGGACTTGATGATCTTAAAGGTCTTTTCCAACCTAAACGATTCTATGATTCTGTTAGACAATGGGGCTTTATGTTTACATCAGAAAAGGTAACAGATTGTGGTCTGATCAACAAACCTTCTTGAAGAAGTAGGTAAAAGGTAATTCCTACAGGGGGAGATCGTGACCACCAACTCACTGACCACCTACTCAAAAGACAACAATGAAGGAAGACAAAGTCTGCACACTAATTTACATGCGAGGTGAAGAAGAAAGAACCAATCATTAAGGGAAATAATAATGAATGTGTATTACTTAAGTATATAAATGTGGGAATTTTTGAGACAAAGGTCTGCTGTCTTGAGACAGGCACTCATTCATGCACATCAATGAAATTAATTTGAAAATACCTCAACTCTGTGTGTTATTGGCTTGCATACCGGGTAAATGAACACCGTTTGAGGGACAACAATTGGACCTGAGTATAAAGTTATGAGGTGGCAATTATAATGTCCTTGCTCTAAAGATATCTGTGTGAGTTGGTATTACAGTTAGCGAACCTTTATCCCTTTTAACTTTGATCGTTGTTTAGTAGATACATCTCAACAGCATTGTTTAAGGAAAAGTGAAGCTTGGCATCAGATGTAGTAATAACAGTTACTCAGAACTGGCCATCTCTCAGCATATTCAGTTGTGTGAGGGGTCCCTGGAGGAATAAACTGTCTTCGCTGCATGTTCTCAGGTGTCTTGCTAGCAGTCACTGCATGCCAGTTATATGGAAGTTCTCAGGCTCAGAAAGCTTCTGAGCAGCTTTTGAAAATATTACAGACTTTAGAAAATTCAGTGAGTTTCACTAATCCTACTAGAAGAGAAATGCATTTTCAACCATCCTAATAGTTGTTCAGATATAAAAGTTTAAATTTGACATAAACCATGAGCAGACACCGTTTTTTCTGATCACCTTTCTTCCATTTATCACTGTTATCAATGTTAAAGTAACAATTTTGTTGTATTCTAGATTTCCATGAAAACAGAAACAAGTTTTTCAATTAAGTAAACCCATTTAATAAAAGGAGTTTTGCAAAGTGTCTGTAATGCTAAACTAGAAGTACAGCTATTCCCTAGTACACAGAGCCCTAGCCTTCAAGAGCTTTTTAATGAATTACAATGTCTTCGCTACTATCTAACAAGATCACCATCACCACCTGTCCATCATACTGCCACTGCACTGATGTCTGAGGTGTTCATCAATTGTCTCTATGTTTTCATGCAACCAGTCACCAAACCCTGCCTTAAAACAGGCTGCAAACTGCAGTGATCCAAAAGCCAACAGACGACCAACCAAAGATATCTATGCTGCAGGGACAGGGTGATCAACTGAGGGAAATAAATTTCAGCAGAAATTCAAACTAGTCATCCTACCTGTCAGTCAGCATCATCAAATTACAGGTAAGGCACAGTCATATTTACAAGTGGCCATAACTGAAAATCTGGTATCAGTTGTTCCATTTATTGATCCTGTTCTATAAAGCATATATATATATATATACACACAAACAAACACACATACTTACACACCCACACAGACACACATATGTATGTGTAAAACACAACAAAATGGAACATATGCCAAATTCCCATTCACTGATTCCAAGCTGGACAAGAGATTTCTTCCACATCAGTCATTTTCGTTCATGTGGAAATTGTCTTTCTCTGCTACAACAATCATTACAAGTTGTCACAGGATTAGAAAAATAATTCACCGGCATTGACAAGGCAGGTTAGCAAGATGTTTTTCAAAATGAACCACAGAAATTATCAGAAAACAGCATATTTTAATAAAATTCAACATAATTTCTGTCTCCAAATCAAATACATTTCTATTTGACACCACAAACACTAAAGGGAATAATGCCATCAGCTTGTTTGGACATAAACTGTCCCACTGCAAAGGTTATTAGGCTCATCTCACAGTTCTTCAGGTCGGTGTTTCCAACATAATTCTTCACCCACCTGCATTTCTAGAAATTAAAATTCCTCTGAAACAGTATATATAAATTGACAAATCCATTTAAGAGAGACACTAATGGAAGCACCATTCTAACTCAACACTATGCAACACACCATTCCTCAATTTTTTTTTTTAAACAGATGCACATGTATAACTAAAATATGCTAAGTTCCTGCAACTTACATTTGTATCTAAAAAACCAGAGTATTTATAGAAACACAGTGGCTTTACCTTGGTGGGAATCCGAGATGTTAAAAGAAATGCCCGACATGATGCCAACACCTATTGAAAAAAGAAGAACAGAATTTGTAAAAAATATTTAATTTATCAGGAATATTATTAAAGATTCTTTTCCAGGAAAATCCTGAAACCAGAGGGAAAAAGGCTTTAGTAGTGAGTGTTGATTTCCTTTGCTGTCATACACCGAAGGAAGCAAAACTGGGCTTAGATCCAGTAGAGCATAGTGAAGAGACTGCTGCAATCTGATCAGCTATAAGCTAGTTAGTACAGCATCGAGCTGAAGAAATTTATTTAATCAATCTCTCAAGAACATCTAATAGCAATCTTAGTCACATTTTAAAAAGCAAGAATAAGAAGTCTACCAGAAACATATGATGTACTCAAATATAACAAAAATATGCAAAATAAACATGATACTATTAGTAACATAAGAGACCATAGTAAATATTTGCTTTTGGACACACTCAGTGTATTTATAGAGTAACAATGCAAAGACTTTTCATTGACACCACCTGCATTTCTCCTCCAGCAAGGACAATGGAAAAACGTGGTTAGATTAGTGAGACCAGTGACTCTGGGGAGAAAGCACAACAAAACAAATATTTTGGAAGTTATTGCCAATCAAAATATAATGATCTATAAAAGTACCATTCCAATCTCCAGTAGCACATCCCACTCACAGATTTTACGCTTTGCAAAAGGAATGACTCATTTTGCAAAACTAGAGTATTGTTTTTTTATTTATCTGCCTACAGAATCAGCTACTGTTGGCTCCATCTTTTTCCAGACAAAAAAATGAAATGAACTTAATTCAAACATCTGGATCCAGATCCCGCAGCACGCGCAGAGCTCTTCACACAGCTGGGGCCTCCTGAACCCAGTTCTGCTTGGTAAGCATCCATCTCCAAGTGAGCAGGTTGACACAAAACACGTTCCTCGCTTAGAGAGCGAGAACCAGCCCGAGAAGGCAACCCAGCACCCAGCTCCAAAGGCCATTAAATGCTTCAGAGATTGAATTTCAGCTTCGGCATCTCAGCTGAAACACACCTTGCTAAAACCTAAGAGCATGAATGTTGCTATATGCTAGCGTTGGATTTTAGCAGACTGTTTCAGGGTTGACGTGATGAGACCTAGCGCTCTAGTTATCACTGATGTAGATAGACCCAAACCACTGTGGAATAGCAACCACTGCCTCCTGTAAGGCTCACCCCTTCACTGAAGGCCTGGTATGCTGGCTGGCATATCCAGGCCATCAGACAGACCTGCCTCGTCCCCTTGCGCTCATGCATGAGGGAGAAACAGTCTCTCCTGCTCTCCCCTCCCAGCTGTGCCTACCAAAAGTACGCCTTCTGCAGTACGGCACGCAGAGAAAGGGGAAGGGTGAATCAGAGGGGTTTTACCACGACCACAGTTTCCCCAGTCAGACAGCATCTCTCTCTCACAGTAATAAAACCTTGATTCTTTCCCCTTCCCCACCTACCTCCTCAGGGCAGCCGCCCACGGTAGGTGCACCTCACTCTCCTGGGAGCCTCTGGGGAGAATCACACCCCTGTGTGCCCACAAGAAGAGTTTCCCTATCAGAAAGAGTGCCCCTCTTGCCCATCATCACACCCACAAACAAGCTGCCCAGCTCTGAAGAGGGGCAGGTGATCAGGTGCCCTCCCTGCACCAGCATCACCAGCAAAATGCCTCCAGACCAGTAGGCAGAGCAGCTGCAACAGCTTCTCTGATCTGCTTCTGTTCGCCACATCTCAGGTGCAGAAGTGAGATAGTCAGGGGAAAGGACAGCTTTTGAAGAGCTGCTTTCTGTATTTACCTTCTAGGTAGTGGCCTACAACATTAAAGGGATCGGTGTTCGTGTGTATGCCACCACAGTGGGACAGATGGTTACAGGAAAATCATGTCACAGTCCTGTTATAAAACATTTGCACCTGCATATATGGGTTCAAGCTACTTCATGAGCATTGACAAGGTCCCTTTAACATGATTACAGTACACATGAGCAGTCCAAATAACAAAGTTAAATGCAAACCAGGTAACCAGAAGGCTGTAACGCAAATATGTTGGAAAAGGATGCTCCAACGCAGCACATGTCACTGTATATTCTCATGGTAGATGTACCAAAGCTCCCAAAATGATCTTGCTAAAACTAACAAAGCTGAAGTACCCACTTACCTTAAGAAGATGTAGTTACACACAAAGGAGAGGACTACTGTAAGATGACAGTCCCCACTCAGTCGGTAAAGAAACAACTCCTGAGCAAATACAATGGTACAAAAAAGCCTGAGCCCTCTAATCCAGTAACACTGAGGTTTCTACAGTTTTCACAGTTCAGACCGTCACAAACAAGTAAGAGTTTGATTTTTACATAAAGTCAGTTGAAGCCAAGGTCAACTATTACTGCAAAATTAAAGACATCTGCATTTTAACATCACCGGTTTTGTTCACATTTAGCAACACAGTAGCCTCTACTCAAAATCAACTTGAGACTTGTTGGACAAGCTGCGAAACATGAACAGTTTTCAGTGACCTCTTTCTCCTCAATAAGGCTTCAGTGCATAAATAAATAATGGCTATTAAGACACTGGCTCTCCCATGTCAATAGGATTCTGTATGGTTGTTAGTACTTGCAAGGGCAGCAGAACATATATTATAGACTACTTAAACCAACGTATCACTCTATTCCTTCCCTTGTGAAATACCATGCTGGCGCCAAAGGCAGTGGCATCCGGAGGTGTTTTCACACTGACAGTTCAAGGCCCCTTTTAAGCACAGAGCTATTTTTGTAAAGGAAGTCCTAGGTCTTTCTGCGTTCCTCTGACATGAATAATGAGTGTGTGCTTAATTGCACAATTGTCTAGGGCTTTCAGAAGTATCCAGGAGTGCTGCGTTTTATGAATAGGCAAATTCTAGATCTCCTGGAGTTTTTAATTTCTTCATACAAAGAAACCAAAAAGCAAAAGTAGCCACCAGTTACTCTCTAGCAGTTCTCAAACATTTTACGGAAAAGATTCTGACACTGTTATACTTATTTTGTACCCAGGGAACCTTGAGTACATTAGGAGTGTCATGATGAAAATCACTTTGAAAACCAGAGACTTGGAGGAACAGACCCCTCTTCCAGGGACAACTCTAAACAAAGCGCTCCCTCCCTTCACAACCCGTCAGGAATGTCAGCTGGACACAGTGTGTAACCTACCTTATCTTCTGATAAGAAAATGATCACTTGTTCAGCTGAAGGAGACACAGCCCCATTCCTCCATAACCATTTTGTTTGGCCACAAGTAGTATTCAATCATCGATATAATTAAAAGATCCCATCAAAAGATAAACACATGCAGGGTAAAGAAAGAGTCTCGGGAGTGGATTCATGCTTTAACACACCCGTAAGCCAAAAGGTTTGCAAGTGATAGATGTGAAGGCAGCAAGCACATCCAGGCGAATTATATACAGGGTACATAACCTGGCTGCTGCTCCATGGAAGGGACAATAAAAGAGAATTATATTGAGTTTGCAATAGCTTTGGTCTGTCTTCCTACTCTGCCTTTTTTCAAGCACAAAATAGGATTATCATTTGAATGTTAAATGACTCGTACTCACACACAGATACCCAAGTTGATGATTTCTTAACATTTTTATTACTCCAAATTCCTTAACACTCCCTACACTGCTCACAATGTACATAAAACAAGTCAAAATTTGGAAATTAATTTGGAAATGTTCACCAAAAACATACCCTGCAAATTATTTCTCCAGAGATTCATGGCCTACAAGGTCATCTTCTATTTACCAGAATAAATAATTTGTTTCAGTAAATAAAATTAATTTGAACACACATCCTCAGCAAGTATATCAATGAAACATAAACATACAGATGCATTTCTTGATTTATTATCAAATCCCAGCGTTATTACCCATTTTAGCACTGTAAGTTAAATTAACAGGGCTGCACTGGGTTAACCCAGCCACCCTACCTGGCAGTCAGTCTTGGGAAGATCATTAGAGCAACACAGCTCTGCTAATTGCATCTATTTTGCCAGACAGACCACAGCAACTCAAAGCAGTTTCAAATTCACAAGCAAATGAATTTTTTTTTTTTTTTTTAAAATCACTACTACTCTTTCTAAAATGCCCAGGAATAAAGAGTTCTGGAAAACACAATGAGCGTACACAGCTTCGTGATTAAATATAAAACAAAATGAAACCATCTCAGCACCTCATGGGCCCTGGAAAGTCGCATGATGCTTGTTCCAATCACTAGCACAGATGTTTTGAAACTTTCCTCTGCTGAAATCTCAAAAAAAAAAGATGGATTAGCCAAATGTTTTTCTCTTGCTGGAAACTGATTGACACAGATATTAAAAAACAAACAAAAAAAACTCAGTATTTTTTTGATCAACCGTTGCAGTTTTACATCTTAAAATACACTCTCTGATCCTTTTCTTCTGCCATAGTTTCTTTCCCGCCCAGCAACTGCCATTTTGTCAGCCTCAAAACTGCTTCTGTCTCTTCCATTATAATTTACTTGAGGAAAGAAACATTTGTGACGCATTTTCTTATTTAGATATCCCTCACTGAGAATTCCTTGAAGTCCAAAAGACAGTCACTTTTGTTTATATACCTCTTAGTTGCAACATCCCATTTTTATTGCGATTCATTACCATTATTATCCCAAATATCATCATTATTTTTTAAGTTTCCACACTAATGATAGAAATCATATAGCAACTAATAAGTTTTCCATTACTACTACCAATTCAATATCTAATGTACACATAATAACGTGAGGTAAAGCAGCAGCACTAATATAGCTTTTGTTTTGTTAACGTATGGATGAATCAATACATGTTAGAGCATCCGGAGTCTCGCAGTCCCTACAGGATCAACCATTCATTTCCCGGGTTGCATGCCTGATGTTGTAAATGCTCCATCCCGAAGCAACTGGAGTTCGATTAGATAAAAGGCACCTTTCAGCATCATATTAGAGATCGAGTTGGTTTCAAGCTAGCCAGTCTCTGTTAAAAGCACTGAGCCTCTCTACAGAAAGAAGCTAGCTGACATCCTGGAGGTCTTTTTGGAAGGCTAATTAGCTCAGGCACGACACCAACGTGTATGCTGCTTCTGAAATGGTGGTGTCACTTGGCATATGGTGGGTTTCTCTGCAGAGCAGCAACACCAGCAAAGCAGCCCAGTTCAGCCCCAACCTAAGGGCTCACAGTCCCACTGCCTTCACCCACAGCCCTCTCAGTTGTCTGAGGTTGAATTTGACTCTGATCATTTGGTCTCTGCTACTTTTAAAGTGTCACCTATGATAAAACCAGTGACAAACCTCATTCATTCCTGTTCCAAATGCCTACTTATTTATCCACCAACACTAAAGCAGTCTTTGTAGCTGAGGAAGATCCTTTGGGAAAGGGTTAGTGCAATTCAGTTCTTGGCATTCACACACAAAAACCAGAATTTCTTCCTCCCCAAGCTGACCTTAGCCAAGTTGAACACATTCCCAGGCTTGCCTAAGTCACTGGTGCCTACATGACCAGCCAAAGAACTACACAAAACACACCTCAAGAGCAGACCCTCAGCAGTAAGGGAAGCTGTTATCCACATCAGTACAATTCTCTCCTGCCCAAGACAGGGGCAAGCTCTGCAGCACAACTAATGACCTCGGCCATCCTCATGAAGGACTGCTCTGCTGCGTGTTTCTCTACGATCATTCCTGAAGTCAACCATGGCTTCCTCAACAAGGTCCCCTTGCTGGAACCACGGACGGAGAGCTGGCCTGCCTGCTGTCTGCCCTGCCACTAGCACGCTGTGCGGAGTGCAGGTTTTCACTGGTCCTTGCTGCTGCTGTGCTGCACTAAAAACCTCAAGCTTCATCTGTTATGGGCCACCAATTTCCATATTTTCTGGATGGCAAAGGATGGTATGGGGAACAGTTTTCAGTTGAAATGGGTTTTTACAAAAAAGTAGGGTCAGATATCAGAACTGCTGGCAATAAATCTGTGTTTATTTAAAGAGAGAAGAGGCAACTTTCAAATTCATTTAGTGAACAAGACAGGGGACACCACAAGATGGCATAATGGAGTGCTTCATTCAAGTTTCCCTTTCAGTCTAAGTTAGGGGGAACTCTTTCAACAGAAACGCTTATTAGCTGTTGGAGAGCTGTTCCAATATGCAGAGCAGTTTCTACTTCAGAGGCAACAATGAACAAGTCCTGCCCGGAAGACACTTAAGAAAAAAGTATCCTTGTTTTAGAATTGACAAAAAACGAGGCATGGACACGCCAAGAGGTTGCATAAAACGAAAGGGCAAAATGAAGTGGCAAAGCTTGGAGGAGAAGCTTGGAGTAAATGGCTCCTAATTCTGGAGTATGAGAGGAAACAACATAGCTTGGAGGTTTATCAGCAAATTTAAACAAAATCTCCTGCCTAAACCAAATTTGCTTGGTAGCTCCTCCAACAACTATAACAAGACTACCACTATCACCTTCAGGCAATGTCCCAGCCCTGTGAACTGTTTGTAAAGGACGCATGAATCAAATTTGGCTTCTTTAACACACGGAACACAAATAAATACAAACATTTGCTATAACCCTGTCTGCAATATGGAAATGACTCAGCTCTTCCAATAAAGGTAGGATTTCAGAAGATTCCGAGACAAGGGTTCAGCTTTGGCCGGACAGCACCGATGGCAGCAACAGGAGCCACGAGCACCCCAACTGCCAGCCCCTGTCACTTGAAGTAGCTTGTGATGTGGTCACCAGTGGTGCAGACTGGGACTCCCCTGATTCAGAGACTACAGTCACAAATTTTGTATCGCATCGTATCATTTCCATTAACCACAAGGCTGCTTGTGGAGGGGCAGCCATCTTTTGCATATGTGTGCAGGGCTCCGCTGTTCTTCCAACCAGTCAGTCATGGAACAGATTTTCATGGCCTCGTGAGAGATGTCCAACACAGAGCAGATAAGCCGAGGCGACACCCTGCAGACTGCAAAACCTCCTTGCCATTCCTCTCACTACCGCACAATTCCCAAGAACAAAAAACCATAGTGCTGTAAAGCACTAAATACCAGAAGACATAACTACCCTATTATTTAAGCCTGCTCTGAGTCACAAAAATAGGAAACACAGAGCAGCAGCATTTCATGGATACGAAGTCCTCTCCATGGCACTGGACCCAGTCTGGGCTGACCCCAGCTGGGGTAGAGGAGGGGAGCAGGAGGGCTGCAGGCTCAACACATACATTCATTTGTAACTCATCGATGAGGCATACAACCCCAAAGGGGATTTTCCTTCTCTGTACCTATGTTACACCTAAATAGGTCACTAGCACATTGGTGCTAATACACCTTTATTCCAGTTTTTTCCCCCACTTTTGCTCTCCTCTGCATACAGCCATTACACAGATTCACTGCCTCGATTCAGGTTATGAAGTGCCACAGCAGGATACATTCCCCACATACCAGCCTTTTACCATGCTCTAGCCCCCAATACTTGGTTAAATAACAGGTTGAAAACATGCTGTTTACTTGTAATTCAAAAGGCCCTGGGCTCCAGCATTTTCTGTGCAACATTACTTCTCTCCATCATAAAAAGAGCGTACAGGCACCCTTTAGAAAAACCCTCCCACTACCTATCGCTGGTGTTAATAGTAAGAAACATCTGTACACTTTCCTTCTTCCTACACAGACCCTCTTCCTGGGTTTGTGGACAGCAGGTAAGAGACTGGAAGCATTTTGGTGTGCTGCATATGATGCTGTTCTATGCAGAAGCAGCTGGAAATAGATTTTGCTATTGCAGGGCTTTTATTCTTACCTTCTTTAATTTTATCGCTTAGAAATGCCAGATTAAACATTCTGCAGACTAAACATTTGCAGGTGATAGAGTTGCTCTCTGTAAGTATGTCACATGCAAACATAATACAGAATTTTAAAGACCAGGAAACAAAACAAAAACTTCAGGGACAGAGGAAATGCAATTTGATCCATAATGCAAGTGTTTTGTAAGAAACTCTTCTAAAACCATTCATATCTGCTTTTAGTTATCAACAATTAAATGAACATTCAGTTTGTAAAGTGCAACACACTTAGCTCCACTTAATATTAAAATAAAATAAATAAGCACCGTAAAATAATTTTCCTCAACACCCAGTACCAAAAACCACAGTCTCAATAACACTGACCTTGGACAGCCCAGCGAGCTAAGGGCCAGAGAAACATGTTAGCTTAATAAATCTGTAGAATTAAGTCTTTTTTGTCCTCTCCATAGCATATATAAATTGAAACACAGAACCAAACCAACGGGTGGAAAGTTATGAAAACGTCCAAGCCAAGCCAGCTCTTTCCCACAGAAACCACTGTTACAGGTACAAAACAAAACCCTCTTCCCCATTAGGTCGAGAGGCAATTACTCAAGATCTGCTCCTCTAACATCACTTCAGGAGCCTCACTGCAGTCCTCAGGTGCACTCCGATTTCCTTTTCTTCCTTTTGCTTCCCCACAGAACCCTTTTTCCATCTCTATCACCTGTAAAATACAAAGTACCCACTGGAACTAACACGACTGTTACAGACACTCCATCCTTAATCACCTGAGGTATGCTGCAAGTCTTCATCTTTTTATACTTTGATACCTTAAGACCATCAATCTCTCAAAAAAGGAATGGTGCTGAAGTGCTGGAACTAGCCACTTGGTCATTTAAAATCCTCAAAAGCCACCACTATACTCCCAGCCCCCAAACTCAGATTTTTTTATTATACTGTTTTACATTTTATACGGTGGTCTCTTTTACAGTTATTTTATTTCTAGTGTATCACATTTCCCCTCCGCTAAAGAAATCTTTTCTTTCAGAGCTTTAAAACACCTCCCAGAAATGGGAAGAAGAGAACAAACTACTCCCCTGTTCCTGCACAAGAAGGCAGGGCTGGAAGGGACCTCCCTTTCACTGCCCATTGCCATCCCCCCATGCAACTCCTTTCCCATATCTCCCATACTTCATTATTTAAGCACTGGGAGGTGAAGATGGCTGAGGCATCCTCTGTTGGCTTACGCAGTGCTGACCACCCACCCACCAGCTTAGCTGATGAGTAGCTAGCATCTGGGGAAAACACACAAAAGCTTCTCTGCCAGGCACTTTATACCCTTACAGACAGGGAAGCTAAATAACCGAGGTGTGAACGGCGTCCCCACTCCCCTGTCATACAGGTGCATGGTGGTGGACGGATTTCTTTCTTAACGGAATTCTGCACCAGACGACAAATCCCAGCAAAGCCCGAAGTCCTTTCCCCTGCTCCCACTCCGTATCTAGTAGGCAGGAAATCCAGAGGCCAGGCCAACTTTGGGCAGTGACACAGCTGATTGCGTCAGGCTTACCCTTAGACAGAAATTCAGGAATTGCCACATTCCAGGAAAGCAATTTTGCCTCCGACATCCTGCAAAAACATACTTGCAGCTTCACCCCACTCCCAAAACGCACGCCGTCTTGTCTGCCTGAGAAGTACAAGCTGCGTGCACTGGGCAAAAACCTCTAAGTAACTGTTGATGGAGGATCATTATTCTTTGTGCTGATTTTTAGAAGTCATATAATGTCAATTATCTAATGCTTTTCATTATTAAAAATGAATATGCCTCTGCCCGATATAAAAGCTGGTTTAATACTTTCTGGGTTTGTGAAGATTCTTATTTAAATGCATCACACTAATATTGGCTGTGTTTTACTTGTACAGCTTCTTGTATAGTATGTTAACCTGACAAAATGCATGTAATAACAAAATATCCCTATTTATCTGAGAAGATCATCAATTTCTAACGGCCAAATGGAAATTAAACTTCCAAAAAATGGCAGAAACCATGCTAAAAAACGGAAATTACAATCCACTGAATGCAAAACCAACAAATAATTCTGCTCTTCAAACTTAGGAACTAAGTGTAACTGTAACACTTGCTACCCAACACTCAGTAAAGACTCAAGCTCCTAGCTATACAGAAGACTCTAGTGGTTTGTAAACCACCATTGCCTCTGAAAAATTGGAAAAAATTCAGCTTGCTTCCCCAAAAAGCCTTCACAAGATTCTGATGCAAAAGTCTTCTAAGTGAAACTGTTTCTCAGAACAATTTTGTGGGTGAAATTTGGGTTTGTAAGCACTGAGCCACATGCTTGATGCTGGTTAATCATTGTTTGTTTCAGAACACAAGAGTCTCAGAGAAGAAGAAAGCTTTTTAAAAGGTTACATCGCTACTGTGAACTTGAACAACTTGCTCAGCTTGTCAGTGCAACCTACAAAAATGTAAAGCTAACTAGATCCTTCCGGGCTTTATCATTCTATCTAGAATCATGATTTACAAGCTCCTCAGTTTGCAGACTCTCTTAATTTTTGCTGTGGAGGTACACTCTGCCAAAAAGGAAAGTAAACCCGAGAACAGACTTCACTGTTTAGATGGTAGGTTTGCAGGCAACGCTCTACCCTGTTCTCCAGCCAGCCAAGCCTTTCCCCCATCCATTCTGGAACCGCTTAAGCTCTTCTGCTGATCAAGCCAACCTGCTCTCCAGAACTTTTTGTTGGGGTACGTGAGGCACAGGGGGTTCATGGAGCAGCGTGAGGAACAGCAGCGCTGGCCAGGCTGAGCAGCCGGAGCAGCCCCTGGGAGCTGGCAGCACAATCCCCCAGTGTCGGGAACTGACAGACTGGCTTTCCCTCAAGCCAGGCTGCAATCTCAAGCGGTCACTCTTGCACACACCCTAAAAACCATCCTGCAGAGAACACAGATTCAAAAACTGTAATTTAGACATCAAAGGAATTGCCAACAGAGGAAAAGCTGGTATAGGGCCCCAAATAAGAAGAGAAGGCGAGCACCCACCCGGCTCAGCGGCAGAGTTTGCGCTGTGGTAAGACCAGCTCCCCCCCACAGCCTAAGCCCCATGTGCCACCAGCACTGAACCAGCAGATGGGCTCAGCACAGCCGAAGGCAGCCTCTTCTGCAGGCAAATACATGATCGCAACAAACCTAGGTCGGCTTAGCAGCAATATGGCCCAGGTACCAGCAGCAGCAGCAGCACAGGAACATGGTGCTCTAGGTGAAGCAACCGCCCAACAACTTCCCCATCCCGCGGGCAGGTCTTTCAGGCTAGGCTGAGCTCCACACTACTGTAAGTTATCCTGGGTTTATGGAAATTTAAGGCTTGAATTGTCTTGAATAAGACAAGTCAGAAGGTACCCTGTCTGCAGCGTGGAAGCAGTTTACAGCACGCCCTTTCTAGACTTCCATTTTTCCAAGCACCACCATGCTCTTGACATCTACACAGCTCCACTGGTGATGAAAACAGAGAGAAAAATTAATACAGACGAAACTTTAAGAAGCCAGGATGCCTTTAAGCAAAAGATCCCCAGGTCTATTATCTCTACCTGTTTGGTAGCATGGCTGAAAACCCACTCATTCTCCCACCAGTGGAGATATACTGCTTTTACTAAAGCTGGGAAGCCTTCAGCTGAAATTCAGCCCATCATAGACAGAGTTTTTCATGCTGTATCTTTCCAATACTTTACCTTTTGGACTCTGACACAGGGTGTTTACACACACAGTTTGTGTGTTTATTATGTTCTTAAGGCAGGCAGTTCCTAAAAAGAAACAAAACCCCAAAGGCCTTCAGCCTTCTACAGTGAGACTCTTAAACACAACTTTAAACCTAAAATGTTAATCATCACAGATTCAAAGCCAATGTAAGTGTGACAAAGCCCATACTAAAATCATCTTGAACCATCTCACAGAAGTATTGCTGTGGGTTTTTGTTAGGTTTTGGTTTTTTTAAAGTTGTGGTTTCTTCTATTCTTCATGTTGGCAAATGGAATTTTTTTTACTGCAAAACCAAAACCAAATGTTGGTAGCTATATTTCACAATAATGTACAAGTGCTTATCCTTCAAAAAAACTATTACGAATGTTCAGTTTCCAGGGTAGACGCCATCCAGTTGCTACTGTTGCCTTTCCTTGTCACCTATTAACTTCAGGTGGGATTTTAATACTTATTTTAGGTAGTGCAAGATCTCAGAAGCGAAGTTTTAGTTTGGTTAAATGACAGTCCATCTAAGTTTAGTTTGTAAAAGCAAGGCTTGCAAGTGCAATTTTAAGTTTATGCCAGTTACAAAGTATGATATTAATAGACACACACCAGTTTAGCTAAATTTGCTTCTAATGTGACTGTCATCCCTAGCCTAATTAAATTCACAGTAACATTGATTAACTATTGCTGGAGTTACATCATCCATCAACTACTTAAACTCACCTGGATTCAGTCAATTTTGCTGGTCTTCTCACACAAGCCAGAAAGGAAAATATCATTCGATTGTGCTGCCTAAATGGCTGATCAATGTATGTAATCATGACTTTTCATTTATCATTTATCATCTCTTCTCAAGATTTTTGATTGCTGAAAGTTCTAAATATGTTTTATTTTCCTTTTGTTGAGCACTGATACTTATATCAAGACAGAAATTTTGTACAAGTAAAATTAGAACTTTAAAATAATTGCTGCAAAGTTTCTGAGTTACACAGATAAGCTCCCAAACACACCATAAAGAAATTATCACAGTCTTGTTAGCAGGTTTGCAGAAAATTGCACCCAACAGAACATCAGATACATTGAAGATGTGAACTCTGCCCACACACACTCATATTATTGGACTACTAACTTCATTATTCAGATGAGAGTGTTAATGATGTCAGTAAAGCACAGCCATCAAAACTCAAAACCTCCCACCACAACCGCAGCACTGAAACACCCCCCCCAGCCTTGTTTTATCTTCCATTTCTTCTATAACAGGGTCCTGCGATCACTCAATTTGTCTACACCACCATTTTTTATTTTCTTGCAGAGTGTATACAGATGTCTCCTCTTCCCCTTTCCTAAATCCCAGCATTTGTCACACAGCAAGCGCACCAAGAGATGAAGACAAGGAGAAGAAAGCATCCACATCAATGTGTCTGTGGTGAAATTTTGACTTTTCAAATTCATTTGCATTGCAGAGCTCCCACCAGTTTTGAAAGGGCCCCTACTTCCCCCTTGGTCATAAACTAGATGAGAAATTAAGAGATCTTCTGTCCTCAGGTATAGATTTCTCCTAAAGTAGTGGCCAAGGGAGATGGAAACAACAGGACACTCTATTGATAGCTACTCCAGGCTGAGTAAAGAAGCTCCAGGAGACATTACTTTGCTCAAGCTAAAACAACTCACTACCCAATGCATTTAAAAGAAAAAATAAAAACTGGTTTTTCACCTCAGTCTCATAAAGTATGTTTTTAATGAGGCCACTCCCACCCTAGAAGCTATTACCATAAACAGACATGTGCTTAAGGCCCTAATTTAAAAATGCAGATGACAGAACCAAGTAGGTATAACCCCTTCAAGAAAAGATGCCAAATACCAGGCTTTTAAATTAATATTAATATATCCTTACACCCACTCTGCATGACAAAGACCACAGTGCTTCATCCAACAATATCGGTACGGGGCCTGTAACTTCGGCTCCTCAGCTTGACATCTCGGAGCAGCTTCAGAAGCTGAGTGTCTGTTGTGGTTGCTAATAAAAAGTCTGAAGAATTTTGCTTTAGAATATGCAACGGGGAGGGGCGCGGGGGGCAAGGAGGGAGAGCAGTTTCACTTTTCCTGGAGCCACATGAAAATCTGTAAGAGCTTTCAAAGTACATCATTGACCCACTTGTGGCACAAATCAATTCATTCTATGAAGTTTCTGAATCCCAGTAAATTAGCTAGGGCAACACAAACTTCTCCTCTTCCTCAAGGTTCACAATTTATGCTCTGATCCTGGTTGTAATGATCATGTCACTATGAACACATGCTGAATGAATCACAGCTGTGTGGAAACACTGGTACTCAATAATGCTCCCTCGAAAGTGGTTAAAGGCTGTAGACCACAGGCTTCCAGGAGCTCTGCACAGGACCAGTACTGCAACAGCCTGGTGGGGCCACCACAAATGAACAAGCTTAGCAACCCTGAAAAAATTAGGTCACCAAATGGAGATGTGATGTAAGACACAACCAGACAGGGCCAAGCCCTGGCTTTCGTAATCTGGGTATCATTCCTGGGGAGGGGAACATGGAATGGATACTTCCCTGAAGTCAAACTTGAAAGAAATTTTAATGCAAAGCAAAAACACTACAGAAGTGACAAACATCAAGGTAATTCAGTTGTGAGGACTAACACATGAATTTTTCCTCTTCATTCAATTTCCAGCCTTTGCCACATTTTTGCTTCTGGAAGGCTGCATTACCAGTCCAAAGACTACAACATCCCACACAAACCTGCATCAGTAAGGACAGTGATTTTTATTTATACTGTCTGAAGTTGCTACTTGCTGGCAACATGCATATACTGAAGAACTTGGAAGAAGAAAAATTGGGCTGAGGCTAACCAACCCCTTCAATTGTGGCTCTGGAAGATTTGTTCTATGTAGAAACAAGAAAGATTGCACTTACACATAGCAAGTTGAATGCTTCTGGAAAGCCTGGGCTGCTCTACTGCCCGCAAATGATAGCTGCTCTGCTTGTGCTCAGTAAGCCAACATGCTTGAGACATGCTATGCTCCCTGACATGCGACTCATGCAAGCCATGTTTGACTCTGCCTGTGGAGTTCATGTATACCTAAAGTAGATGTGTCCATGACCTCCAGGTGGCCAGCATCCTCTTCACAGCCATGGTTTGATCTGGACCACCACAGGCCTGGAAATCCAGTAGAAATGCACCATGCACCATACCTTCAACATTTCACCTAGTTTGGGTTTTTTTCCCCCAAGCAGAAACAGATAACATGACCAGAGAAACTCAAATATATATGGGTTGCAGAGACCAAAGATAGGGGTTCACAAAAGGGTTAATCTGTGCCAAGTCAAGCTTCCTGATTTAAAAGCCCGTGAACACCTGACACTTACTAGGGACTGAGCTCTCTCCCAAAGGCAAGTTCACCCTGGGCTAAATTTGTCACCTTTCATATGCCTACATTTCAATCCCAGTGCACTCAATTCTTACTTCATCAAATGCACTGCCTGCCCTTTTGTCTGCAGCTGCTTCAGTGCTGTTTGCACCAGGTTTCTGCCTGGAGGTTCACCCCTCTGCTCCTGTGCCCATAGCTTGAGAATCTCATAATTGGCAGATCTGGGACACTAAAGAATTCTTACAGAAAAGCCAGGAAGCTTCTGAAACCAACAAACAAGACAAAAGAACATCTCAGCCAGGGGAATATGTGTGTGTTTAATGAATAAAAAACAGTGATGACATGAAACTATGAAAATGTTTCTTTCCAGGTCACTTTCACCATGGAAAGTGTTTCCCTAAATCCACTCTGTTGATGTTATAAACATACCCCTTTTCAGCAGCAAATGTAAAGAGGGCTGCAGAACCACACTTCCTTTAAACAAGACAGTGCTGTTCTATTCCAGATTATTAGCTCAAAATACCACCTCTTGCACAGTGCATATACTCCTGTGATTTTTATGCTTAACTTAGTACACTGCTTTTGTAACGGAGCATTAATTCAAGCATTACTTTCTGTTTCATTGTAATAAACAAATGCAGAGAGACTACAAATACAAGGTAAACAACAGTTTCAAGGAAACCACAAAACCATACTGTTTTCTTTTGTGTATAACTTGCTAATTCCTAGAGAAAAGAGAAATCTTTTCGAACTACAAACAAATGAGGCTTTCTGAAAACCATGAAGGAAAGGGTAAGACCTAAAAGCCAATGTCTTTAAAAAAAGAACAAATTTTAAAAATAAAGAAGACAGTTAATGTTATCTCACTAGTCTATAGACCTGGTACATTTCTGGTATAGTGTCAAAAATCAATTTTGTTATCAAAATACAGTCAGCAAATCTATATAACACGAAAAAAAAAAAGTCTGGAGTTTAAAAGTCATCTCTGTCTTACCCTAGTTATTAAGTAAAGATGACTGGGGGGGGGGGGGGGGGTGGCGCACAAAACCTACACACAAATTTGGATACAAAACAAAAAGA
>JAVJGG010000048.1:11327890-11341085 GCA_035590195.1 Aviceda cuculoides | reverse complement strand
ACTGAACTCAAAACACAGCACTGTACCAGCTACTAGGAAGACAATTAACTCTATCCCAGCTGAAACCAGGACAAACAAGCAAAAGAAACAAAAAACCACAAAGTAGTAATTTACGGCTGGACATGGGTTTTGCCCTTGTTTAGGCTCTTCATACAGCATTAGAACTATTGCTGCTTATTGTTATTGCACTTTAGGGGGAGAAAAAAAAGAAAATAAAAAAAAGGATGATGCTTGCTTTAATAAAGACATGTTACACTGAAAATTCATTAATGGGTGTTTCCACTTTAAGTAATTTCCACTTGATTCCTATAATCATTTCTCTCTCCACAAATCTAACATGTCATAAAGGTGGAACCATTAACAAACACATACTGACTGCTAAGAACTTGCCCATGATTTTACACAGCCCTTTTTGCTTCGAAACCTGACTCCAACAGAGCTCTTCCCCACTCTGGGAAACCCCTTTTAAGAATGGAAATATCACACTTATGCAGTGTGGGACTTTGCTGACTTCTGAGTTCACAGATATCATTATGGATATCAGCATTTCCCTTCCTCGCTCTGCTCTGAAAAGGCAGCTCCAGTTACCAACACAGCATACAGGTGGAGGAGCTGAACTCCCTTCCCTATGGCCCTAAGCAGCAAGCAGGAATGAGAAGAAAGCCGACAGCAAACAGTAAGACTGCAGAGAAGTAACTTCACCACATACTGTAAGAGGGAAGACAGGAAAAAGGGAAGAGCACAAATTATCCTGAGCAACATTACAAAAGAGCCACCTACCAAATGAAATGCAAACATTAATTAAAGTTTGCTCTGTATCTCATGGAGCATGGCTGTGGATTGTAAGCCAAAACCATCTTTCAAATAGAGACATGTCACCAGCTGTTTTACAGTGCTCAGACTCTGCTCACAAAGCAGTTCTAGCTGCATGTAGCCAAATACCGGCATTTCCCATTTCTAGACTTACATGCTACCACTTTCTACTTCTTATCTTCAGTCAGCGAGCACCACTGGCCATCCTCCAGCAATCCCGTAGCCACCAGGAACCTGGCTCACCAAGGCTTTTTTTTTTTTCTTTAATTGTTGACATATTTCATTTAAAAGGAAAAACATTTAGTTCCAGCAGTGTTGAAAAAATTTGCACATGTGGAAAAGTAACAGCTGCAGGTACGTAGCTGAACAAAACCAGCCTGCAATGCACTGCAAAACAACTCCCCATCTCATGCTAAACAAGCTGGGCAAACATAACCAACTGTGAAAACAACAGATTATTTCTGTGAATGATCCACCTGCAATAGCTTAACCAGATTCAGTAACTGTTTAGCCAGACATCTAGTCAGCCTTCTGCAATTCCTTTCACGGAGATGATTACTCATGAACACGTATGGATGTGTCCACACTCACACACACACACAGAGTTACTTGCGAACACGGTACCTCCAGAGCAGGGCACAGGGCCTCCTTATTTGTAGCCTCCACACAAACACCGCATGCTACCTCTCTGGCTCCCGTCAATGACTTCAACGTAACCTGTTTTGCTTACATAGATGCCAGTTCAAGCATCTATCATACCAGGGTACATGAGCTTTCTAAACTGCTGGGGAGAGGCAGGGAAATCAGTGTACAAAGGTCTCATGTAACTGCAACAGCCTGTTCTGTCTCAGAGCACTTGGAGAACAAAGCAACACACTTCAAGTATACTCCAAATGCCCCTCTCCAGCACATACTCCTTTTTGTCATTTTGATTTGGATTAAAATGTACTTTTATGTCTTCTGAATACAGTACTTTGAGTTATAACAAGCAGGATCAAAAGGATACCCCATAAGATGCCCTTTATGCTATCTAATAAGTATGAAATAGCAAAATGTAAGAGTCTTCGTATTTTCATAACCAGGTAAAAACAAGCACTGAGCTCCTATTGCAGAACAAACATGAAGTTAGCTCTTGTACAAAGCCTCACTGTTCATCATTCATACTCTACTCTCATCTTCCTAGTCTGGGAGTTTGTCATAGAAAAACTCAAAAAAATCACTGTGGATCTTCCCACTTACTAAAAGTAAGGAAACCTCTGACAACTGTGTGAGCCCTAGCACAGCTCTTGCTTTCTAGAAAATAAGGTACACTTAGGAAGCTGAATAAAGCCTTCCCAGATGCTTTCATGTGAGAACACAGCTTGTTCCACAGAACACCACCTCTCTCAGCAAGAAAGGCTGCCCAAGAAGCTGACTGCTTCTTTCTGTACTACATACACAGGGTCTGACAAGGAGCTGCTGATGCTATATGAAAGCATACGCATGCTGAACTTTTCTCACACATGCCTGCAACCCAGCAGATTTACCTGGAAGCTGCTGCCGTCTGTCAACAGTGCCAAGGTGATTTTTAAAAAAAGTAAACCTGACACGTCACTCCACAAGATGGTAGTTTGGATAACGCCATCACAAAAAGTAGGACCTACTATAAATATGCTAACAATGCTAGCCAATTCATAATGAACAGGGCAGCATGGTACAGAACATGTTAGCCATTCAGACTCTGAAGCTGTAGTTTGGGGATACCATCACAAAAAGCAGCATCTACTATAAATGTTAACAACGCTAACTATTTTGTAATGAAACCAGCACTACTTTGCAGGGGATCTTAGCTATCCTCAGTGTGGAATGCTGTCCAGGTGTGCCAGTGATCAGAAGGAGGTGAAATCCAGCAGCATTCACCTAACTTGAGTTCTGCCAGAACAGCCTAGACGGTTATTTTCTCCCGTGGATCACACTTGCTGAGGAGTTACGCTGGCAGGTTGGAAAGGGATAGCAGTGAACAGCTGAGGGAGAAAGAGGGAACCATAGAGCCATAGAACTTCTTGGCTGGGGTTTGCAGACAGAACTGCATCCTGGACTATGACCGCCTGCAGAACATGGGTGGCATCTGCTCTGGAGCACTTCAGACTGGACACACAAGTATGCGGGCTTCTGTCTCCACAGAAAATTCTTACAGCAGGAACACATCATGAATAGACATGGTATTTCATTCTGCAATACTTGTGCAGACATGTTTTTAATGAAGGTATCCATCATCCTAAAAAAAGAATATGGAAATACCAACACCTGAAAGCAAAGTAAGGTAGGAGAACAATCCAATACACACAACTATAATGAAAAAACATTAACTCTACAGCTAGGCTATAGTTTTTAGAGAAAGAAAATATAGATCATATTTTGCTTTTATACTCATATACTAAAAGCACTTGTTTAACTACAGTTCAGAAAAGCACGTTTCCCCAATAAATCTAAGGTAGAAAATATGAAACCCAAGGCACAGAACGTCATGGCCTCTCCTCTATGTCTGCTTTTTGCACTCTCCTCTTTCCGTTTAATATCATCTCTGTACTTTGCGTAACTAGAAAAAAAAAAAAAACCCACAAATCTGCTGTCCCTCATCTTTAAAAGTACTTTTATGTAAATAAAATTATTTTATCGAGCTCTTCAGTGTACTAGGCACACAGAATTAAAACACTCCCAGAATCGATCACAACTTTTTTAAATGTGCATTTTAAGCTTGTTTAGATCAGAACACATCACCAACAGCTATCTCTGCAGCGTATACTTCAAATGACAAAGAGAGAAAGATCATCTTTCTATGTCACAGGGTGCACAGATTTGCCACTTGTGATATTCACTGGGGTGAAGAGCAAGGGGGTTTCTGGTGCCCAGGCACCACCCTTTCAACTTGACATGCTTGGTCACATAACAGCCTCTTCAGGTGCTTTGAGTCTGAAAAGCTGGAAAGACCCTAGATACATATCCTCACTTTTTCTAACCACTCTAAATTTAGCATCTTAGTGAAGTCGCTATTCCCTTCTTCCCCCTTCCCCAAGATAAAGGCAGCACTGAAAAGGAACACACAAAAATCAGCCAATCTGGCCCATGAAACATGAGCTACATTCACAAGACAAAAATAGAAAGCTTTCATCTTTCATTATCAGACACTCTACCGCACAGCACAGGAAGCTAAAGCTTGAGGCAAAGGCAGGTTTCAAATACTCGAAATATGAGCAAGGCTTTCCTTTTCTCCTCTGTGAAAGGCTAAAAGAAGTTGGCTTGGCAATGACAAAAGACATTTGAGTCAAACAAGCCTCTCCAACAACAATCTAAACAGAAGGGTCTAGGGGCAGGCAGTTGTTTAAGCAATAGAATCATCCCCGCTGCATAAATTCTCCTGTTCAGAAGGACAGCCCTTGTCTCCTCACTTCTGCTGATTCTAAAACTCTACATTTTAAAATCTTAAATTCTAAAATTGTAAAGGTTAAGATCCAGTCCTAGCCCCCAGAGGAATTCAGGAGGAAAAAGGAAAACACCATTACTAGAGAGTTGATGCTTCCTGAGCTTCAAAAATCTACTTGCTCGAAGCCTTCCGGTCTCCCTCTGTAAACAGCAGCCTGAATCTGATGGGGTTTGTATCTGTTCTTTAGGGTTTGGGGAGGGCAGATAGAAGGCAAGGTGGGACTGGAGAAAAGGAGAAACGCACCGTACTGCTCCTCTGTCAGGGTGTGTTAAGTTCTTCCCTAAGTCTCCCCAGCTTCCATCTTTACAGTCTCAACAACAGATTACATGGCCACCTGTTGAGCTTCAATTTTTTTAAATGTTCTTATTTTAAGAGAAGTCGTCAGTGAAAGAACCACCAATGCAGAGTCACAAGCCATCCTCAAATACACTTTTTCTGTGGTGGCTTTAACTTCTTAACTGTTCTTGCCCACTCTGTAGTTCCCCAGGGATACCAGAGATGAGCTGGGTTCACTCACCTCACTAGACGGGGAAATGCTGTTTATGAATCTGAATGGACTTTAACACGCCATGAACTGCAAACTGTGTAAGCCATTTAAACTCACCAAAGTGAATCAGTCTGGCTCTTTCCTTCATTCATTCACATCTAACCCACTCCTAGCTTTACTACACACATTCAGAGAGCATCTTTTGGGGTCCATCACCTGTTGTGAAATACCACATTTCATTACCCAGCCATGTGTTTCTGCCTCTTTCATCCTTGCAAAAGCCTGAGAGATAGCAGAGAAATTGCTTCTTTTTTTATTGACAGAGTTCAGCACAACAGCAGCACAAGCACAACCCTCCTCCTGGGCAAAAGGACGAGGTGCCTGGAAGGGTTGTCTGTTGGATGGTACATCCCTGAATGATGGGACAAGCACTGGGAAGAGGAATTACTGCTGCTCCCATTCAGCATGAACGAGCACAGAGAGCAGTGTAGAGGAGGAGCAGGAGAAATGCTTCATTGGGGTGAAAAAAGAAATCAAGACAGTTTTAGACTTTTCCATGGCTTCACTATCCTTACTTTTAAACAATGAAATGAAAATTTCACTTAGGCATCCTGCAACACTTGTGCAGAGCATCTGACATCAACATGCCCTACAGGCAACTTTCAACAGTCTCGAAATGGAATTAACTTTCTTATTTTACAGCCTGGGAAATTCAAGATGCCTATGAGGCAGAGAGCATGAAAACAGCAGCAAAACTCAAAGAGCTTAATCCACTCGAAACTAGAAAAACCTCAATAATCACCATCTGTGGATTCTTAAAGAACTGGCAAATGAAATTGCAGGGCTAGGTGCAAGGACTTTAGTAAAACTGTTAAGTATAGCATGGTATATGATCTGAAAACACTCAATAAATTCAGTAACTAAATATTTTTTTTTTTAAAAGGCTGAGGAAGTGGCAAACAAAAACAAGTCATCTAGGCAACTACTGCTCATAAAATCACCTCAATAGAAACATATGGCGTTGGAACACATTGTAAAGGGAGGCATAATTAAAGAAAGAGGCTAAAGGAAAACAGAATAAAACACAACATCAGTTTGCCAGCACCAAAAAGAAAAATCTCATTAGACCAAGATGACGTTCTTTCTCAATGTGGCATCTCATTTTCTAGATGAAGGAAGTATGTTAGCTCTAACACAGCTGAGTACTCTACAGCATGCACCAGTGTTGCTTAGGTCACTGGAGGTGGGAGTTACGAACTTTAAGGTGGGTCGGAAACTCGCTACAAGGGACAAAACAAGGGTTATACAAAGACCAGACACAAGACAACATTTCACCTAGGACACAGAGACAAAAATCCTCAACATTAAGTCTAAAGTAAACAGTCAAGAGGAGAGGCAACTACTTGCGTGACAGGACGCCAGAAAGAGCTCGGTGTATTTGCATTCTGAGGGGACTGTAAGTGTCCCTCTTATTGATTCAGTAAACCTTGCAAAAGACAAGAACTACTCAAACTTACAATTATTTTTAACTGGCACAAGAATCAAGTATGGCTAAACTTATGACAACATCTCGGTCAGAAATTGGAAGGTTCCTCACCACCAGGAAAACAAGACATCAGATGGGTGCAGCAGAGGCAAGAACTGTAAAGACAGAGCTTGGATCATATATGAGCACTATTATATGATATCGGATGCCTGTAACAGCAGGAACTGGACTCAATAAACTAGTCTTCTCTTGCAAGGGTTTCTTTCATTCATCAATATTTTAACAGATTTTCATACAGGTGCCTCTTTCTGTTTCCACAAGAGCTTATTCAAATAGGTAGTCATAGAGCAAAGCTTCCCAGAAGACTTTAAGATTGCAGTTGCACTAACTTTTCAGTTAAATATTCCTACACTGTGACAATACCAGAAGAGTTCCATTACTTGGAAGGGGAAGGCGAGTTGCTTTGTTTGTTTTAAATTGTTGGTTGTTAAATTCTTGTGCAATCCTACTAGACACCTGGGACTCTGCAGATCTGTAGGTGTAGCTAGCCCCAGCTCGATGCAGGTAGGTCCAGCAGTGCATTCAGTTCTCACAGACTACCTCCTGAATCTACAGAATTCATGTCAGATATATATAAAAAGCAAACTTCTACATCCCAATTCATACAAGAGTGTTCCCACTAACGCATCTCATTGGGAAGAAGGAGAAAGGTAGATGTGACAATGAGAAAAATATTTAATACAAGCCATGAAAAAACCAGCTAGCAAAAAACACCCACCCACAAGCAACAGATCCAGAAGAGCATGGTATGTAACGCATACAGAATTAGCTGCCAAGTTTGATGTGAGCAGCAACAGAAGATAATCAACACCACAAAAAAACCCCACAACAGTTGCTCAACTTAAAAAAAAAAAAGAATCAAAATATCCTTAAAATAAGTCAGTAAATCTGATCTTATTTCTTCTAGTAAGTTGCAGTAACATGAACAATAACATTCCCAAACTGGAAGTTATTGTTTACTTTATATAAATACTAAGCCCAGAACACTACATTGAAATAACATGTACTTTAAAAAGAAATTAATAATTTGTATTTATTTGTTCATTACTAATACTTAACAAAAACCCACTAAATTGCTAGATTCCTCTGCTGCAGAAAAAACTGCTGCCAGGAAACTTAGCATAATGAAATTAGTATCTGCAGATCCAAAATAGTTCACATTCACTAACAGAGGAAGTAAAAAGGCAAGATGGTAAAGAACGGGAAAATCACGCTCATTTCATAAGTACAAGTAGATTTCTATTTCTTATTAGTCCATCTCTTAATAGTCCTGCTAAAGAAAGGTTACTGTGCATTCTCAAACAGCACACAACTGCCAGATGCAAGTGCTTCTGCATATGTAGAAATACTACAAAATTAGCCATAAGGCTAGGTATGTACTGCACTTCCCTCCATCCTGCTGCAATAATTGTAGTCTAGACTTTAAACCATTTTTGGCTGCATTTGGGATCTCACAGAGAAAGCTCTCCTTTCCATAGTCTATGATTTGCAGCACACCCCAAAAACCAAGAGGACAAAGGAAACTTGCTTGCTTGCCATTCCCCAAACTACTATCCACACCGCTCTGTCGAGAGGCTTATAGTTTTCTGCATTACTTTATTTACCCCCACGTCCTTCATCTACTAAATGATTAGGGAACAAGCTACAAAGGGTCTGTGTTGTCTAACAGATTGGAACCTGATGGAGACGTACAAGACCTCAGTGTGTTCAAGGCCTTGCCAGTAAATCCAAGCAAGTCCCCTTACTTCAGAGTATCTTCTTCTCATAATCTTTCCCTACTTTGCCTATTTTAAAGCTTTTGAAAGGGATAGTGCCTTGGGCAATATGTAGTTATGTCTAGATGGCATGAACAACAGCATATAGAAAAACACAAACCAGCTCAGGGAGCAGCCCAGCTACAGTACTATGAAGCCACTATTTACTGCTATCACCTCATCCTTTCTGTACTATACAGCTTCTAGTACCCAAGCTAGCATGGTCTAGGCTTGCCCAAGAATCCCTACCCATTACATTGAATACTGTGGATAATTGCTTTTGGATTTCTAGACTCCATTATAATTAAAAATAACAGAAGAACAGATCATATTGAAAAACATTGGGTTTTTTAGGCCAGGACAGAATGGAGCTCAGTCAAACATCCTACTTACTCTTACCTACCCAGGAAATACCCAGGCAGTGTATGTGTGCTCTTCTTATTCCACTCAGCAATTCCAACTGCTGCCTCAGTTTACGACTCCTGCTCATCTGCTTTCAGGGACCCACAGCAGCCACAGGTCCTACTCGCAATCAAAACACAGCACAAACACATGGGGCAGTCTCCATTAAACCAGTCACTTCCCACAGGCACAGCTCCTTCAACATGGCAGCGTTAAAACATGGCAAAGATACTTAGAGACCATCCATAATAAGAGGAACTGCTTTTACTAGTATGGAAGAAACTTTAAAAGGCAGTTTGGATGTGTTTATTATATTTCTTTAAGTTTTCTTTGCCTTATTTCAACTTTAGATTTTTAAACGCAGTCCAAACATATATCTGTCTTGAAATCCTTATTTAGGGAGGGTACAACTCATAGCAGAACATGAGAATATACCATATATATGAAATCTAATTTAAAAGCAGAAAAACTTGTTTTCTATCCATATTAATATCTCGTGGTTTTGACCGATACCTTATTCAGCTGAAATATTGGGACATTTTAGAGAAATGCCAGTTCTGCTGAAGGCTCAAAGCACCTTTCATATTCATAAAGGCTCCATTTCACAAATGGCATCCTAGTCCTTAACATCTTTATCCTGAAGAACATCGAAGCCCCAATCAGGATCAGAGCCACATTGTGCTAAAACTGAGAAAAAGTATATTTAGATATCATCTATCCCCAGTGATCTTGCAAGAAGACATGCAACATATGGCAGATGTAAAAACAAAAAAGGGGAAGGGGGAAGGAGAGAGAAGACGACTGACTGTTAAAAATACTTCAGATGAATACCTTACCGAAAAACAAAAAAAAACAAAAAAAAAAAAAAAGGGGGGGGACCCAAAAAAATCCGCACACTAAAACACTCTCTCACGAGCTCAACATTTCAAGGAAACATGTAGAGGCACAAGCATTTTAAACTAAAATGACATTGACATTTCTCTGTCAGTTGTTTTACCCTCTATCTCTTTATTCACAAGAGTAGACATGTGCCTTAGTTCTATTTAGTACCTTAAACTATTAATTTGAATAAAAAAGTTTCACACTATTATTGATACTCAACATTTCAATGTGTCGTCACTGCCTTCACACCTCCTTCAGGCACTCGCTGGGATTAACAACTGGTCTGACCCGTATTGCTTCTAGCGCAGCCCCATCTATCAATGCCGACGGGTCACAAACTGTCAGCGGGGCTAGGAACCGAAACCAGAACCTCTGGCATCTAGTGCTTACCTGTCATCTGCTATCTGTGGGAGAAGGAAGCTGTCGAACATGGCGGCGGCCTCCAATTACTCCATGTAAACCGTAAGCCACATGCAGCTACCCAAGGAAGCAAACGCGAAACTCGGGCCAAGCATACGCGTGGTGACAGGCAGCGAGGCTGCAGAGGCATGGGGGCTGCTGCACAACTGCAGGCTGTGGAAGAAGCGAGGCAGTGAGGGCTGCTGAGGCCCCTGCCCTTCGCTCAGCTGGGCCAGGCCAGGCCAGGCACCCGGGCAGCTCGTCCTGTGGCTGCACTGGAGGAGGGGACAAGGACCTACCACCACGTCCTGACAGCAGATTACCCTTGGGCGCTTCTGCCTCCCACTCTGCCCCAGTGGGGCAGGCGGGACTTTACGTATTTCTTTTCGACTGAAGCCACCCTCGATTTTCAGAGAGCTGGCGATTACCGCCTCTCGGCAGGCCAGCCTGCGGTGGCCCTGGTGGCAGGCCAGAGGCCAGGTCCTGCTCACGGAGCAATGCCACCGTCCCCCCCCAGAAACGATGGGGCAGGTGAGCTCCGGTAATGGCTGCCCGCCCCACCCGCCCCGGCACATCCCGAGGGGCCGCTGCCAGGAACCACCGTACCCAGGAGGAAAAACCAGCAGCTGAGCGCACGGCCGGCCACCGCAGGGCCCTCTTCGAGCAATGGATGTCATTCACCCACAGAGAAATTACCTCACAGGGGGAAAAGCCGAAGACGCAGGTGTCAACAGGTGTACGTGAGCAAGCAGCAGAAGTTACTTCTGAATTTTCCCTCGCTTTTTTGGCCTTCCCAACGCCATTTTGATAGGTCTTTTTGGATACACGCAATGACTACTTGGGACCGGCGTGCCTGGGTGCCCACCCTCTCCTTGTTGTTTATCTACGTCTCACTCCAGCACTCATTCAGCAAGCTGTTACACTAAGCATAAAAACAAGCAAATTATACAGTAGATAAAATGCCAAGCGTCTCTTGCACTGCCAGCTCCATTTGAAAAAAAAAAAAAGTGATGAAGTCTGCATGCATATAATCACAATAATTAGACACTTGTAACCAGCTGAATATCAGCATACGTGCTGAAATTAAAATAGCACAGTTTGAAAAATGTAAGAGGGCAGGATCTGTGCGGTCCTATCCTGCAGAGGAGGGAGGGAATATTTTTTAGCTAATTCAGCCTTACTCAAAGAAAGCCCTATAGCGTTGGCTTTACCATCTATCACTCACTAGAGAAGAGCTGTTGAGTTTGTTGTACATCAGCACTTCCATCATAAACATTTTTTAACTCAAGGAATTTAAAACTTGACTGTGGGCGGTCAGGCCTACATTTGGACAATTTAATAACACTGTGTAGTTTGGGTTTTTGGGTTGTTTTTTTTTTTTTTTTTACTCTTCTGTTAGCATTAAAAATACTTCCTTTCTTAGCACACTGTTCTTCCCTCTCCATGTTGTGTAGCCACTCACTGAAAAAGCCACTTCACAAAGTCTTTGTGAGTTTAAATAAGGATGAAAAGTCTTTTAGTTGGCTAGTGGTTTTGTTTAAGAGTTGTCAGAATTAATACGTCAACAAATGCATAAATCCAGCACAGAATCAATCTTCAATATTAGCACTTGTCACATAAGTTAACCCCTTTAAAACCAACCTGCTCATCCTGGAGATACTATTGCTAACTTCAAACACCAAAGAAACCCCCAATCAAAGGATTCAATAAAGTTCAAAACTGTCAACCCACCCTTCTCCCTGTTTCAAAGTCTCCATCTTTTATTGTATTTTAAAACTGTATGTCTCTCTAGCTCTTCCCTTTTCCCTGCTAAAGCAATGACTTTACACTTTCAAGAATATTGTTTACTTTCTGGAAAGAGAAGATAGTAGAGGAAAATGTCTTCTATTTAGGACAATGCAGTCACTAATTTTCTCTGGACACATCAGCCAAGCTTTCCTGCAGTAAGAACTAGGAATAAAGTTAAAAGTTTTCTTTATTCATGTTTTTTAATACAAAACAATTGCTTTTTTACTTTTTGTTTTCATGCATTATTTTTTGCAACTCGGAATGTCTTGAACCTACAACCTTCTAAATCCAAAGACTACGGACGTGATTAATTTTACACAACCTGTAGTGAGCCCCCTTCTCTCCTTCATTCACTGAAGATTTTGCAAGGTGGCTGTTTGAAACAATTTCTTTCCTATTTAATTCTGTAGTAGTGAAACAGTAAACAGGAACAGAATAACCAGAGAGAGATTGGGGGGGACTAATTTTATTTTGGAACTGTGTGTTTCAAGTTGGCATACTTCACTGGGTAAAGATATTACAAATTGTTATGTGAATTAAATCTTCAGGAAGCAGATTGAATAAATGCAGGATTTCTGTCACATGAGAACTACTGGGTTTAAAAGTAATAAGATATGATTAGCATCACCATAGTTGTTCTTGTTCTACTGTAATCAACTCAAGTACATAGTTGGTGTTACAAGAAACAAAAAGCTACCATGAGAATAAAAGAATCATGACTTTTTTTTAGAACATATCTAATTAGTGCCTTGTTTGATGAAGCGAAATGAAAATTATTACTCATGGCAGATATTACTCATTTTATCCTCTGATGGCTTTTCTCCATACTCCGATAAACTTCAGCATTGCTAAGCAAGAGATAGAACTTAAAAGCTCTTCACCTGTTATTAGATCACTTTGCAACATGTTTGGGGGGTGTGACAGCGTGTCTTCCCACAAGCATCTACCATTTAAATTTCTAACAAAAAAGAGGGGTTTTTCCTAAGGTTTTTAAAAGAAACTTTTCCCAAAGACAAAGTCAACATCCAAAATTTTATCTTGGGAAGTTCTTGATACGGATCTTGTTTAGACACTGGTTTGCGTTCTTTTTATAACAGTCATTTACTTTATATTTTATCACACTAATTGTTTCAATGAGAAATTTTGAACAAGCAGGTTATAAGACAAGATTCTCTCCTGTCATGTAAAAAGAGTACTTTCATGTACAGAGATGAGACTTCAACCTGAAATACTCAAAATACAATTGCAGACATTAATCTTTGTTAAGGATTGTTTAATAAATCCTTAAGGTCTTCTGTTTGCTGAAAAACTAGCAGTACAGAAAATAATTCCCCAGATAAGAAACTGGACAATACTCAAATCATACTCAGTACCTTACATATTTACAAACAGAAAGGCCTACAACTTTTCTTGTCAGAATTCACATAACCCTTCAAAAGGCTTGGCCACTGGAAAAGACCCATGCAGGAGACACACCTGCACAAGAGCTCTTAGCCAATTCACTGAGAGTTAAAGGCAACTGCTTTTGAATGTGAAGAGGTTAATAAAACAGCTGTTTACAGCCTTCAGCCTTGGCCAAATAAGATTTGGGTGAACATGGTGTCGTGGTTTAACCCCAGCCAGCAACTAAGCACCACGCAGCCGCTCACTCACTCCCCCCC
>JAVJGG010000048.1:11285326-11323207 GCA_035590195.1 Aviceda cuculoides | reverse complement strand
CTGTAGTGAGGGGCCCAAAACTGAACACAGCACTCGAGGTGCGGCCTCACCAGTGCCCAGTACAGGGGAACAATCACTCCCCTGGTCCTGCTGGTGATAGAGACTGTTTGCCGAGGGCAGCTGGATGGTACTGTGACCAACTCGCTGGGTTTAAGAGGACCCTTGTTCTTTGCTGCAGAAAAAAAAGTTACTTGTCCATTTGCAAAATATTCTTTCTTTGCAATGAAGTCAAAGGGATCAAATAATGTTTATGAGGAACTTCTCATACAATGGAAATTAATAGAAAGGTTTATACTTTAATCCCAAAGGGCAGGAGAAAAAAAAAAAAAAATACCAGTCTAATCAACTGCAAAAGGAAGAAAGGACTCCAGGGCAGCCACAGAGCTGGAATGAATGCTATTTCACAGCCAAGGGACACAAAGGGACCTCAAACACTGCACAAGCCTGACACTTCCTAAAAACTTACCCATCAAGAAAAGCCTTGGATGGATTCAGAAAATTTGAACAACAAAATCACTTTGTTTTCTCAGCAAATGGCACATAGTCAGTTCATTTCAGGAAAGGGGGGAAAAAAAAATTCCATGAAAACAAAAACCACCAAAACAAACCCCAAAACAAACAAACAAAAACCAACCACAAACCCGTAACTAAAAAAACCCAGTATTTAATGCAGCATTACTTGTTGACTGCCTAATCTATCAGCCAACATGTTACGGGACAATTTTCAAGGTCACTGAGTAGTTGACGAACTTGGAATAACATCTTCTTTTGTATCTGACAAATCATTTGATCACGGTGTTCTTTTTTTTATTGCTGACATGCCTATTTTATTTTAATTTTATCAAATCAATGTGAATCCTAATTTGAATTCTAAGAAATTCTTTAACTGTGGTTTATAGAAACTAATTCTTTACTGCAATTAAAACTTGAAATCTTTTACGCTGCACTAAAGCTCTACAAAGTTTGCAAATCTCATTCTGTGCCCTCTGTAAGGCATAAATTCATTGAAGTTCTTTGAGAAAAACTTTCTATTATGAAAAAAATATTAATGTGATATTTAAAAGACTTTCTAGTAATGGCTAATAATGTAGCAATAACTATGAGAAGGTCAGTAGAGCACATAACTCCAAGCACAAAATTATTTAAGACAGTTTTTAAACAACAAGTTACATAGCTCTCTCTCCCATATAGCTTAGAAACACTTCACTGAAATAAGTTTGGCTTTTTAAGCAATGCTAAGTATCACAGGATGTATTATGTACAAATGAGAAGAGGCTGGTTCTCAAAACTAACAACTTGATGTCAGATTTGTGAATGAACTGTTAAAAGAAAAGAAAAAGTAGCTGACGAATGGCAGTAACTGTGACTAGTAAACCTCATGATGAGGAACATTCACACCAAACCACAAAAATGTCATTTCTCTGCTATTCCCAGCCTTCAACACATACCTTCAAATATTACAGACACCAGAGAATTTGCTGGAGAGATAGTGGGCAATAAGAATTTGGGGTTTATTACATTGCACATCTTTACAAAGTTTTTATTTTACACTTTCAGAAAACATGAGTGGAGGAGGTACCCAAGTGAATTTCAGCTCACTTTATTATGGGAATGCTTATCTTGGGTTTGTTCAGAGAGGTATTCAAAGACTGCTGAAGCCAGTAAAATGCCTAATTGCCACCTCAGAGGCCAGGCTTTCCCCACCAAGCTGCATGAGGGTGTTTGTTCAGATGATGCAGGAGAGCTCAGCTGCACAGAAAGGGGAATGCATTGAAACTGGGTTAAAGGCAATCTCCAGCTCCCAGGCAGCAGGGAAGGGACAAGGAACGACATGGCAGCGAGTCCAGCAGGCCTGCATGTGCTGCCTGGTCCTTACTGTCCAGTCACCTCTGATCCAAGAGGGATAGCAAAAGCCGGAGCCTGCACCCTGCTCCTCACAGTCAGTCCCAACGCACTCCTGCAGCTGAGTGGACTTCCACAGGCAGCCTCCCGTGTTTGCTGAATCAGCACCGCCGTACACACGAGCTCAAATAGTAAGCTCGGTGGAAACCCTTGAGCCAATTTCTCCATGTCAGCTGGAACACGTGGGCCCAATTTTCCTCTCTTTTGTCCTTCTTAGCCCAGGCTCCTGGAGGTCATTTCTTCCAGCCAATCTTTAGACTCTCAGTGGATAAAGTGGAAGCAAGATTGAGACATCAGGCTTGTTACTGTAAGAATGGAACTTGGAAGACTACCCCAACCTATGTTTTAGCTTGTATTAAGCACGTGCAGCTATGATGTCCTATAACCACTCTTCCTGACTTTTGGGATGCTCTTTCTCACATCCTTGCCTTCTGTAGCAATACTTCACCTCTTTTCGCCTTGTCTGAGGTGTTACTGTTGCAAAAGCAACTTCATAATTTTAATAAGTATGTTCAGTTTTGTCACACAAGACAAAGACTAATGTAAGGAACAAAAAACATCTGCTGTAGCCCATCACAGCACAAATTCTTCCCCAAAGTTGTAATATTACAACTGTCTTGTTTCAATAGCGAGCCTTATTTAACCTTGGTGTACGTATTCTTCTGTTCAAAAACATTCAAACTGTAGTGCTGCATATAATTTTGCAAAGCACCCTCTCAATGCCAAAAAAGAGAATTAAAAATAAGTCATTAGTGTAAGCTTTTTGTTCCATGGCTTTATTCCAGCTTCAAAACAGGAGATTAAAGTTTCAGTGAGCGATACTACCAGTCACGTAATCCACCAAAGCCCTGGATTCCTTGACACTGCCCCTGCTCCTATAGTATACAGCCTTATGTGCTCTAGATCAAATCTCCAAACCCTCCACTGAATGGGCCTCCAAAGAACATATGTCATTATTTCATCCTGAAGAGGTTATGTTCTCAAAAAGGAGGAGAAAGGTGGCACATTTCCAGACCCTCCAGAGAGAAGCAAGAGCACTCTGTGAAGGCTGAAGTGCTTTAAGCAGGAGCAGCTTTGTAAAGTTCTCATGTGAGCCCTGTTCCTGGACAGCACTTGGCTGCCTTAACCTTAAAGTAACTTGCCTGCACTTTCAGTTTTTGGCTATGTGTTCATGGCATTTGTTTTCTTTATAGATGCCTCTGTTTTGCACAGTTAAGGAAAATATTTACATGTGTAACCCTTTCCTCGCTAGGAAATACTCCAGGTTAGCTAAACATTTAATGGGACGTTGTGGTTACCGGTACAGTACTAGTCATGTCAGAGCATATAATGTAACTGCTTACTTATGCTTTCCAGACACTAATGTACAGTATACCAGCATCTAAAAAACCAACTTGAAAACATGTGTGTGCAACATTGTTATACAGCTATATCTTGTTGGGGGAGGACATGACACAACAAGAATCATTGTATTTTCCCAAAACACCTCACAACCATTTGAAGCATGTTCACGAAAGTGATTTCTCTTCTGTACAGATTTAAAACTCTCCAATATTGTAGCTTCTCAAACCATCTCACAGACCTACCAACAGTTTTCTAAGCTCTCCACCCCAATCAGTTACAAAGCACACAGGCAGGATGCTAAGCACCTTGATTTTCAAAGAATGACCTCGTCATCACCCTGTCTCACTGTACAGTCACATTAGTATTCTGCAAAACACAATACCTTCTACATTTACTGAGTGCTTTACAAACTGATTAACTACTTATGGACCAAATCCTAGAAGGCATTTAAGCATAGGCTTTATTTTACATATAGCACATACACATAAACACCACATGCACACATAGTTCCACTGAGCTCAATATATTATTAGTCTAGGTAGTCATGTGTGCACTTGTTTGGGACCCAAAAATGTAAAATTGTGCTTTTTCACGGACATACAGTCTCCTCTGAAAACACAGCACTTTTCACAGCAGCTCACCACCTCTAAAGGATGAGAAGTGAGCACTGCTGCTCCAGCAAAAACTACCAACCAGCCTGAGAAGCTGGGATGGCTGTGAACAGCCAGGGTGCGACAGCAGAAACTCTGTATGTATTAGGAGTGAGTACCCACGCTCGTTTTGTTCAAACGAATCGTCTCCTGTGTTCATCTTTACCCCTCTCCCTGCAAGGCTGAACAAGCCAGCCCTGCCATAGAACACAACTAACTTTCCATTCTCTTTCAAGAGCTCCGACAATTTAAGCACCCTGTAAATAATTTATGCCATAGATAGTTATTGCCCATAAGCAATCATCTCTTCGTATTGCTTTTGAGTCGACAGCATTTCTGCTGAAGTCCTCTAAGCATTTATACAATCCAGCCTCTCAGCTGAATAAATACGAGTTGATTATGTTAATAATGAGAAAGTGCTGTCCTCCTTGGGAAGCCTTTCCCTAAAGAGTTCCTGCAAGGTTACGAGGTGAGTTTTGGCTGAGCGCAGAGTGCCGGAGAACACAGGGCTGGCAGGAGGCAGGAGGGCAGTCGGGGGGAGCAGCAACCCAGACCCTGGTGGCAGGGGCTGGCTGAGCCCCCTCCTCAGGACGGGCGCAGCGGTGTAGGGGGGACTCTCTTCATTAACACCCAGCTTGCAAAGCTGACAGAGGTAACGCTGGCTGTCAACACCCGAGAGTGCCTTGCTCTGGCAGGCCACACTCATCAGACCCCTGGAACCAGGAGAGCCTACAGTCAGCCCATTTCAGACACTGGTTGCTACTCTACTCTCCTTCCTCAGATAACTACCAGTACCGCTCTCTTCCTGCAACAGCCAGTGCTGACAAGCAGTTATGATACTGGTTTCTATGCCTGCAATACTTGCCAATAAATAACATTCTGCCAGAGGAAAACAGAGGGGAAATATCTTACCAAACAAAACAAAAAGGTAAAATACTGCTTATTTTATGGTTCCAGGTCAGGAGTCCCAGATACCAGGAGCTAAGACATTAATTCAAAGTACGGAATTGTCTCGGACTTTCTCCTTTGTAACTCCAGACAAGCCACTTAGTCTATGCCACAAGTCTCGCCTCTGGGAGAGACGCACATCCCTCCCCATCTCAAAACAGTTTATTCTGTCCCAAGGCACAACTGATCCAGTCTCACCTTCTTCTCATCGCAGCCTACAACCTCCTCATGGGGGGCAGCAGAGGGGGAAGTGCTGATCTTCTCTCTGATGACCAGTGATAGGACATGAGGAAATGGAACAAAGCTGCATCAGGGGAAGTTCAGATTGGACATTAGGAAAAGGTTCTTCACGGAGAGGGATGTCGGTCACCGAAACAGGTTCCCCAGGGAAGTGGTCATGGCACCAAGCCTGTCAGAGTTCAAGGAGCATCTGGATGACTTTTTTAGTCATATGGTGTAATTTTATGTAGTCCTGTGAGGAGCAGGGAGTCGGATTCGATGATCCTTACGGGTCCCTTCCAACTTGAGATGTTCTATGATTCTACTGTCGACCTGGCCTTGATGCCCGAATTCTCCCCTGCCAGCCCATTCCTGGGCAAGTCATTCAACCCTTCAAGTCTTCTTTACCTCCCAACAGTATGTGCCTGCCCACCAAGCACTTACACTGACTGATCTGATAGTGAAGTAGCAGCAGCCATATCACTCACTACATGGGTGAGATTCCCCTGCTACCTAAAAGGGGGCAAGGAAGTCACCTACCACACAAAGCTACCTACACCAAAGGGGTAGGTCACACTACTTTAGATAACGGCATTAAATCACAAATTAGAGATGAAACTACGAAGTTCATAAACATGTGGCTTTCGCTTTACAAAGCTTTACATTGTCAAATGACTGCAATGTCTCAGAAATAGAGCAATGCCATCATGTTAGTCCTGCTGTATTAATGTTACATAAAAATGGTCCTGTTACTGACAAAATGAAGTAAAAAATAAGCTGCTCAGCATAAGCCACATTTTAAATGTGAAGCCAGAGATCACCCTACAACAAACACAAGTTTCCTCTCACTCACTGGTTTTTATGTGCGTTCCAACACAAACACTTAACAGTGAGGCAACTGCAAAGGTACTAAGTGAAAACCCATACAAATATGCATTCTTTTTTTAAAGAGGAAAGTAGTGCCTACTGATGAACAGGAATTGCAAATAAATTGTAGTGACTTTCACTACAAAGTTAATTAAAAATGGGGAAATCCTTCCCTGAAATGGGCTTTTTCTAAGAGCAGGATGAACATCCATATTTCAAAGTGATGGAAAACGGGGAGTTAACTGCCAGACAAAGAGTATACTCGCTTGACTTAACATGCTAATAAGTGAAAGGTAGAAAATCAGAAGCCAATTTACCAATATGAAAACAAAGCATAAACAGAGACTTGCCTTCAGCTTGGTTACCTTGACAGTGAATATGTTATTACTGTCCACCTTACAGACACATTTTGCCCCCTGGTTGAGGCAAAATTCCTCATCTTAAGAAATATGTTTTGATTCCTCATCGTTATGAAATTCTTGTAATTACTCATTTCTTTGCTGCGAAGTTACAACCACAGAATTCACATTCCTCTACAAGAATGACACCATCTAAGAAAGAAACAGGTCAGTTTTAAACAATAGCAGATGAAGCAAACGAACAACAACAACAAAAAACTAAAAAAACAAAAACAACAAAAAAAGGAAAGTCTGTGTTCCTTCGCGATCTGAACGTCCTGTTCTGGCTGCCCGGTATTAGTCACCGGCATGCATCACTTCCTGGTCGTTCGCCCGCCACCACGGCATGGGCAGCGTTTCTGCACCCGCTGCTGGGAAAGGTGGAACAAAACAAGACCAGATATGATTTGGGGGATTATTTCCTCTTACATGTTTGCATACATGTAACCATATGATACCTGATGCCAGCTGGTCTCTGGGACCCAAAATCACAGGTATTAACACAGCCCATGCAAACTTTTGAACAAACAGCTTTATCCAGAAGTTTTATAGCACTGATACAGTGCAAAAACACCCCCACGGACACCAAACACAAGGCAGCAACTCTACAAAATGCAAGGCACAGTCTTATAGGAGAAGAGTCACATGAAACGCTCCCATTTCGTGGGATAGCAGTCATGCGCAAGCCTCTGGTATTCAGCATCAGCGTTGGGCCTTGAACCAAGTGAAAACCCATACAATTCCTGGATAGTATAACTTAGCCTTCTAACTAATCATCAGGATAAGAAATTGCCCTTGTAGCATGACACTTTTTTTGCAAACCTGTGAAAACAAAGCCTTAAAATCTTTATTATTTTGCTGCAGTAAACTGAGAAATGTGCTATTAAAAGGAAGAGATACAGAACTGAAGGTGTGCCAGGAAGCTGGCTGGTTAAACAGATATTCATATGAATTACAAAAGGCAAAGCCTTAGGAACCAGTGGCAACTGCATCATATTCCTTTTGGAGAGCATCATCCAACCTTTCCCCAGTCAGATCAACATATATCTCAGTGGTAAAAAAAAATTTAAACAAGCACTGTGTTTCTTCTCCCTGTGCAGATAAAACAGCTGTGGGCATAGACCGCACAAGACCTGCAAAATTCTGTTTTGCCTGTTCCTATACATGGCACACCTGGTCCCCTTCCTAACATGCTGATGTCCCTCCCCGGGACCCAATGAGACGATTCCTAAGCATCTGCCAACACCCTATCCTTTTGGATAACTGCAATCATCCTTCCTATTTTCAACCATGCCTACAAGGCAGTAACCCACTGCTATCTCCCAGCCATCACAGAGAACCTACTTCACCTTCTACAAGCAATTTTTCTTTGTTTTGTTCCCTTTTATTATGGGGTATTTTCCCCCATCTTTTTTTTTTTTTCTACTCTAGAAGCATGCACCATTTCAAGACCTACCTATAACTAATTAAACGGGGAAAGAAAAAGTAACTAGAAGCATGATGCTCAACAAGCTGCAAAGCCTTCAATTCCAGACAGCCTTTATGAGATGTAAATGACAGCTACCACATCTGAAGTAAAACAAGCATCTCAACTGCATAACAAGGTAACATTTCTCCACCATGTCCCCTGTAGCAACTCAATGTAAATGCTTTCCTGGACAAAGCCTGGGACAGTAGAGGAACCCCGCAGCACCTTCCACGAGACACCTAGTCCAGCTGCAAACATCAGATTTTGGGATACCCAACACCTTATCACTATACTGCTTGATGGGTCATCATTAGGTCAGTCTCCTTCACTTACACAGGGGAGGGAGCATCACCAGTTTTCTACAGCCAGAGGGAATCTGCCTCAGATTTCATCAGCCATGAAGTAGTAACTAATCTTTCACGTGACACAGTCTGAGGCCGGAGATGCATGACATGCTTAGTGGTAAGGATAAAAATACAAAATTAAATAATGAAATGTAAGCACAAGTCCCAGGGAGGGGAAAAAAAAAAAAAAAAAAAAAAAGTGCCTCTTTGGATGCTTTAACAGCTTAATCTCATTTCCTAGAAAACACCATACTATGAATACTAAACAAGGGCCTATCTAGCTATTAATTTTTTTCATTATAAATCCACTGAGCCAGTCAATGCAATTTACTTTTTTTTTTAATTGGTAAAAAATAAAAAAAGAAGAAGAAATGAGGAGGGGGAATAAACAATATTTAATATGCTGGGAAGATATTTCATATACTCAACAGTGCTCACGGACTAGTACTTCAATTCTTAATACGATAAACATGAAAAGGAGACACTGGACATGCCTATTTCTCTTCAGTTCTGAAATTCCCACACTTCTGCGCTGTTGGTTAGTGAACATCCTTCCCCCATCCCTGCGGTGGCATTCCTCTCCTATGCAGTCATCCAGCAATATACTGACAAGTGACTGTTTCGTCAACTGTAAGTGCAACGAGTGCCAAAACCAAACACGTATGGCCCCTCACAACATTTTCTATAGAGGACCTACACTGTAGCACAAATTTAGAAGAATAGATACTTTCTGGAAACAACATGGAGTGATATGCAAAAGACACACTTCTTACTCGTAGGACTTGATGGGGGGGTTAACATAGATCCACTGAGCAGTTTCAGAGATGGAGAACCACACTTACCAATACAGCCCATTTAAATTACAGTGATAGCTTTTTATTCTAACAGTTATAAATGGAGTCTTCATTATCCATGCAGACATAATACTGCCGTGTCTGGGCTCCTGCCAAAACTGGAGCAATAAAACTAATGAACTGTCAAGGCAAAACATTCCAAGGAAAGTTTAAACCCCCTGCACTTGACACCGCCAGAATTTTTTTTACACCTATTCCTCACACTTACTGTACACTGACATTCTGAACCTATGCAGTGGAGAGTAGTGCTCCCTTTTTTGTTCCCTCCCAAACAACCTCGCCCCTTCCAAATCATGTTCTTAAGGTTCATGGCAGTAGAGGATATTCTTCACGTTGCTTAAGTGCAGCCAGGTAAGTAAATATATTAATTCAGAGGTAAGCCATAATTAACAGAAAGATACAGCAGTCTCCACAAAGAGGTTCAGAAGAAGAGCTTAATCTGGATTCTCCCGATCACTGCTTGGGGAAGCCCCCATATCTGTACACCGATAACTGAGCCTCACCAGAACAAAGTTGAGCGGCCTCGTTTACCCCTCCTGCTCTAACCTTCTAGCACAAACACATTCATTTTCTTTCCCAGTTTTTGATTACTGCAATCATATGAATATTTTCAGAAAGAGGTACAAGATTTCTAAGATATCTCAGAAGTCAAAGAAACAACAAACAAGTAACTAGTAATAGAAAGTGTTGTTTTGCAAGATTTGATTCCACTATATTGGCTACAAAACCATCCCTGCAAACATCCTTTCATGATACTTCCCTACAAAACCCCATGTAAAAATAATTCAGAAAATGCTGTTTGCCCCAAAAATCTTTCACTTTGTGATCCTCTCAAAGAACACAAAGTAATGGATCTTTTTCTCTAATTTTCCAGTAGTTACCAGCTATCAAGCAGGTTTTCAAACATATTCGGAGGCTTATAAATGCAGCCATGAAACAAGCTGGATTTTCAAAAAGTCTAGACAAGTTAGGTCCAGAATGCCCTTTACTTCAAAAGTCTGAAAGGTCTACCTTTATATTAAAAAATAATTAAAGCAGCAAGAAACATGTGGAATTGCTATCAAAGTTCTATCCACACATGTTGCCACACCTAGTTAATATCACTTCCCAGCTAATAGCCCTTTGTTTTCTACAGGAAACACTTCTACGGAAAAGAAAGTGATCCTCTCTGTTTGCTCCACTAGGGTATCCGGTAAATATAATGTATCTATCTCTTGAAAATAATATGTCAATAAATCAGAAAAGCAGGATTTAACCAGCACTCAGAGAGGTAAGGTGACAAACAAGAAAACGCTTTAAGGTCTTCCCACAAATTAACGGAAGATAGAGCATTAAACGATTTTTCTATTATTTATTCCTAACTATGTCTTTTTGAGGACACGGATGCATTCTCTTCCCGACAGTTTTCTTCCTTTGAGATATTCCAGATTTTAAACGAAATAGGAAACGTGTACTACATTTCTAACTTAGGTTTAAAAACAGCACCTTTGTATACAACTTTGAAAGATTAAATTTTCCATCACAGAAACCAAGAGGAGGTGGCCACTAGTTTTACTGGGACTATATAGTGCCACACACTAGAGCAGACACGAGGCCTACTAACACTGCATACATGCTCTCTATTTTTATTAATTTCTTTTTTTTTTTAAACTTCGCACTGTGTAACAGCCTCAATCCTTGCTCTCAGTTCCACTCCTGTGCCAACAAACCCCAGCTTGCTTAGGCCATGTTAGGCCTAGCTGTAACAGAGCCGCTGGACACTCCATGTTTCCGACGGAATTTTTAGCAACCCCCCGCCGTTACCGTCCCAGTTTGCTGTGGCGAGCGACACTTCTGTTTGCCACGCGTCTGCCAGGTAGGCCTCTTGCCCCCGTGTTAATCTGCAGTCCCGGTGCGCGACAGCACAAGGCAGCCTCGTGTGCTGCGACTCAGCCCACAGCTCTTCCCCCAGGGACGCTGGCCTGGGCTGGGGACGCCGGCCTGGGGACGCTGGGCTGGGCTGGGGACACTGGCCTGGGGATGCTGGCCTGGGCTGGGGCGCACACCCTGCAGCCCCAGAGTGCCCCATGGGAGAGCGTCCCTGCGGAGTAGGGGCAGGAGGAGTGAGTTTCCCCATTTCATCTTTACCTTTCACATCATTTATGGAATCGAAGAGGTTAAAATAAAAGCCACTGTCTCACCCTGCCGTGCCCAGGCACTTACTGGACACCTGTGCTGTTAGGACTACGTTAACATGTAACAGGAGCACAAACGCTGGATTAGAAATTGTCCTACGTGACATACCCCCGAAGAGGCAGGTACACCTGCAGTCAGGCTGAAGGGACATACCTCAGGGCTCATTTCTACGGAGTTCATTACCCCAGGTGTGTTTACACTTCACACTTGGAGGATGAAAAAAGTTTGTTATTATTTCAGTTTGGAACTGGCTACAATTTCTATTAAACTGCATCAAGCACCACTTGTAGCTTGTATCTGTTCGAAACGATGCAAGATAGACAAGGAATATTGAGAGAGAAGAAAAAGGCTTTTTTCTTGAAGTAAGAATGGCATCTAAAGATCAAATCACCCTAGGCAGCTTGAAGAGAGGGAGTATACAGGCCATTACAAACCTGCCCTTGGGAAGTCATTCTCCAACTGAAAGGAAGGCAATCAAGCAACAGCTTCTCCACTGGACTGCAGTCCTGTTAGGGCAGAGGCCAGGCAGAAGCAGCCAAGAATCCTTCACGCAAACTGCTGCGTGCTCTTTCTTCTGCAAGGGTTAGAGTGCTCGGGAGGGGGGTTGATACCTGCTGATTCTAATCCAAGTCCTCTGGAAAGTGAGATGAAGTATTGGAATGTCATTTGCTGAGATGTCATGTTTGAGACAGAATTAAAATTGCTGAGAAAGAAAAAGATGTCTGCCACTTAGGTGTAAAGAAAAAGCAAACAAAAAAAAAGTCTTAGCAGCCTATTAATACAGTTTTTTCTGTGATCGGGGCATATATACAAGAAAACTTTTGCAAGCTGCTTATTAGTACTTCCAGAGGAACAGACACCTATTTGAAGCGCTCGGAAGAGATGAATAGCTATGTACATAGCCTATGTATGTGGCACCCTTGCAGATCACATTCATCCACAGAAAGAAGCATCTTTTTTCAGGTGCCTCTCACAGCCTGGACGCAGCACCCTAGACACCAGGTTCTCTCCATTTCTTCCCCATCACCATGATCACCCTAAGCATCCTGGCACCATGCATACTCATAACAGCCTGGCTCACTTAGCTTAGCAGAGGCATCCAGTCACCCAGGTCATCTGGACTCTCTGATCACCTGAAGAACAACCACAGTTGCCCCATGCACCAGAGGACTGTAACATTCTGGTTGTTACAGTCACATCTGCCAACCACCTCGGACAACAGTAAAGCCCAAGGCCCATTTTTTGGTGTTGATGAAACTTAAGCCAGAAATGTTGCATACAAATGCTCTGGATTCCTGACATTTTGAGTTCTTGCAAGAGTAGGATGGGACTTTTTAATAGCTAGTCATTAAATTTCTCTCTTTTTTTATACCCCAAGCTAAACATATCACCACAAACGCTGCACATTTCATTATTATCTCCACTCAAGCAGCACCTACAAACCCTTTTAGAACTGAGAGTCCGCTGTCCTGCCCAAATACAGACATCGCTCCCCCCAAAGATTTCAACATTTAAGACCGGACATTGCAGTGCAACAAACAGCAGGAGGAAAGGAGGGAGGGAACACAGAAATAAATCCACATGTTTACAGAGAGTAACTGCATGAAGAGCCTAGAAAAATAATTAAGAGTTCTTGGGGGAAGGGAGAAAGACTAAGAGCTCCATGAAATAAGGCAATCAGTGGCTATATCATATTTACAATGGATTATTACCCTTCCCAGGATATTGCGTTTAAGCAAACATTCTGTGAATACAAAATAGGGTCCCATGGTTAATATAATAAAGTAGACTCACAGCTGGACTTTCAAAAACTGCCAAGACAATATTAAATCAGTGATGCAAGTCACCAGTTCAGAGGCTGCATTTTGAGAGGCCTGTTACCAGCACTGTAACAAGAAACTCCTGCATGAGGAGAGGAAAACAGGCTTACATTATTCCCTGAACCTATTTCACTACTCCTGTGAGACTGTCCCCTCAAGACTGTTGCTATCTAGTTCATTGGTTTTTTGGTGACAGATTAAACAACACTTTATTCTGTTCATGTTTGATTTAAGAGCATGTGCCTCAGCTCTTCCAAATGATTTAGTTTATTTAAAGTAATTCTGATCTTTGGCTCTTTGGGAAAAATTTGTTCTCGGAAATAAATGGAAAACTTCTGGTATCATGGTTAGAGCAAAGGCATTGGGAGACACCTGATGAGAGGTGCATGTCTCAAAGGGAAAGGCCCACCTCCCTCCTCCAGCACCTGGTGGGACACCAGCCATGCCTGGACCACTGAAGAGGCGCCCACCCTGGCTACAGGACGGGGACTGCCAAAGCACTTGCTGCATTTCCCGCATGTACCAGGGCAGGATAGCATCAAAGGTCTCCATCGAGATGGTGGAAGAGAGCCTCCTCACCTGCAACCCAAGCAAACTGTTCTTGATCAAATCCACAGTTGTTGCTCTACAACATCTCTGAACATACTTACCAAGATCTTCTTTTCCTCACAACCTGTATGTGACATACTATTAGTTTTATCCATGACACTGAATGACAATACTCCAGCACTACACTACACTCCTGAACTTAACTTCTGTATGACCAATATGTTCCAGTCCTGTTTCCCGCTAAGCAATGGAGAGAGGAAAGCAGCGCAGGACACACTTTAAAGATCACAAGGAGGTAGAAAGGGTGTCTAGCAGACTCCACAAAACATCTGCTAAGCGCATTGCCACAGCCCACAGCAGGCGTCCCCATACACCATTACAGACTCCAACAGAAGACCAGAAGCCACAATTATAGCATGCCACAGCAAGACAAATGGAGGGATCAACAGCACAACCAAGTACCATGTGTTCGTGGAAACTTGTCATGGTAAAAACACCCTGCATGCCAGTGGGATACACCATTCAGGCAAAAAGATGGTTATTCTGCGAGGCAGCACCAAGCCACTCTTCCATTTCACGAACATGAAAGCAAAGCGCAGAAAAACAAGGTGAAAAATCATTTTGTTTAACTTGAGCCACCTGAAAGACAGGCATTTAGCCTGAGCTGAAGTCTAGGTGCCCCATTTGGTCCCTTTCTACTCACAGAGGGTGATTCACCTCACCTGTTTCAGAGTTGTTCTCCAATGACTTAACTAGCTCAAATAACAAACCCTTTGCTTTTAGCCAGCTAAATGTGCAGCAGGTTCTATCTTGCCCAGATGACTAGCAAAGAATTGAGCTGTGGTCTCTTAAATAAGATGGAGACATAAGGTTAAAACATCATCACAAGAACCTGGATGAAGAACACATTCCTTACTCAGCAGCACATCTCAGCAGCATGGCAGTACGCGTGGCAAGCTGACTGCTGCACAAGAGCAGGTAGGTTACCCAGGACTTCACAGAGTAATAGCAGGCACGCCAACAAACACCAGCTGTAGCAAATATGCCAGACATCTGAACTCCAGCAATTCAGGCAATTGTTTGTGTAACCCACAGCTGACATTATTAACCTGTGTAGTTACACCTGCTTCGATATTCTGGATAGTTCTAAAAGGTAGAAGATTTTTAAAGCAGCACACCCAGGAGATAGCTGTTCAAGACTGCTATATGAAAGGCAGAAGAAAAACACAGGTCCATCTTTAAAGCCTCATTTATAATTGGAATTTTAGCCAACAAAAAGCAGTCACTGGAACTGCTGATGTGATGCAATTACCAAGGCAACAGCCCTCCTCCCTTTCCATCCCAAATAAAATTTACATCAGACCAAACTGCTTAAAGCTAACCTAAGCAGTGCAGAAATCTGAGTTTAGCATAAGGATAAACCTTAGCACAGTTACTCTTATGACTAACCGCTGATGTCTATGAATTGAAACAACTCCACAGCTGTGGATGAGCTCTAGATTTATGTACTTGTATCCCCCTTCAAACACTCCTTAAAAGTACACACTTCCTGAGTTGCTAGTTTCACTCATTTTAACCACAATAGTCCGGACCGCTATCATTGCACACACTCTGCAGAATTTTGCCACGCTGTCATTACCCCTTAGAGAGGGACCAAAACAAAACAAAACAAACAAACAACAAAAAAAAACAATGACAGTTCAATTCCTGGCCCTCACAGGTTACTTGGTTACTTCCACATCCCTTTGCTGGGACCTGATCCTGACAAGCACTGCAAAACTCCCCCAAGCATGGGCTCACGTTTCCACTCTCTTCAGCAGGCGATGCGGACACACAAGTCTTGTTGAGACAGGGGCCTACAAAGTGACACTGAGCAATTGTTTTACTTGGCTCTGCAGCCTCTGATCCAGTTTAAAAACTTCCCATTCCCTACAATCTCATTTTTAATTGCGAATTGCACAACGGTTTATTTGTGCGTTCTTCATACACATATAAAAGCCTCTGCCAAAACAAGTACTCCTAAAAAAAGCAGCTGGGTTAACTGAGGCAGACTGCACGGTCTTTGAGAAATGAGGCTCATTAAGTACTTAACACTAGCCCAGTATAAGCCATTCATTCAAAACTCAGAGCACAGATTTCCATTACAGACTGAAATAAAAGATCCAAGAGATGGGGAAGGGGAGGGAGGAAATGCATTTGAACATTTCCATCTGCTTTTTCCTTCTCAGCGTTGCGAAGCCCGCTAGCTACAGCTCACAAGAGCTGTTCCACTGCACTTTGATTTGATACCTGGCTTCCATCTACACTAACAGGTAAAACTGCCTTGCAGCAGCTTGAGGCTGCCCAGCTTACTCACTGTCACTCTGCTCATCACAGCAGCTCACTCAGGAAAACATAGCAATGGGCAGTTGCTCTCTAGCTAGAAAGCCTTTTTCCCTGCTCTTCTCCAGCCTCCAATAAAACATGAAAACCCACCACAAAGAGCTTGGTGTCTCAGCGGCCAGTGTAACAAACAACAAAGGAAAGTCCGGGGTAGAGAGAGGGTTCAAAGTTATTGCTGTGGGTTTATTCGTTCAAAACATCCATAGGTTGCTGCTCTCTCTCTCATTAGGGGCACGGGGATTACAAAGAAATCGGCACTTTTGTTTTTTTAAACACGGGTAAGTGAAAAGCCACAAAAGCCAAGCATGGCTTTGACATTAAGTCACTTCTTCACACTCATACAACTGCGCACATCACCACCAATTCCGTAAGCATCCTTCCCTTGATACAGCATCCTGTGAATTATAAACCCAAGTGCCATACCTTGCTTGAAGGGACATAGCATTCAGAAAGTGAAAAGCAGAAAGCAAATAGTTCTTCACAGAAAGAAACATAACCACCATTGTATCAAGTTTTCAAGGGATCAATGGACTTCCCTACAGAGGAAAACAAATCAAGTGAAGCGGCTTCTTCACTGAAAAGATAAAACTGTCACAGAGCCCAGGGAATTTGGTTTAATCACTCAAATAGCTCAGCAGAAAAATTCTGACAGCGTATGACTTTTTAAAGTTAGTAGCAAACAATTTTCCAAATACATTTTTAAAAACTAGTGACCTTTTAAATGGAAACTAGTTAATTTCTAGAGAAAGGATTATACTACACATTCCTCTGTATAAGGGAAGAGTTTCCAGACTGAGTCAAACTTTAATCCAGCATTCAACAAGTCCTAAGTAAACAATCTTTTCTTACAAGATCATGAAGATTCAAGGTCAGTCAGTTTATTCAGTACACACACAGACAACTGAGAAGTGCAAGGAAATTAAACACTTTAAGTCCGTTCAACAAGGCCCTTCTCCATTCTCACCCCACGGCAAAGGCCATCCTGGCCACGTAAATATTCTTTTCCTTCTACTGAATTATGCAAATCAAGTTGGTAGTCTCTATGCTAGACATCTTATATTTCAGGAATCAATCCCAAAACGAAACTGGGTCTAAGTAGTTAGAAAACCTCCAATTTCTCTAGCAATTTAAGTAGCTCATATCCACTACTTAACTACGAAAGGGCTATTGCTCTTCTGTAAAAAGCTGCAGCATTGCTTTCAAGCTAGTTTCTTGGCAAAGATATCCCTTTCCCAGTCTGATCAGTCAAAACCAGATAAATACTCAGGGATAGTTCCCAAATCCTAACACACCTTCCTAAAATCTGCCTCAAATCCGTAGATCTTTCCAAGTCAGTCAAACCAGATGCTAATGTCAACAGTCACTATCTTCAAGATTTTTACTTGCAAGGATCTGACCTAGCCCCCACCAGACTCACGTTTTTCCTAAGAAGCATCCTTTCACATTAATTTAACAAGAACAGCTGCACTTGCATATTTTCAAGGTCATTTGAAAAATTAGCATACCTGTAATACTAGAAATATTTTTTCTGGTCCTTGCACACTGTGTATTTATTAAAATCTGTTAAATGCTTGTGTTGCCTCACAATATGTTTTTTTCCCTACTTAATAACAATAAATCTGCCTGCATGGAGTTTCACTTCAGGGAAGAGCTTTAGATCTTAGTTACAGGTGATAGTCCCTAGAGTCAGAGATTGAGACAGTTCCCTTCTGATTGGTTTTCCCTTTAATAACAAATACGTTGCAATATACTTAGTTTGCTATAATGTGCAAGCAAATTAACAGATATCATAAAAAATATTAGCATTTGCAAAACAGAGGAATAGCCTACATTAGCATCGGAGAGAAATTTTTTAACTATCGATTGTTATTTATTTGTCCAAGTTGGTGGCTATGTCTGCCTCAAACTTTCCAGGATATCACAGCTCATCATACAGTTCAAGAACACTAAGTTGCCCTGCAAAGACGACACTTGTCCAGGAGAGCTTATCGCATGAAATTCACTGGGAAGCACCAAAACTACACTGCAGCCACTTACACAATCAGAGCACCAGATGATGATGTTGGAAGAAAAATATTTTTTAAGAAAGAGTTGGTTTGTCAAGCCCAACTCAAACTGCATTTTTGCTTGATATGTGTTTTCCCAGCTGGAAAGTGGAGACTTTCCAAAAGAGTCTGCCTTCTTATGAAAACAGACAGCTGCTGAAAGCTCCCAATATCATTTATGACTCCAGGATTCAAGATCTTATCCTCCTGTCATTAAACTATCACCCTCAGTCCATACAAATAATCACCTTTTGAATCTGGTGGGGAAAACAAAACAAAACACATTGATTTGATTTGTCTTGGTTTGGGTATGCAGGGGGGAAAACCCGAGGTACACGCTTAGCATGAATGGGTGTAAGATGTTTTATGTGATGGCTACAGTAAATTGACAACCCCACTTGATTATTGGATGCTGATAGCTAGAGGTTTTTCCTAAGTAATTAATTCTATGAAATAATCATACTTATCGTTCACTCAGTTATCAATGTACTGCTCAGAGCTTATGTTCAGGAATTTTTATTACCATTAAATCCAAAGAAATAAGTGTGACAGCAGACACCACTGTCAATATGACCTGAGGTAACAGGTTTTTCCTTCTTGGCTTTCTGTCACTAGAAACTGACATTATAAATGCTTGCATGATAGGTCCTAACTTTTGGACTCTTCACCCATAAACACAACTAAACACAGCTAAAATGGAGTGTAATTCAGAGTTAATGCTATCCTCATGTACTCTGATATAACACTACATGGTCAGACATCAGAAGCACAAAAGAACAAAAGAACAAACAAACAAAAGATTTTATGTTCAAGTTTAAATTTGTTCACAATCATTCCACAAAAACAAAAGGCAGAAAGAAGAAAAGCAGTAGAACCTCAGTAAAGCACCGTTTTTGGAGAGCAGAGCTAAGCCAACAACCATACACTGTTCTCAGCAAGCACCAACAGCCGTAGGCTAGCATTCTCACCCAAGTGCTCACTCCTTCCAGAAAGGTTTGAGAAACAGTTTACTGAAAAAGCAGCCAACGAAATTATAGCGGGGCTTCACCCCTATGAGTCTTCACAGGAGACAAACATTAATATTCACACCAGAAATGCTTCCAGCATCCAAAAGTTTGGGTGTGGAAACAACATTCAAACAAATATCCAACAAGCCAGACTCAAGCCTCTGAACAGTGAGCTCTGCACATCTGCTTGAGATTTCCAAGGAATGGTGTTAAACCCACCTAGAAAACAAACATCATGGCATTTTTGTAGACACATAACCAGACGGAGGAGGTAAGGATACAAATTTATCCAATTATTTATTGCAGATGACACACTTGGTTCCAATTAGCGCTCCCACAACTTCCATGCATTTTGCAGCACTAAAACAAAAAGGAAAGTTTGATTCTATGCCTTGGAAATGAAGCATTTCAGCAGATCCAGTGTCACTGAAAAGGAAGAGCTTTCACCTGATAATCGCACCTATGGCACTGAAACAGCATTCCTTAGAAGAAAGGGGTAGTGGTACGTTTGGTGCTAAACCAGTACTGACTACACATCTACCAAGAGTCAGGGTCCTCAGCTGCACGCTTATCCTGGAATCCAGCATCTCTCCTCTGGGAAGATACTATGACCCAGAAGGAATTATCCTGCCATTTCAACACTGAGTGGGGGACCAAGAGCCTACCAGTCAGAAGAAACTGGTTTCTGGTGCCCAGCTTGGTTTACAGCATTTTGAGGAGACCTGCACACCACCTGCCATGCCCATGGCCTACCCTACGGCTATTTCACGAGCTACGGGACTTGGGACAGATGTACGGCTGCCCCTTGGCCCAGTAAGAGCGAAGCTATGGAACAACCAAGATGATCACAGTTGGGACCAGATAAAACCTACAAGTTTGAGGCACGGGAAGGCTCAATTCCTTGGACTTCTTTACTAATAATAGCCATAAAAACATTTAGCCTGTAGACTGGTCAAGTCCCCCAAAGCCACCTGAGTTCCATCGCTTTCTTTTCAGCTTCTGTTCACTCAATTAGAGAAACACTAGTTGACCTCCTACTCTGAGAAAAAATTATGCCTTTCCTTCCAGGTCTTCTGCTGTGTGGAGGAGGACAAGGTTCACAGCTGCAGTCTGTCAAGTACAGAAAGCAAGAGGGAGGCTCACTCAACAGTCTGATTAATTCCTCTGGACTTGATCTCGCTCTCCCTGGCCTTTCTTTGAAATATTCTTCAGACAGCCTCCCCTCTGCTTCTTTGTTCTTTTCTAGGGGAAGAGCCAGCTCTTCCACTGTTAGCTACCTTGACAGCAAAACTGCTGTCCCAGGTCACTGCTGGAGTTACATGCAACTGCATGAGAAGTCCTGAGGCTATCTCTCTTGACCTAAGAGCTGAAGCTTACAGAAAAAGAATCTTACGGTCCCAAATTGGTTATTTTCAAAGCAAACAAATAAATACACACAGGTGAAGACTAAGCTAAAATCTACAATGCTATATTTTCTAAGAAGAATCAGAAACAAAAAGCCTGTATGTGGGAAGATACCTTCTTATCAAACCAAGATCTAGTGGTTAACTCTGTTCTTCCCCCTTTAGAGGAAAAACCGGTGTCCTGGATTAGTATCAGAGATGTTTATAGCTCCCAAATACTGGAATGCTCATCTAAGAGAGGATAAATAAAAGTATAATGTAACAAAAACTAGTCAGAACATGCTTAATAAGAACTGAAAGACAAGCCAGTGCTTATACAAGCTAGAGCTTAAGAAGGAAGCCCAAAGCCTTGATTTGTTTGTTGTTCTCAAATGATCATAAAAATTAAAATCAAAAAACCTAACACTGGATGTCTAAACTGAGTTTTAAAATTAAAATTTCAGAAAGCTTGAACCCTTGTAGCTTATGTTAGAAAAGCATACCTTTCCTTTTCATGCTGTCTGTGTGTTCTTAATGCGGACTGCATACCAGCTACATTAATACAGAAGTACATACAATAACACACATACTACATAGTATGAACAGTCATTTTTATGTAGACCTAATATTATCAGACCTCTAGAAACATTTTCAAACACATGAGATATCCTGGTTTCTGTTTTCAGTAGAAATCTGGAAAAAACTAGTACTTCATTTTTACATGACTACACAGCTTAAAGAACAGGACAGGTCTGGTCCGAAGAGCACTTCAGTGGAAAGTAGAAATGCATAGTATTTGCATTTAAAAAAAATTAATAACCCTTTTAGACTCTCAGTGGAGGTTCTTGGGTTCAGCCACAGTGAAAGGGATTTTATAGCACTTGTCAAGCAGAAAGCATGCGTTTAATAATGAATAAACTAAGCAGATAAAGCTACAAGAGCTCAGCAGCACAGAAGGTGAACCAGGCTACAGTATTTCACAGCAAGTGTCGACAGAGTGTGCCCAGGCTGAAACAAATGGGCACTGCAGAATCCGCAGATGCCCTCACTGTCTGGGGAAAAACACATTTAGCAACTGAACATCATCTTGATGCAAGAGGCAGCATACCAGGCTCAGAAGATTTTATTTTATTGCCTCTTGTTTCAGTTACTCTACTGACCTTAAAATAAGAGCATAACATAATAATCTTTGAAATGTGTATAATCTATGTGTAAAATATCAGGCAATATATAACAAACTGGCTCTTTAAGTCACAGGCCTATCTAAAGCATCAGTTTGTGCAACATTATATGCATTGGTATACATTCATGGGAGAGGTAATTATTAAACACACTTAAAAGCTCAACATTTATTTTACGCATGAACTCTGCCTACAGGAATGGAAAAACATCAATATCTCCATTACAGATGCTTGAAAGCAACCTTACCACACAGTGGTATAGTGATAACTGCAAACTACTATGAATTTTTACCTCCATGTAATGCTAAAATCAGCTCAGAACAGATTTTCCATTACAGGGGAATTAAAAAAAAAAAAAAAATCAGAAAAGGAATATTTTTCTTACCGTAGCAGCTTAATGCTACTGCCGGAGGCTGCTGTAGCCCAGATACTAAATTTCCTCATGTCAATGCATCCACAATGCCCTAAGCATTAACCTAATGCCTAGTCCAACTGGCCTGCCTCCACTACACGCCAACAGACCCACTAATCCTCAGGCTTTGCAAGAAACTCGCAACAGGGCAATCCAAGCCACTCTTCACCTTGCCAAGTGTGGGGTCCAAAAGGCACCTGGGAGTGCTCTATACTTGGACCATGAGAGATTACAGCTAAGAAACCAAAATCAGGCTTTGGTCACATCTTAAGTAGATACAGTTCAACATAACTGAACAGATGGGTTATTCAGAAAGCCTAAAAATGTAACAGATCAGTGTTTAATGGATTTCCACCACCCAAATTTAAATGACATGGCAAGGCAAATTCTACCTGACCACACATTTTTTGGTTTTTTCTCTTAGACAATGGCATCAGATTATCCAAAGGTCAATTATGAAAACCTATCTGCTCCCCAAGGGAGAGTCATCTGACATCCATGAACGTAAAGTCTTACCCGACTTACTCAGTGTCCTTCAAGATACTAGGTGGTAAGAACTACACTGTACCAAACACCTCACATGGCTTCCCAAAGATGCATCTGGACCCTACAGATTTAAGGATTTTCTCAGCATATTTTATTATATTAAATCTTAATTCAGAGACCTCGACCTCAAGGCTAATGCACAGCTTGAAACAGTTTTGGGGGAGTGAAGAGCAACATCCATGCACTGTAACAAGTCTCTAATGTATTTTAAAACACTTCTGCAATTCTCTGCCCATTTGCTACATTCACCACAAGGGTATGCCTACAGAAACAAAACCTATGCAATCTGTGATACTACAACAACTTTTCTTTCAAGGTAACTGCAATGGCTTAAATAAATAGATGTATGAAAATAACACCTTTTACTAAAGGATCTCAAATTACTTTACCAAGAACTAAAGCCCAGTGAGACTGGTGCAGTATTTATAACCAGTCCCTTTGCCGGGTCTATGGAAAATATTCTTCAAGAGAACACAAAAACACAAGAACAACTAAGGCGGCTTGCTTAATTCCTGCCAGGCTTCTGACTGAGAGTCTCATGTCTTTGCCAGCTCTTCCTCTTTATGTTCCAGGAAAAGCTGCTATTACCACTTCAGAAACAGTGACAGAGGAAGGTGGAGAAAGTTATTCCTCTTCTTTTTGCCAGTTCTGTCAGGCTGCATATCCGCTTTTGCACAAGCTGAGGGTTTTTTTAGAAACATTATCAATAAAACTAAAAAATTAGCAGGTCAGGATGACTTGGGAAAATATTTCTGAGGCTGGCCCTCACAGAATGCCTATGGTGAAATGGCTGGTGAGAGCAAGCAGTCCCTCTGATACAACTCCTTACTCTCATTCTTCGGTGCACTGAAAGAAGCAGTACAGCTAGTGAATCCCTTCCTCCCAACATGTTCTGAAGTCGAGCAGCGCCATGCAGATCTGTGCATCTGGCAAGAGAGAGGTCTAGCATTACAGAAGGAACTGTGCAAGCAAAAAACACCTCCTCATCCAGCACAGCCCAGACTCTTCCAGCTGCCTGGGCCTCTGCCACCTGAACCTGGCCACACAAGGAACAGCCACGCCGTGAACTTGCAACACACAGGCTACTCCACAGCACAGCTTTCTTTGCAGCACATCTCAAGGTACAAGCACGATCGCATCCCTCCTTTCTTTAGGATCTAGGCTACCCCAACACCACACTGCACTGACTCGGAGGCAGAGAGCATCAGCACCAGGCAGCTCTGGCTCCCGAGCAGGCAGCACCTGGGAAGGCAGAGGAAAGGAGGTCCCTAGTGCTCTGTGTCACTAACCCCTGCCACACCAGGTTAATGCTGCTCCTGGCCGAAGGGAGAGGCACCATCAGCACCATACCAACCACCTCCCAGAGAGCAGTGGAAGACTGGACCAGTTAAGAGAGGTGAAAGGGGAGCCCGAGAAGCTGACTCGCCAATGTTTCCTTCAATTACGCACACGTCCATAAGGCCAGCCGTGATTTCAAACAATTGTCTGCAGTATTTTCTTTCTGGTGACAGTAAACAGACCCTCCATAAAGCAAAAATAACATAAGGAATATTCTAAAATAAACAATGGAAAATAAAACAGAAAAAAACAGAAAAAACTAAAATAGAAGAATAATGTATTTTGGGCGGACTTAACCACTCAGGCTGAACAAAGACCTACTAAAATTGCATTAAGGCTACATTGTGATAAATTAATACCATACAAAAACCTGCAGGATTTTAATTTCATACAATTTCACGCACACACAAACAACAGCAGATCCATCTAATGGTGTTACAGGAAATACTTTAAAAGGATAGCATTACACTGGAAATATCACATGAAACTAACTCATCTTTAGGTTTTAAATATTTTGAAAACATTTAACAAAAAATACAACAGGGAAAAATACATTTCCAAGGCTTACAATAAGCATTTACTAAGTTTAAGAAACCTTTGCCATCTGACAAAGATCATAGTTTAATAACGAGAGGGCAAAAAGGCAACGTGTTTTCAGCATTAGCATTAATCCTGCAACCCCCTAAAATCTTCCTAATTTGAATGTGCAACTTTTAAGAGTTGAGACCTGCACATCTTACCATTTTTAGGAGTATTCAGTGCAGGCAAAACAACAGCAACAGCTTACAACTGAAACAAAACATACATTTGTTGGGAAAATGGGGACACTAGTGTGACAAGGGGTAAACTAAAAAAAGCAAACCCAAGTCCTGACAGTAATCTACACACCGGGAGGTTTCCAGAGACTTGCTCAAGCAGAGAAGCTGGAAAGACAGCAAAGAGGGAGATAGAAAGGTAGGAAAGGGAACATAAAGATACCCATAGTGTATGCGGGTATGCAACAATCATACCTAGCATACACCAACATGCTTCACAAAAAATGCAGGTATTTCGGCATCTGCTTGAGATGAGAGAACAGAAAGCCCAAACACTATGCTTTTCTGAGACTTCCAAGGTGCAGATGTGAACACTGACACAGTCAAGAAAACTTCTTGTTATATTTAAAATCCATTTTTCATGTTACAGTTCTTAAAATAACAATAATATAAATACATATTTTAGATTTGAGATATCAATAAACTTACCAAGATGACAGAAATTATCACTCGTCAATGCATCAGTACCTAACAAAGGTGGCATTTCTTCAAATATTTACTGGAAACATTGCAAACACCAGAAGAGAAGATCATCAGCTAAAGCCGGCTCCACTAAAAATCCAAACATCTGTACTGACCTACCTTCACTGCTCCTCACCTAAGGCTCCTTCCTCAAGCTCTACATTGGAGCAGGAGCTCACATGCAGGGCTGTAAGAGGGCATCATTCTTAAGCACCAGGCTCGAGTGTTTGTTAAGAGATCAGACACTGAAAGGCTTCCCCTTTATCAATAGTTTTGTATGAATAGTTTCGGTCTTGCTAATGGCCTTGAAGACAGAGAGGGAGAAGTCTTTTCATTCAAAGGTCGACCCTGAACAAACACAGCAGTGCCCTGTCTCCCAATTCAGATCAGGGTTAACAGCCATTCACTTCCCCTAATCAGATCTGAGTAGAAACTGCTCTGCGGCAGCTCTTTCACCTTCTCATTTTCCTCCCAGGCCCCAAGAACAAGTAGATACGTATAGTATAACTTAGCTCAAATCCTCAAAATTTCATGAAGCTCTACAAAAGCAGTGGTTTGTCAAAGTTTTAGGTACAAGGGGAGGATTGCTGTTCAGTCGGAGAACTGAGGATGTGCTCAGAGAACAGAAACATGTACCTGAAGTGCTTATTCCATAAAGACGTGCCTCCAGGAAGCATCTTCCAAGCACTCAGGAGCACGAAATGGAAATGGCTTGCTCCGAGTGACCTCAGCCTCCTAAGCCCTGGCTATTAGAGTGCTTCCAGACATCCCAACCACGCCGCTGCCCACCTCGCAGGCAGGCAGGCAGCACGCTGCTAACCGCCACTTTATCTGCAGAACGGGGAAAAAAAAAATTAGATCTGGTTATCGACCCATCTAAAAAGCACAGACAAACACCACTTAAAAAAGCAACGCAGGACAGAAATCCTAAGGGGAAAATAGACCCAGCCTCTCCCCTTCTGTCTTCCACCTCCACATACACACTTTCTGAAGCCCATCCTCCTGCCACACAGGGATACAGCCAAGGGAATAAGCTGCACAACATCCAGTACCCACAAACGCAGCCCACAATTTTTTTTTTTTTTTTTTTTAAATAAAGGTCACTTTGCAAAGAAGATCCAGAAATATAACCTGCCCAGTTTCTATCCTGCAGACACCTTTGCATTAGCCTCACCAGGATATGTGGCCCCTTTTCCATTTGTATTTGTTCACAGGGGCAAGTGCTGTCAGGATTCATTTGCGAAGCCCCCTGAAGAGCGACAGTAATATAACAATGAGCAAATACTGTTCGACTGAGGCGGGGAAACCTTCCCCTTTGCTAAAACGCCACCTCCTATCCATCGCTCTCCCTGAAGCCACTGCCCTGGTCCCCACGGAGCCAGGCAACCACCTCTCCCACGCCCACCGCCAGCGATGAGACTTCTTCTCCCCACTTTGTACCAACCAGCAGAAACTTGTTTCTGTTTGCTAACGTTAAAATCGCATCCCGCAGCTATTTGGACCTTATTCTGCTACCCCAACTCCCTAAGCCAGGGTAGCTCTTCCCTCACCCAGCAGGCCAATTAATTTGGTTGGGTCTGTTTCAGGAGTGTTGGGTTATCAGACTCTGGCTCTTGTAATTAAATTTTCATCATAATAGTTTGTCATCTTAAATGATCAAATTAGGGAAGTTATAATTAACAAAAAGATATCACTCATGAGTTGCCACAGAGTGGGTGTTCCAGAAACAGGGAGAGATTAGACGGGAACAAGGGCAGAAATCAGCTTGGGGACTCTGGTAGCAGTACGAAGCACAGTTAGCAGTAGTTATTTTAAAGAATAATTTTAAACCCTGCACCTGTAATTACTTTACATAGAACTAAATTACCACCACCACGAGAAAAAAAAATTAAGTAAAATTGTAGGTGATCCAAATTAAGTATTTTAAGAATCAGACAAATCAGTGACATTCACCAATTTTTCCACCACAACAATGGTTGGAGAGGGTCTCTGAGCAACAAGAAGCATTTTTCACAGTATGCTGCACTAACTTTTCAATTAGCAGCCCTTGTAGCCTTTCTCAAGCTTACTGTGTCCTCCTCCACATCACCTACGGTGAAGTAAACCACATTCCCATGGAAGAAGTCTTTTCTTAGAATAAGTGTCTTCAGGCAGACAAAAGAAGCTGTGAAAGAAAAAAAAGAAAAGGAAAAAAAACCAACCAAACAAATATGGACAAGGTTTTTGCATTTATATTGGTCTGCCAAATAACACATATTCTGTTCCCTTCCAAGCCTTCTCTTTCTTAGAGAAAAAAAAAAAAAAGCCATCAGTGGAGAAGAGTGACTGAGACACAAAGTTGACCCTAATGCTCGTTTTCTATTTTTTATTTCCAACTTTTGGGATAGTCAGTCTTCTGCCACTTTTATGCACAGATTTCAACACAAAATCCTTGCTTAGGAAAGCTCCATTCACAAATAATGGTGGCAGGGAGTCAGGCCCTCTAGAAACAAAAGTACATTAGCAAACCACTTTGGTACATTATATACTCAGCAAAAGAAGAGTATGACAGTTAAAAAAAAAAAGCTTTTTAATTGGGTTATGAATATTATGAAAATTGACAGAAGGAAAGATGCCATGAACAATTCAGAGCCATAGTGGACTCCTGCCTCCCACCACTCCTTTTTTCCTGATAGCTGTTAGAGCTGTGAACAGAAAACCAGAAGCCACTAAGAGTGAGGTAATGTTTACACTTCCTCCTTCCAGAACACAGATAAGGATATATGGGCCCGCAGGTGGGTGTACACATGCAAGTATGAAACAGAACAAAGGCAGGTACTTTCAGGGCACCAAAAGACGAGTTACCTTTTCTTACCTTTCGTTACCTTTTCTCACCTTTCCCTACGTGTACCAGTTGCCCAAAAGCAAAGAAAGGGAGAGCAAGCCAGCTGCTCTTCTGTTGTAATCGGTTATACCATCCTCCCAAACCCTGCAAAGAATACACTATACTCTCAACGTGCAAAATATCTTCTATGCTTGAGCCGAGTGTCAAGAAAACAGACAGCTCTGGGCAGAGCTGCACTCAAAAGGACACAAAAGTGCCCGGACTGTAGAAAACCTACATTTTGCCCGGGTAGCTAGAGAAAGAGGACTGTTTCAGTTTGGTCAAAGGCCAATTTAATTAAGCAAGCAGATTAGATCTTGCCCTTAATGCAGACAAACCTGAGGGAAAGAAGCCTTAGAGTTTATTTGTATTATTATTATGCTACAAAAGTGTGTCAACACCAATTTAAACACAAGACAAGGTTCTGTCTGCAACTGATGCTTTGAGTGTGGGAAATAAGGAAGAAGAGGAAAAGAAAAACTGGAAGTAGGAATTTGAAGAGGAAATTGAGGGGGAAAAAAACTAATACCCAACCCCACCAACCCAAAGAAGAGGGAAGTATTCCTCTCAGCCTGGTTAATTCCATTGATGGCCAGTTTCCCCTCCTAGAAGTGGAAACATCTCAACAAAGAGGATTTCAACATTCTCATGCACAATCGCAGCATCAGAATGCAAAGTCTGTAAATCTTCCCACCAGTTAAAAGTAACCTTATAGAGATCAGTGTTTAATGTAAATGTAGATTTCAGTAAAACTTGCACACAAATGAGTTTGGTTTTTTTTTTCTTTAAACAGTTCCTGTTTTGGGACTATATACGACTGCATGACTGGATTAATAAATTCTCTTTCCAGCAGCACTCTTATTATTTCAGTTTTCTGTAGCAATCTTGTTGGCCACAGTTCAATTGTTTTCTAAGAAGCACCTTGTAAATGTATTAAAATACATTTTCATATATAAATATTTTTTGATTACTCCATTTAGATTTCCTGACATGAGGGATGTACCAACACCTACTTCCTTTCATCTTCATAAACACACACTTAAGATATATGTCATAACAGTCAATGTTCTGAGCAGGGAAGAGGAAACACCATTATTTTAAAAGAATGTCCATATTTAACATCATTATCACACACCAGCTGTCATGATATAATGTGCAAGATTGCACACATTTTATGTAAAACTAACCTTGGACAACCCTGTGAGCTTCATGCTCTTAGTGATTTAATACAAGTGCGTATTTTTTAAGGCAAGACCTAGGTAGATAGAAAAATTCATCTCTATTTGAACAGAATATCATGGATGGATCAAGACAAAAGATGAGCATTAGAAAACAAGCGCCAGAGCTTTCAATCCCAAAATAGTTTTGGCAGTGCAAAATATTACTGCCTCCACCTGGAGACAGCCACCCTTGTAGCTGAACAGGCACAGCAGCTCATAGAAGCTTTTCTCAGCTGCTCCAGTACAGTCAGCCAGGTTGTTGAAGCAGCATTTGGAGGCCACACGGACAGTGCACAAGATAGCCATAAGCGCTCCTTTAAAAGTAAATACAGATAGATTTCTTTAAATAGAATCTCAGTCTTTATAAGTGAGTCTTTAGAAGCAGAACCTCAGAAATCTCAGACCATGTGCGCAGAACAAATAGAAACCTATTTGACAGGAGTCAACTGAAAATTTTGTTTTAAAAGCCCATGGAAACATGTGTCCCAAAGAAAGTGACAAGAGCACACAAATTACTCCCAGTGAATCCATGTTGGGCATACAGTATGTTTTAAGGAGAGCCACCTGCCAAAGCAACTGTCCCAGAAGCAGCATTGTGATACTTTAAGAAAGAGAACGTAAATGATCTGTGGCAGCAGCATAACAGGGATTCCTCAATGGGATTTCCTAATAAAGTAGTGTTGGTCACTACATCACATGACACTATTCTATGGCCTTAAGGTTAGGAAAACATTTAAAGAAAACCACACACACAAAAAAACCCCAACAAACAAACAAAAAAATCCACCACCACCACCACCAACAAAGCAAAAAACTCCAGACCAGACATACAGAGAACATAGTCTTTTGCAATACTTCCTCATCTTTAATGTCTAAAATAATATTATTTTGGAAGGGAAAACTAATCTCAAATGCAACTAGACTAGGAGTATTCTCTTTTATTAGTAGTAAAAAAAAGCAAAAAGAGGAATCCTAAAATCTGGCCTGTCATGAGCAGCTCCTGAAAACATCAGTATTTTATAAGGAATTGGTCAGATGTATTTAACATATTGCCTTTATCTTACAATTTCAACTTCTCAGTGATTGCTACTAATTACAATAAACCTGATAGGAAGAAACAGCGAAGGGAAACACTGAGCAAAATGCTGCACAGATACCTTGGCTATTTGGAGGGGAAAAAAGCAGCACCACAAACACCGAAACTAAGAAGCCCTGTCTCCTATCGGGGTTTGTCCGTAGGTGATAATCTGATAATCACTGAGGCCTCTGGGTTAAAAAAACAAGACAAAACACTGAAATCTCTCATGGTCAGGGCATTCTGCCTGATCCCTTAGGGTGCCAAAATGTGGGGCCCTCAGGGGAGGGAGTAGGTGTAAAGTTTCTCTTCTTTTTCTGACTGCCTTTCCTCCCTGCCCCCCCCCAAACCGACTCTATTCTCATTACAACTGAGACCTCGACATACCCATCAGCTTAAGTTGAAACTTGAGAGAAGGTCAGAAGTTGCCAGCTTGAGGAGGAACACAGCAGCCACTCGGCGTGATGCCTTAATCCTTGTCCTCGTAAGAAACCAGGTTTAAACAAAACAATCCCACAAAACCAAAGCAATCCTCGAGCAATTACAAAATAGTGATGTCTTTATCTATTTTAACCCAGTAAGACTATTACTGGAAGAACCACACTGAAGCCCAACGAAGCGGGGGCTGCTCCTGCAGTAGGACTCTGCCTCTGGCAGAAGGCCATGTGGAGCCAGCTAGGGCTGCCTGCCCAAGGGCTCTGCCAGAATTTGGCTGCCTGCACCCGACATGGCGCAGGTATGCGACCCAAAAACCTGGGAGAAGCCTTGACCAGGGCTCCCCATATTGCTCCGGAGCTCCGGCACTCAGCCCCGGCCTGAGCAAAACTTTGGCACCCAAAGCTGAGATCCTAAAGGACCTTAAGGCCATCATGGACTTTATCCCCCAATTTCACCAGTTTAACACTGGGACCTTATTTCAAGAAACACCAGGGTTTTTGCACTGGTTTTTTTTTCATCTCAGATTCCAATTTCCATCTTAATTATCAGAGGAATTTCCTACAGCAGAGTGACTTTAGTAGATGGTTATATCCATATTCTAGTACTCTGCACCTTGAATACACTGTGAACGACAGGGCCAGAGGTCAATTGTTTTTATAGTTACCTGCCAAGTGCAGTCAATTTTAAATAATCTCCCTTTCTCAAAGTGGTACTGATTTTGCTGGATTTTCCTAGGAAGGAAGGATGAGAGATCATTTAATTAACGCACAGATTTGGGTGCCAGGGCTCAGTGCCAACCTCTACGATCAACCTCCTCTAAAACCTTGAGCACATTCCACCATGGCTCTGGGGTTAGCTAGACTGAAAGCAACTGGTATTTTCTCCTTATTAAGTGCTGGACCCAATGCATACTACCTAGTTTGCCTGTAAATACCCAACAACTAAAAATTTAAACCAAAATCGCAAAGCAACTCATTGCCACACGTGAGCTCAAGAGACCGTGCTCAGCAGATTAACATTTCAAAACTAAGCTCTCAGGAGTCGAGGAGTGCTGGCATGAAGGTTGCCCATGCAATCATATTTGAGCCCTCTGGTGCATACACTTAAGAATATAGTCTTTAATTACTGAATTGCTTTTGCCACCAACACTTCATTCAGCATGCAGTTTGACATGATCACCCACGACATAGCAATTCAGCATTCAGTTTTACCCACCCTGGTCAGAATGCGGCCATGTGCATTATTTTCTGAATACTGTTAAGTCCCAGCTTGGAATACAAAGATTCTTAATTTTGTTGGCAGCTTTCCTGTGGCATTTAGTATTAAGCACCTACATATTTCTGAAGCAAGGCTATTTATTTTCAGCATCACTCTTTTGATGAGAGGAGGGTATATCTCCTCTACTTCACAGGTAAGAAGTGAGACTGTGTAGACACAATAAAGCCAGAAAGTCTCCACTAATTTGAGGTTCCCAACTTAAGGTGTCACTGGCGTAATTATTTTTATTTTATTTTATTTTTTAGAGCACTCTGCATTTCAGAGAACTCTGCATCCTCAAAAGGAACCACAGTCTCCACTGGCCTCTGCCAGAGCAGACAACATGCAGCACTTCTGCAATAAGACCTCAGGTAAAGATACACACACGCAATTAGAGAAACATTGTAAAAAACTGCTGTTAGTGATTGGTACAGCTTCACACAGGGCAGTTTTCTTCTACAGCAGAAGAAAACACAAAATCCAACGCCAGCAGTCAACAGTGAATTTCTCTAGCCATGAAAACATTCTCTTTTTTTTTTTTTTTCAATATAAGTTCCCCGCATTTTTGCATCAAAGAACAAATGGTTCTACCAGACAACACCCCCTTCAGCAATTCATGCCCTTGAAGGACTTACCCTGTGCACTGAAGACAACATGCACACACACAAGAAGTGCTGACTACCTTGTGAACCCCTTAAACAGGTTCCCTCCCTTTCACTACCTCTTCAGTCATAAAAGGTTAAAGTCCCCCACCTGAGAGTTTAGGAGATTAAAGAGGAAAAAGTATCTGAGTCATCGCATTTAGGCATTTTACAGCCTAGTAGTACATCCCTCAGAAACTTCACTGACAATTCTAAGCTTGACATCCTTTTGGTCCCATCAGATTGGAAAAGTATTTCAGTATTTCCACAATGTATTTCACTATTGATAAGAGTAATGATTCTGTGTAAGTCAAAAAGTCAATCAAGTGTTACTGCTTCAATGAAACTGTCAGACTTCCCTATAAACATGGCTTTCAAATAAATAGAGACGATCAATCAACATTCACATACTCAACCTATTTCCAGTACAGAAACAGAAGCTGTAAAACCAGGAGCTACATATAACATGGGTAGATATTATGCAGAAAATATTTCAAATTCCTTAAGCAGCCACTCTTGCTGAAAAGTAGACCATTATCCACAGTCTTACTGCCCAGGGATAAGCAACATGTACTTTATGAAGATAATTCAGAACTGATTAATAAGTTGCGTTTTTTTAAAGACCAAATAGAATATCTACATGGGGAATGTACCCAACGTCTGTACAACAGTTTTGTCAATGAAACTTTAAAAAATGCAACAGCATTTTTACTGACACAAAGCACCAAATATCTTGCAAAATACTACAGCAGCACTGTACTTATTTGTGTTTGTGACTCTAGTTCTCCTGATAGAGAGGCCTCAAAAGAACAAAGAAATACAGTTCCACCTCTTTTTGAATATCCAAGTATTAAAGATAGTATGCAGGCATACCAGCTCATTACCACAGCTTGCTTCTTATCAAGAGAGGCCAGCAAAACTATTCTTGAGAAAACAGGAAAGCATACTTAAGTAAGATTAATTTGACACTTTCCTCCACTACGGTTTCAAGAATGACAATGGAGGATCCCACACATTAAGCATTTCTTTTAAAATGCAGATGTATGACTTAACAGAGAATATTAAAAAGTACAAATAGTCATTTGAGTTCAAAAAGCACAACAGTTTTACTGTTACTCTTCACTGAGTAACAGCTTCAGAAGAATCTCAGAAAAAGGTAAGGAATTCTATATGCTTCATTCTGCATTTCTCATCCACCCAGAATTCCTACAGATTTAAGCCGGAAACTTAACCAGCAAAGGCAGCAATTATTTTAGAAGAGGTTCTAATAATAGCTTGGTTTAGCATCAGTCCACAGCACAATACCCTAAACTCTGAAGAATAACTCGGCGACAAACACGTGTGTACATGTGCACACCTGCACATCAACTTGCTCTGCAGGCTAGCAAGAAAGTAGGAAAACAAGTGATACGTGGATCTTACAGCACACAGAAAGTTCAAAGAATCCTTCCAGAGGAGAATGAATGCCTCCTGAAAAGATACTGGCTTTTCCTTCACATATGTAATCAGAGTCATTCTATAGTACTTACCAATATTTTGTTATCCACTTTATCTCCCTTGGTTTCCAGCTTTACTTTCTTCTTGACCGAAATTTTGATTTTCCTTCCAATAACATCCCTGACACTTTCTGAAATAAAAACAAATACCTTAATTAAATACCTTCAGTGTCAACATGAGAAGGAAATAGACACCACTGTCAAGTTTTCAGGAAGACTCAGAGCTGCGTTGTTCAACCACTTGCACTCATGTAAGTCTCATCCACACGTACCAGTACTAAACACAACCTAACACAAGTACAACTTTTTTAAGTATGTAACCTACACAATAATTTATGTCTACTGCGATAGGATTATCAACTTCATATACCAGGATTCTAAACATAATTTGATATTTCTTTCCAGCGCTACTTACGCATCAAAAGCATTCCCAAGACAAGCCTCAGCACTGCTTAGCTCTACTCTGGGAAAAAACAACAAATTCCTCACTTCCTATTAATTGTACCTGAAAAGCTTGCTGAAGCAAATTCGCTTCTTGCATTGCAAAAATTTTAGCCCGTTGTTGTCAATATCAAGGAGGCTGTATGGGTCAGATAATGGAAAAGCAAACACTTGCACATTTTGCACTCTGCGCATTTAAGTTGCAAAGCCAACCACGCAGACTTCCAGGTACTAACACCTGACAGCCATGCAGCGGATGCTATGGAAGGCAACGCTGGTCTCAGTCCAAGTCCCAACAACAAGGTAGCCACCTCAGAGTGCCAACACCAAAGTTACATTAATTACCATGTTTTAATACGTATGTGCATACACATGTCTACATGGTCTCTGCCAAGTACCAAATGAACCAGCCTTTCCCCTAAACGTTTGCACCCTAGCCTAAAGGGAACATAGACACAGAGAACTGTCAGAAAGCTTATACAACTACTGACACTGATGTAATCGGGAGATAACAGCGGAGCTCATCTAGAAGAGCCAATCTGGCACCTTCCGTAAGTTTCACTCCCTAGCCCCCACAGAAAGGGAACAAGAAAGAAGTCTTTTAAACACCTTAACCTATTTCCAGCACTACAACTGGCATCTGTAAAAGGTAAGTCTCCACCCTCCCCAGACACACACACTTTGCCCTCATGCACACTGAAGTTTAAAGGCTAAAATTGAAGGTAAGGGGCTCTTCCTAAGGCTTTTAATTATAGTGCTCTGTATAGCACTTTTCTGCACAATTTCCATCCGGTAGTCAGAATGCATTAGCGCAAATAACACACCATTTATTAAGCCTGGACGTTTAGCCCAGGCCGTGGCGTTCTGCCTGCAGGGCAGGAGGGTGCACGAGTCAGAAACGCGGCTGGTCGGAGCAACTCTCCACCAGAAAGAGCTCTTTCTGCAGAATCGGCATGTTTTCCCCAGGAATTTTAATTTTCCTATCAGGAAACAAAAGATCCTCGGTAGCAGCGGCTTGCCCGGCGAGAAGCCTGCCCCAAGCCGCGGCAGCCCCGTGGCAGGCGGCCAGCGCGGCCAGCTTCCCAGGCAACCGCTCGGTCAGGAGCCAGGCTGCAGGCCAGGTGAGCAAAGCCCGGGGGAAAGTTCAGCCCCGTCCTCCCGATCAGAGGGCTTTTTTCCCAAGGCTTCCTCTCCATGCTGTAATGCCTAATTCTGGTCCTTCTGTCCCTGCTCGGGAATCCAGAAGCAAGCTGACCGCACAGTCTTTTTCATGAAGTCCTACCACCTGGCAGAAGGAAAGGTAATGCTGCTGTCTCTGCTACTTTACCTCCACCCACAGCCTCTGCCTTTTGGTTTCTCCTCTCCCACAAATATACCAAGTGCCCACATCTAGCAAGGGACTTCCTCCCGAGGTGCCGGCGTGGCGAGACCCGCTTCCCTTCGCCATCCCACAGGTCCCACACGGCACCAGCGGGCGCGACTGCAAGCCCTCAGCTCCAGTGCTCTTACTTCCACAAGACTTAGGGAGAGAAAGGGCCTGGGACCTGAGACTCCTCCGCAGAGCGTTGGGATGCCAGCTCCCTCCAAGGCTCCATCTTCCAGAAAGGGCTAGAAACGCTTCTTCAAAGAGGTAAGATACAGATTTTATATATTCCCCATGTGACTCAGGACACCTCCTTACACATTGGGTAGCAAGTGGACTCGTGAAGTAGTTTTTCAGACTCTGAGGTGGAAACGTAACGTTAAGGCTCATATTTTAAAGTGCTCATCCACTTCTAATGCTGGCGACTTCAGACGCCCTCACCTCGGTGGAGGGGACCCAGGTAAGCCAACAGTAAGAGAGGGTTTTTTGAAGACTACGACCTATGAGACCCAAAGGTCACATGGGAAGTGAGTAACAGAACAAAAACCACAGCTCAAACACTCCTACCCCCAGTTTAATCTCCACGCTCCAATCACTAAGGGTTAAGGCACATCCTTTCATCCTGTTCTCAAAACACAGGGTTACTACAAAAAGTCATTTAAAAGGTTAAATTTTAACGAACACCAAAACACTACCAGAAATCAAAACAATCTACTAAACAGATCCACACGTCTCAGAAGAGCCCCTGACAAAGCAAGTTGGGTGGGTGCAGGGCGCCAAGACTGGGGGGTAATTCTTAAAATTGCCCAAAGCCACCAGAGGAGAGGATATGTGAAGATGCTCACTTTGCTCTTCCCCGTAACACGCATGACACCTCACCTACGACACAGAGTACAGTGCAGATCCACGGTGAGTAAGAAGTACCATGTATTAGAGCACCTCAAGCATGCCTGGCCATTTCAAAAAATAGAAAGTTCATGGGTTTGACCATTGCTATGCCTAGCACACTTCCCAGCCAATCACTTCTTAGTAGTAAGATATAGACTAAAGCAAACCACATGGTTTGCACACTAAAGGGACTGCAAAAGAGCTATTTTTTCCTATACAACAGAAAATTCTGTGACAGCTACAACCATCCATCCAGATTTTTACCAGTATTTTATAAATGCTAAAACCAGTTCCCATCAATAGCACTGACATCCATCCAGATTTTTACCAGTATTTTATAAATGCTAAAACCAGTTCCCATCAATAGCACTGACTGACGAAATTGAAGGAAATGCAACAGTGGAAATAAACTAAGTAAGGTTTGAAGAAGGACGGTATTTAACACAACATGTACCTTGTTGCCTGACAAATTTCTGTTTCCATCTGTCGTTAAGGCAACACTTTAAATTACTCTCATGTTGGCAAGACCCTTAGACCTCTCTTCAACAGGCAAAACTGCAAGTACAACCAAAGGAAGTCTGGCCTGAGCAAGGTGGCTGAGGACCAGGCCTAGAGCATCCGACCTGTTACCCCCCAAATGACACCGGTTACCAACACACCGCGTTAATGATCCATTTATCGACAGCTCCCCAGTAGCGATGGCAGCATTTTCAAGGTCCCTACCATCACCTACGATCTCCTAACCGTATCACCACGCAACATGGGGGCTTGCCTGCATGTGGCCGTAAAACTTTAATTACAAATACCCTCCCCCCCTCGTACGTACGTAGGAAAATGAGTCTTAAACTACGCAAACCCCATGACGAAAAAATAATAAAAAACGACCTGAGCCGCAGCTCGGCACCTCAGCCCGCCCGCTGGCAGGACCTGCCCCGGCCGGGCGGCGGTGCGGGTGTCCCGGGGCAGTTTCACCGCGGGTCCGCCCGCCCCCGCAGGCCCCCGAAGAACCCACCACCCCCCCACACACCCCCCCCGCGGCCCTGCCCGCCCGCAGACCCCTCCGGAGGGCGGGCACAGAGGGCGCCGGGCCG
>JAVJGG010000048.1:11193097-11283976 GCA_035590195.1 Aviceda cuculoides | reverse complement strand
GCCCCGGCCGCAGGCCTCGGCCGCCACCGAGGTCTCTGGTAGCAGCAGCGGCCCTCCTCTACAGACACTCTGCCTTTCGCAGATGCACCTTCAGGCTGAATTCTCCTCTGGGTTCGTGTCGTTAAAAAAAAGGTGTGTGGTACGAAGGGGGTGGTTGTCATCGTCAAGTCAGTCCTCGCCGCCTGGGAAAGGGGATTGCCCAGGCTGGATCGCTTCAAGCCCTAGAAGAGGGTAACCTTCGATCCAGAACTCATCGGCCTCTCCCTCGCTCTCCCGCCTTATCTCCATAGGGACGGCAGCCGCTTCAGCACCTGTCTAAGATAAGGCCCTCGCTGGGGATTGCTTAGCAAACTCCTTGTGCGGGGAGAGGCAAGTCTCTGAGCTTGTGCTGGGTTGAAGGGCACCGAACGTGCCTTCTTTCCCAGGACCCAGGAAAAATCCACAAATCGCAGCGTTTTGCTTGTTGCGCTTTACTGCTGAGAATTTTTGTCGTGCGTGACAGCCACATTATAGAAACGCGGCACGTGGGCTGCCTAACCGTGCCTATAAAAATAAAGACAGAAGGAGGCTTATTGGAGGAGAGCGAAGGAGGAGGCTCGGCAGCTCTGGAAATCCTTCGTCTTGCTTCTGGTAGCGATGCCTAGTTTCAGTGAAAGGATCATTTTCACTGCAGCAGGACTGCGATTGGTCGCCCTCCATCCTAAAGGGGTGGATTACTGCATGAACCTCACATCTCAAGCACTCTACAAGTGAGTGACGGATCTGGGAGATCAAAGTCATTTTTGTCTAATTAAAAAAACCTGAAATGTGTTCAGTGAGAGCAACAGCATAAATCCAAGAAGAGTTGTTTTGCTGGTACAGTACCAGACTGCTGCACTCTGTGTCTCAGGGCCTACTGCATACCTTGGTCTTCAGAAGAAACATGAGTAGCAGTTTGAAATTAGTGGGACTTGTCAAACAATTTTGTGATGATACCCATGGCACCAACCAGCTCTCTAAATAATGTCAGTGATGATTTTACTAATACAGACAGGGTTACTACAGAAATGGCTACAATTCGCTCTCTTTCCAGTTCGCTGTTTACATGTAACGAATAAGGTCATCCTTTAAAGAAAATAAACAAAAAGTGAATATACTAGTAAAAGAGTATAGTAAAGAAGCTGTGTGCTTTTCATATATAGCAATGTCAATCAAATCTTATCTGTATATGTCTGTGTAGATATATAGAATGCACTGTATACCTTTTCCATTGACTGTCTTCAGCTCCCTTTTTCTCACTGTATCTGCATCCTTTTTTGAGGTGTGCAGAATACCTGCTGACCTCTTCCTTGCCTTCCTGCCAATCTTTTCTCGCAGCTCAGCAGAAAACTGTGTTTCTTGCTTGCTGTATACGCACAAGCTTACTTCCACAAGGAACACGGGCATCTTTTGACAGAAAATGAAAAAAGGATTGAGAAGTTCACATCTAATACCCAGGAGGGAAAAATCAGATCATCATGTCTGCATAAGAGGCTGTGTAATTTCATGCAGTTACTTCTGCACTGAGTGTAATGCCCTGTGTTCAGCTAAAGCTTCCAGAAAGACACCTTCTCTTCCATCACTCTTCACCTGCTCTGCAAAACACGTACATTTTGGATCTGCGACCGCTTATACACAAAGCATGACAGTTTCTCAAGCTGCACTAAGCCACTGCTTTGTTTCTGTCTGAAACAGTATTTGAAGCACGGACCTTGCTTCCTTGGCTGCTGCCAGACAACCGCAGGCCTCTCAGCATGCATCAGCTGCAAAAATGATCTGTTCCTTCCAGGCCTGCCCGCCTGCCTGCAGCATTCTGCTGGGATACTGCTAGCACCTCCTCCCTCGCAGGTTCCTACCACACGAGCTGGCCAGCACGGCGAGCCCAGGATGTGTAAAGGGAAAAAAAAAAAAAAAATTATGGCAGCAGGAAGGGCTTTTTTGTTTTGTTTTGGTTTTTAATCACTAGCACTCTAGGCTAATGAAGTAGCACTGCCAAGGTTACTGTATAATTCCTGCTTTGGCTCCTAGGAGACTGGACCTGGTTCAAGGTAGGGGAGGTACAGACTAAAGCCAGGTGGATTAGTGCTCCAAAACCCAGGTTCAATCAGCAAAATGTATCATTTCCCATTCCTTATTCCCTGGACAGGAGACAGAACATGATTGCCCCGGAAGGCTGCTGCTTCCTGCTCCTCCAGCTACAGCAATGCCTAGATGTTGGCGCTATCACAACAGCAGTCTGGCCTGGGAAGAAAAGGGTGTTTCCAATCCCAAGGGTCCACCTCCCAGCACAGAGAGGACTGGACCACCTTCCCAGGGATCCCAAACACTCAACTCCCTGAGCCTCCCAGACGGAGACTCTTCTCCGCAGTTTACAGGCAAAGCCGCACCGTGGAGACTTTGCTGGCTTTGTAAGGAGGTGTGATTTTTGTCCTTTCCTGGTGACCCTTACTCTCCACTAGTCAGTTCAGCAGGGACGCAGTTGTCACAAACATCTTCCCCAGCGGCAAGGAGACTTGAAGAAGTTCAGCCCCCTACAGCAAGTCATCCACACCCGTTTGCGGCTGTTCCCCACTTTCCATGTTGTGCCAGCGTGAGAAATCGTGGGACTGTATCATAACCTGAATCAATGAAGGGGGTCAGAAAGGGGATTTTTGTCATTTCAGTAATTGAATTTTAATCATCTTTTATCCCTCCTCGCCCACCGATAGAGGCACGGCCGAGGAGACCAGAGATACCCAATTTAAACTGGGACAGCTGGGGTTTCCTGCCTGAGCTCAGTGGCATTTCCGTAACTCTCAGGTGCAGCTCATGCCCTGAGCTGCTCCCCAGCAGTCCTTGCTGTGTTAGCAGGGCCTCCTTCACCTCACGTTACCTGCACTGGTGCAAATGATCAAAACCTGGGTCCCCTAGCTGGGATCACGCTCCAGTAGTAGTGTGGCATCGCATATCACACGTGCAGCAGGCACGTGGAGAATGGAAAGAGGTTACATTGTCTTCTGCCAGAGCAGAAGATCTATGAAGTCATTTTAAAAGTCATTCAAAGGGTAACCAATTTGCCTGCCACAGGGATGGGATCTGTGTGGTTTTGTTGGAGTTATTTTTTCTCTGAAGATTGTTCAAGTTCTTGTAGTTTCTGGCATGACAGAAATACTGATGAGAGTAGTGGGCTGGATCATGTGTGAGTTAGATGGCTGCAGGGAACGTTGCAGCATCCACAGCTTATATTTAACCCGCAGTGACAGAGCAGGGGAGAACTAGGAGCTTCAGAAGACATTGATCAGGGAGACGTTTGACACAGAAAGATGGGGGGGTGGGAAATGTCCTCAAAACTGCAGCCTTCATGCATCAGATTAACCAGTAATTGCATGAAGTAACTTTTGAGGAACTTCTGACTCCACCTCTCGCAGGTCTGTATTATCATGTCACCTCACACCTTGTACTGACATACAGTATAACATATTCCTGTTTTCCAGCCTGTCTGTTGCCCTTGTCCTCCTTCTCAGCCTAAATCCTGTCTTCTCCTGCAGATAAGGCAGGTGTCAATAGGAGCTGCTGCCAAGCCATGCACCCCATCATAAGGTAGAGTATTCGTAGTTTCAACTGCTGCATGTCCTGCCAGCTTCTCTGCCGCTTGGATTATGCTTTAGCACTGAAGAATCTCAGTCTTTTTTTCCTGAGAAGCAATAGTATGATGTCATCGATGTTATGATGTGCTATGTTCGATAGCACGATCCTACTCCTGCTGAAGCCAGTGGAAAGATTTCGGTTGCCAACAGCAGGCATCAGACGGACATTCAAGTCCACCCTGGAGTCATCCTGCTGCAGAGCAGCATCGTGGTGGGAGGAATCAGATGATCCAGTCTGGTTTGCAAAGCTGCCTTGTGGCATACAGCAAGAGCTCAGAATGTCTCGTGAAAGACAGAACTGCTCATGAAAGACAGCTTTAGAGATAAATGACCCAGCCTTGCCAGTCCCATTTCTAAGAACAAATTCAAAGGGGTGAATTCTTCCCCAGCTATGCCTTTGCAACCCCATAGATAACTGTTTACTGCCCTGGTTGAATGCAGGCAAAATGGAGCCATACTCTCCCGTATACCACGATACTAGACTGTCAGGCATTCACAAGAGCAGTATCATTTAAGGAAGTGTTTCTTTTCAATCACTGCAATTATTATGGGCATTTTAAATACCAAGAGGCAGCTAATCTGCCACTCTATCAAGGTATGTGAAGCACAATTAAGACACATACTTCCAATAATGCCTGAGCTCAGAAGTTCATGAAGTCTACTGATCCATGCCAGCTTTATTTCCACTCAGGCTAAAACTTCCAGGTTTGGACTCTCTCCAGTTTTTTGTTTGTTTGTTATAATTTTTACCCAGTAAATATCTTTGTGTTCATTGTCTATATGTGGTGATACCGTTAAATGTGATATTTGGGACCCTCACATTGATCACATCTGTTCAGAAACCTGTAGATGTTCCAGGACTTAGGGATATTTTGACATGAAAGACTCATTAGAAAAAGAGCAGAAAACAAGTAGCTAGCTAATTGCACAATACTAAATTTGTCTTATATTGCTGAATGATTGGATGCCTGCTTTGGATTTCAGCAGTTGAGACAAAATTGATTGGGAAAAATGCATATCCTCCATCAATCGCTAGTTTGGCAAAGGAAATGGGGGACTTGTAAGTAGTCTGTTGTTATCTGTGTCTTTTCAAACCCTTTACTCTGGGTTGCTGTATGGTCTTATGATTATTTCAGTACCCTGCACACACACACACACAAAAAAAGTATTTTGTCTCGATTTTAAATAGGGTGAATATAAATGCAGCAGCAAAGATGTATATTTTGATAAGGCATACTTTGATGGTAGTGTTAAGAAGAGAATTACAAATTGCAGCTGATGCCTCATGAAAATCTTAATAATAGAAATCTATTCAGAATAATTCTGGTTACTGTAATGTATTATTATATCATCTATTTCCATATTCCTCTTCCCTCATTCGTTTTAGCAGGCAGATTTGCATAAAACCAGGATCATTGTTTCTTAAGAGCTCATCTGCTTCTGCTACTTAGCTCTCATGTGGAAGCATAATCCTCTGCATATCCCGTCACATTTAGTTAGACACTGTTATAATTTTTATGACTCCAGATGTGGAATAGAGAGCAAAAGTGAACAATTCCTAAACACACAGCCTAAACTGGCATCCTAGTTTTTTCTGTTCTGTACCAGGCATTACTAGCGACACGTGGAATACAATTAGCAAGATACTGAATGGAAATGTAACATTTTAAAGCATTTAAAACAGGTATGTGAGTGTTGCAGCTCCTCGGCTCACCTGTCACTGAGTCAAGCTGCACAATTTTGGGGGTCTGTGAAACCCCATTTCTCCTCCACTAGAGGCTTTCGCTATGACCACTGTCTCAGCAAGCCTCTTTTTCTTACCATTGACTCCAACTTAATCAAACGACATGCCTTGATTGGGTTTCCATCAGCCATGTGAGGCTGACTATCCCCTGGAATCGAGGGAGTAAAACATGCTCCATAGACATTATTTGTACTGTCTGAAAGAACCAAAAAAGAAGACAGATTTTCTTCGTGACCACTGAAGCTGATGAAACAAACTTGTACAAAAATAAATCTGGAGTAGTTCTGACCTAAATTTCAAACTGAATGTGATTGTCTCCTTTGTAAAAGTTTGAGCTTCTCTCTCAGCCTTTAGTATTCTTACTTCTTCCCTGCCAGAAACTACTAACAGCCCTTCCCTCAATACCAATACCTTTCATTCAACTTAGCAACCTCTGCTGCAAAAAATATGTTCTTTAGATCTCAGAAAGGTTTCTCAGAAGCAGCACATTCTGGGGCAGTCATTGACTGTGTGGTGTGTCAACAAGAACCTTTAAGAGAGTGTGCTAAGCCTAAATGGCGAGAAACATAACCCTCCAGCCCAAGAGACAGGGAAGAGAGGATAAGAAGTGTAGAGGAAAGGTTATCTTGCACTATACTGCCTTGGGAGCAGAACAAGATGAATGTGTAGTGAATAAAGAGAAGACTGGCAGCAATTCCAGGTGAATTTTAAATACCAAATAGCTTTCTAGCTACATTTTGCTACCAGCCTTTTGAATTTCAGCCACCTTTAGGAAAAGACTGGGATATGGCTAGAACATATAACTGCAGGAGTCTCCTCCTTTCACACAGAAGATGTGAACTCTGATATGATCTGTGGCAGTAATATTTTGTATGGTACTTCTGCTCCCTCAGCACAAGCTTTCTCCTGCATAATACAGTCAGAGAGCCTGTGCCTATTTAAGTTGATAAAACAGTTACAGAGCTTTGGCTGAATGGTGTTCAAAATCAACAATGTGTTGATCTTTTTTTTCACAGACCGGAGTACTGTTAGGCTTGGTTCAGTGCTATTTTGGGGGACTCACTTTTTCGTACTTAGGCTTGCACCCACCTTGTGAAATCCACAGTTGCCTCTGGCTTCAAGAGAGCTCCATGTGAGGATGAGATCCTTCTGGAGGATGTCCTTGCCATTTCTGTAGTGTCCAGAGTTGTCCTAGATGTTTTGTAAAAAACATGCCTGAACAATTCGTGAAAGTTTTACAAATAACATATAGAGGAATTAGCAAGCGAGGAAAGCAATGTGAGCAAACAAGAACATCCTAGCTGCATGTCCCTAATATAAAACAGCATCAGATGTGATATTGCAATGTAGTAGGAATTTACTGGCAAAATGAGATTCCCATTTCCGGGGCTGGCCATAACAGGATGTTAACATAAGGGTTGACTAACACAGCAAAGTTGAGGCCACACCAGTTTTTCTGGATGCATATATGTCACCAATGATTTGGAGCAAATTATTTTTAAAAGTGCAGCTTTTCAGGTTCAAATCATCTCTTTTCATATCTGAAAAAAAAAATCCTATGCAATAGGATTATCACCAACACACACAAGCTCCTCTCATTCGTGTACATGCATATGTGCCTCTGAGTAGATTTGCCTCCATGGATGGCCATTTACTCAATCCTACTGAAAAATAGTATCTTTAGGCTGGTAATTCCAAGCCCTATTTCTAATTCCTGAAGTGGCTGGTATCTGGGGGCAAATGCCACCACTGAACCAAACGTGGTGGGAGGTTCTGGTTTACTGAAGGGGCAAGGACCACTTCTTGCCATTCATCGCAGCCTTCGGGGTACGTCAGGGAAGCCTACCAGCAACCGACCAGCCTCTCTTCACAATCCAGTTAGGTGTTCCATTCCCCAGCAAAGGAGAGGTAAAATTCACATCAGTAGATTTAAAAAAGCAGGAGAAACACCACCACACCATGCAGGTGAAGAGAAAGCCTGCATTTCTATTAGTAAACTGAATAGCCCCGTGAGTTGCTGGGTGCTGAGGACGATGAGCATGCGGTGGCTTGTATCTGTTCCGATGAGCTCCCTTAGCCCTCAAAGGGGCACGTGGAGCACCTCGGTCACGGCGCAGTGATGGAGACTTGTTTGCTAGGTGGCACTCGGCAGGCTGACACCAGGGAAGGGCTTTTTAGTGCGGATGTTTGCTTTCCAGGGGCTGAGTATGGTTCCTGGCACGGTTTCTTTCTGAAGTGAAGACTTAGCCTAAGCATGCTCCGTCTCTCCTCTCCTCTCTCGCGTGGTGAAGGGTGCTCAGAGTGCTCTCCAACACGGTGAAATCGCTGGGCATTTTGTTGCAGAGGCAATGACCTCGAGCCAGCAATGCTGAAGGAGCACTTTGAGAACAGTAGAAGGAAAAACACTTGTAAAATTCCTGAGATAAGCCACAAATATGAGGAGGTGGCAGAAGGAAAGCCTGCCTTGCAGTTCCATGGTATGCCATCAGCAAAAACAGCCTAAGACATTTCTGCTCACCCTATTGCCACATTTTGTAGTCACTTGACTGGGTGTACTGGTTTGGGCTGGGGCAGAGCTAATTTATTTCACAGCAGCCTGTATGCTGCTATGTTTTGGGGTTTCGATGAAAACTGTATTGATAATAACACGGGGATGTGTTAGCTGTTGCGAGCAGTGCTTACACGTCGTCAAGGCCTTCTCTGCTTCTCACGCTGCCCCACCAGCAAGTGGGCTGGGGGTGGGCAAGAGGTTCGGAGGGGATGGAGCTGGGGCAGCCGACCCCAATGACCAAAGGGACATTCCGTACCATACCAGGTCGTGCTAAGCAATAAAAGCTGGGGGGGGAGTTTCCCGGGGCTGCTGCTGCTCGGGGACTGGCCGGCCATCGGTCGGCTGGTGGAGAGAATTGAGGGGTTTTGCACCACTTGTTTTTCTTGGGTTTGTTTTTTTTTTCCTTTGGTTGTTTTTTTTGGTTTGTTTCCGTCCTTTCTTTTCTTATTAAACTATATTTATCTCAACCCACAAGTGTTCTCACTTTTGCCCCTCCTATTCTCTCCCCCGTCCCATGGGGGGAGCGAGCAAGCAGCTGTGTGGGGCTGAGCTGCCTGCCGGGGCCAACCCACAACACCGGGCCCTCACAGCTCTTTGCAGGGCTGTACCGTAAACCAGGTGAGAAGGTCCAAGGGAAAAACAAGTCATTATACCACGATATTGAGGTCATACTCATAGAGAGCAGATGCTCCAGAAAAATCACAACTGATCTTTTAACTTGCTGTGAATGCTTTAGACCACCCTTCCATTTCTCTAATCTCAAATCACCATTGAAAAGACCACACACTTACTGAATGTATTTGTTGTTAGAAAAGAATTGCCCACATACTTCTTCAGAAAATAATCAGCGATCTGCAAAGCACAATTTATGAGTAACTATTTGCAGTTTCTAATCTCCAGCTCACATTTGGATCTCAGTTACAGGTGCCTCCCAGCTAAGGGTGCAGAAACAAGACTGCGTTATTTAGGCCGGGACATAAAGATGGCAAATAAGGAACTGCGTGGCTGTCTGTAACGTTCACAATTTGCAAGCTGCGCTTTTCAGTCAGCGATATAGGTCAAATGGTATTATTTCTGTTCCCTCTCTGGATGATTTACATAATAAACTAGCACGACAAGAACAGCGTTTTTCACAATCAGCCTGAAGTTTGCTTTTAGCATATGAGCGCCAGTTCTCATCAAGTTCAAGTGCTCAAATGATCTCTGAAAACAATTACGAAATGGTTACTCCCTTGGTGGACTCAAAATCTACTCATGAATTTGATTAGAGATTTTTGGAAGCATTTTCCCCAGTCATCAACCTTGGCTGTCATTTTCTGTAACACAATTTCTCAAAGCACAAATATATCAGTTTACTATGATTATGTGCAGTAAAACAAAGCAGTGTCAGGGATGAGTTCTTATTTAATTTTTTTCATCTTCATTTTAACAGAAAGGATCTAGTAGCATTTAGCGGTCTTCCGTCTGCCCCTAAGTGGTTAATTTACTGTTCAGAACAGGTTTTTATTACCCTTTCTTCCTTCCCTGCCTCACTGCACATGTGCTCGTCTTTTTTTTTTTTCTGCAACTTGATGCTTTTGGCTCCTTTCACTGTGTATTATCTGCTGCTGGCAGTAATCTTAGCTCTTCAACTGACAGCAAAATTATGAGGTGCTCTGTGCAAGATGACAATTTTCCTTCCCTCATTCTAATTCATTTGCGCCGCCATCAAGGAGTCAGCATCATCTTTTCAACATGTTAACAGCTCTCTGCTGATAGAAAGCATTAGCTCCCCATTCTTCAGCAAGAGGTCAAAACTGATTTTTGTTTTGTAACAACCCATTAAATTTTGTGCTTTGGAAAATTCCATCGCTCTCCAGTGTCAAATACCTAGGCCGTCACCTCAGCTGGCACACAGGGGAAAAGTGGGTTTGCTGTGAGATACCAAGGGACGCGCGCAGGCAGCCAAAAGTCTTTCCTAGAGAGGACCAGGGTCTACCACTGGCCTTGCCCGGTCGATCACTTGCTTTTTTTTTTTGCATACTCTTAAGAAAGCTTCTTTGTTTCAGCGTGCACACAGAGGCTCCTGGCATCGTTTTGCTGGCTTTAAAAAAGTGATAGCTAAATGTTGCTATAGGCTTTTTTCTAAAGTGCAAAAGGTTTTACACGTTACCAGCCAAATCCTAGCAGAGACAAGACCTACCTAATTTGATGCAAATAGTAAAGGTCACCTCTGTAACTTCCACAAGGTGTTCACACTGACTTGATAGACCATCACGTGGCCAGTAAAAAATTATAACATATTATGTACCTCAATAGAAAAAAATATGTACCTGCACTGTTTCTGTATATGGGGCATGGCTTTATTCAGTTTTCTGTACAGATGAGCTTATCTGGGTAGACAAGCGAGTTCCCTTATCCCCAGGTAGCTTCAGAACAGGAAACCTTGGTCAGTCTTACACACGCTCGTTTACATTCAGCCTAACAGAAGCCTAAAATCTCTGTCAGACGACTTGCATTAAATTGTCCGGTGAGCACAGCTGTGTTTCCGATGGGCGTGCAGATCCACGCGCAGATTACAAATCGGGCCTTAAATATGCCTGGCAGCAGACGGAGGGCTCTGTAGAGCGCGAGGGGCTTCGCTGGCCCCACCGAATTCCCCAGGCGCTGGAGCAGAGCCGGGCTGACCAGCTCAATTCCAGGCGGCATGACGCTGGCAGTGCCGCTCCTCGTGCTGCAGGCAGGCAGACGGCCCGGGGTTTTTCCTACCTCTGAGCTGCACCGCGTTTAAATACAAAGGGTAAAAATTGCAATAACTCGACCCCAAAATATCTCGACCGGTAAGTATAGAGTACAGTGTACGTACTGCAATGTTTGCAGGTAGGGCTGGGAGGAAGCAGAGGTGGCAAACTGTGGGTTTGGGTGAAAATAGGAGTTGAAGAGAGAATTCAGCATCCACCTCAGCAGTCAGGGCCCTGGCCGGGAAACCAGCGGGACTCCTGGGCTCTGCAGCAGCGCTAGCAGGACACCCCAAGGACAGGGTTGGGAGAAGAGAATCCTGTTTGTTTGGGGGAAGAGATGCACATGAGAAAAAGCCCCATATTTTGAAAATGTTGGGGAGATCCAGCTTGCTTCTACCCCAGCTGCAAACAGAGCAGCCACAATTGCTGTCGCACCCCAGGGAGCATGCGGGGGGCTCTCTGGGGGGGGGTTTGGGCACCTCCTGCCCTTGGCTGAGCAGGAGCAGCCTGACACAAATCGGACTGGCTGCCCCTTCCCAAGAGCAGGGTTGTAGGCACATTTCCCAGCAAGCTAGGAGCTCCGTGAACCTTTAGTTTATTGCTGCTGCCCTGGGAGTAGCCGTATCTATTTCCAGCTTTAGATCAGGTGGCATCTGAAATTTGTGTTCTTTAATAAGCAGCAAAATGTGTGTTGTCAGCATCTCAGGGTGAACACAGATACAATTAGACCTTTAGTAAGCTAGTTTATGCTTTACCTGCTCCTGAGTGCTCTTCAGATTGTGTCCCATGGCTGTCCTGGATTGTTTTATTTATTTATTTAGCCATGATTCAACAGAAAGAGGGGAAAAAATGCCACAAACACAAAGACTTCACTCCTCCTCAATCTTCCCAGTGGCACACACCCAGTCGACTCATTTCCTTTCTCAGCAAAGGAATTAGGACCCTGTGATGCCATATTTCCAAAACAAGGATGTTCAGCCACAAAACCTTTGCCTCTGTGTTGGGGAAAACGTGCCAGAAGTCCTCACTGCACGCAGAAAGGGGACCAGTCCAGGTGCTAGCGCACAACGTACGTACCCAGTTAGCTCAGGGAGATGCAATACATGCCAATATATTTAATGTGTGCACCAAAGCGTTAAATGCAGTATGTGCCAAAGCTGCTGAGCTGCGAGGCAGTGGGAGATGCTCATCCCTCCAAGCACGGATGCTGCGGCCAGATAGGGGCAAAGGGAAATGGCAGGGGGTGGAAGCTGCCCAGTGAAGTCTTTTGAGTTCCCTATAACATTTACACAAAGCAATCCCTCCTGAAGCAACTCCCTGCTTCACCAGACTTAGGATCCTCCTTGCCTTTTTCCAAGGGCATTAAACTATCATTTGCTTCTCATTCCCTTGGAAGACCCACCTAGTTTTTACTAATTCCCTTGCTGAAGTGCAGCTCTGCTCTCCCCAGAGACCCTTCACAGAGCTTGCAATGTTTATTGTCTAATGATTATTTCCGCATGAAATAGGCTTGGTTTGAAAGAGAAAGTGTTTTTTTCTTGAGCTCTGTCAAGTCTCCAGCAGTTGAGCTGGCTTTCTTCCATCTTAGGCATCATCGCTAGGAATCAAGGGTCCCACCGACAAGCTCCAGACCCCGGGCTGTACCTGTGTGACTGTGTGGCCATCGGTTGACGCTATCGGTGACAGCTTGCTGGCTCTGGTCGCTCCGGTACAGTCATTTTTTCTTCTGTCACTTGTTATTCAGAAGCATTTAGTGTTCCTGGATGTGTCTCTAGAGTTTCTTCTTCTTTGCTGACCTTTTTCACATCTTCATTAAATAGAAACATGTTGAGGAGAGTATAACTTTTTAACATATCTTATCAATTCACTGCAATGAATGTACGTGCTGTTAGAGGGGTGCTAAGAGGCATGAGAAGCACTAAGGACTAACTGACTAAGGTCAGGAGATACCTACCCGGGTAAAAACACAGAGTCTTTGTCAATTTTCAGAGTGTGGATGCACTAAGAAACTATTTTGCTGTGGACTGGGCAGAAAGAGTTTTCTCCCCTTTCCAGCTTTTTCCAAACCTGGAAAAAATCCCCAAAGGGAGACCAAAATGCCTCCCTCCCTCCCCAATATGACATCATGGAGCATCGATTCGTGCATATTCACACACGATCTTGCTCACAGGGAAAAAAATATAGCAGCACTGAAAGAGACAGTTCAGAATGCCACTAAATTACATGTGCAGTGTAATTTGTATTTTTCCTCTTTGGCAAATCAGCGCTATTCTCTCCCGCTAGCACTGAGAGTGAGTACTTGAATGCAGAACTGCCACTCGGAGCAGATGAAGTTCACCCAGGGAACCCAGAGGGAATTCAGTGTCCATTAGCTGCGGTAAAGGGGAAAAATGTCTTTACTATATTTCAGCTGGACTATTACTGCTCTGTTAGGTTTTCTGAAGACAAAAATGCTGTTTATACAGCATCAGTTGGCAAGAAAGTATTTCATTGTTAAAGCACTGTTGAAAAATCTGGCTATTTATCAGACATTTAAATAGTGCTGAGCTCTTTGAAAGCCCAGCTTTCCCTTTTCTTTTTTCTCACTTTTTTTTTCTTCTGTCACTTGTTATTCAGAAGCATTTAGTGTTCCTGGATGTGTCTCTAGAGTTTCCTCTTCTTTGCTGACCTTTTTCACATCTTCATTAAATAGAAACATGTTGAGGAGAGTATAACTTTTTAACATATCTTATCAAAACTGAAATATTGCAGAAAAATAATGATGGAATTGAGTTTTGATTTAATCCATTAGCTATGCATGTGCAGCATGTATGTGATCTCCTTACAAGATGGAAGGAGAACACTTTGCAGTTGAGGTTTATGCTCGTCCTTTGCATTTACTGTCTTTTCATTTTCTATTTCCCTAACTGCCATTGCTCCTGGAAGAGCTATAAACTTTGCTGCAGCTCTGCTTGAGAATAAATCAGCCATTTGTTCTTCTTGTGAGTAAGGATTGACACCTTGTGGCCAGAAAGTGCTAAAGAAAAAATAAGCCTATTGGATTTTGAATCATCTGTCCGTTCCCTATAGGGCAAAGTTTTCTTCAACAGTCATTTATTTAGCTCTTTAAAGAGTCACAGAAATACCAGCATAAGTATGGTTTGTGCTCTTTCTCTTATGTTTTTATATGGTTAAGAATGATTAAACTTCCTGTCTTCCAGGGAGAGAAAATACCTTTGGATGCTTTGCTCCTCTAGCAGCCAGATAGGGGTTTTCTACTGTAGCCAGACTATCCTTTAAGGAGAAGATAGCTCAAGGATCATCTCACTGGGAGACTTCACTTCCAGGCCTTTGCCGGAATTTGAGACATAATTTTTCTCTGCTGGAAGCATTTGCAAGACCTGGGCGAGCAGGAATCGTACGACCTCGCAGTGGCAATCGCTGAGACTGTTATGCACGGGTCCCCAAGCCCTCATCAGCCCGTGTCAGGACAGACCTCAGCCTAGGGAGCAGAAGAGATGTGTGAGAAGGCCACCATGATCCGGGGACAGGATGAGTTTTGGCTACTTCAGGATGTTGTTTCTGCTTCTGCCATAAAACTTACATAAAAACTTTGAGATTCTCTTAAAATCTCTGGTTTCTTAATTGCTGTATTAGCAAAAAAACAGGACTCTGAAAGTCTTTTTAGCTCAAGGAAGTGGAAGTGCAAGGGGCTTGAAACATCCCTCTCTCCAACCCAGCATTTCCTGCTATGTGGAGATTTATTTTTATTCTTAAATTGCACTAGCTCCTAGGAACAGAGTGTGCTGGGGGTTGTACTAACAAAATACTCAAAGGGTAGCTAGACATTGCCTCACATCCTCAGTGTCTATGGAGTAGACAAAAAGTGTCAGCTAGGCAAAACAGATTAAAGCCAGGGATGTGAGCTGGGAAGAGAAGACAATAGAGCAAAAGGGGGAAAAACCCCAGACATTCCTCCTCATCCGCTGAGTTTAGGTTATGTCAGATGAGAATGATCTGTACATCAGCATGGGAAAGGTGAATTTTGAGCAGCGATGCCAGAGAGGGTATGTCTAACTTCTTCGGATTTTGACTGAAAGCTTTTCCCGAGTAAAAGGGATGGTGAGGAAGAAAATGCAGAGCATCTTCCTGCTCTTGAAGAGTTCACTGGGCAGTTCAGAGGCTGGCAATGAGAGTGTTACCTGGCTCAAGGCCAGTCTGTTTTGGTTGTGCAGAGTGCACAACTTCTCCCAAAGTACAACAGTCATCTCCTGAAGATGCCCGGGGGGGTGGGAAATCACTGACTTTTTCATGGGTAACCATCATTATGATGCAAATGACCATCTGCCCACAGTGACAATGCCAAAGATGCTTTAACCTGTACAACAAATGAAGTCAGAGTGATAAAGGTTTCCCAGCTCTGTTGCTGTATGGGCTTTAAGATCATGTGTGTGTGAACCTTTATGAACTTAAGAGCTGAAAGACCCATCCAAACCTCTTTCCTAAGTAAAGAGCAATGCCTGTTCTGAACCTTCTTTGGGAGCATGTACTTTGTGTGAACATCTAGCTTGTGCAGGAGACCTCCTGGACATCACACGTCCTCCCAAGATGCCACATTTTGGGTCAGTAGCAGTAATAACTCTGTTTGCAGGTCTTGTGTGCATTACTTTGCATGTCGTTCTCTTTATTTTCTCTCTGTTAGGTGATAACAGCTCTTTCTCCACTCACCTATCACATCAACCAAGCCAGTCCTCCTGGCTGGAGCTATCTTTGCTCAGGAGCCATTTAACATTTTGGAGCCTCTGATAAAAGGCTAATTCCAGCACTGAGCTATTCAGCTGCAACGAACTGTCTGTTTCCAATGCTGTGTGAGAGGGGTCATGCTTTCACATATGCTGAATCCCGTGTCAATGTAAGGTTGTGGGGCTTGCACGCACAGCCATATTTTTGTCCATCTGTCCAGAGGGTGTCAGATGGATTGATTCAGCGCCGAACTAGCTGGCAGCAGCAGAAGGCACTCAAGGCTGTGCCACCGTGCACCGCAGGAGAGGAGTCACCTGTGGTTATGCCTCAGAAGTAGGACAAAGGATGAGACACCTCTTCATGACCCACCCAGGGAAAAATGTACTGACGTGGGATTTGGGTACAGTTTTGGTTATGGCCAAACCTGGAGGGCAGGAGCCCTAGCACTTCAGAAAATGGGTCTAGGACAAGAACCAGGAACCATTAGTTTTCAGGACTGAAAATCTGGGGTCCTGTCTTTAATGCTGGTAGAGGACCTTAGGTACTTGGCACTGCTTTCTTAGCTTAATCCTTGGAAACCTTTCAAAGCTCAGATGGAGAGGGCCCTGAGAAACCTCATTTGATTCTGAAGCTGACCCTGATTCGAGCATGGAGTTGGACCAGGTGACCTGCAGAAGCCCCTTCCAACCTCAGGTTTTCTATCATTCTCTGAGTTATAGTTATCCCAGCAAGCTGTGTGACACGTCAAACCAAGCCTCAGAGCAGAAAGCTTTCAATAAGGCCGTGATCAGGGTCTTCACTTTGAAGAGAAGCTCAGGCCTAGCTCACAGTTTATTTACATCGTGATGTAAATGCTACCACTCCACTGGAGATGCAGGATGCCTCCTTTTGCAGTTTTATTACAAATATTTGGGATGTAATTTTCAAGTTTCTGCTTCTGAAGCCTGGAAGTTTCAGAATTTCAGGAGGAAATGGATGTGCCTGTGGGATAGAGGCAAACTATTTTTGAAACATAACTTTGCAGACTTAATGATTTTTTATATTTTCCGGATGACCACTGATGTGCCTTTACAGCAGTGTACTGGATTAAAGTCTTTGATTCTCTGCAATAGTTCCTGCAATAAGCCTAAAAGATTCTTTTTATACAGTCATTTGCTTCAGAAATGGGGAGAAACAATGCCCAGAAATGTTTCATCAGGCATGCTTTTCTAAGGCAGTCAGTGAGTAAAAGCATCTGAGTCATGAGCAAGAGGAAGGGAAATTTTGCATCAGACTGTAGAACAGTTTGAACCTATTTCTCTCCTACCAGATCTCTTGCGCAACCTCAATCTGAGAACACAATAGGTTAGAACACAGGTTTACACTTTTCTTTGGCTTTGAGTCATGCCATTGGGGTCTCTGTCAGCTTTACAAAGTCCAGAATCGTGAAGGCAAATGAATGCGCTGGGACTCCATGTAATATTAGCTGCAATAGCTGTGGATTCTTTGTTTACATCCGTTCCAAGAGGTGAGCCGCACCTTCTGACAGGATTATTAAAAGAGATAATTTATCTTAAGGGGTAGTGGAAGGTAAATAAAAACTCATCTTTAAAAATCTTATTAGTAGTCTAAGTGCTACCTCTTTTTTCTGGTTTAAGGTAACCAGATATGTTATAGTTATATGAGAAATCTAACCATTCCTTATTCTATAGGATATTATTAAAAATTATTGAAGCATAGCAATAATCACTTTTATATAAATATGAAATAAGAATCCTAAGAAGTAAATTTACTTACAGAAAGTAAATTGTGAAGACTGAAAAACAAACAGGGTGTGAGCTTCCTTTGTGATATGGGACTGTATACAACAGTACTTGCAAAAGCGTAACTATACAAAAGCAGGACATGAAGTCCTGGCCCGCTTAGTCCTTGGGAAGCTCCTGGAGTGCTGTGTTTGGTGCTGGAGTCACAATTGCCAAAAAGTAACTTCAAAGAGAAAGATGCAGAGTAATAAAAATATAGTCAGGGCTATGGAAAACAGTGATATGTTAACAACTGACATGTATTTTGAAAGAATAAGAGGAGAGAAAAAATATTTAGGACAATACTGAGTAGGGCTAAAACCAGGATATAGGAGATGAAATTGATAGAACAGATTATTAAAAGGGCTATCAGAAATGATACTTTAAATGAGTAAGTAAGGGAGCAGGCTTTAAAGGAAAAAACTGAAAACAGCTCAGTAAATTTCAGAATGGATATCACTTTAAAAGCATACTTATTCTTGATTAAGAGGCTTTTATAGTGAAACCTCTTATCTAATTAAAGCATAGGTACAGTATAATTGTAATAAAGTGTTCCAAAGGTTCTTAACAGTCACAAATCTGCTGTGTACTTTTTGGTATTTTGCTTGGGTGCATCTTTTCAAGGAAGAAGATTACAGTAAAGTCATGCTGGGAGCTTCCATATGAGCTCCACTCTCACAGCAGCTCCATTTTAGGCATCATCCTTTGCAGAAACACAATCCTACCCACCCTGAGTTTATGCATCTGGAAGGGTTTAGCGGTTGGTTTAGCTCTCACGCCTGTGAAAGCCTGGATAGCCCAAAAGCCTGGCTTAATGAGCTGGCTTTACTGCACCAGGTAGCTGTCTGCAAGTGAAAACAAGGAAGTTTAGGAAAAGATTAAGGAAACACCAGGATTGTGCCTTGAGTACAATATTTATTTATTGACCCATAAGCGGTACAGCTGTCTTTTCAATGTTTGATGGGAAAATGCTAAGATAAATATTTCAAGAGGTATGACTTCTACCTCTCCTGCTGTTATTCCCGGCAAGCAATCCATTCTGAAAGCTTTTTTGTGAGCTTCCTGCAGCGTTTCTGACTCAAATCTATGTATGCAACTGGAAAGCATTGGGTTATTTCTAAATCTTAAATGCCTGATGCTTTGTGGCAGGTCCTGTAGGATAGTTGAGCATAGAACAAGGAAGCTATCATAGTTACCTAAAAACCCCCCTTCTTCCTGTACAATGGTGTGCCAAGTTTATTGGTAGCATAATCCAAATGCTTTCCGATCTCTGAAATTGTTTCTAAAAATATTTAGTAAATACATGATTATCCAGTTGAGATTTCTGGAATGATTAATCCAGTTAATTTTAGATGAAATTGCCCACAGGCCCATAAGTAAAACGCAAGGAAAAAAAGTAATTAAGATAATGAACTTAAAAAAAAAAAAAAATTGTGTCCCCAAACACAAAATTTATGCATGATCCCTTTGTTATCTTTTTTAAAGAGTACACTAAATTTCCACCATGCTTTAAATTAGTGCGAAGAAGCCTATCACCCCATCTTCCAATTTTTACCTTTCTACTGAATAAAAAGTTGCAGGAGGCAGCCTGTTTAGCAACGAAGAAAGTTGAAAGCTTATTTTCCACATATTTTTAAAAATACACAGTGAGGTTGTGGCCCCACTGAAATGTGCAGCTGGAGGAGAACGTGAGTGGGAGGTAGAAACTGCAGCTGGAAGCAACTTCTCCAGCCCCGGCCTGGGCCAAGGCTGCTCTGGCCCCAGAGCAAAGCGATCGTTTAAGGCCATGTGTAGAAAAGGGTGACTTTCCAATCCCTCTTTTCCTTATGAGAAGTTCTGGAAGGATTACCTGTTCTAACAGCAGCCTGGATAGTCCACTGATGCTGTTATTCTGGAGAAATTATTAATTGATGCCACAGTCATCGAAGACCATCAATCCCGGGCTTGTCACAGCCATATACCACTCCTTGCAGGTTCCAGTCGGTTCTCGGATGGGGGCTGGAATAACTCTTTTTAACCTGAGCCCGTCAGAAGGTTAACTGCCACAGCGGCTATCGGAAACATTTGCAGAGCAATAGCAATATCCAGCCTACCAAGAACTGTTAAAGCCACCATTCCACCAGCTGGCAGAGGAACTCACAGTGTTAGGCCAATCTGTGGTTTATCTACCCAAGGTAGGTGCAAGCCCATAGCTTTACAGCTAAAATAAGGTACGTGTTTTCCACCCTGTAAGCACTTCAGGAATGCCCCAGGTAGGGAACACACATCCAAGTGGCTGTCTTGACTTTTGATAACAAAATTGAAAGTATTTTCTTAGTTGTGAGAGGCAGTTCTTGATTTCAGGGGGTTGGAAAGCCAAAAGAAAGCACTTCCCCATCACCCAGGGGATGAGGACCTTCAGCCTGCATCTCAGCACCTCTCCCTGGCAGGGGAATGAGAGGTCAGGCCCTTGCCATAGCTCGGCCATGTCAGGAAAAGCACCTATGGACAGAAAGCAAACTCTCCAGGTAGCTTCTGCTTTTGAACATCTGTGAAATCATTATGATTTCAGCAGGGAATTACATATTTAAGGACAGAAAGGGCCATCAGATCTGACATGCTGGATAACACAGACCATCCCATCCCATCCCATCCCATCCCATCCCCTCCCATCCCATCCCATCCCCTCCCATCCCATCCCATCCTTCTTGTACTGAGCCAACTGGTGTGGGATAGGGTGGTTCAGCTCCAAAGTAGAGCTTATTATGAATGTATGAAGACTGACTGTATTCACTAGATATTAATTGCTTGGGCAAAATCCATCAGCAAGTATCTGCATTTTAAAATGAACTGAAAAATGTTCCATTTAGGGAAACGATGACTTGAAAGTTAGGAGGAACTGGTCAGTAGGTGGCACAAGAAGAGCACAGGACCGCGCTGCAGTGTGAGAGCTGAGCCGCCGGGGTTGTATCCTGAGCCATCAACACCGACAGCTTTTTTTCCCCCTACAGTATTTATAAACGCTCTTACCCAGTGATTTAACTAACTGAATCATTGCACCGAGCACACGGAGTGAGCGGCTTAAGTGGAAGTTCTCCTTGAAATGCTAGTTACTCCGTCACTGAGTGCACTGTGTACTCTTGACATCCCCTAACATCGCTATACCTTATCAACTGCTTTCAAGCATTAAGTAAGATTGAATTCCACTGTACATCAACACAGGCATCTGAAATGCCAAAGTACAATGCTCTGACATTCAGCTGGCTTGTGGTTTGCTAAGCTGAAAAATTATTGCTTATATTGCAATCAGAGCATCTTAAAGCCTTTAAGAGAAGTGGGCCAACCTAGCCCCACAACAGACCCACTCTGCTGCTGGGAAAGGTTCATTAACTGTGTTTGTTTACCAGCAGCATGTTAGGGAAGAAACTAGTAGAGCCACACGTCGGGGCTTCAGGCACCAGTTTGTGGCCATCCCTATCTGCAGGAGGTCTCTGTCTTTCTAGAAGAATAGCAGCAGCCGCTTGAAAACCACATTGTGCTGGGAGGTCAATGAGGAGCTTTGGGTTGAGCGGTTATATTTAACCTTGGAAACTCTGCAATGACTGAAGGCTGTTGTCTTTGTTGGCTGTTGCCAAGATTTTTCTTGCTGATTGGAGTTACAGGAGCAACACGACTGGGTGCGAACTGGCTCTGTGGTTCCTATTTCTACTATGCAACTGCATGTCTTTTCCTCTCCACCAAGATTTTAAAGTAAAATGCACAAAGGCACATGTACTGGGTGCCCTGCCTTGTGACTCTGACATGTCATCATTCATTTACAAAGAATGAGTTGGAGGAAAATTGAAAGGGGGTTGATGTCAAAAATGATGTGCATAATTAAGCTTTTCTGAACATCTCCTTTGCGCTTTGGTGCCAGACGACTGCATGCAAATCACCCAATAAGTTATGAAGAAAATAATAATGAATTGGAACCAATCAAGTGTAAAAGTGATGAATTCTGCCTACCCAAAGGTAAAAATATATCTACAAATACCATATTCTAAGTTTAGGTGTGTTTGTGTTCAAAAAAGAACAAAGAAGAGGAGGGCAGACATCAAATACTGAAGCAAACAAGCTATCATCAGCACAAATATACTTCTCATTGTAATGTCTTTTCCTTAAACAAGCAAAATTGAATGTTACATAGCTAGTCTCTTACATTATTCTTATTTATTTGTCTGTACGATTCTAAAAATACAATTATAAGCATTATTTAAGCATAAAATACACCAAAGCCATCATACCTTTCTCATTTCAGATTTGATTTCTACTTCCAGTCCACACATACCTGCTGTTATATCTCATTTATTGCTGTAAATTACATGCATCAGGGTCACTGCAAGTAACTGGTGACACTGAGATCACAGCTGTGCTGAATTCTAATTAAAAAGTGACTCTCCACCACTTAACGTTCCCTCAACCAGTATTTCCTTATTTCTCAAGTAACGAACGGGCAAGAAGGCAGGAAGACTAATTCTGAGATACAATTTATTAAAGGCTGGAAATATGCTGGGATTGCCTAAGGCAGCTGGAGACTGGATGTGGTGACCCAGGAATCTCTTCCAGTCTGATAGAGCAGCGGTTTCAGCAGATCCAAAGCATCATATGATGAGTCCTTCTTGATAGAAACAGAAATAGGTGATGGTGCCCATTCACACACCAGATGCATGTTGCTGGAGAAAACAGCCTGGGTTAGCTGCTCCCTGTTATGCCAGCAGTGTTGTCCACCACAGTATGTGGCTAATTCACTCTCGATTGGTCTCAAAATGAAAGTATTGCACAATGACTCAAGACTCAGAGTGAATTCTTCATGTTTTTCGAAGTGTTTTTCTGTACCACCCATTACTTTCATTTCTGATCATCTCCAAATGAATAATCTGACATGACTGATGTTTGGCAAAATGTAATGGAGGTCTATGGAATTCTGTATCTTCCCTTCACAATGATTTGTGGGTTTGTTTTTATATTTCCAGGCTGTTTGGGGTTGTCATACTGAATCCTGTGTGAACTCCCAGTGTGGATGAGCTACGTTTGAGCTTTAACACGAACTTCAGGGGCGAATATCACCAAATTTTTCGTATTCCCAATAGGGATTCAAAAACCTACTTTTAGTCCAGAACAGGATGAATCCAATGAACTTCAAAATGAAGCTCAAATGCGTCTGCTGGGTTTTATCTACCACTACAATGAGAGTGCAAGATTAACCTGGTTACGTCAATCCAGAAAAACTGACGATGACAAGCTGACGATGACGGCTCTTTGGATGACCCTACTATGAGATTCAAATGGCAACGAAACCTGAAACCCTGCCAGCCACCGCTCTCCAGTTACGCCAGTGCATGTGGCAAGGCTGGCAGCCCTTCTGGCCAACCTTCAGTGGTCTCACAGCAGGACCTGCCATAGGGAAGGGCTTCAGGGGTCCCGCCAGGCAGGACACTGCCTGGGCCTTTGCAACACAGCTCGAGGGCTCCAGACCCACTTCTTAGCCTTGCTCTTACCTGGTAAAGGATGTGCTGGGGTGGAAGGTGGTGGTGGGGGTGTATGGTAACCTTTTTCTTGAGATGTGAGGAACACTTAATGTAAGAAACGCACATGTATTTGGTCAGGCGAAGCTTATAGGAATGCGATCAGGTGCCTAAATTGTCACCTCATTGGAGGAGAGGTCATTTTGTCGAGTCACAGAACAAGGGCCTCGCACAGCGGTGACAGGGTTATGAGTGGCACTCTGGGGATTACTGTAATATCAAAAGTGAAATTAGAATATAGAAACATAGAGGAAAGACATGTATGTGTATACATACTTATATATATATGTAAAAGGAAGTAGGAAGTGCTGACCACTCCTGCCAGTGCAGTACTGACATGGACACGCTAAAGCTTCATTGAGCTCACTCTCAGCGCCCAGGCTTCGTCACATTGCCAGGGACGTGCAGCAGCGGGCTTGGGGGTTCAGACACAGACCATGGTTTTGTGACCAGAGCGCACATGGGTTTCTGTAGGGCATCCGAATATCCGTGAACCTCCTCCCGCTCTGGGGTCCACGCAGAGCGCAGCACCTGTAGACCTGCAGATGGATGAACTTCAGCCGATACCGCAGAGGCTAAAAAAGGCCCTGTTTCTCCGATGGGCACCTTCCCCGCCCCGGGATTGCTGCCCACTCCTTGCCTCCCCCTGAGCTCTCTCTCCCCAGGGACCGATGCCGTGGCTCCTCCACGTCGCAGGAGCTCACGTACACGCCGGGCGCGGAGAATCGGGATGAAATTACGCACCGTCACCTTCATGCATAAAACATGGCATGGCGACGGAGGGACGGCAGGGCCCCAGCAGCCGCCCGCCGCATCCTCCCGGTGGCCTGGGGCTTGGCCGGGGGTTGCCGCGGGTTTGCCCAGCGGGGAGTGGGCCATCCCGGGTGGCCCCAGGGACGGGCAGCCCCTCGAGCCATGGACCTGTCCCCGTGCCTACACTGGGTTCGGACGCGGCTCTGGCGACGTGTGGCCAGGCGACGGCGGTTCTGCAGTAAGTGTCGCGTCTGATCCCCCCCCTGCGGCCCCTCTCCCCCTTTCCCACCCCCCTGCCCTCGCTGGCTAGCACCCATCCCGCCACACAGATGGGGCCAGCACGGAGTGGAGCTCCACAGCTCCCCAGAGCCCACCTGCATCATAGAATCATAGAATCATTTAGGTTGGAAAAGACCTTCAGGATCATCGAGTCCAACCACCATCCATGCCCACTAAACCGTGTTGCAGAGTACCTTGTCTGTGCGCTTTTTTAATACCTCCAGGGATGGTGACAAGGTCCAGGGCCCTTTGCTTGGTCACTGAGGGCACGGCGAGAGGGCAGGGGCACCACCACGGCTGTCCATCCATCCCCTACAGCCCCGAGATGGGGGAGTCCCTGCTCGGCAAAGCCTTGTGGCTGGTGGACCACCTTTGGGAGAGGCTGGTTTGAGAGGGTCCCTTCCTAAGATGGCTAGGCGCTTTTTTCACATTTCTAAAAGAGTTTTAAGAGAGGATGATTTGTGTGTTGGAAGAGGAATGCAGAATAATACCTACCCCACTTTTTTTGACTAGCTGCAAGAAGCAAAAAAAGTTTGATTGAGAAGAACATAACCAGATCGGTGGCTTGTGAAATGTCACAGTGCAATGTCCTGAGCCTTCCCGCTTCTTCGGCTGGTAGGAGCCGTGCACATCACGGAGCTAATGTATATATAGCCTTGCTGCAAGTTGCTGGGGTACGTTATTCACCATTTCACCATGGTTTTACAGGAGGCAGTTTTCTTGCCTTCCATTGGAGACCTTATATACTGCAGCAGGTGCTGCTGTACGGAGATCCAGCCACTTCTAGCTGATTTATTCAGGCTCGCTCTCAGCTGGCACCTTGGAGAGAAATGCTACCCATGGTTCTGCAGACACTCAGCAAGGGTAACGCATCCGTGACAAGCTGGGGAAACAGAGGGGATTTCTTTGGCTCAGGCAGCTGTAGCATGCAATCACTCCTAAGGAGATGCAACGCAGTGACTCAGGAGGATGGGCTGAGGTGGCTGGCAAACTGAAACTCCCCTGTCAAAGGGGTGATATGTTGTAAAAGGGATTTTGAAATGAAAATGCCATTCAGACTACACTGCAAAAGGATGAGTATGACAAAATGAGCCTGCTGCCTGTCAACGTGTCTGCCCAGAGCTCACAGCATTTCACTATCCTAGTTTATCCATGGAGATACCAAGGTCTGTTCGAATTTTTCTAACTCATAGCACTGCAGCATAGACACCCAGCTCGCACATTTACCATCTTAAATATTGTTTTGTTATGAGTTCAACTCCAGTTTGTCTTTCAGATTCAAAATATTACTGGTAGATATCAGAAAGTCTGATTTTCCTAGTTGTTGGTTGGCTGTGTTCAGTTGCTCACTGGTTTTTGATGCTTGCAGTTTTGTGAGTATTTTGGTTTGCCACAGCTTTATGATCAATTTTCTAGTTGTTAATGAAGCAGAAAAAAAGCAGTTCTGTTTATTGTCTTTTTAGGATTACATTTACCTTTTCCATTTGAAGATCCTTACTCTTTACAAATATGCATTTGGCAGATAGTTTGGGAATGTACGTGGAAAATTCTTACCACAACATGCACTTTAGACATTAATTATCCTATGAATACATATGTTCCTTACTCGAGTTGTCCTCTGAGTTGATAAGAACTACTGCCAAATGCATGCATCAGCACTTAGCTCAAGCCGTAAGAATGGGAAATTTGAGAACGGCAGATACTCTGAATAATTGAAGGAGGTTTCTTTGGTTGACAATGGTGCTATCTTTGCACATCTCTCCCACCCTGTCTTTTTATCTTGCCTCTGGCTTAGAGAAACATTGCAGCACTGAACAAAGAGAAAATGAGGAATAGAGATTTTTTTTTTTTCTTTTTTAATAACGAGTCTGAAAACTACTAATCAGCTAGAAGAGTGTTTGTTGGCTTTGTTACTAGAAATAACTTCTGGCATCTTTAATTAGATTGCTTTAGCCTGCATTGGTGAAGGAGCACGGCTTTCTGTGACCTGGCGTGGCTGGTGCTGAGGCCGGTGGTGCGGGTCTGCTCCTTGGAAGTTTCTCATGTCCAGATTCAGCTTGTCCTCCCTAGCTGCCTTCTGCTGAGGTGCTGCAGCAAAACCGCTGCTATTGCAGGAGACGTGCTACTCTTCTGGTTAGAAATGTGCAGTTTAGAATTAAAGAGAAAAAAAAAAAAGTCTAGTAAGGAAACTACTGCTGGCTGGTTTCCGAAGTCCCTGTGAGCACAGGCTGTCACTGTACCTCCTCGTTAAAGCAGTCATCCAAAGGAACAGCCAGCCAACTCTGCCTCTTTCTGCGCCAGCCCCTGTGGCCCCATTTTCCAGCCGAGTCCCAGGAGGAAGCTCCCTGCAGGCACGTGTGTGCTCATGGCAAAAACTGCTGCCTTGAGCAAAGGCATGTTTTCCAGCGGAGAGCAACCCCATCCTCGCTGCCTCGCTGGATGTGGCTGTCCCTCCGGCCAAGGGAAAGCAACCGCAGCTCGAGCCCGAGAAGCCCTCCGAGAGGCTTTTGACGTTCACAAAATTGACTTTCTGTTCTCACCTCGCAGAGGAGGCTGGTTCCAATACCATGGCAGACACTGGACAGAGAGCATAAGTTCATGATACTGCTGTAAAAAATACTAGAACTAAAGAAATCTGCTTTCCTGCTGGACACTGCAGTGTCCACGCAGATGAAAAACATTGCGAGGTTTTCCTGGAGCCAGGCATCTGGAGCACCCCCCTCTCCCTGGGCTCTCTGGGGTCTCATACAGGTTGACTTGCTTTTTCTTTCTTTTCCCTTGGCCCAGCTGCATGGAGTTCGTGAACCCTGTAGGAACTTGGGGTCTCCAAGACTGCTGCCTGGCTGCAAGGTTTGATTGAAGCTGGCCAGTGGGTTAAGAAATGTTATTGATGAGACTTTCATCCCATGTACAGTGTTTCCTTAGGAAAGCAGGCTAAAAGGTCCTGCTCATGCCAGGGTTGGAAGCTGAGTTTGAATCATGCTTGTAATAACTGCGTGGAGCAAGTCTTAAAACTGTGTTGGGAAGAGTCTGAAAAGCAGCTGTTTGCTGCTACTCCCTAAAATGTACTTGGCTTCTGGCCACCAACACGTGTTAAAGCCCTGGGAATCTGTGGGGAGGAGGTTTCTCTGGGTTTCCCTGAAATTTAACAGAAGGGGTTTGCACAAACACCGTAAGACTTCACACAGAGAAAAAGGATTGTACACCCCTGATGTAGGATGGCAAATGGGGAAATTTTGCTGGCTGCGTGGCTGAGGAGCATTTTGGCTTGCTATGCCAGCCGGGTGCTCAGAGGTTGGGAGGTCCCCGGTCTTGGGTGGTCTCTGCAGCCAGTCTGCTGGGTTGGACCCGTCCGTACCACTTCACGTGTCACTGCAAGCATTTGGCGAAAGGGAAGAGGTGGGGAAGATGCAGCAGAAATGTTAAGTGACTTGTTTAGAGCCATAATCCCAGCTGGAGCTGGGAGGCAAGGCACGGGGGGGCCCATCCGCGTGTTCATCCCACGAGCCCCAGCCACCCGCGGCACCGTGCTGGGTCTGGTTCTGGGTCGGAGTCCGGGTCCCGTTTCGGGTCCAGGTCTGGGTCCAGCCCTTGGCAGCACTGCCTGTCACCACCACAAACCCATCCTGGGGCATCGCCGGGTATCAGGGGTCCAGTGTTTGCCCAGCAAGGGTGGGTCTAAAAAGCCGTATCCTTCTGGTGCTAATGTAGCTTTCACAACCTGTAATCTTTAGGGCAAAGAATCGATGGCGACTCTTGATCAAATCTCATTAGATATTCATTGTTAGGCATGTTTTCACCTCACCAGCAAGGCCTACTACAGTAATGTTGTGAACAGCCTTTTATTATTTCTGCTCCAAACTGGCTGTGCAATTTAGACAGTAAAATGTCTGCTGTATTATTCTGATTTGCTTCCAAGTGAAAAAAAAAAACCAAAAAAAACCCCCCAAACCAAACCAATTGCCACCAAAACTAAGAGAAAAGCAAGAAGGTAGGAGCAAAAATGTCATCCAGAAAAGAAAAACAGCAAAAGCTCAATTTGTACATGAACTGCATAGCCTCACACAATATCAAAACCTACCATATTTCATGGTACATGTAATTTGTTCATAGGAAAAAAAAAAGTATTTATACAAGTCACTGGTGTTAGGGAAAGCAGTACTGAAACACTGTTCATATTTGTATATGGAAATAATCTTCTATAAGGTAATAGATAAGCCTGGCTTTAAACTACTCTTAAATGGCAATAAAAATAAAGTGCACTGTTTGTCCTGCTCATTCTTGGTAATAATGAAATTTTAAATGATGGTTTTGTTTTGGGAAGGCAGGAGGAGATTGCTTTCCTGCAGAGGAGTAGACTTTATGCAATACTGGATACAAGAGCTATATTTTGCCTCTTACCTCAGGGAAAAGTTCTTTGGAAAACATACTGTAACATACCCGGCAGCGTGACGGCCGGTGCAGCGCTGTGGTACTTTCGTGGGCAAAAAGCCTTTCCACTCGGAGGAGTCCATTCAGGAACGACAGAGACTGACACGTTTCAAAACTGTCCAGGGCACGGCTCTTTGTCTCCTCAGACCTTTAACGTGTGGAAAGAAGAATATGCAAGTATGACTAATGTTCACCCCTTGCTGTGCAAAACCTCCTCCCACCGAGGCTTTGTTAGTGCCATACCAGTGCGATGCTTAGACTCCAGCCTTCAGTGACTGGAAAATCATCGTGGGTTTCTAGGTACGTTTCAAACACAAATTAAAATACTGAGAATTTCTCATCAATAAGTACTTGAAAACAACCTCAAGAACATTTGCGTGGTTGTTTTGTTTTTCTTAATGTCACCCCCCCAACCATTCATTTTTAGGTGTGTTTCAGAGAAGGTGGAACTGCTTTGTCATTACTCCTTACAACCAGGGAACCTGACGGCTTAATTGTAAGGCTGCAGCAGACCCCCGGCAGGGCAGCTGGTGGTGAAAGTGTCGTAGATAACGTTTGTATAACAGCCAATAATTCTCAGGTGCCAATATTAAAGAATTCCTAGGAAATGGGTGATAATTGCAATTGCCTGAGCAAGACAGACAAAAACTTTTGTAACTTAAACCAGTAGCAATAGTTATTTTGTTTGTTGCGGTTTTCCCCTTCCTTTGGAGGGCTATACTCTGCTTTATAGTTATAGACTTAGCATATAAACCCCCCTCCATTTCATCCTTTTGGATACAACAAAACTTCAGCAGTTCTCAGCTGAATTATCAGCAAATCTGATAACTCTGCGTAAGAGCGATAGCGGTCTCGCGTTCAGCATCAGTTAAGAAGTATGGTGCTGATGCAGTAGCTCCTGTTGCGAGGGCACTACTGCTCCTCACTCCTATCCAACTCAAGCTTACAGGTGTCTGGCGAAGCCTCATCAAAGATGCCTCGACCTTAGAAGACAACTGCTGCACGAAAGGAAGGTGTTCAGCCGCTAAACTTCTCCCACCGCTCGTGGGACTTACAACAAATTTCATTGGGTCGTGAAGCAATACTTGTCAAAAACTAGGGGCAGTGTAAGGAAATAACTCTGTCCAACAGTCAAATGTTTCCCCCCCACTTTTTTTTTTTGGCATTAAAACTGTTATGTTGCTAAAGCAAGGACTTCACTGTTCTGCTGAACATTTGGAAAACCCTCAAGCCCTACATCTTCAGAGCAGGCTACACTACCTAACGCCTTGCACTAAATAGCTTTGGTGACTGCTTACATAAAATCCAAAGGAATTAAATCCCCGAGTTGGCCTAGGGCCAATCTCCCTTACACCCCCCCCAGACTGTACTTTGAGGAGGTGCGTGAGCCTGAGGGGAGGTGGGAGCTGCCCCACAGCATCTTCTCCCAAGCGGAGGGCGCAGCGTGGCCTCCGGGTCTGAGCCTAGCACCCTGGCTCCTGCTCTGAAGACAAAGGGAATGGAGCAATCTAGACATTTTGTATTGCTATATCGCTCCCTCCTGCTGAATTACCCCGCTGACGATCCTCAGTTCCTCCCCTCTCCTCCCTGAGAACAATATGGACTTAAGCTAGTCCCAAAACTTTTAGACGGATAAAATTAGTCAAGATAAATCCCACTCATAGTGATCTTCTAAAGAGGGTTTCAATCCTAACTTTTTTTCAAAATAGGTAAGGATTTAGCAGTCAGCTGAAAAAAAAAAAAAAATTGAGCTGGTCCAAAGCTGGTCATTTAAAGAGAATGGTTACAGTGTCCACAGCATAGGCACTAGCAAACTTGTGCCAAATATAATGACTGCTTTACTTAAGCTTTTTAGCTCTGTTAATCCTTTTGATCTGAGTAAGGAGTGACATGTTGGAAAACTAAGCTGTAAAGCAAAGAGAAAGTGATGAAAAGGAACAACAGATTATGCCTGTGCAGAGTGGAGGGCACCAGGGCTAAAGAAATGCAAAAGACACGCAAGAGCCTTAAAAGCACTAGTACAGTCACCAGGCACAGAGGGGTCACTGCCCTGAGCATCTGGTTTGGGAAGTCCAGATGAAAGCTTGTAACTTTTATTTTAAAATTTGAGAAAGAACCACACTTAGGTCTTATCAGACGGAGATTTAAACACGAGCAGCATAAGTATGTCATCGGAGTAGATGCCATGGCACAGCATTTATGATTAAATGGTTTTTAATCCCTTGTGGATTATGATCCTGTGCCGTAGGCAGCAGTTGCGTTTCTCAAAGCTTCTGAGTGCTGGTGGCATCAAAGCCACCAGATCCCGAAGTCCTCTTTGCAAGTCACCTTCAAAAGCCAGCGTGGGCTGTAGTCGCCCACGGCTGAGCTCTAGGAGCTCTGCAAGAGATGGGTGTTTCTCTTGAGGAGAAACCGAATAACAGAAGTTTTTGTAAAGACATCTGTATTAAATAATGGAAAGCAGCTACTTTCTAAGTGATGGACAGCTATAGGGAATATCAGTATGCATCACGCAAATTCTGGGAGGAATACAGACCTCCACTGAAATATTACCATTGCGCTATTAAAATTGAAAAATGCTTTTTGTTTAACTTAGAGTTGCCAAATTTTTTCAACCAAGCTCTTCGCTTGTAATTTTCATATCAGTTATTCTCCAACATACACACCAAAAGGTGCTTTCATGTTTGTGAGGAGCAAAACTCTCCACTTTCAGAAATGTTACACCACTTGCTCTGATGCAGAAGTCAAATTGCTGGGGTAAATTCTCTGGATGCAAACTAGCATATTCAAAAACCACAAAGAAATTAAGCTCAGATTTCCAATTTTGTTTTTAACATCCAGATTTTAGACCACTAAGACAAAACTGAAAAAAAGATTAACATATTCTAAGCATTAAGGAAACGGTGTGCGGTAAAATAATAGCAATAAGCTTGTCACCAAGTCTGCAAAACTGATTAGCAGGAGTATCCATTATATACTTTTGCCTAAGATGAACAGCCTTATAATGCTTTCACACAACCACACTTCAGTGAAGCTAGGCCCTTTTATTTAATAAAAAATCCGAGATAAAACTTGAACCCTTATATTAAAATAACATCTGTTGCATTCACCAAATCTTGTCACAGTAGTGGCTAGACCCACAGTTACGGAGGAGAGCTCTGCAATGCAGAAGTGTCTCCGTTTCCCACCCCGATCATCCACAGAACGTGAGGAGATCAGCATCTCCCAGCAGGAGAAAACACAGCCGGGGACCTGAGACCCCAGCCAGGTCTGAGGCATCGTCTTATGGAAAATATGGAGGGTAAAGTAGCCCCCACAACCAGCTTTACCCTACTTATCCTTTCTGTTTAAAACCTGTGCTGAAGGGAGTTCAGGTTCTGAGAGGGTTTAGTTTTGGGGAAGGGGTGGGCTGATGCATAATTGAATCGTTTCTTGTTTGGAGCAGCAACACAAAGCCAGGCTCCCACACTGAGTTCCTAAAGTCTAACCCAAAAATGTCAAATCACCTTGAAGTGGAAAAAAAACTTCTAAGAAGAAGGTAGACAGATCAATTCAATTTGCCTGTAATTGCTTGTATTTCCTTTGCTTTCCTAGTGCAAGATAAACCCAGTATGGTTTAAAACTTAAGTAATTAATATTTTACCTACACATGCATATGGGGTCTTTTTAATACACCCAGATGCTCTTTAGAAACACCGAAGTATTCCTGCAAGTTTTTCATCAGGAATTGAGAAACTGCAACATCTTCTTGTGCTGAGATGAGCGCTAGCTGATGATATCTCTGTAATGAAAATTGGCATTATATTAGAAACCCACTCCTTTTTAAGCAGATGAGGTAAGCCCACAGCTCATGAGTGAACTAATCTGAGGCAGCGATGTGCAGGGAGAAGTCCCCACGAGAGATGCTTGGCTCCCAGTCCAGAGTGGTCCAAGGTGAGCCTGCCGTGCTGCCTCCCCTCCTGGCCGATGGGCTGATGGTAGAGGGGAGGATGGACTTCTCCAGGAGGTGCCACTACTTGCTCTGGAGTGAAATGCTGTCTGCTTAGGTCATTTGCTAGGAAACGTTTTTAGGTGCATACGAAGTGATCCTTTCCCCTTCTTCACTATGTATTTCTGCAGGCGGTGGGGCAGGGGAGAGAGGACCACTTCATGCTCACTGGGAACGTCTGTACTGACACCTCCTCAAGCAGCTCATAGCTTGGGCAGATGTTCCTCGGTTACACTCTGTGAATAATTTTCATAGTTTATGTTACAGTCACAAGGGTAAGAGATTTTCAATACATATATAAATAAGAGCTGAGATTGCAGAGAACATGTTGGTAAATTTTGAGACAAACAAATGCATATAAAACGGAGTCCCGGCCAGCCCAAATAAGTCCCAACCATGATATCTGAAGAAACACTTGTAACTTGTTTAGTGACATTTTCTGCAGTTGCAAGGTCTGATGGCACAGGTAGGTTGTAACAGTACAGCTGAGCTGATCAAAGCCAGCCGCCACTGGAAGTTGTGAAGAGAAACCACATTAGCAGGTTTATACCCTCAAAAGATGGCGAAGTACCAAAGTCTCTTTGCAAATACCAGCAGAAGATACCTAAATACTTTTGATGAGCACGAGTTTTGCATGCTTCCCCTTCTTGCAGCACTCAGTAATCAAGGCAGGTCCCACCAAGCACAAGTAAACCACGTATTTAACGTCATACCAGGGATGCTGGGAAGGAGAAAGGCTGCCTTCCCTCTCAAACCAGGGTCTGGGTTGTGTCCTGCTTACCCTGCTGAGCCCTCAACTATCTCTGCAGAAGTCCATGTGTGAAATCCACAACAACCCCACACCCCCAGCTCAGGACAGGGGCCCAGGGAAGCCAAGGAGCTTCCAAAAAGCCATAAGTTCATCAAGAAGAGGTTTCCTTCAGGGCAGGAGACAGCGGTGACCCTCCTCCCACGGAGCAAGGGGCTTCTTCACAGCCACTGCCTGGCTCCTCTGCCGTCAGCACGTCAGTATTTCACATGATTACTGCGGAAGCACAATGAAATGGTTATTTCTAAGACCACGAGCCATGTTCAAGCGTTGTCCTGCCAAAGGAAGGGCAGTAAAACCACCTTTCTTTGCAGCAGGTCTGCACGGCTTCTGAAAGTGGGTCTGAGCTGCAGCGGGAGTTTGCCCGAGCCAAGCCCAGAGGATCAAGCACCAGCAAATAGTCCTTCTCATTTCTCATTTTGGTATTTCGTAACTGTATGTCTTCAGTGCAGCTATGACCTGCCCCCTAAACTCCAGCTGAGCAGCAGAAATTTCAGCCCGTGTCACTAACATTTTTTACTTTGATTGGCAAAGTAAGGGCAGCTTAAGTTTAAGTAAGCACTGGTAAGGTACATGCCCTTGGTTTGGTTTGCAAAGGCTGTATCAAATCCAGCTAAAACAGGAAACTGACTTGATGACCTCAAAAAAATCTTCTATTGTGATTTTATCTACCCTTTCTAATAGTCTTTATCGCCGTGTTTGTTATGCCTCAGCATTCATTGTCTAAGGAGAACACAGTCACCTATTATTTGTCAATCAGGTCAGTTATCTGTCATTACTACTGACCTTAATGTTGTCACTGTTTAAAATTTGCATTTTTAAAAAATGCTTTGGTCTTTGGGGCATCTTTAACCTGTTGCAGTCAATTTGATACATTAAAATGACAGGAAAAGTTCGCTTTAAATAATTTGGGTGCTATTGTCATATTGCCATTTGTATTCAATTGTCCATTCAAGTACCGATCAACACAGTCTCTGAAAAGGCCAGAGGGAGGTCTGGTAGACTAAAATCAATCATTTCCACGGTGCTACCCTGCTGAATTAATCAATTAGAAGTGTTTTCAAGGATCTTTTATGCCACCTCCAATACTTGTGTATTGCTAGACTATATATTCAAAGAGTCATGCTGCATGAATTAGCTTTTGTGAAGGATGTGCCTTTCTTTTATTCTTACAAAAAGACTATTTAGCTGGTTGCAGGAAATCAGTCTTGTCCAGTGAGTGTTCCCCTGAGTAAATGGTCAGAGATGTGTCCATATGAAGGCACTAGGCAAAGAAAATCCATACCAACAGAACTGCAGATTATATTTTAACACACAAAGAAGATTTGAAAAACAAAAGGAAGTGAGGAATGTGAGAACACTTGAAGCTGATTCTTTGGCTAATTGTGTTGCAGCTCTAAGAAAAGGAACTGTTGTGATCTCTCTCTGCATCTTTACGTGACAGGGTGTCCTGCACCATACATCAAAAGCTACACAGCTCTTCTCTCTCATTTGCACATTGAATTAAGCCCTGTAAAAGTATTAGCAAAGCATTATCTCTTCTGGAACTGTGACTGGGGGTCATAATCTTATTTTCCTGGCACAGAGAAATATGTGCATTAGTTTTGTACTGTGACACAATTATTTTGGTATTGCTTTAATTAGCAACCATAATTGCTACTTAAAAGGAAAACAAGGCACTTTGTGTCTCAGGTATTTTCATTCAATGTAATTTATTTTAAAAAAAAAACCAACCCAAACAGTAGCAACAGATTTTCTGTATCTCCTAAGCTTAAGTTTTCTTCCCGCATGGGCTGGGTGCGTAGGTATGACGGTAAGGTGAGGGAGGTGGATGTGCTGGGGGAGGGGATGCTCTTGGGAGGGTGCAGTACCCCCCACAGATGAGGAACGGGAGATCTGCATTTCTGCACAGCCCCAAAGACCCCCTCTCCTGAAACTGCGCTCTACTCCAAAATAGCCCATCCTGCAGCGCGCTCACCCACGGAAGGCTTTCGCTCTGATTTTCCTTCTTTTGTGGGTCTTTCTTTTGCTGTTGTGGAAAAGGAGAAGCTTAAAACCCTCTTGCTGCGGTGGCAGATGGCATTTGAGGGGCATTTCTTCCTTGAAGGCAAAAACGCGTGTCCATCTGATGATTTCATTTGTATGGTAACCTTACAATGTGGCTGGAGCAGAGATGCTGAGTTGATTATGCCAGCCTCCTCTGATCAAGTTCTCTATAGAAAGAAAGTGCCAAAAATAAGGGGCAATTTTTTTTTCTTCATGAGGACTGTTCAGTCGCATAGCAACGACATGTGTCTGAACACAACTATTCAGGTTGGTATTGCGAAAATCCAATTGGAGGCAGGATAAGGCCCAATAAATGCAAATTAATTGTGTGCCTGGTAAATCTATATATGCTGCTAAATCCACTTGCATTACTAAGAAAATATAGAGCAAGTCCAGTGGTCACAGCTCTTTGGTGGCACATTTTTGATACAGCAAACACTTAATCAGGCGTTTGAGTGGTTCGCCTGCCCTGCGAGATAAACCTGCCTCATTTTCCTTCCACACCCCGTGGGTCCCACCAGAAACTGTATCTGCTTATTTTCGCCGGGAAGGGAAGCAGAGCAAATATCTGCAGCCTGTCCTGCCCAACTTGCAGCCATGCAACCCCACTATACAGGGACCACATCTCCTCTCCCAGGTGCTGGGAGTGAGGACCACTGATGGACTTGCAATCAGCTCATCAAAGATGCAGCACAAAGTCCTGAAATCTCCCAAGGGAAGGTTTTCCACTAGATCTCCTGAACAGAAGGTAGTCTGGAGGTTGTGGCTTTCAGCATGATATATCTGATACTCAGCTGCCCCCATATTATGCAGAATTAGGTACAATTTGTCAGGCATTTATGTCCTTGAAAGTGAAAAAACCCAAACCAAACAAACTACCCGGTAAAGCGGAGGAAGAGAGGTGCAATTCTCCCATCCTTGGTTTAGGTGAGACCATAAAAGGGCTAAACCATCCTGCTCTGTCTGCCGAAGGTTAAGCTTGCTGTGAGCTCCCTACTAAGAACCACAGCCATCCCCTCTGAGGGAGCCTGCTCATGGAGCCCACCAACAGGAGAACCACATCTTCGCTCAGACGAAGTCAGGCCCTGCTGTCCTGTCTGCAGTCTGTTATTGCCAAGGTCTCTGCACTCCATTGGGGGTACCTCCTGTGCAGCCACGCAAAATAAGACTTACGTAGTCTCTTCTATCAGCCATAGGTCTCTAAGAGAGATCACAAAAGTGTGGCTCCTACAGAGAGCACTTTCATTACAGGCTCAACCCCATGTTGGGCTCAAAACACGTGCCCACCTCCTCACAGATGGCTTGTCCTTCCGCCCGCTAATTCAAAGGGATGAGTTTGTCTCTGTGATGCTCTTCCCGAGCTGTTACATCCAGTCTAGAGAAACAGGTTTGGGGAAAACAAGGGTCACCAGCAGCCTTACCAACAATGAGCCTCCAAGCTACTCTGCCCTGGCAGACCAACTCCGGCTCCCTCCACCCAAGTTTCCTGATTCTGCAGAGAAAAAAGTCCTGTCGTATTCCCAATGTCTTCGTAATTTCTTGCTACGAGAAAGGCAGCTGGCCATCATCACAAAAGGATTTCCTCATAGTATTTATTCAGCATTTCTGTAACACACATCATAATGAAACTGCTTTTTGCTCCTAAGCATTGTGTGGCTTAATTTAGATGGAAAAATTAGCACAATTATCAACTGAAGCTGAAAAAGCCATGCTGAGATGCTGCAGCTCATAATATTAAAATGCAAGATAAGATAAATGAATACATTTTCATTCAGATAATGGGGCAGCCTGTAAGGAAGGCATTTTGCATCGTGTGTGAGATGTTTTTCCGAGAGCTGTGATTTTTATAAGATAACAGCTCCCCGCCGGAGCAGAAGCACAGCTACTGCTGGTAGCTGCAGTGCATGTGCTCTGTGCTGGCCCATACTGGTGCAGGCAGCTGGGCACCTACCCACCGCCCAGGGACTGCTCATGTCCAAGCAACGTCCATTTTCAGATGGCAGAAAAGGAGAAAAAACACGAGGGATGCAGAACAGATTGGCTGGAGCAGTGAACAGTACCTGGAACTGGGGAAGGGTCACTGTTCTCCTGTTAGCACTGGCCTGATCCTGCACAGGGAAGAGCTTTCTGCAAAGGTGGAAAGTAAGTGCACCGAGGTATGCAGCCGGAGGGTTATTCGCACTAATGCTCCTCCACATTTGTTCAATTTGTGCCTCCTTATTACTGTGGTCAAGCTTTGGCATGATCTGGAGGGAGCTGACTTTGGTCTCATGACCTGTTCCTGATTTCATGTTAATTAGCCACAATAGTTTCACGTGAAATTTAAATGGTCTAAACACCTCCCTTTCCTGTCTTTTTTTGTTATTAACTTACCACTGTAGTTCCTTTGTTAAATATCCAGAGATGCTATAAATAGAGATGTTGATAGAAATTAATTCTTTAGCTTGTTTGAGTGATGCTAAGGATCTGTGACATTCTTTAGCAGCCAGCTACATTTCCCTTTACAGGCAGGGCTGCCGGTACCATCCGGCATTGTCTGCGGGCACCTAGAGCTGTCATCTAGAAGCACTGAAAGTATTCTGAACATGTTGCTAATTAAAGCCCAGAGCTACAAGAGGATTCAGGCGTGGCCAGCATCCCTGACAATCCTAAATGTTGAATAATAAAGTGACACAGCTGCTTTGCGCTGTGCCAAACCGCACACTGGTGCATATGTTAGGAGTATCAGGAGCACACCCAGGACACCCAGCTGCTCAGGGGAATTTTTTTGTAGGTTAGGTTTTCCTGACCGAGCTCCATTAAAGGGCTCATGGTGGGAGTAAAAGAGTGCTGGTGCCAACAGCAGGGTGGATGGGACCACCACAGGACCCACCTAAATGGCTTTATCCTGCGAAAGAGCCTCCGCCTGCTGCCTGGGGACACCGGGCTGCTGAGCTGAAAATAGCCTTAGGTCTGAGAGATGCTGAGATATTTGGTACCCGCTCTGGGGGTCAGTAGTGAAACTTTGGGTATCTGTGCTTATTGGTGAAATTTTCGATGCCTATGACCTTTGAGGAGCTTTGGCTAGTTTGGGTCTCAATGCCACCGGTGGACTGAGGTGGCCAAGTTCTACCAAAGTTGCACTGTGGGTGCAAGCGCACTTTGCTCTTCTCTGTTTGGGTTTTTTCTTTTTCTTAGCCTGTTCATTGTGCATAAGCACACAGGGCCACACAACAGAGTAGGTAAAATTCTTGTTTCATAACACTTTCTGAGGTCTTTGTGATAGGTTTCCTCTGCGCTTCACTTACTGCCTTTTAATGTGTCTAAATTTATGCTTGTAACAACTCTTGTAACTCTGAAAAATACTGCCCTTTCCCTTCATTTCCTCTGCAATTAGCATTACACCAATAGTCACGAGGGATTCAGAACTGGTAAAATTCATTGGAGCCTCTTTCTCTTTGGAGAATGATATTAAGACAGTATAACTGGTAACCTGTGTATTTCCTAGTGACCTACCACAAGTAGATGAGTTATTGCTAAAAGACATTTTTAAGGTGTCGAGAATAACACCAAAGATACGTTTTGGATTGGAAGGTATCCTGCTGGAATATCATTTATGTGTGAGTGGTTTTACTTGCTAACTGCTGACATTTAATATTTAGCAATAGGAATACTTAGGGAGGAGAACCTGGAAAAGCTGTGAAGCTGCAGTACATTACTGGAGTCTGTGGGAGGACCGGATGCCAGATACAAACCACTAACTTTGTCATTATGTCTAATTATATAAACTGTATAATGGAGGGGTCAGTAATATAACCAAGTTGTTCTGAATTTCAGCATCTTTTAAGTCTGTTCTCTCACTGCGAGGTAGTTGCCCTGTCTGAAATAAGGCTCCTCACAGGAGATACGGACACACACTCCCTCACTGGTTTCCACATTAAAACTGCTCAGAATTTTTTTCACCTTTGACCCCTTTAAGATAACGAGAACATTTGTGCACCAGACTGCCCTTCTTCAAGTTTTGTTCATTGCCTGAGAGGACCACTAGAAGCAGTGGCAAAAATAATGGAGAGAAAACCCTTTTACAGCTGCGTTTGCTTCATTTTAACAACAGCAACATTAAAAAGGGAGACCGGGTCATTATTTCAGACATTTGTACACCCTTTGGGCCAGGTGCCCATCCCTTTACTTCACTCGGATGAGCAGGCAGTAGGGCTGACTCTGTCTTCCTAGTCCTCTCCCATATACCCTTTCACTTCTTGGCACAGAGACTGTGTTTGTTTTGCATGTCTATTCTAGTCAACAGGCTCAAAAATCTCTGACGTTAGTGAGACAGAGTAATAAATTAATAGCTGCAGTGAGACAAGACTGAAGGGGACCTTCTCTTGTTCAACCTACATATATAACTGAAAATGCAAAGACATGGGAGTGAAGTAATAGCTTCAGAAAACTGCAGGGTTTATCCTAACCATGCTAACCATTTAGATATCTCTCAAGAGAAGAGGGTGGCTTGTAACTGTGGTGTAATGGGGAATACTAGACAGAAAAAGGATGATGAAGTCATTAGCCCCTATCATACAGACTGCAGGAGAGAGGTAGCTATCACATTAAGGTATTAGTTGGGATAAGACATAGGAGAATTATTATGTGCCATGAAATCAATTTCTGCATTGCATTTATTATTTTTTAATATTAGTAGAGTTATGAATTTCAGTTCCCAGTCTAGTCTTTAGAAATATTTTGTGGGCCTACCTTAGTTTTTTAGGTTTAGGGTATGTCACAACATGCAGCAAGAATGTCTCTGCATGATGAAAGCAGAACTCAAATACAGAGAGTGAAGATATTGCAGAGTTGGAAAGAATAACACACCACCTTCCTTCTGTGCCCTGGGCAGACACAAGGCCTTTGGGACACTTCTCTATTTTAGGTGATGTTGTGGGCACTCACGAGAGAGGAACTGATAGTGCTACTTAACACCCAGCAACCTGGTTTCAAGAACAAGCCAGCCCACAAAGCAAGAACAGTTCCTACTACGGCTGCATCTTAAACCTCAGTCTTAAATGTCTTCAACCCCAAAACTGTCAGAACTGGATCATTAAAACCGAGTGGTCCTCTGAAATTTAAGAGGCCACTGCATGTCACTGTCCGAGAGCCTAGAGCAGTGAAAGGTGTGTGCTGAGTTAATGAGATTGACCAGGAATGAAAAATAAAGAATTTGTATAAAAGCAAGGGAGGAAAGCCTGCCAGACTACTTAGATCCCAAATAAATCATCACTGGCTGCAACAGTTTTGAAGAGAAGTTTTTCTTCTTGGCTATAACTGGGTTTCTGTAAACACAGAAAATGTTGTTTGATGGGTTCAGGGAGGAAAATGGTGGTAAGGGAAGGAGTGCCTGCAAATGCTTTCTCCAAGGATTGAATTCTACTCTATGTATCTTTAAGCAATGGGAAGATTTCCTTTTTTTCTCCCTTTTTTTTCCCTTTTTTTTTTCTTTTTCTTTAACAAGAGTGTTGCCAAGGGGTGTGCCATGGCAGCAGCACCCTGCAGTACGTTATTTGCTTCCTTCCTAATCAAAATATTATGGAGTTGTTATTGCATATCCCTGCTGTAATTTTGGAAATTTAATCCCCAGCATTTGGGGGATCACACTCCTCCCTGCCATGCAAATTTCCTAAGCAAATTCTCTGCCAAGTTTTCAAGTGTTCCAATTTCAAGTTATTTTGATCTTATCTCCTTTGTGTTTCCTTAATGTATCTTGTCTTTAAAGATTCTATATCACAGTCAAAAATTACATACAATCACACTCAGGCTCTGTGAACACAGTCCATGCAGTCCTGAGCTCCCACGTTTAATGAAGATGGAGCAAAAAGTTACCTGGGCTGCTCAAGTAACTCGGTTTGAGAAGAGGCACAGGCTTTCTAGCTTCTGTTTGAACTGCTGGAATTTGGCTCACCTCACTTCAACAGACCATGTGTTATACATCTAGATGGCTCCTCTAACTTCAGCTAGTTTGGAGCACAAATCTTACTAAAGATTGCTAGACTTTTCTAGTCTAAAAGCTGCAAAGTTCTGCCAATAGAGCCATGCTGGCACAGGTATAAAAACGAAGTTCTGAGTTGTGACTAGTGTCCCTGGAAGAGGCTGCCCAGAGAGGCTGTGGATGCCCCATCCCTGGAAATAGTCAAGGTCAGGTTGGACGGGGCTTGGAGCAACCTGATCTAGTTGAAGATGTCCCTGGTCATTGCAGGGGGATCAGACCAGATGACCTTTAAAGGTCCCTTCCAACCTAAGCTATTCTACGATCCTATGAATAACAGAAACAGGAAATAAATGTCCCTTCCTGATTCCTAAAAGCCTTCTGCAGAGGTAGGGTCTCCTGAGGGAATTCCCCCGGCAGCTGCTTTTCGGCGGTTGTTGAAGTGCCTGCCGTGCGTAGCAAGGGCATGGACGGTTTGAGCTCCCTTCACACCGACTTGCCGGCCAGTTGCCAGCTGCACCGCTGAAGGCGGCTCCCGCTGGTGCCTCCCGGCCGCACGGCTTGGGAACACCAGCAGCGGCTCTGGCACGGCTGCGCTGCCTTCGCTCCTCACGCACAGATTAGTCCAGGGCCAGAGAACAGCACGTAACATCGCGAATCTTTATGCTGATCCCGGAGCTGTGCTTCCTTAACGGGAAAGAACTTTGTGTACTTTCGGATGATTTCATATGTGATTATTTGGTTTTTTTTCAAACGTCTTTCCTGAACTGCCTCTGTTCTGATCTCTTTCTTGGATATCCAGGCTCTCCCAGCCTGGTAGTCCTGCTGCAGCACAGAGCGTTGGGTGGCACTGGGAGGCACGTTCATCCTGGTGAGACTCAGGCGATGTAACCCAGGGATCCATTTGCACTCACACACTCAGAGACTTATTTTCACAGCCTGTGTTAAATTCAGGGATTGGCATCCTTATAGGAAGCGTGCCTTCTAGTATGGCTGTTTGGAAACATCCATAGCATCTCCTGGGTCAGTGAAACACGCCACACGCCAAAATGATGTATTATGCACAAAATGCACTTGTGTAGATACAGTGAGGTAGAAGGTGGCAGAGACTACAACCAAGAAACCTAGGGAATGTGAGGTGCTAAGGTCCCAGGCAAAAGCACACAGGAAAAGCAGAGGGCTTAATTTATCTACCTCGGAAGCATTTGAGCTTGCTGCTCCAGAGTGCTGATGACACTCGCCCATGGCAAGGTGAGCACTGCGTGCTCAGCCAGTCACTGAACAAGAGGCTAAAGAAAATATTCATACACAGTAGGACACCAGTAGCTCCACCATACCACATGCTAGTGAGGAATAACTATTCACATCTCCCACAAAAACTGGGTGGGCATCACACCCTCATGAAGCAAGCAGCAGCAGAAACCTCCACAAAGTCATTCTGAGTCCTGCCTCTTATTGCCACCCAGGAATGACTTTTAAAAAGATTTAACAAAAGTTTTTTATCAGCCACAATCTCGATAATGCACAGAAAGACTCTGTTTGTGTCAAAAACCTCCCTGTGATACTGAGGAGGCAAGCAAAACATTCATTTAGGAGAGGTTTTTCTCCCCTGGGTGCTGCTGGGCTTGCTGGACCATGCTTTGCAATCTTGGGTGAGCGTTCCCTTGTTTACACCCTGTCCTCCCTGGGATTTCAAACCTTCTGCAAAACAGCGTTCTCCTGCTGGGACAGTCATACAAATAAGCAACTCACTGCTATTTTATGGCTTTCCTTGATTTACTCAGTGAGACATTTCTAAGCAGCGATTAATGAAAGCAATACCACACAGCATCATCTCTTTGCGCTGTTAGTTGGAGTGCTCTAGCACTTGCAGCTGGGCACTGCATGTTCCCGAATGTGGGCTGGCTTAGATATGAAACTCTGTCCTCCGTTTTCATTATTACTGCTTTTAATAAGCCTTTACTTACGTAAAGTGTTTCCTTTGCTTATGAAAACTACCAGTGACAGATGATGTGTGATGCTGTTCAGAAAACTACCAGCAACAGATGATGCCAGTCAGCTGAATCGACCCATTCATTCCCCACCACGAGCAACAGAGCTCTCGCCCCTCTTTGCTGTGTACAAAAAGCGTTTCCCCACCAAGACCAACTCAGAACTGCTTCACCCGGACACGGCTGCTCTCCACCTCCCCCTGTACCTCCCAGCAACTTGTATCCCTGTTACACCTCATGTACAGCGCGGTATCGGATGCTCGCTGGCGCCGGCGGCCAGCAACAAGCGGAGCTGAACCAGTGCCAATCCAGGAGGATGCCAAGCGACAACGCTTAAGCATCCGAAACCTCTCCTCCTGGCAGCAACAAGTATCAGGTGTGGTTCGGTTTTCTCCTGCAAACGCAGCTGCGAGATCAGGGCAGGACAGTGCGGGAGGAATCCCTGGCTGGGCACGGAGGGGCGCTGGGGACAGGGAGAGGTGCCTGTGGGGTGCCAGGCCAGCACCGGGCTGGGGGACTGGGAGCAGCTCTGCCTTGGTTTCAGCAAGGGGTCCGCTCACCCACGGCAGTCATCTGGCTGCCCACCCGGTGGGGGTCCCAGAGCCACCCGCTCCGCAGCGAGCCCGGCCGGTCAACCCATCGCATCCACCCCTCGGCGCGAGCCCAGGTGTTTCTGTTCTGCAGCCCGTTACTGTCGTAAAGTTGAGGGTATGATATGAAACCGCAGCATTCATTTCGCTTCGGAAAGGGGATGTTAGACTCAAAACCGTAACTCTTTTTGACACGTGAATGTTTTTGTTTCCTGAAACAATCTTTGCTGTTGTGTCATTCCTTTGGCAAGTGACTGTCAAGAAGGAATTCAGGGGAGAGGCTTGAGGTTATTGTGAATAAAGGCTTCCTAAATATCTTGCTCAAGAAAAGTAAAGAAAAAATCCCTAATCAAGATATTTCCTTTAAAATGTACATAAATTCCACGTATTTGCTAAAAGGTAAATGTTGCATTGATGTTTGGTCTTAAACCGCCGCAGGACAGAGCAGGGTTAGACTTTAGGCAACCTTTTTTCAGGGTGGAGACCACGGAGCAGTGGGACAGGCTGCTGGGAAAGACTCAGATCCCCCATCACGCGAGGTCTCAGGGAACAATTTAGCCAATATCTGTCTAGAGTGGTCTTGCCTTGGGGCAGGAGAATTAACTTCTGCGGGTCTCTTCCAGCCCTATTATAATTTTCTACACTTCTATATTTTTCCTTCTGTACCTCTGTCCTTAACTGATATCCCCAGTCAGCGTTGGGTGGCAGCCACCAGCCGCTCCCGACCGGGTGCCGAGGGGGAAGGTGGGTGCCCTGTGGGGTACAGGGGGGGACCGGGAGGGGAGGTCTCAGGCACTCGCCTCCTCCCCCAGCCACAGGGATGGCAATGGATGCAGAAACACCATCTCCCACCGGAGAGACGTGGCTGCTCCACGTCACACGTCGCAGGCCGGGAGCCCATCGCAGCCAGCACCGAGCCATGTCTTCATCGCCTGTCTGGGATGCTTTTATAATCGGGCATTCGTTGTGCTAAAAAATGAACACAATTACCAAAACGTTGTCCTTTTATGTTATCCCATGAATAAGATGGTCAGCCTCTAGTGGCACTTTATTTTCCTTGGCTATCAAAAATCTACTGACAAGGAAAAGAGCTGAGGGTTTATTTTGTGACAAGAGGGCACAAGGTGTAGAACACACCCTGGGATTTGCATAAGGCAACTGAGTACACGCTGTGATAATTTGTAATTATTTTATTGTGTCATTTTCAACACTTTTTCCTGCTCTTTAAAGACCATCTTACTGTCAGGAGGAGTAAAGTGTTTTCCATGAGGCAGAGGGCTCGTTGTCAGGCAATGACCTCCTGGCAACTGCACTACCATGCTCAGGTTCTGCCCTGAAAGGACATTTTACCAAACAGCTTCAGCAAGAAATCATTCTCTTCTATTCGCTGCCACGGATTTGTCTGATGACTGTGGGTAAACATTTTATTGGTCTGTGCCTGAGTTTTCTCAACCCTCAAATGTTCATGAGAGTTATGTGACTGCTGAGTGTTTGCTGGAAAAGCAGGCCCTAGCAACTCCACACATGACCGCAATTTTCAGATCAAGTGGAAATCATAACTGATGGCCACTTCTGCCTCTACCAGAAGTTGCTTAACTTCACTGAGATGGTTTGGCAAGGTACAAAATGCCCCAGTACAGAAAGTTACTGGGGATTTTCTCCAGGAAAAAGATTTTCAACTTCAGGATAACTTTAACTTTCATTTAGGGTTTCAGCATCTCTTTCTGTCAGGAAGTGGCTCTCTGAGGTCTCCTAGCTAGCTGCTGAGTCTCCGCTGGGCCAGGGGCTTTATATTTAGCTGATGCTATGTGATGAGTTCTCCAAATTCCTTCCTTCCTTGTCCCTTTTCTCTTCCTCTTTTCCTTCAGGGGAAAAATCTGGCACAGATGTACCCACGGTTTAGCCAGGGTACCCCTGTGTCTTTCCCCCTCTGCTTCTTATAAATTGTCTTCTTGACAGCCGTGTTTCCAGCCCATAACCAGATAAGTGATTGCATAGCCGGTACAAGCTGGTGTTTGGCTAACGTAAGAAGCTTTGCTCACGCTTCTCCTCTGCTGAGGTGCTCCCCTTGCCCACCAGCCTGCCAGTGGTTGTGGGTGCTGCCGTCGAGGGTGCGATGCTGTGGCTTTCCACAAGCTGCTCTGGAAGCAGCTGAGGTGGACGGAGCCATCACCCTTCCCCAACCCTCGGCAGCCTCGCCTGCTCCTCACCGCCGTGGGTTGTGAGGCTTCACACGGCGGCTGTCTCCGCTGTCACCACTGCTGGACTGTCCTGAGGAATGTCACTGGGACCTCTTTGAAAGCCTCCAGCCACGGGGTTTATTTGCTGGCTGCATTCTGCACAGTGTCCGCAAGCGCCACGATGGGCTTGGGGCAAAAGCTGAGGGCAGGAGACCAGGACTGCTTCCTTGCTCCCAGAAAACCCCAGGAGGCTATCCCCAAACCAAAATGCCGACAACTGTGCACGGTGCGTTACTGTTGGTGGGACTAGTGTTGGCTCGAGCCTTGGTTTCGGTCTGCAGTGCTTTGTGTCTGATGGTTCCTTGGCCTGTCCACAGCTTGGGAGCAGAGTAGAGCCCCTAACCCCAGCAGCCAGCGTTGATTTTTGGAGCATCTGCCCATTAAAAGCAGGTCTTTCTGTGCAGCTTGGGATGCCCAGCTTGCAGGCTCGCTAGCCTCCAGGGGACAACTGAATGCAGGACATGTTATACTCCTGGATCTTCTCATACCAGCCCTTTCCTCAGCACTAAAATACTCAGCAAAATAGCTGTGCAAGTAGTATTTTGAGAAACAAAGTGCAGCAATTCATTAAAGGGAACTTTATGAACAGGATCAGAAGTGAAACCATGCAAGCGAAGCAGAAGAAAGCTCTAGGCAAAACCAACTACCGCTGAGTCCTTGGCCTGGGGAGTGTGTTTCTGCCGGGGGCAGGTGATGGCGGGGCGGTGGGATCTGGGCAGAGAGGGGGAGAGCCCAGGGCTCAGCACCGCAGGGGTGAGCGAGCGGTGGAGGCACTCCGGGCATTTTCTAGCCATGCATCCAGCAGTACATCCACACCGTCTTGTGCCCCGCGACACTGGAGTGTAACACTTCCAGTGTCTCCAAGGGCCTCTGCGACTGACTACGGAATCACCATGAATGCATCGGCCATCGGGAGAAGGACTGTCTTCTGCCTAAAAGTGTCACCCTCTCTTGGCTCCTTGGGGTCATGCCCATCAGACTGTTCCTCCCACCTCTGCAGCTTTGAGCTACTGTGCAGGTCCTTCTTTTTCGTTCTCTATTCCACATCCAGACAAAACTCTCAGTACTGGCTGCAGGTACCTACGTCCTCCTTGTGGAAGAATATCGGTCCTATTATTAGGTGTCTGTCCCCCTGCAGTTCCCGAATGCCATCCGCATGCTTGCTTTCAGTAAGGGCTGGCTGTTTTTTCCAGTGGCTGGGGTTTGTGGGTTTTTGCTTTGGGGTCTTTTGTACTGAGGGAAAGGTGAAACTGGAGGACTATAAAGAAACCAAAAAGATGTGTTTTCATTTATCCCCTTTTAAACCTGCATGAAACCTCTGACCATCTCACCTGGTCATTAAGTTCTGTACTTCTGTCACAGACAGAAACAAAACCCTGAGTCACAACATTCCCAAACCAGGCGATTTTGAACTTTATATTGCCTGTATCCAAACGTAATGTCTTCTAACATTTCATTTGAATTTGGGCAGTAGATAGAAGACAGGAAAACAAACCCTGGTCTTTAAGGTAAGGCTCACATTGGATCTTTCATTTTATACTCTGTGCAGATTTTATCTCCTAAATATTTGATGTTATCCCTTAAATGCCTACTTCCTGGCTCTTCGTTTTTCAAGTGATGAGAACAGATCTAGTCTAGCAACTGTGTATCTTCTGAACAGATCACACTGTATGCTTGTGCTGGCAGTCATTGCATCCTTGATGGAGGAAATGAAAGAAATCGAGTTTTTCACCATCTCGGTGATAAGAGAAATTCAATACCTTCATTGCCTACACAAGCAGAGAGCTCCTTTTTAATCACATAGTACTACAAGCAAATGAGTCTACCTCCACATCTCCTACCATGGATTCATAACACCTCCCACATTCATCACATAGAATAATGAATAAATAATGTATGAAGAATGCCTCCTAGCTATGAGTGGCATCCTCATTACAGGAACACATAGCATTTCAAACTGGGGAAATCTAAGGAAACTCACTGAAATGAGTTCTAAAATAGCTGCCATAAAAATTCACAGAAGGCTGGTATGAAATAGAGATGGCTTTTTCCCACCAGAAACATCACCAGGCTATTAGCAACATGGAAAAAAACCCTATTATGACTATCACGGAAACAACAGGAGTAAGAGCCAGTCGGTACTGCGAGAGCACCTCGGCTGCCGCTTCGCTCCCGGCGCTGCTGGTGGGTTCACTGGGCGATGGGTACAGGTTCGCCCAGTTCTCCCAGCTGCTTCAGCCCTTGCTGCGAGGCAGCAACCCGGCTGCTGGCCATCAGTCACGCAGGAGTTAGGCCTTTATTACTGCATTTTAATTACTGCATTCTCAGCAAAGGAGAACCTCGCTGCCTCTAATTTCCACACCCTCTGGATAAACTGGTGAGGGCATGCCGACGTAACGTGAAATCTTCCTGGCTTTAACCTCAGCGTTGGCACCTGGCTTTTATTGGTATTTTTAGGTTGTGGCCTGGGGGCTATACAGCTGTTGCAGCTTTCTTTTGCCTCTCTCAGCCCCTTAGACGACAAGTGGGTCTCCCTCTCGAACATACTGCTGACGGACGGTCTGGTGGAGCAGAGCTGAGGACGGGTGGTGCAAGGAGATGCTGCCTGTGCGAGGATGGGCTGCCCCGTGGGCTGCCCCTGTCGACCTGCCGTGAGCTACTGCCTTGGCAGGGTTTGCTGGGGATGACAACCGAAGTAATGGAGTGGAAGTAGTATAAAACCCAGTCGTGAAAGAAAACTACATTAATGCACTGCATAGGGTTAGTCATTTATCCACTGCTGGGTTTTGAGCAGTGAAATTGATAAAGAAAGACGATAAATGAAGAGTAAAATTTAGTATAGGTGGTTTGTAAGTCAGTCAGCAAGATTCCTATATGCCTTCGTATGCAGAAAAGTACTCATAGTAACTAGCTTTGTAGCATTTTCCTTGTTTATTAAGGTTTTGTATGTCTTCAGCAAATCTCTTGTCTTTTGTTAGTTCTTCTCTTAAACTAGCTATGCCATATAGGCATCTTCCTGACACAAGCATAGCTGCCTTGCTGCCGTCTGCCACCCAAAGTGCTCATTAAAAGCGTTATTTGTCCCAAGACTGAGTCCTTCATGAGCTTCTATTTGTATTTTGGTAATTCATCAAGGAATTATTTAGCTGTTCACAATACATGCGAAGTAGCAACGGTATAATATATCAACCCTTCCTGCCTTAATACACTTTAAATACTCAATTTCCGAAGTACCAGTTGGCTGTATGTGAGAAGGGAGCGACACCACAAATGAGCAAAGACCTCACTGCTGGTGGAAACGAGTGGGCTGACCCTCTGGGCTGGTACAACTCTGGCACTTTGGAAGATCATTTCTAATCACAAAATAAGAGGAAAGGACTGAAAAGGAATGTGCTGCTTGGTGGAGCCTGTACTTCTATTGCTGAGAAATAGCACAGAAAATTGCATTTGCTCCCGAATGGAGTCAGGATGTCACCACGTGGGGATCAGATCATGTTGACTGAGTCTCTTTCACAACAGCCTTTGGATTGACTATGAGAATCCAAAAGGCTTTTTATGTCATTCTGGTTGAAATTAAATCTTCTTCTTGCTGAAAATTAATTATTGAGTGTTCTGCTGCTTTATAATATATTTATGTGCTCTTGGGAACCTCTCTCTTTTAGAGCCCAGAAAGCATCATCTTAAACACAGCTCAGGCAAGAGAAGTGCCCAGCTCTGCCTTGTGATCCCTTTCCTTTAAATAGTTCAGGAGGTAAGGCACAGACGGTCCTAACATGCCTGTTACCAGACCTCCTGAGCACTGGCTATGAAATGGAAGATAACCCTGATCTTCAGGATGGGTGGCTACTCTTATGCAAAGCGCTTCGCTCAAAGGGCTCTCCTCAAATCCAAGCTAAGTGAGCACTGTGCAAGCCTGCCAGGAGCTGTATTCCATTTTTCGCCAAGGTTCACGGCTGGGCTCATGCCTTCAGCAAGTGCACCCTCCCAGGGGCATGCCAGGCAGCGTGACTGGCATCTGCCACCGCTCCCTTATTCTCTTTCCCTGTCCCCAAAGGGACAAGCGTGTGCAGTTGGGTTTTTCGGTTTGGTCACCTGTTTGCTTCTGGCTCGTGAGGGTTTTTTTTAATAAACGTAATTATACTGCGGCGCATGTGTTAGGAAAGGCCAGCTAACGAAGGGCAGTTTGGGCTGGCGACGGGGTCGAGGGAGCTCACCAGCTCTTGCGGTGGTCCTCTCCGCCAGCGTGGGCCAGCCACTGAGGAACACGCGTCTGTCTCGGGCGGTTTTACTCCGCTCATTGAGCTGTGGAGCAAGCGGCGGAGGGGTGAGACCTCACCCGCAGCCAGGTCTAAAAGGCGGAGGCTGTCCTGCGCGGCACAGCTTTGCTCTGCCTTCCCTGTTCTCAGAAAAGAGGGCTTGAGCAAGCGAGGGTTGCTCACCCTCGCTTGCTCAAGCTCGCCAGGGCCAGGCGGAGTCACTCGGCTGTGGCTGAGGGCGAGACTGAGATGAAGGAACAGGAGAGCATGGGCTAAAAGCTCGGTGTATTGCTCTTCTGGTAGCTCCCGAGAGAGAGGGAAAAGCAATTAAGGTAAAACTCGCAAATTCACAGGGTTGGGTCAGTCCTTCTGTTGCTGCTATGCCGTTAACATATTTTGTGATCCTCCCACACGGAGTTACTTTCTTCTTATACTTGACCTTGACCACTAAAGAAAAAAAAAATCTGGCAACTTCGGATTTGGTGATTCATTCCACAAGTTATTGCATCTTCCAAAATGCAATCTACTCTAAAGGCTTAATTGCAGGGTTATTGCCTGCCTCAAAAGTTTAGGTTTGCCCTTGAAAATGGAAAAAGCCTTATTCAGGCACACTTACAGAGCTAGGCCTGCAAGCACAGCGGTGATGGATTGCTGACCTAACTGCTAAAGTAAGTGGGAACTAGCGGGGATTTCATTAAAACCTTCAAGACAAGACCGTTTGCCTTGCTTTACTCGATCACAAGTCCTCAGCCTCGGTGCAGGGACAAGTGGGCACTCTGGGAAGAAGTGTTTGGGAGAGTTGGCATTAGGCAGTGTCCCAGCCTTGTGGAGCAAAGAGAGAAGAAAAAGAGGCAGGCTGTCGGTCAGACAAGCCACTCGGGGGGCAAATCTCAACAAATGTGAAGAAATGAAAAGAAAAACTCGATGGAGATTTCAGTTTCCCAAGCCCTTGTGTGAGGAGGCTCACAAGTGTTTCCTTCCCGCCTCCAGCTTCCCTGCCACCCCTGACGACACCCTCCCTGCACGGCAATGCCTCATTTTGTCTGCTCCATTCATCGGCTGTGGGTTGGAACAGTAAAGTTTTGGGTTGGAAATAACATTGCTTGGATGCTAAGAGAAAAAAAAAAACCCAACAAACATCATCATTCGCTCTCAGGAAGGAAAACACAGCAAAAGCAAAGGGCTTGCATCCACTCAATTCTTTATTCAAGATGCAAGCCCTGAATATCAGCTCAGGAGCGTGACCAGGTTCGGTTCGTGGCCGGCTACCTGGGCCTGGCTGTGTTTCAGCCGGGGGGGCTTCGCCTGCTCACCCTGCACACAGGAGATCACCCCACGCTTCCCACGGCAGCCTCCGGGTTCGCCAACAGTCCCAGGCACCACTGGCCACACCTGGGAACACTAACATAAATTTGTCTGCCTAGCATCTTTCTTTAGCCCCTTCTAAGTCTTAAATTTAGCGGAAAAGTTGCCAGCAAGATTCAGAGACCAGATTGAGATTAATTTAAAATTTGGCCGATGAAAGAAGGCTCAGGCAGAGCCAGCGCTGCACTGAATATGTCACCAGCTGCCTTTCTTCTCTGCTGTGCTGTGCTCCAAAAGACAGTCTATCTACTTCAAACGGGCAGCCTTCGTCTTCTACCTTTTTCAGATGTTTTTTGAGCAACCTAGTTTCACTGGAGAGCAGTCCATGGGGGCTGGGGTTTTCTTACTTTGAAAATGTGAGACCTTCCGGGCATCAGCTACCAGGAAAGCGCCAGTCACCAAAAGCAGGCGGTTTTGGACAGTTACCAAAGCTGCTGGGAGGCAATTCTCCACAGGGAGGAGAAAGGTTCAGAAATTGTTCTCAGCCAGCTTGGTCCACATGGTGAAACCCTTGCGAAAAGGAAACGGTCTTCCTACGTGTCAGTTTTGACATCGCCATCCTGTTTCTTGCCTATATTTCAGCATGCTAATTGCTTGGAAAGGTGGGGGGGGGGGTAAAAGATTATACTTAGATCTTCGTGTAGGTGCTGTTGCTAAGCTGCATGATGAAAAAAAAAATTAAACTTTTTCCTTTTGCCTTTGTATCCTGGCCAGCCTCTGCAGAGGAGCAGGGTTGAGGGGTCCCATCCCCGTCCCCCACCAGCCCGGGGTCCGGCGGGAGGGCAGGTTGCTGTGGCAGGGGGCAGCCACCCAGTGAGAGGTGGGGAGAGGGTCTCCCCAGGGCTCTGCATCACACCGCAGCACCAGCAAAGGTGAGCTGCTGCGTGCTGGGCAGTGCCCACCGCTGCCCACCAAGCCAACCCATGCCCGGGCTCCTCCATCCCTGCTGCCCTCCCTGAGTGGCAGCATCTCTCTGCTTATCTCCAGAACTGGGTGGACGCCATGAAGTCAAACTGAGACAAAATATACCCATCCCCCCTCCATTAAAGCTTTTTCACAGGCTGCAGCACTCTCCTTGCAGAGAGCATGAAGTAGGGCGCGCCGGTGTGTCTTCCACAACAGCTACTTCGTCACTCACTGCAGGTCACTACTTTGCTGTCACCAATTTCTTGTCTCTTCTGCAATAGCGAAGCCTGTACCAGGACTGTTATATCAACCACAGCACTGTTCTGTACTAGAACAAAGAGTCTGCCCTCGGGGATATGCTAGTTTCTGGTCTTCCTTTTGGCCAGCGTATGCTATTTTCTATCAGTCATGAATGTTATTTCTGAACTGCCTGTTGTGCAAAACACTAAAACTTATTAACACGTGTTCTTCAGACTGAGCCATTTGTTGTTTACTTTGAGAAGTTAACGCCACGGTCTACTGCTGTTTAGGAGAGCCTCTCACTGACCTCAATACATGTGTGCAGGGAGTGGTCTCTGCACAAGAGTTAAGCTTGCTAGAAAAAGAAAATCCAGGAGATGCAAACAGGAAAAAAAGTAATTGCATGAAATGCCACATTTTGCTGAAACTCTTGTTGCTATTTTTACTTTTCTGTGTTGTACAGTTCTCCCAGAAGTAGCACTCTCAGCAAACAAGGCCAGGATGAAAGACAGGCTGATTAACAAAATCAAGGCTGCTGAAGGAACAGTGATGCAGTGTGTGCCGATCTTTTCCTGACCCCACTAAGTATTAGTGCAGCAATGCAGTGGGAGGGAACCGAAATCCTCGCCATGTACAGTGAGTAGAAGGCTTTAGGTACATTTCATGAGTGAAATTTGTTCAGGATACCATGGTCAAGAGCAGCCAGTTTATGTACATCCATCATTTGAAGGTGGAAAGGCTGCTCTTCACTTCCCATCTTAAACTACTGTACCTTTGTGGGGTAGGGAGTTGCAGATGCATGTAAATGTTTGCAGGGATTTCCTCATTCTAGGCTACTCTACAAATATTATCATTATTTGTCCACCCAGATGCCAGAATTTCTTCCTGGAAGATATGGATGTGGCTTTTCACTTCTTTCTTTTGATGGGCCCCAAATCCACGTCCCTTCTTTTGACCCTCTGTGCTTTGCAGGGGAAAGAGAACTGTTACTCTTCAGTTAAAAGCAAACAAACCCACAAATGCCAAGTCGGTCTGCTCTAGCGATTACACTGTTTCTGAGCTGCTAATCACCTCAACAAATTGCAAAAAGTGAGACACTGCGCTAAAAAAAAATAAAAATTGAAACCCCCCTCTTTTCTGCCCTACTTCATAGGAGTAAAAATGAGGCAATTCCTCCAGGAGAGCTATTACCAGCCCTGTGCACATCCAGTCCCCGCGCATGCCCTGTACCACTTGCTCAAGGAGGAAGACAAGCAGGGTGGGGATCCCTTGCGGCGAGATTTCCTTTACCACAGGTTCCGTTCTCAGCTATGCTTTTATTCTAGGGCTTCAGAAAAAAGGAGAAGTAAATCCTGCTGTTGCAATTATTCAGAGAACTCCATCCCAGAGTGGCACCAATGTACCAAGAGGTTGCAAATACAAAGCGGGGACATTTTTCAGCAAAACTTCTCGAAAAGCTGCCTGAAAGCCAGAACAGAATAGGCCTGTCTCAACTTTACAACCTTTTTGTCTTTAACAAAAAAGCTCTCTTCTGCTGCCACATGCAAAACAGGCAATGTAAGAGAGCTTTTCCATCCTTTTGAGCCAACTGTTTGTTTCTCTGAAACCAAGGTGCTCCTGTTTTGATACAACCCCACTACTAACTGTGCCGTGGTCACCTGCAGGGCATGGGTTGGAACAGGTAACCGGGGAAGGATCAAAAGCTTGAGTGCTGGCATTGCCACCAACTTTGGGCTTAAATGCTCAGATTCCCTGAGACCTTGGTACCAGGTGTGAGTGACACCTGGCCTGGAAGAGAGCACCTAAGTCAGGACCAGTATCAGCAAAGGTTTCACAGAAACCAGACTGGGCTAGAACCTAAGCTTCCTCACTGGTGTCCCCAGCCTGTGGTGAAGCTGGTGTCACACTGGCTTTGCAGTTACCTGTGTGAGCTAGACCGAAGTGATGCTTTCCTACAAAATGAAGGAGGCTCAAGCTTTTAGGGCTGTTCCAGCTCTTGCAAATATAGAGTCTGGCAGAGAAAACCCTGCCAGAGAGGACCTGTGGCGTTTGAAACCTCTCTGTAACACAGTTTGGAAACAAAGGCATGGCCTGCTTTTCATACTTCTGCCTGGAACATTCTTTGCAACAGAAATTCTTTATATCCACCAGCCCCTGCTAAGTGGTGCTCTGCAAGAGAGCCACAGAATTGCGTTAAACAGTGATTTATAGCATTTTAGGGGCTGATGAAAAAAGAATGCATTGTGGGTGAGGGGGAAGTGCTGAGACTTGACAGTGTCCTGGTGATGGAAGCGTCTAAGTCAGACTGCCTTAGAGAAATGCATGCATGCTCCTTTTGGAGCTGCCCCAGGCAGGGTCTCAGCCATCTCCCATTTTACCCACAGTTTGCAGGAATGTGGGAGAATGTCTTCAAAAATTCCTTTGGCAGAGAAAAACCCCCACATTGTCTTGCAAAACGCCTGGGGTCAGTGCTGTCGAGAACCATATCACAGCAGCAGAACAAACACTGTGCTGGTTGGAGCTGGAAGAAGCAGAGAAGATTGGGGGAGAAGGCCAACGCCTGAACTTCCAGCAGCTGGAGAAACTGGAAACACGGTGTACACAATGAGGAGCAGTAAAGGCCCCAAAATTGAATCGTCTACAAGCAGAATTAATTTCATGTGAAGGAGAGGCATTCATCTACAGGCACCATTGGTTTGACAGTGTGACCTGGGAGACTAAAATAGATGACCCAGGGCTTTCACTCCATTTCTAATAGTCTACCTAAAAAGAAAGAAAGGGAACTCATATCTTTAGGGAAATATTACTGAAATATTGCTGGGAATCAACTTGCAATATACTTTGCCTGGGATGGAAGATATACAGCTGAACAACGAGATCAGTGTCTTCCCTGTGTTTCCGCCAACACCCAAGAAAATTACTATTGAGGAAAAAATGTTTTATTAACAAATGCTATGGTAGAGAAAATTGGGAAGGTCTTGTGGCTTTGGCATAGGGATTAGAATATTGTATAGACAGACCTCTTTGGTCGATTTTAGAATTTTTTCAAATTGGTAAAAAGGTTATGTAATTGAGGCGTAACCCTTAGTAAGACATAAGGTTTTGATGCTTAGCAGGATTGAGCATGTATGTTGGTTATGCTGGGGATAGCATCAGCTAGTTTGCATGTTGTTATGGTATACAGACTGCTTCTCTTTAACAATTTATGGAAACAATCTGAAATGCTTCTGAGAGAAACCCATGGGATTTAATCATCAAAGGATGAAAAATCCATCATCTATTCTTTGCTGATGACAATGGCCTCACTGGATCACAGAGGAATAGGTGTGAAAATAACTAGAAAGAAAGAATGAAGGCAAAAGCAACCAGACATGAAGAGTTCTTGCAGAAGGAGAAAGAGAGTAGGGGTACTGAAAATGGTTGAAGCAGCAAAGATATTCCCATCCCAGCCAAGAGCCACTGGAATGTGCTGGACCCCTCAAGCAGTGGGACAACTTAGCACTCAGCTAAGTGTCACCAAGAAATAAATCTAACAAGTAGAAATCCAGCATTACTCAATAGCTGCTCTACCAAAACAACATTGAGCCTAACCTCAAGAGATCCCCTACTCCCACTGCCCTCCCCTAAGGCAGAATCAACTATTCTTACATTATTCCCAATAGTTACTTGTCTACTCTGTTCTTCAAAAGCTTTACGGATGCTTTGTAAGTTAAAGCAGCACTCTGATTCACTCAGCACTGACTCACCCAAGCACTCACTTTTGCTGCTTCACTGTCTTGACTGTTGTTAAGTTTTTTTTCCTAACTTGCTTCTTCCTAGTTTTTGCTAGTTTGCTTCCTAATTTGCTTCCTCCATTCTGCAGTCTAAGTCCATGACTCCTTGCGCACCACAGAGGTGGAGAAGAGGGCTTGAGGACTGCTCTTATCTCCTGTATTCATCGTCTCTCAAATGAAGTGGTTCCAGTCCCTCCTATCTTTCCCTTAATTTCCTGTTTTTCTAGCCCTCTGAGCAGTCAGGTCACTCCCCTCAGGATTGCCACCAAGTGGTCTCTATCCTCCTTGAACTGAGATGCCTGAAAGCCGTGTCCTGCCTTGGCAGAGGTCTTGCTAACCCCAACCACAGTGACCGAATTACTTTGTGTCTGCTTTTGATTGCACCTGATGGCAAGTTGTCTGCTGTTTCCAGCGGATATTGCTGAATCCCATTTGGCTGCCTCCAGCCTCCTTTCTGAAAACGTGCTACTTAAGCAGCCATCCCTCAGCTTGCCTTTATGAGGTTGATTATTCTTTCCTGAGCATATTACTTCACAGCTCGCTCTCTTGCATTTAATTTTTTCCAGACCACTTCTCCAATTTGTCAACATTAGCTTGAATTTTGATTCTGTCCTCCAGTGTACATACCCTCCTCGGCAGCCTGGTATCTGCAGTTGTAATGAGTGTGATCATATCCATTCTATCATCTAGGATATTAAAGGATACCTTGAATAATACCAGATCCAAGGCTGAGCCTGAAAAATCACACTTGACCATTTTCTTCTCTTTTGATAATGAACCACTGGGAACTACTTACTGAGTACAATTTTCAAGATTGTATTAATTCTGTAGGGGTTTCATCAAGGATGGTTTGCTTCCTCCCTTTGAATTGAAATAGAATTTTGCTATGAGGAGGTCATGATTTACTTTCACAGGCCAAGGGATACTGGAATGAAAAAGGGCTTTCTTAGCAGAAGAAGAAAGCCAAAGTCACCTTTGATGGGCCTGGTGGGATGTGCTAGGTGTTGTGGATTGCAGTGACACACCTGGTTGGACACCGCCCCCCCCCTCACCTCCAGGGCATGTGGTGGGTTCACTGCTCACAACGTCGAGGAGAACGTGAAAGGAGACAGTAGGGCACCAACAACACGCGTGTGGTGGTTCCTGCTCGCTGCGATGCGCGTGTCCGCTGGGGCACCGAGTACAAGGCTGTGCGCAGACCTCCCCCCAGGCCCCCAAACCGAGGCGTCCAAGATGGACGTGGACACCAGCTGGGCTAAGGGGAGCCAGCCTGCGGTTCTTCAGCCACCATGGCTTTTGCACAGCTCAAGTGCATCGAGCTGCATCCCAAACCGGCACCATAACCTCCCTGGTGCAAGAGTACAGTCTTCCCAGAGGCCAGCTCATACACCCAGCTCGTCTCCAGCGTCTGATGCACTACAGGGGTCCTCGGGAACCACTGTCCTCTCTGCTGGGTGAACGGTTCCTGGAGCCTGCCCTTTTTTTTAGCTCTCTGAAATACAGTGTGTATTTTATAGCCTCATGAAGATTTGCGCACAGGTCTGCTAAGGTCTGTGAAGTTGTGTGGGGTGAGTCATGTCTTCTGCCGTCCTGGCCTACTGACTCTGTTCCAGACAGTAGGAGGGAGAACTTCTCCCAAGTTTTCTCTGGAACTGAATATCCCTCTTTAAAAAAAAAAGAATGAGCCTAGTTTGGGGGGAAAAAAGTGCAAGAAGTTTCAAGAGTTGGCAAAGAAAAAATTATACTAAGCTAAGTCAGTCACTGACACAGACTGCCTAAATATAATACAAGTCCCTGGCGTCCCTCTGACTTGCAAATGAGTTAACAACTAGACGAGTTATTGTAACTCCATCCTTCAGGTTTCTGCAGAGGATGTTTACCAGGAGAACTGAAACGGCAGGAACATCCAGAGCAAAACTTTTACAAGTACTCTAAATCTGTGTGAACCCTCCCTTTCCCAAACTGACCAGTAACTGGTGTCAACCACCTTTTCCTACGTCCTCCTTCATACTGGCTCCACTTTAGGGTCATCTGCCCTTCCTTTATCTCTTTTTTTTTCCCAGTTGTTTTCCATGTTATCCCCCCAAAAGCAATCTTCACCCCCAAAATAGCCCCAGAACAAAGCAGGGCACTAGCTAACCTTCTGACGCTCAGCTTTCCATGTCTTGGGAATCCTCCTTGCGCTGAAGCAGGAGGTGACGTGAATAGGGCAGAAGCTGTTTAAGACACCTCCCTTCTGCACCAGCATAGCAGGGCAGAAAATAGCCAACTTGTCTGTCCTGCTGCTTGTGGAGGTGTTGGTAATTTAAGGTAGGGATGAATTAAAACAACCCCACCCAACACTGCTAAATGGCACAATTTTTTACACTTCTTTTTCATTAAGAATATCTTGGCTTTTAGTCCTGTATCTGAAGATAAAACATCAGAACACTTACTTAATATTTCTTCTGGGTCAGAAATTCTAATTAAGATACAGGGGAAGAAGAGTAAGGTTGGGGTGATTTAAAGGAGCTGTTCTAAAAGCTGCCTCTTCTTGCTTGATCCGCCCTTGTTTTTGACATTTCCCCAGTCCCCCCCGCTTTTTGTTGACAGGTTCTTAGAGAATGGGTGGTGGCTTTTTTCTGAGAGCAGCATCAGATGCGGTTACATGAAAAACACGCATGTGAGAGCTTTACAGTGACTGCAAAATTGATTCGGGGTTTTTTTTGGTATGGAGTGGGGCTTCATTAGCCAACAGGTGAAAAGAAAAGTTACTGTATTTTGGAACAGCTCAACAAGAACGAGATAAAGGTACTTCTTGTGGGTACTGAGGGCAAAAAAAAAAAAGGCTGATGATACAAAATAAAGCAGGGAGGAAGCCACTTTGTTAGGCTGGATGGCTGAGATCAGTAAACAGCAAAGATACGGGCATGCAAACTGGCAGGGCAAAATTACACTGCCCCAAATGCAAAGAAAGAGCAGGGAGAAGGGGGGGCCCGAGCATCCATGCGAGGTGGCCTGGTTTTGTCCGTGTTAACTTATCCTGTCTGGAAGGAAAGAGCACTGCTCTCCCCTGGGGGACAGTTTTCCGGAGGAACGTGGCATGCTGCGAGCGATGTAGGTGAGGCTGGTGTCAAGGGACAATGTGGCAAACGGGAACAAATCAAAGCAACTCCTCTTTGTGCATCTGCGATGTTAGGCTGAGTCATTACCATTCATCACCAGCCCGGCTGGTGTGTTCATACTGGTGACAGTTGTTTTCGGGAGAGAGGACAGCTTTTGATGCCTTTTAATTCCGGAAAATAAAAGAAAAAAGAGCTGTCAAGGTAACAGGCATCCAGAGAGGCTGACTGAAAACAGTGGGTAAGGAAATAACTTTAAGTCCCGGGCAAATGCAGCACAAAAAGGAGCTGCCACAATAACCAGGACAGCGTGGCTTGCTCCTTCGTGTTTCTGAAGGAAGCGGTAAATGGCTAAAACTTCCCATGCTTGATTTACAAATGAGCTCCAATTGCAGGACAGCACAGAAAAGTTAGCACTCTTGTTGCAGGGTATTTTCTCTGGGTTTCTTCCTGCTAGGCTGAGTCATTCACATCTGTATGTGTAGCACCGCTCATCTTGCAACTTACTCGAATCAAGCCCAAAAAACCTCCTCAGCAGGAACAGCGGAGCCTCTTTTGGCCCACGCTGGTTCTCATCAGAGACTGATGTGCTCCACAGCACCCTGGGGCAGTTTAGCCACTGACTTTACAGAGGCTCAAGATTTCTCCCATCCACCTCCTTCTTTTTCAAGGATACGATGCTGGGAGCGGCTCTTGCCGGCAAGTTTTAAGGCAAGGTACGCCCTGTGACTGCCTTTCCTTCAGCACTTCTCCTTTCCCTCACCCGGTCGGCCCCACCGGGCTCTGCCAGCTCAGCAGTTTCCACACTGACCGTGGGAGGCTGTGCCTGCAGAGGTGCCGTCCCCCTGCATCCGCGTCCCCTCCCTCAGATCCATGCTTTTCCTCTGCAGCCTTCTCGTCTCCATCTTGTTATTCCTCTTCTCACACCTCTCTCCTTTTTCTTACTGATGCCCTCTCCTGCTCTGTGTCCCCTCATCACCCTGTAATAGTGTTTCTCTCTTTTTACCACTGTCTTCATCTACTCACCACCACGGCACGAGGGCCTTATTGAGGCAGAGGGATGCTCCTGTTGAGCACAACAAGGTGTGGCTGCCACCTAAATAGAGATGGTCCTTGCCTGAAGAAATCACTTCAAATAAGCAGGGCAGGAAAAAGGGCGAGGGAGAAGCCTAGAAAGGAGAAGTGACTTCCCCAAGCCTGTCCAGACCTGTCCTGTCTTCTGTCCTGTCTTCTCCATCTGGACCAGTTCAAGTTGTGCACTGCCTAGGAGACCAGCTCTCTCCCTTTTTGTCCCTGCAGAAACCCACTGCTAGACCTTTTAAAAAAACCCCCAAACATAATAATTAGAGATGAGCTCATTATATCGGCTTGTGACTCACCCCCCAGAAGCTGTAGCGAACACGGCTGCTGTGCTGGGAGTCTAACTTTCAAGGGTGTGGAGACACACGCAATTACTAGACTGAGTAATCATAACTTGGTACAGGTTTACTGTCATTACACGCTAACTTCTGACAGCAGAGATGTGAGGGACTACTGGCGTTAGGCCCCACATCTGTAAGTGCATGCACGTGTCCGTGAATATCCCTGAGTGGTCCAATAAAGTCAGCAGGACTGTGCGAGGCTGAGACGCTACCTGAAGCCCAAACGTATTTTTGTGCAAGTTTAGAGTAAGTTAGTTTGTAGGCAAGGTCCTCTCCTAAACTGAGAGGCCTGGCAGGAAGGAGTCAACTTGCTTTATAAAGCTCAGGAAACACAGCAACTGAATGGACCGGTGTGATGCAGAATTAGCAGTGACACAGATAAATAATATGCCTACTATTGACAGACAGCAAGTATACTTCAATGTCCTTCTGTTGTTCACCTGATCATCAGGAAGGTCCTTAGGTTTGGTAATGCACCAAAGACAGTGACTCGGGAAAGCCTAACTGCAGGAATCACATCCCTGCTAGTGCATCTGCCCATGGGACAAGCGGCGTCACCTACGGCTTTCCAGCTTGTCAACGTGTCCATTGCCGTGGGTCACCCCAGCGTGGGTGAGAACATGCTGTCACTGCTGCCGTGCTAAATAAAAAAAAATAAAATCCCATGAACACATGGCGCTGAGAGAGCCTGGGAGAGTTACTCGGGTCAAACTGTTCCTGGAGTGAAAGAGAGCTGCTCTGCAGCCCGAGCAGGGCGAGCTGTTCCCGGGCTCTACCTCTGCCACCAGAAAGGATTCACATTCATATGCAAAACCCCTACACCCAGGGCTGGCAGGGCAGCCGCCGTGCAGTGGCATTCGTGAAGACAGGGCAGGGTGCATTTTGAACCCGTCCTGCCTGCCTCTGCTCTCAAAATCAACTTCTCTCTCAGCAGTGAGGACACCCCCTCTCAAAGGCTGTCTGTAAAAACAAGAAGCGTTATTCGTATGAATGAGACTATTAATGTAAGTGCAGATGCGGAAGCTGTTACCACCAAAATGTTTAGGAAACCGGTGAAAGGAAATAGTCGAGCTGTAGCGTAGGAACCAGTTCAAGCACTCGGCTCTGGCTGCTCCCCGAGCCGCGTCCTCGCCACGATGCAGCACGCCCAGGAAGATCTGACTGCACCCGGAGAAGAAGATGATGCCTTTGGGGAAGGTAAAGTCATCTTTTATTAAACTAATGCTTCTCCTACTCAGACTAGAGACAGGTTTCTAGCTTGGGTGGTTTTTCTGGGGTAAATCTGAAGTTGTCCATGGGATCCAAGGTCACAGGGTGACCAGGCTTTCTTTTTCTCCTAAGAGAATGGAGAACAAAAGCACCTCAGATACAATAAAAACCACTTTCACCCTGGTTCGGCAGCTTGCTTCCTCAGCAAGGAGGTTACTGCAGAAGAAGAAAGCTGGGGGGACACCAAGTGTGTTTTCTACAGTGGCTGCCCTGTGCAAAGAAGCGCATGGGGCATTCAACACCGCAGGTGCAGCTGTCGTTAAAGTAGTAGGGGCTCCTTACGGGGGCTAAAGGCGACTTGCTACTTAAATTGTCTGAGGAAAATTAGCCCCCTCCTCTCCGACTGCCACAACCCAGGGCACAAAGCCAGTGCCACAGCTTCTTATCGCTAAAATTGCTTCTGCCGGACATTGATCCCTCGCTGCTTGCACCCTGTGCCGCCGTTTACACGTGTGCCGAGTGCTACCGGGTCAAAATAGCGGAGACGCAGATAACAGGACCCAGGGGAGGGGGAAGAATCTGGCCCACAGTGTCTAATTTCTGCCGCTGCTCGCTGCTCCCCTTTGCACTCGAGTGGGGGCCCGGGGGAGAACTTGCTCATGCAAATCTTCTCCCGGCCCCCGGCCCTCCGCAGTTTCCAAGGGAGTTGAAGGCACAAAGAGCTGCCTGGACCCGCTCCAAAGACTGTGAACCTTTAAACTCACTTTCAGCACAGCTTCGGCAAACCTCATTTAAACAAAGCTCAGCTGCGGTTGGTATGGAAAACTTAGCAGTGAATAGTGCCAAATCAAGTTATCTGAGCCCCAGTGAAAGGCATCGACACTGAAAAGAAAGGAGTTTCAATGATGTACTGTCTGTACTCAAATATATTTCCCACGTATATATGCGCCCACTCCTCACCCTGTGTCCCAGTTCGGGCTCAGAAGAGCAATGGATTTGCAGAAAGGAGAGGTCAGAGCATTTGCGTTCAGGAAAAAATCCTGATAGTCCAGGGAAGACCTGATGCCACTGGGCAAATCAACTGGCATCGAAAGTATCCTGTTGCATTCCCTGCATCTTGCCCTCACACAGGTGGATGCTGCTTCCCAGGATATCAGCCGCGTGCTCCCACTCGATATGGACATTTCTGAGTGCTCTGAAGAGCCACTGGGATTTAGGCTTGATTGCTGTTTCTGAGACCTCTAGCCTATGTTCTTAATCAGAAACGTAGGAGGGGAGGAAAGGAATGTGTGGAGGTTATTCGACATTTATATTGTGTTATCTGAAGGGAAAGATACAGCCCTTAAGAAAACCTTTCCAGCCTCTCAGCTAAGTTGTTTCTGGCAGGGCTGATCCAGCAACAGCTAGAGGAGGCTGGCTTTTCAAAGGCAGGAACACTTTAAAAACCTCTCCATGACCCTGCTTGGAGCAGGAGGTTGGACTAGATGACCTCCTGAGGTCCATTCCCACCTGAGTTATCCTACGAGCCTATGAGTTGGTGACAGCCTCTTCAAGTCATCTGCGTGTAACTGGGAGCAAATCTACCCCAGCTGCTCTCTGGGCCAGAGGGTCCGTCGGCTCCCAAACCTGCCAGCTGGAAAGCCCAAATACCACAGGCACAGGGCTAGCCTTCCCCTCCAGCCCCTTCTCCTCTCTCTCTCGAACGGGTTAGCAGGGAAACGTTAACTTTTTTCACCGCTGTTTCTGGAGCGCCGTTGACCCTGGCCAAGGCAGCACGCTCCCCTGGGCTGGGTGGGATCCGAGCGCGGAGGAGCCGTGCCTGTTTCGGTCGCAGGGCAGCCCCCGCCCCGCTCACGCTGCGCAGACCTAGGCACCAGCCACAACTCAGTCGCAGGTTTTCAGGCCAGATGGAAGCGTTTGTCAGGTGCCGAACTCCGACTCCCGGCTCGGCACAGACCACAGCTCTTAGGGCGTGGGCTGGTTTTTTTTATTTTCCACATCCGGCTTGATTTGGAGAGCGGTGGTGGCAGGTCTCCCGTCTACCTTTTTAACTCGTCCCAGTGCTCAGCTACTGTCACAGTTAAAGATAATTACAGCTTATTTCTGCTAGTCTTGATTTGTGGAGTTTTTTGGAGTTTGTTGCCCTCTTGTCCAGGAGAGCAAAGGACTTGCTATTGCTTGTACATATAAATGTCTCATATAACTATCCACAGACTGTATTCAGAGTGCTCTTACCCTTTGCCAAGCAGACTGTTATTAATGACTGTCTCTTTATAAAATGCAGGTTTTAACCTTTTCAGCAATTTCATGGTTCTTCTTGGGACCATCCCCTTGGAGATGTGGACACCAGCATGGAGCCCACAACTCCAAAACTGTTACGTCAGGGACAAATCCAGAAGTTCACTCACACTTTATAAATATGTATAATCTCAGGATCAGTTTGAGGATCAGCTAATATGTACAAGGACTGTTTCAGTCCTTTTGGGTCCCAGCATCACATGAAGGTCTCCTCTTCATCAGATTTTCTTCCATAATCCTCAAATCTTTCAGCATCAAAATTTCTCAGCACAAGGTCAACACTATCCCATAATTATGGCTTATCTCCCTTGCTCCCAGCTATGCCCACACTAAAACTGGATGAATCGGCTCACTTTCTCAAGTAGCCTGGTCTCAATGATTTACCACTTCCCCAGACACTGTGCCATCTGCATATTCAGTCAGTCACTGTTTAAAGTTCTCTTTCGGGTCACTGACATAAAAAGTGTTAAATGCCATAGGGATGGAACCAATCTGTGCAGATCTTCGCTAGAAACTGGCATCCCTGATGATTCCTCAGCTGGGTTATATCTGTCATTTGGACTTGTTTCGGATCCATTCAGCATGCCCCAAATTGATCTACTCTATTTTAAGTTTCTTAGTCAAGATCTCATGCAGTACCAAGTCTTATTTCTTACAACAGTCTAAGTACACTATCAACAATTATTTTCCATAAAACTAAAGAGTGCTGCTGATTGTATTTCATTTCCTTTAATTTTGCTTATGTGACGCCTACATCAGCTATTCCGTAACGAGGCCAGGACCACTGCCAGGCTATCGCACCATTAGTGACAAAACACAAACTCATAGCTCTCTGGAAATCCTCTGGTGTTTCAAGTTTTTTGAAAAAATCAACAAAGAGCTCCTTGGATAGCTCTTATCAAAGCTACAGTTTAAAATCCTCCTTTGGTAAAGATAAAGGGAAAAATATTTTCTCATTGATATAGACCGTAAGCTGTCGCTGATATTTTCCCACATGCGCACAAAAACATTTGTCAAAAACTTCTGCATTTTCTGCAGCATTATTGATAATTCTGCCATTTTCATCTACTTATGCTCCAATAGCATAATTTTTCCTTATTTTGTACATTGAAAACCCAAGTCACAGAGCTGGGTGTGACAAGCTATAGTATATATAGCTTCACAAAAAATCAGGCTGCTCTTGCAATAGGCACTCAAAGCTTGAAAATGTTCATCCTCAAAGAAAATCTGTTAGCTAATTTTCTCGTTTTCTAATAGCAACCTTGCACTTACATTGTGCTATTATCTCCTTCAAAGGATCAGCGGAGACTTTGCAAATGACCATGCTTAGGTTCAGTGAAGCGCAACTCACTCTCCTCTGCAACATGGCCATCGTTTAACAGGGCACAGCTGTAGTATGCGAAAGGTTCAAGAAGGAGCTATTTTAGCCTCTTGAAAGTACAGGCAGTGGTATGTTTCATTTCTTATATGGCCTTACACGCTATATTAGTTCAAGGCAAGTGACTTCAGTTAGTCCTACATACAGTCAAAACACCTACTTTGGGGAAAATGCTTTTTAATTTTTAGTGACTCTAAGTGCCTGAGATTCTGAAGTTATATTTCATTAAAAAGAAATCACTTCTACTAGCACAAGTCGTCCCCCCGTCACTGCAGCCAAACAGGCATGGGTTTTCCCTGGCTCTGTCTAAGCTGAGGAGCCAGGAAGGCTCCCGACGCTCCCGGGCCCAGGGAAGGAGGGAGATTTGGGCACGAGTCAGCTCTCTTGGCAGACCCTGGTTTCCCCAGGAGGAGAGCCGACGGCTCTCACGGAGGCACGGTGTCACTGCGCCGGCACAGCCTCTGGCCGGGGCCAGGGGCTCGGCACGGCAGGAGCTCCTAGATCAACGCAGACACATCCATCCACAGAGTTTGCAAGCGCTCAGCAAACACAGCAAGCGTATGGGTCCGGGCATTTCGCTAGCAGTGATCAACATATCCTAACTGAGAATGCACAGGAGAAATAGAAATTAGACTGCGATTTATTGCAGATCTTTTCATGCAGCTGCTCCACACCCACCTCTCCTCACATCTCCACTTCCCACCTCCTGTACGGGCCCTCCGCAGCAACCATGACCCACCACCCAGACCAGAGCCAAGACAAAAATCCCATCGTGTTTCCAAAGTACGGGGAAAAACCCCAAAGCTGTCGTATTTCGTAATGTTCAGTAAGTCAGCGTGTGCTCCGGTTCAGCAGACCAGAGCCCCACGTTAGACGGTGCGCGGCACGGCGTCAGAGTCCCGGGGCCCTCTCCTCGCCCAGGACCGACGTGCCGCTGCGGCACACGGGCACGCTCCAGCACTGCCGCCCATCGAGGCTCCCAGCAGAACGGTAACTGCATCAAACTTTCAAGGTATGCTTCAAAAATGTACCAGATGCCTTTACATGCTTGTAAAGCCTGCCCGCCCTTTTTAAGAGAGAAAAGAGTTTTAGCTCTGGGGTTTGGGATCAGCTTTGAAGCTTAGCTGAAATGAAAGGTAGCTGCTGTTCACGGTTATGTGCACCGCCCGGTGTATTCTAACATCGCTGTTGATGTTAGAGAAAAATGAGGATAAAGTCTTGGATGTTAACTTAAAGTTGAGACATATTCTGCAACAATTCGGGTTAAGCAACCTTTCTCTTCCCCTAAAGCGACACAAGACACCATGCTTTCTGCGGACGTACAGCTGCAGCGACTTGTCTAAAAGTCACGCAGCCAGATCAACCTCACGGCTTGTCCGTGGGCCACCGGGCCAGGGTCCCTTCCCCGCTGCGGCTAGCCAGCCCCTCACCCAGCACCGCCAGCCCCGCGTTGGTGAGAGCCAGCTCGGGTATGTCCCCTCCCCACAGAGCGCACCAAGCTGATGCGACTTTACGCAAATTATATCTTCTAAGGCTATTCGTGTGTACGGTATTCCAGCAGATGTCTACCTCCGAGATATATGGAGATACTGTTTTTCCTATGTTTTCACCCCAAGCAGAGTTTGACGTGTCTACTTTTTCCAGCATACGAGGGCCCAATATCTGAGAAGGCTGTAGTAAAGATGAGCAGCCTTGCAATGTATTAAGCATGGCAGCTTCTCCTCGCTGACTGCTGGGAGACTACAGAGCATTGTCCTGAAAACGTTTACAGGTCCCACCAGCCCCACCTGTCCTTTCGGCTTATCCCCCGTTCCCAGAGATGGAGAACGCGTGTGCCGTACTCACCGCAGCCCAGAGGAAGAGAAGTCCCATCGCTTCATTGCCAAGGCAACAGTGTCTGCTTCAACCAGATACGGATAGATCGCAGTAAGAGATGTTTGGCCTATAAACTCAGATTGAAGCACCTTTCTCCAGGAGCGTGGGCAGGCCTGCTTAACGTGCAGGATGAGGATGGCGTGAGAAAGCGGGCGCTCTCTTCAGGAGCATTTTTGTTTATTCCTGTTTACGCTAAATGCTCTGCTCACCTGCTTCTCGCAGCTGCTTCTTTTTGGTTGCGCTCCGTGGGCAGATAGAGTTATGCAGGGGGGTGAGAGAGCTTTTTGTGGTCGGAGGAATCAGTGTGAGGAGCCCGTCCCCACCCCGGGTGCCCCCCACCCGACCCACCCCCCCCCGCCGGCCCCCCGGTGCTTCCAGCGGTCCGGGGCAGCTGGAGGGCTATTTTTAACGGGGCGTCGCACTCCATATCTGAAGCAGAAATGATTGAGTCCATGAGGCTCAAAATTAAAAAAAGATTGACATGAGAGACACTTTCTGCTTTGTTGTCTCCCTATTTTTTAATGAAAGATCTTTGATCTTCTTGTTATTTCCTTCTCCATGTCTTGAAGGCAACTTGTTTGGTTCGTATTTGTCGACAATATTTCTAGATCACTAATAATAACAACAGTGAGGGGAAAAAACAGGTCAAATAAACAAGTGGCATTTAACCAGCTCTCAGAGAAAAGAGGAAGGTATGTACAAGTCAGAGAGAAACCACTTATTAGGTGTTCTTGGGGCACCTTCTAAGCTTGCAAAACAAGCGTCTCATCAAAGGCTGAAGCAAAATTGCCTTCCTTTTCACCCATTTTTCCCCCCCTGTTTTCAGATAGTGTCTTTACAAAGCTCCGAGCAACACAAGCTACTTGTCGCCCAGTCCCATCATTAAAGTCAGGAAATAAATGTGGCTTGGCCAGCATGAGCTGGTGGTGTAAACAACTTCACCCCTTTAACAATTCGAGGCACAGCTCAGCTGCCTCTGAAATGAGTTCCGCCTGCCTGGATGCTAAAACCAAAGCCTTGTGGTTGGTGTGCCGAGGGTGTGACAGTCACAAAACAACCAGGTCAGGAAGTGCAGAGTTAAAAGGCGAGGAGTGAAAACAGGCTGAGAACATGAATTAGAGAGGGAGGAGAGAGTAGTCAAGCACTTGACAATGTCACAGAGGCACTATAAAGTTGATGGTGGGACGATTTCCCGATGGTGGGATTTCTCCTGTACCTCAGCATCACTTGGGGGGGTGAGGGGTGTTGTTAGGCCCCACAGAATTTTAAGCAATATTGTCTTGATCTGGCATTTAAGAGCAGGGAAACGGTTTGACGAGGGGTCCCGCTGTGGCTGCCTCCTAAGCAATCCTTCCTCGCTGCTGGAATTCACAGCTCAACCTACAGACCTTCTGCCAAGGGGGGGTGGGTGTACCTGTGTGCATTTGCGCACCCCAAAGAAGGTTGGGTGGGGAGGGTGCAGAAAACATTTAGACTGTGAAAAGACTCTGTCTTTGGCAACTGGAAAACAGGTGAAGAAAACCGCTATGGAAATCCTGAGCACAATAGGCTTAATGCTACATAACTTATGGGGCCTGACATTGGCTTACTCTGGTTTAATTGTAGGTAGTCTGGGAATTGGAAAGTTCAGAGACCCAGAGCTTGGAAATGATGCCTAGAGTTCAAATAGTTGGCAAAAAGATGGAAAGACAAAAAGTGAGGTGGAAAGAAAGGAAGCCACAGAGAGAGAAAGAGTGAGAAAATAAGGTGGGATTTGGGGGAAAGTCCCACTGCGACCCAGCCCCTGCCTAAACAAATGGCAGGGGATAAACACATCTGGCTGCACCCAAATTGGGGCACTTCGAATCACCTCTATTCCAACCTTCTCAGATATTTAGGGCCCTAACTCCTCAAACCGGTTACCTTAAGTTCCCTTTATAGTCAATAGCGAGTGTGTGTTGTGTGAGAAGGAGAGAGGGCAGAGATGGAAACAAGCAGCCCCTCCAGGTGCCAGTTCAGAGCATGGAGATGGGGATCCTTCACCGCTGGAAGACCCCAGCTCTTTCCCTGCCCGTGGCAGTCCCCTGTTGCTAGCCCGGCAGCGGTGGGCACAAGCCTGGCTGGTGCCCGCAGGGTGACGATAGGCAGGTCCATAGGGGTGGCTGGTCCCCAAGCAGGGTGACGATGGGCAGATCCACCGCAAGAGCCAGGTAGGCTCATCTTTGTGATAGCGGGTCCCAGCTTGGAAGCCCTGCAGCAACCGCTTACCATTAAAGTGATACTCTACTTGTACTTTGCCTCTAAAGGGGACTCAGCAGCTAAGGTACTGCCCACGCAGGCCTGGGGTTAGGTTCCTCGGGTGCACAGCAGTGCTTTTAGTTACGCCCCGCTGGGAAAACTGCCTGCCTTTGGTGCTGCCCTCTTGCACCGTGGTGGGGGAGCTCAGCGCCCCGGCGGCTCCCGCAGCATCACTCACCAGTCCCGTGCCAGGACAATGTCTGGCCTTTACTGCCCAAGTCGTGGCACGGCATGAGCCTGCCTAGAATTAATAACGATCCATCCCGTAGAGAAGAAAGGACACCGAAAATAGCCCAGCGCCACAAATACTCAAGCCCATAATCCCAGGTGAAGTGACCGCTCTGGGAAGCAAAACCCCAAATTGCCCCAAAACCTCGGACAGAACTGTCTGAGGTGCACGTAGCATCGCACACAAGGGCTTGCAAGATCTCCCCTCTCATCATGCCAGGCTGCTCCCCAGGCCAGCCCTGCCTTCCTGCCTGCCCCGTGCCCTGCCCAAGGGGAAGTCACCCACGGTGACAAGCTTTTGTGCAAGTAATCCCCTCTTCACGCCGTGCAATACCAGAGTGGAAAGCCCCCCAGGCTCCCCCGAGGAGCGTGCCTATGGTTTGGGAACAGCAGTGGCCAAGTGGCGATCCGGGAGCTTCCCTGGAAGGGAAGCTTCCCCGGAGCCACCTGTGGCAGAAGAAAAAGGGACAGCCACTCAGAGGGGCTTGACAGGATGGCTAAAAGCTCTGTGAATATATTGTCACTACCACAGACACGCAGTTTTCAAGGACTCCTGCAGGACCCTCTTGGAGACGAGCTTGTAAAATCTTACATCTTTGCCCTACGGCTCTCTGAAGTGTGAGATTAAGGTGCCGCTGGCTAATGAGGTTGGCCAGCATTCAGGCTCCGCAGCATAAATGGAGCTTCGTTCGCATCCTTCTCGCTTTACGGTAGCTCAGGGCAGTGGAAAAGCTCTGCTGTGAACATGGACACGACCTACGAGGCACTGCATTCATTTTAGCAAGGTGGTTGTGACTGTGTAGAAGTGCAGTTTGCCAACTGAGAGCTCCCTGTAAGTTTTGGAGTCCCGCTCGTTGCGTTTTCTCACTCGAGAAGGAAGAAGAAAGAGATAGGACAGGGCCCAGGTAATGTCACGGAGCTAACAGAGGTAGCACCAAGCAAATGAGATCTTTTTTCTGTCTCCAACATCACCAGCAGATCAGAGGTCGCTGCAGTTTCTTAATGGCGGTGATGTAAAGAGCAGAGCGAGCACAGCCTGCTTCCTCTAGGGAAGTTCTGGGGTGGCATCTGGAGAATCTGTGTGATTTATAAATGGAATGATTTGGGGAGTTGGGGTTACAACAGGACCAATGGATTAGGTCACAATGTGCAGCCTTCACATTGAACTAACAGATTTCCTTCTCTTGAGCGTCTTGGAGAAAAGAGAGTTTTTATAGATGTAGATAGATTTGAAGCTAGATAGCATCTCTGAGATCCTCCTACAAACACATGGGAGGAGCACCACACTAGCAATACTAGCATACATTTAACAAGTGAGCCACTTCTTTTATTGAGAGGGGTGGGAATGTTGAAAAGGGTCCATATAAAAACATTCTCAAAGTGAAACGGAGCCAGAGGAGGAGCAGTGCCCTCCAGCACTGCTGAGCTCAGCGCCAGAGTTGGACGGCTATAGCTTTTTTTTAATGTTCCCATGGAAAAGCAGGCAGCTCGGGAGGTCCTGATCTGCTCCGCCTCTCCTGTCGCTCTGGGGAGCTTCCTGCCCTTTCTATTCCTGATGCCTGTTGTGAGCCAAGGAAGAGTTAGCTTAATCAGCAACACCAGCAAATTATTAGTGCCAAGCTGCTGTCATTAATCACTTCAAAAATCATTGCGCTGAAAATAGTACTCAGGGTCAGATGTTCAAAAACTGGCGTGGTTTAACTGATGTCATTGAACCTCAGTCACAAAGCCAGACCACACCCCTAAAGAAACACTTTTTCTTTGCTTTACAGTACATATTATTTGTGATTTTTTCATTCAAACCCACTCACGGCCCCAGTGACATGGCACGAAAAGCTGCTCTTCACCTTTCCTAGAGGAAACGGCTGCTGCGAGCAGTTAAACACCTCCGGGTGAAGGCAGGCTGGACCAACAAGCAACCTGTATCCCCCCAAAAGATGCATAGGGCTACCGGCCTGAGGGTTTGGTCATGAGCTTCTCCGTGCTGTGGACCCCCCTCTCTCCTTTGGAATCTCAGTCCAAATACTTGGCAGATGCACTTGGGGCTCGTTACGTTACAGAGGCAGCGTGTTCGTTGCGCTCCCCCGAATGGCATTTCATGTGCGCTGCACTTGTTTTATATTTGCTATATTTAAGCCACAGAAATATGCGCTGATGAGGAAAAGAGGGCCGCGGTGGTATCTTGGAGGCTGGAAGGGAATGAAAATCATTTCCGAAACTTGCAATCCTCTGTGCAGAACTGTGGCCCAGCAGAAGGAAAGAGGAGCGTGGTCAGCTCGGGTCGCTGGCCGCACCGAGGACCCGGCTGGGTCACCCATACTGCTCTCCATCTGGAGGTGGTTTCAGGGCAACTCTGGTTTTATACTAGTGTAACCGAGGATGGAAATTGCTTGGAGCCTTTGCCCCAGAGGACTCTTCCTGGGTTTCTATTATGAAACCGCCACATTAGGAACAGGCAGGAATACAGGTGTGCGGCTCTGCAGGATTCGTACATGGCACTTGATTTTGAAACTTGTCTGGCATTATTTGCTCCTTTCTTTCCAGCCCAGCCTTTGCATCTTTCTCCTACCTGACCATCGTTTTCCCCAGACCATGTTCTTCATCCCTGCAGCTCCCGCCCTTCTTGCCGTGACCTGCGGGACACGCTGAGCAGCAGGAAGGCAGAGGCTGTCTCGACTCTGCTGCTGGAGGGCACAGCAAGGCAGGCCAAAGCCCTGGGTTCTCCCGACCCACTCTTTCAATCATGGACCTGGGATTCCTTTGGTGGTTGCTAACATGTCCCGCAGTCTCTCGCCCCATATAATAACTGTGCTTTGTGATCCTTGGTCCTTCCAGGCCGATTGCCTGCTTCATAGCATGGAGTGGATGAGGATGGGGCTGGCCCAGCCATGCCTGGGACTTCTGACCAGAGTGTGTTTTGGCACGTACAAAGAAAGGCTTTCTCCCTCCGTGCTTCAGAGCATGCCCCAGATTTGCCTCTCCAGTCCAGGTGAGGCTGCAAGGGGAGTCTGGAGGCAAACGTGGGCTGGGTCCACATTTTAACTGCAGTCCTGATGTAGCCAACGAGTTTCAGCAGCAGGTATTACTGTCTGGTAACTTGGGTAGAGATGGCGTCAATCCCTAAGAGACCCCCGAGCACAGCGGGGAGGTCAGCCCGCTGTTGTGATGGAAGATGAAGTTTGTGATAAGGAGCCAGGTCTGGGCACCTGAGAACCCAGAAACAAGAAAGAGCCAAGAGATTACCTAAAGATTCAAGAGGATCCCAATGAGGAAGCTGGGATCAGATTGACTTTCTGTCTACAAAGCCGATTCCTTTCCTGGAGATGATCTAGCAGGGCCTTCTTGATCTTATACGTGGTGGTTGTACTGGGAAAGGCAGCCCCGAGCTGGTATCTATCTATCTCACGTGCTGCAGGCCCATGGGAAGCACTGCGTCCCACCCTCCGCACTCCTCCAGGCAAGGTGGGAGAGAGGGTTTCGAGGCTGTCCAGCAGCGGGACTTTAAGCCAGCCCATTGCCAACAGCATGGAAGAGGTTGTCTGACAGCCACGCTCCTAAAAAGCAGGCCAACAGCACCATACCTGTCGCTTCGGATCTCTGATCACTACCATAGCTTTGATCATTGCATTGCGTAGCTGACTTCCAGCTGCCCAGGAAAGCAAAAATAAGTTTCCAGCAGTTTTTCATGTGCCTTAATTAGAAAACAAGGAATGCTTTTCAAAAACAAGAGAGGGGAAAAAAAAAAGGCTAGAGCTGCAGTACTAGACATGCCATCCACACACTTGGCGTGCACTTAAGAGCGGCTCAGCCGGCCCTGGTTGCTAAGCAGTCTGAGAAACGGGAATGTGCTGCTCCCTCCAACCCTCCGTCAACATTGCCACTCAAAACCTGCCCAGAAGAGGCAGCGGGGCTGATTTTGAAATTGGGACACTACTGGGGGGGAAATTGCAACCGGTGGCTCCTTCGTCCTGCTCCCCCGAGTTATATTTGTGAGGGCAGGTAGGGTGTATGCTTGTGCATACGCCTCCCGGAGTTAAGTTGCTGTCTTCAAATGCTGCCAGAGGCACAGGCCGACGGTGGGAAGTGTTCTTGCTCTGAAGGCAACTATCTCAGACCAGCACAAATGCAGCAAGGTGGGACAAAGAAGAGATAAAAGAAGGATAAACTATGGAAAGCGTTATCTTTTGCAGTACTTTACAAGCTAAAGGCAACTCCCCTTTCCGACCCTAGCCCTCTGCCTCCGCACCCATAGCTGTTCCTTGCTATACCAAGTGTGTCCTGACCACCGTGCCACAGGGCACAACCACTGCATTATACTTTGGTCGTTCCCAAAGATCCAGCTGTGCTGAGCAACTGGCCAGAAGTCCCAGAGGATTGAATCTGTTCCTGATTCACTGCAGAAGATCAGCTCAAGTCACTTTTTCCCACAAAGTGCCCCGAGAGCTTCAGGTGGAAAGCTTTGCAAAAGCACCATCAAAAGAAATGAGGAAGTTGAGGGTGGAGCAGCAATGCAGCAATGGGAAGTAAAAGGGGGGAAATGGTTGCACAGTGGTTAGAGGATGTCAGCAGTGAAAAACAAGTGGGTATCAAACTCTTTTAGAAGGAGAGCAAGAAGTGTTACAGGACGATGGTGAGCACAAGCCAGACGTACTGGGCAGGCTCAGCTGACAGAGAAGGTATAAATATGGGAACGGAGTCAACCCAAAGAGCAGCATGGGCAGGGTGTAGTAGAGAGAGTAGGAGAGTTGTAGCAACACTCTAGTATGTTTAGCTGGAAAGGGTAATGGTGAACTTGCGTACGGTCAGCAAGCTAAAGCTTGCGTCTTGTCCAGATTGCTTATGGCAGGGGTCAGGCCTGTTTTTCAGTCTTTTACCTCTCCCCTAAAAGCCTTTTCGAGTGATGGTTCTGGCACCTGCCATGCTCCCCACTCTCAAATATGGTCATTCACCTCTTTTTTGGACCAAGGTCCCCAGGTAAGAGCGCTCAGGTTTGCTACCAGTGTTCCCACAGAAGGCTTGCCTGGGTGTGATACCAGCTGGACATGTCCTGTGGGGCATCCGTCAGTCATATGAAGATGCCACAGGTTTCCACGAACCCCCGCCTGAGCAAGGGAGTTACTCAGAAACCCAGCAAAGGGGAGTTAGAACAGAAAAAGCCCATGTACAAATTGTCTTCCTCAAAGGCTAGGGCAGGCCTGATCTACCCCAGACATCCAAAGCTCAAAGCCATGGTCTGCCCACCGGTCCCCTCGCCTCCTTTGGCCTCTCCCCAATCCACACGTGCTAACGAGAGACCTCCATGCAAATTGCTATCTGCACGGTCTGCTGAGCACTGCCACCCACCACCAACCCTCACTTTCAGGTGAACGAAGTCACCCGGGACTGGGCTAAGTCTTTGTATCTTCGTAGCAGACAGACAGACATCCCCCCAGTAAGCAGGGCAATTGCAGCCATACCCCACATTTTCACGAGGGTCCTCACAGAGTCCTCCTGCAGAACGTCTTATGGGGGAAAGAGGGTTTCCCCCACACCTCTGTCCAGACTCCCAGGCCCTGCCCCCCCTTTCCAGGTTTCTCTGGACACCTCTGCAATGGACCTAAAAGTCAGGGGGGTCCTCCTGCTCTGCTGATTTGGGGGATTCCGTGGGTTGGAGCCTGTGGGGCAATGGGAAAAGTGAAGTACTTCTCATTATATCCACCTCCCAGACTGATGTGTAACTGATGCATATCAGCCAGAAAATCCTGCTCAGCCCTTGCAAGAAGCCTTCTGGGTGCCTGGGAGGAGCAGAGCATTTAGGTATTCTGAGACTATAATCTCTTCTCCGATAATCCTGATTTACTCTTTGGCCTGGGAGCAAAGGCTAATAGAAAGCGAAGTGCTCCGACAAAGCCCAGCAGGTCATTTAGGAACTCTGGCTTAGCTGTCTCAAGTATAAGGTGGGATTACCGTTGCTGGGAATTAGTGTTTTTGAAGGTGTGCTGGAGCTGGCAAGGAGATGGAAGTGCAGCGAAATTGTCAATTACTGGTTTGGAAAGGTCACTGTTTTCTGGAGACAAAGCTAGAATCAGCTGTTGTCACTTAGAAATTTCTCTAGGGACACTCATGCTGACCTATTTTTAACATAACAGCAGATTACACTGCAATACAGTGAATAATTTATAGGAGTAGTAGCATGATCACAGCCACAATACAATGGCAAGTTCCTGCCTAATTATGGAGGGAGGCAGAGCTCTCTGGCATTTTCTACTGAATTAGCAAAACAAGACACACGTGGAACAAGTGACCCGAGCCTTTCAAAAGCATGCGTGTCAGCATGAATACATGTCCGGGAGGACTAAGTGGGGCAAAGATTTTATCTAGAGCATCCGTAAACCTACTTGGTCTCTCGGCAGTTTTGTCAAGCTACAGCACTGGGAGCAGGGAAGTGGGAATGTGTGTAGGGTTGGGGTTGATGGAGAGGAGGAAATTAGCTTTTTGCGTTTGCTATGCAAAACTATATTGAGAAACCAAGAGAAACAGCTCAGACCTCCCTAGCACGTGTATTTGCATAGGATAGAGAATATTTCCTTGAAAGAGGAGGCTGCAAATGAATGAGGTTATTTGCATCTGCAACCTTAAGTTGAAAAAATCTTCTGCAAGATAAGACCAAGAGGGCCAGAGGAGATTTGTAACATGGGTTACACACACAGTCATTGCCAAGAACTACTGTAGGAGGCTCAAGGTTGAAGTAAGATGCCGCAATTAGTACATGGCACTAAAAACCTTTAACAAATTAACCAGGCTTCCACAGTGCGAGCTGCCACCCCCTAAAAGGCTGAAATGGACTCAAAAGCATATTAAGTATGCATGATGAGACATTTATAGCTTTCAGCATTGCCACAAATATTCCCTCTCCTCTTTCCCTGGCATTCCACAGCCTGAAGCACACAGTTGCTTTTTCCAGAAAGCAGCTTCTCCGCCTTGGCCTGAGAGTTCACGTCCTACCTGAAACACATGAAACGCGGGCATAGTCGATTCAGTCAGAGACACAGAAAGGTCACCCCCAAAATTTCGCCTTGGAGCTGCAGCAGTAGCACGGCGTTGCCAGCAGCCCCGACACTTTTTCCAGTGGAGAAGTGGGTGCCTCTGGAAATGCCACCGCTGTAAAGCCCATCTGAACTCAGAAATCTTGGAAACAGCCGGTAGGCCCCAGAGGTCTGCACACCAGTGTGAAGAGCATCCTTTTCTGCTTTTACTGAATCTGGAGTCGCTTTCTCTCATTTCTACTTCTTAAGGCTACAGGGTGCTGTTTATTTTCAGCATACAGTGTAAATAACACATGTTCATTATTCCTGCTGAAAATTACTTAAGACGAAAGGTCAGCTGGAATTGGCAGCCTGGATTTTTTATTCGGTGAGGTTTTTTTCCCATGCATAATGCTCTGTGAAACCCCAACTCTTTTTCTTTGTTGTCATTTCCTAAATTTCTCCATACAGTATCATCCTCTGTCTGACAGGTCTGTGTACTCCATGAAAAACATTTGCATTTGAAAGGGTGAGTCTACCCATCCTGACCCAAATGGGGAAAGATACGGGCATATGGGAAGGGTATCAGTCTTGCCTCCTCCAGCCACCTTCCAAATTGTGACTATTTACCAACCCCACAGACTTGCCAGGGATTCCCTTTGCCCCCCCCCACAAAAAAAAAAAAGAAAAAAGCCAAACACTTCCAGCTGCCTGAGGCACAAGGGAGTTTGTTGAAAGACTCTGCAATAGCTTTAAATGTTGGAACAGCAAATCATATAGAAAATATGACATGGGTGCTTGGTACTGATGTTGGGTGATGGCTGATGTAAAGTCCAGTATGAAAAAAAGCTGCAGAAGAGAAATGGAGAAGTCCTAAGAGCAGCAATAAATATATGCAGAATCCTTACCTCTCTAGAGAGAAGCATTTATAGAAAACAGGACTATACATTTTGGAAGCAAGACTGGATTTGCAGAAAACACCCCACAATACAGCATTCCTGCCTTTTTTTTCTTTCTTGAGCCAAATAGAGAAAAGATGCCCAAAGAAAGAAACGGAGGGTCCACTCATTGCAAAGTTCTTTCATTTATCTTCACCTTCAAGTGCTGTCTTCAGCCTTCCCCATGTCCAAACTGCTCCCGCACACACGGCCGAAGGCGCCGGGGAGGGGGCCGGCGGCGGCAGCCCCGTCCCTCCCCCAGCAAAGTTTGGCCGCCGGCTGAGCGGTGGCGGCACGGTTGGGCTTCGGGCGCCGAGCAGCGGCGGCCCCGGCCCGCTCCCTCGTGGTGGAATGGCTCCTTAGCGGGGCGGGGGGGGAATAGGCAGCGGGCTACCGAAGGTGCTGGAGCGGTAGCCCAGGCTTTGGCGGTGCCCGAGCGCTGAACTGGGTGCTGGGTTTAACTGGTGGCAAAGTTAAGGTGCGTGTGGGAATAAAGACAGAGGGTCCGCGAAGCCGAGTGGAAATACACGTTCTCGGTAGGTGGCTGGCTACCGCTGGCTGCGGTTACTCGCTGTCTGGTAGGTGGTGAGGAAGAGCGGCGTTTTGGGAGCAAATGGTGAGTTTGGGGGGGTGGAATTTTTTTTTTTTTTTCCGTACTCTAAAATTACCGTTTCTTACTTTTTTTGCTCTGAGTTTTTTTTACTCTACAAGTACCATGAAGAACTGCCGTGTGGGAGATTGACGGGAAGTAAAGCTGTGGCTATCTGCTGCTCTCGGAGTATAGCTTGAGAAATCCTATCCCTGGGGACACGAGATCTTTACAGATTTTCTCTCTCTGCCAGTTTTTAAGTTTTGTAACAAGCCAATTGTCTTGGGGCTTCTGAGCCTAAGTGTCACACCTTCGCTTTATTAGAGAGGAAGAAACTCACAGCTCGTTATTGCACTTACATTCATTAGGTTCAGAAAATGTTTTATCAATAGTGACTAATCTGTATAATAAGAGTCATGATGGTGACTACAGCAATGTTGTCAAGTGTTGTTACTTTTTGCATTGAATAATTCAGTTAACTTTCCCTTTTCAAGTACATTCAATAGTCCAGTCATTAAAACACCATTTTAATTGAGCGTTAGGCCTTCTTCATCACAAGAGCATATATTTTTAAGGGTTCATTATGACAGACCTGAATAGATGGGCAAAAAAAGTCGGTATATTAACAAACCCACCCTTTCCTTACACCTGCTGTAGCAAACAGAGAAATCTTCAGGTGACGTGTAAACGCAGATCCATTCACTCCTCCACCAGCCCTGGCTTCTCCTCTCCGCGGTTGTTGAAATGTAAAATGTTTCCCCTTCATTTTCAAGCGTTTGTTCGCATCTCCACTTCGTGTCCCTGTCTGCAGTCACTTGTACCTGGGAGGAAGAAATGAGAAACTCAGCAGGGTTTTTTTGCCAGTCTTGACAGGTGTAAACGGCCGAACCCAGAACTCTGTTTCACATACTCCTGTAGTGCAACCAAGGCACCACTCTCTTTTTATAGCCGATAATGTCTGCGTCTCTCACGTGCGAGATGGAGGCTGAAGAGGTGTCAACGTGTCACCTGGGGGAAAGTTCCAGAGCCGTTCTTTCGTCGTCCCTTTGTTCCCTCCCAGCCAGCTCCTTCACATACCTGGAGTACCTCTGGTTCCACTGTCGGCTCCCATACCATATTATCCTGGTTCAGAGCAATTTCCCTTGCCTTCGTGTCACGCTTAATTGACAAGGAGAATGCTGCCTTGACTCCACCTCGCCGAGAACTACCAGACATCTAGAGTCAAAACAGCTTGCCTTCCTCAACAGCTTCATCAGTTACATGTGTCAAAGCAACTTTATTACTCCAGCAAAACACGCTCCTATCCCAGTGACGCATCGGAAAGCTTTCTCGCCGCTTAACAAACAGCAAGTAGATGCCGTGACTGTCAAGGGTAAATCACCCACAGGTTACTCAGCCTTTTATCTGTAGAGGATTCCAACTTACAGAAAACTCGCTGGGTCTTTTCAAGTCCTCACTCTGCTCTCGCTGGTTCTACTAAAACTGCTAAATCCTTCATAGGCAGGCATCGACATACAGTCACCCGGGGGCAGGGCTGTAAGTTTTCCTGGGGTTTGTGTAGGCTGAACAGAGGGAGGAAGACTCCAGCTCTTCATCCTTCTGTGAACACAAGGCTCGGGCACAGTGGAGAAGGGTTAGACTTGGAGAAAACTGCTTCATCCACCCTCCCGGAGCAGAGCTTCTGCAGAGCCGAGCAGCGACCCTTTGTGAGGTGCTTCGTGTCCTGTACTTCCCTGGCTGCAGTTCTGCAGTTTCCCTAATTACACAGGGAGGTAATCGAACCCTCTGGGTGAGAAACATGTTAGTGGGGTCTTTAAGAAATGGGAGAGAGAGTTAAAATGAAATGTTAAGTCTAATCTTAAAACGTTTTCCTGAATAGCCCACTAAGCGAGTGGCTTACAACACCCCCTCGATGGCACTCTGGGCATTCATTTTTTTTAATTATTGCATTGTTTGTGGTTGCATAATGAAATGTTGAGTCCATTTTTCATTAGCCACATCTCGATTTTCAGAACTATATAAGAAAATTCTTCAGTATAGTTTCTGATTGCTTGCTGTCAGTCTACACCATTTATTCAGTCATTATTTTGCACTCCAAAAGGTATTCTTTTGTAGGCAATTATTATTATTATTGTTCTGATCTCTTTAAAGAGCAGCTAGGTGAAATTTATTCTTGATTCATTGGTCTAACTGGCAGTAGACTTTGTTTTTCAGTCGAGTTTTTTCCTTCCTTCCCCAAATGAAAATCACAAATAGTTCCCAGCACTTTGTTAAAGACTGAAAGCAAAGCATAACTCAGACCAGTTTTCTTCCTGCTAAAACGTTGCAGAGTACAGCATAATCAATGGTAGCTTTCCCCGTATTCTAGTAGCACAGATTCATTCTGCCTAGTGTATCAGGCAACTCTGGGATGCCTGAAGCTGGATTTCTGACTCAGTCCATGAGTCTAGACTCTGTAACCAGATTTTTTTTCCTCCCTTAAATGTTAGAATAAACATTAGGTGCCTATCTAGTAAAACATATTGAGACATCCACTTACTAAATTTGGATTTTAAGCTTCTTACGTGTAAGTACATGTTTCAATAATCAAGTGATACAATTGCTTTATCGAAATCCGTGCCAGCCATTAAAAAACAAGGTCAAAAGAAGTACTGCAATATGTAAAAGTGATTTTTCAACAGAGTATTTTTAAAAAGCACCTTTACTGCAGGTGCATTGCTTTGGCATGGAACATGTCTGGGTTACAGGTGCTCAAGAAGGGCTGCTGGGAAGAAAAGGTGCAAAGATCTTCCCCTCTGTACAGCTGTGGGGGGGTTACAGTGTTTAGGGCGCAGTGTAGAGGTGTGAGCGGGACTGTTCATCCTTTCCTTACCCCCGAGGTATCCTGTTAAATGACTCGGTATTTGTGTGGACTGACAGCTCCACTGAAAGGGATGGGTTATTTCAAAGAGATACGGCGGTGAGATGAGAGGTGGGGCTTTGAAACTACATGAAGAAAGGCCCCGTAATGAGAGACATAATATTTGGTATTTTCTACCAGCTAACTAACCGGCATACCCAGCACATCATTTCCGTGCATGCTCCACAACCTAGGCACCAGAACCACTCACTTCTAACATATCCTCTGGCTCCGTGTCATAGTCTTTTGAGAAAATCTGGAGGTCCAGGTGTGCTGAAAGCCATAATTCGATGGAAGTGATGTGCAGAAGACTGTTGGACAGCTCGGCAAGTGCATGGTCAGACGTCGGACTGCACTGCTAGGAGCCAGGGAACGAGCCTGCCCGAGAGCAAGCGCTTCACGTGGTAATTTGGCAAGAAATTCCACAAATAACCAAGATGGTCTGAAGGCTTTAAGAGGAAAATGTATTTGTCCTGTCTTCTTCATTGTTGTATTTCAGGATACGAATTTGAGCTGCAGCTGGGGAAGGTTCTGGCTCTCTGCTCTCCGCGAATGCAATTTCACTGTCTACGGCCAACGCAAACCAAAAGGCCACAGTCACGCCAGAGTGTGCACCTGGTCAGCAGCAGTGTTACACTTTTTTAGGGCTCTGCAGTTCTCTGAGGCTTGTACAGGCAGCTTTTGCAGAGGGTTCAAATTAGGGAGCAGTTGCCTCCAGAGTTGGCCTTCTTGAAGTTATAAAATAACCAAACAAAACTCAAATGAGAAAGCAGTTGGAGGAGCAAGCAGTATTATTTGTCTTTGCCATCCTATACGTGGTCCGGAGGCAGCATGGGAGCGTGTTTCAGCTTGGTCTGCTGCGACTGATTCCTTAGGCGCGTGTGATGTTTTGATCAATGTGCCGGTGGATTTCTGAAAGTTATTCTCTCACTTGGGTAGTCTCGACAAAGAACAGAAACCAAGAGGCTCAGAGGTCGGCAGGTCCATGGGCAGCACATTTCTGTGGCGAGAAGTTATCCTGGAGTGATCTTCCTCAGGTGAAGACCTGGCACCATAGCAATGTTTTCTACTTGCCACAGCTGCATGGGAGTATTAACTTCTTTGGGTACCACTGATGGGAATTTCCTAAATGTATGGGCATAGGTTGGGTGCTCCGAGCAGAAAAGTAATCTAAATCGCAGCTTGCCTTCTTGTAGTGGAGAGCAGCAATAGGAAGCTTTACTTGGAGTACATCCATGTAATTACATGGGTGACTTGAGGTGTCCCTGCTGAAGGGTCGCGATGAAATAATTTTGATCCTAAATTTGTTGGGTTTTTATTCTAGAAGGCGGGAGGGAGAAACCCCAGTACTTTAAATACAGCCCTTTTTAAAAGAAAAAAAGTTTTCTGAAAATATTCTTTTAATCAGTCTCAGTACTTCTTAGGGTTTACCTGTCCCTGTAGGGTTATGCCAGCCCCAGAAAATGAAGCTATTGCTGTGCTTCGGTCATCTAAACTGAGAGATTTCTACAGAGCACATCAGCTCAGATTACTTAATCTAAGAGTTTCAGAGGTTTCTTAAATATTAAACCCTACCTATGAAACCAAATGTCTCAAAACACTAACATCAGTACAATGGAGATCTAATTGTTGTTTTACGGCTGGAGTCAAGGACAACCAAATCGCACTTGTATTTGCTGTGGCTGTGGAGTCCGGGGTGCTTAGCTGGAGCACTGAAACCTGGGCTCTCCAAACTGAACGTCAAGCACCACAGCATCTCAGAGCAGTCACCCAAAAAACAAAGCCCATCTGCAACATCAAGGAATAAAGAATTTGCCCAGCATCACGTGAGATAGGGTCCCTCTCGCTCGGGCAGTTGAAGGAGCAATGTCTACTTCGTGGGTACGTACCTCCCGCTTAGCACGATATTCAGTCTGGCCCTCAGCGACAGTCCTGCTGGGCAGCAAATAACCTGTGTTTCGGTTCCCTGTGCATTTAGAAGAGCTTGGAGATGTGATTGCAAACCAAACGTTGGTGGGCCAAATCGCCACTTTGACAGCTCTCCATCCGCAGAGGCGACACGCGTGGCTCCAGCCAGTCGGTCTGTATGACTAAGCAACCTCCCCCTAAATCTGTTATTGCATCTGTAATAGCCCTGAGGGATCATAATCACTGGGCTTATCAGCTGCCCTGTTTTCTGCAGGCCCATAAATCCAAATCCTGCCGGAAACCCTGCGGGCTGTGTTCCCATGGAGCCTGGCCAGTCCCTAGCCTCTGCTCTCCCCCTTTGCTCTCCTGGGGATATTCCCCCTTCCCTTCTCTTACGGCTTTTCTAATGCTCCATGGTCACCTGCCTTTCCCAGGCACCCTCAATTTCTCCAGCTTCTGCTGCCTTCCTCCCAATTAGCAGGCCCTCCTCTACCGATGATTTGTGTGCTTGATTAAATTTTGAATATTTGTTTGATGTCTTTGCAGCCTTTCAAGTTAATAACTACCAAAGAAGTAAAAAGTAAAGCTTTACAGTTTCTTTCTGTTCCTCATCACACCTGTCCCTCTTCCCTAGTGTTAATCCTGCTACTGACCCTCATTTCTTTTTTCAGTCTAACTATTTCTTCCTTCTCCGATTGTCTTCCATTTGACACAGATCATACACACTTCATCTTTTTTTCTCACTTTTACTGATCGATCATCTTTGCAAGCACACCGTCTTGCTTTTATGTGAACTTTAATTGCTTTTCATCGTGCGGAGAAGAGGAAAACAATTATAGGATAGATCTCTTGGCAATTAACTTCATGTAACAATATCCATTCCTGGTGATGTGCTGGAAAATACGATGTCATTTATTTTAATGAATGCAGTATTACCTTCTCTTTGCAGCTGTTGAAGTCAATGAGAATTTCACCTCTTGCTGTAGTAGCATCAGGTTTAGAGCAACAGAAAACCAACTTGGAACATTTCATCTGCAGTTTTTAGGATGAAGACAGCTTGATATTATTGGAAACGTAGCCTGTACCCATGACGCATATGAGCCTTGCTTACCTTTATCAAAAGAGACAGTTTTCATAGCGTGTCAGTGCCAAGTGCATATCTGGGTGCATTTTGAGAGAAGATGGGTAAGAACAAAGATGAGGGTTCCTGCTGGTGAACGTTTGAAACGTGAAAGTCCTCCTGAGCGCAGTAAATCTTAGAAGTGATAACAAAGCCTTTTGTGAACAGAAACACTTAAGTAACAAACAGAATTATAATCTGATGGGCAATTGCATAGCAATCCAAACAAATCCGATATGTTTAATTTTATGCCTGCTTTTGCTGAAGTCAATAATAGACCGGTCTGCAGAGCTTTAGGAAATTCCACCTTGCTTATTTTATTGGCACACTAGGTTTATAAAACAAATGTAGGTCTGATGTTGCCAGCACTTGTCATTACTGTTAAGTAATCCATCTCCCTGGGCTCAGTGGGTCCGGTGATGGCAGTGGGTGGTATACCTGGCTAGAGACATCGCAAGGTTTCAATGCAGTCTCTCTTGAATCGAAAGAGAAGTAGAATGAAAATTAAATCTAATTGCATTAGATGAGGCAAAGCATTAGCAGCCTTTTCAAGTAATTAAAGCTTTGGAGTAGAATAAAATAAGAAATTGAACAGTTTGATGTTAACGTATGGGATTACTTATATGGGTGAGGCACTGCTATTGCTCGTGTTTAAAAACCCATAGTAAGTGCTCCTTACTCATTGATGAAAAAAGCAGTAATACCTTGATAACAGTTGTAGCCCCACAGTGATTCCTCAAGGAATTTTGACCTTTCTGAGCTTGTACCACTGCAGCTTCTTCCCCTTTAGAAATGATGGACTGAATGTTCACTTTCATTCTCAAGTCTTATGCAAGCAAATCTAATCAATGGCAGAAACAGCAATTAGGGGAAATCTGCCCACATGAGAACTGCGTGAGAAACTAATCCAGTAAATTTCAATTAAAAAGAAACTCACATAAAATCCTTTTGGTTATTCATTATTGAATATTCTGTCATCTCTTTGCTCAGACTGAGTATTGTGCAAGCAATGTATTTATCTTCTGAGGATAAAAAATACAGTGTCATTAGTGATGAATGTGTATGGAGTCAAGTCTAAGCCCTTTGGGGCTGGAAATGAGTGTGGTGTAAAGATCTTAAATCCAACTTGTGATTTTAGTGAGAGGGGCAGAAAGAAGCTATTTGATAAAATTATTTGTCCATTTCCAAAAGCTGCTACTGGCAGAGCTGCAAGGACCAGGAAAATCTCAGATAAAATCAAAAGCTCAAAATGATCTTGATAAAGTGGCAAAGTTGTTCAGTATCATTAAATTTAAAAGTAGTCAAGGGAAATGCATACTAAGGAAGGAAAAGTTAAATGCAGAAATTTTAAAATGAGAAATAACTTAGTCAGCAGCCCTGTCACCCTGTATTTGTACTACAGTTACTTAAAATTAGGTCTTCGTGCCTTTGTGAATGAATTAGAACAGCTGCCCAAGCAAAAAGATACTTGAGAATTTGCTTCTTTGCTTTCAGCTGGAACTTTTTGAAATAAGGGACCCATGAAGGCATATTTAAACCATTAAGAAGTCGAGGTAGATTTATCAGAGCTTTTTTATTAAATTGTAACTGTAGAAGTTTGTACAGAGAGTTGGAAAAAAACTGGCCAAACAGTGGAAAAGACATTTGTATGTTTAGGGTCTTTTTATCCTACAGGTCCATCTTTATAGGCTAACTCTTTAGAGCAGAAGAGCTGAAACAGCTATCAAGCAATAGATCTTCTCTAAATACTTACCTACACAAACACCAGTGGCAGAAGAAAAACATGCTGCAAGTCTGTTGTTTAATCCACTCAAAAGATAAGCTGGTGATTTAACCATTTGACAGCCATCAATTTCCCATCTGTAAGGCTTAGAAAGCCCAGGAATGACATCTTGTTTTATCAGACTTCTCATGTGGGGAAATACGATGTACGGCCAAGATAATGCTATTTCTTAGCCTGAAAGGAGAAGTATTTTGAGATGTACTGGCACTGGAGTGGCGGTACACGTGCAAGTATTCTTTCGAAGCCTATAATGTCTCAAGAATATAACATTTGGATGCCATTATTCTTTTTTCCTTGCAGTTCAGAAAAAAAGTTTTGCACAACCTTGGGTCTAGTCAGGCATCTGAAATGCAACTGCAAGTTTCAATAAACAGCAAAAGCAGGTGTGAATGCTAATGTTTGAAACAGTCTCTTTGAAATGACATGGAATAAGCTTTTTCCTGTTCGGGTGTTGCTTAGAGACACAATTATCCGCACAAAAACCATTCTCGAAACCATAGGAAAATAAGAGTGGAAGGAGATTTAAAGGATGAAGAATTAATATTGCAAGAGAAATCAACTTTTAAAACAATGTTCACCTGAAATCATATCATCAGCTACATGAAGACTGTAGGAAGGGCAGAGGAGATGGCAGTATGTGGCTTCAGATATTGGGCACATCTCAAGAGAGAGAAGGAATTGCCACTTTTGGGGTCCATGAGCTATACCTTCATGTATATCCGTGTTTACTGAGACAGACTTTGTGTATTTCTTGGTTATCAATGCTTTTGTCTTCTGCAGATTTTTGAAAAGAATTACTCTTAATGCAGGGATGTTTCCTCTGTCTGATGGTGTCGCAGAAACCTCTGTGTTTCAGCTGAGGTTTGTTAGTGGTGAGCCAAGGCAGATGCTTCTGCACACAACCTGGAACGTGAGCCGGTGGTCGATACGGCCCCGACAGCTGTTAATGCAAGATTTTGACGACCCTTAGCCTCTAATGCAAGGAAGAGTTTTTCCACAGTAATGTAACTTAAACAACCGAGGAGCGTGTGGGCTATACTTTTCCATTATTAACACCACTACCGTTTCAGAAAATATTATAGCAAAATGGTTTTCCCCAGCTGTTAGGATAAGGAAAGAAAACCAGAGGTAGGACCCTGCAGTCATCAGGTGTGGAGGCAGTCACAAGCAGCAGCTCTGGGCTAGCTTAGCTCAATTCACAAGGAGACAGGCTGCAACCAAAAGAAAGAGCATCCTGCTTTCATCCCCTTTTTCTGGAAGTCTTCCTTTGTGAGGTGGGTTAGCCATTTACCTCAATTTAGCCAACACTAACACGTATTCTTTCTGTTTTAACAAGCCATTAGAGCACCCCAGCTGTGCCAAGGGGCAGAGTAACTGGCAAAACAAGAGGGGCTTTAGTGTCATCTTGCTTAAGATTTGCCCAAGAAAGGTAGCATAAAATGAAGCAAATAGTTTTGGTCTTGATTTTCATGACTGTGAACCAGAGTCTGGCCCCAAGAGTTTAGCAGAGAAGAAGATTATATTATTTATAAGAGCAATAAAACCTGAGGCACTGGAAGAAAGTTTATTTATGAACAATATGTTAATAGAGAAGGAAGATTGTCACACCACAGGGCATCCCCATCCCTTTACAGTCGAGAGTCAGCAAGAATAATGCCAGCTTGTAGGTCCTGACTTTGTTTTTCTCTGTACAGTGAATTTGTACTTTTCTGATTTTCCTCCTTCTCTGAGCTTCCTTCTCCATCATCTCCTTCTAGGAGAGGGCCCCTGTCCCTCATTAGAAACTGTATTCTGTTGCGATAGAAAACCCAGACGTAAGCCTGCCAAAGATTTCAAGCCTCAAGCCCATGACCCTCCCCAAGTGTTCCCTCTTCGGGGGTGGGGGGGCTGCTTGGCAAGACCTCGCACCAGAGCTGCCGCTGGCTTGGCACAAGTCAGTCCCTGTTTCCTTGTACAAGATGCATAAAGGAACAGCCAGCCCCAGCAAGCGAACCATAAAACTGATTTAGAGACACTTCTCCTTCTTCCTCAGCTTGGTTCTGTGCCAGAGCAGCTTGGCCAGACCAGATGATTATTTATTCTGTATTTATTGGGCTATGTCCTTATGATAATGGCATTTCGTAGTGAGCAAGGGTGGGCTTGTTTGGTTAGTCTTTGGTATGCATTTTCTTTTCACGCTGTGCACAGAAAGGGCAACATGCAGTACAACTCTGAAAAAAAGCTTACCAACTTCTGGTAAATGAATAGAGCAAGAGTACCGCTGCTGCTGGTGAAGCTGAAGCCCTAGTGTTTCTCTTTTTAAGGTCATTTATCACTCAGATTTACAAAAGTTAGGCCACTTGAGCTGATGGATGTGCCTGCTGAGTACTCACTAGAAACTGAAGATCTTTCTTGGAAAGCTCAGCTAGAAGGTGTCAGCGTAGAAAAACACACTTGGGAAACATGCTGCAAGGAGAAGGTAAACGTACACGAGCAGCCAGGTTTTGAGGAGATTATTCCTCTCGGCTTTCCTGGGGGATCTCAGGGGGTACCCCAATGCCTTAGACCCCTGTCAGGGTGGTAACAGCCTTACTCCTCTCAGGTCCAGCATATCCTTCACCCTAAATACATCGTTCCGGCTCTGTCACGCAGGACGCCTTTTCCGTAGGGCATGGGGTCCCCGTAGGGCATGGGGTCCCCTCCTCACCTGCCTCCTGACGTGCCCAGGTATCAGCCACACACGGCAGCACCTCCACGTGCAAGTACCCTGCGTCCTGGGTCAGGCTTCGTATTCCCATCTTCAGGGGATTTCACAAGCCAGAGGTTTCCTTGCAGCTTCTTAGCCCCTGACCATCTGACCTGTCCCCTTCCTAGCAGAGGAAATCCTTCACCACCTTTTCCCCTCCAAAATTTCCTCTCCAGAGCACCCAAGTCCCCTCTTCAATCCCAGGATCACAGCCGCCAGTGCCTCCAGTAACCTCCACAGCCCTCTGCATCACACCGCTCCCTGCTGCAGGTGCCTCCTGCCCCATTCCCGCGGGTCACGGCATCCCGCTGCTCTCCAGGGATGCCCACAAGTGCAAACCCCTTGTCCATGAGCAGAAATCAGGGGTTGCCAGAAGACCTGGGGTATCCTGGCATCCCTGCCCTGATGGAGCTGCCCCACCACCTCCCAGCCCTGGGCACAAGACGCTGCTGCCCGGTCCTGTCTCTCATCCTCACCCAAGTCACTCTTGGGCATAATTTTAGGTTTGTCTTTGTCGTTCACCTCTACAGAAAAATATTGTCACCTCTCAGCCTCTTTTTATACCCTTCACATGTACCTGGTAACTTAAAAACTATTCGCTTTGCCTTTTAGTTACTTAATGTCACGGTTGCTAATTTAATAACTTTTTTTTTTCAAGGAAGCTTAGGCTATTTTAGGCTCACAATTCTATTAGCTCTTTTAAAAAACAGTGTACTTTAAAGAGGAATGAAAATGTGGCCGTGACCTTTTAGGCTGTGGTTTAAATCACAGACAGCAGAGAAATGCTGAGGGTGATCGATTCTGGTGTTCACTGATGTTATGTGTAGCAGTGCTTTGGATAACCAATAACCTGATCACAGTTGTGTGTAAACAGAATAAATTTGGTACTGTGGAAAGCCTTTAATTGCCCGCAGCTCCTTGAAACTCCTTAATGTTCAATTAATCATCTCCTGGCTCTGTTCTGCCAGCGTGGCTCCTTTTGAGTAGCAGTTGTCTCGAACACCTGACTAATAATTCAGTGGTGGGAGACATAACAGTGGTCACCTGGATGTTTTTTAACTACGTTCATCAAGTTTATCACGGTGCTCTTTCAGGTGACAGAATAGATTGGGCATCTTTTCCCACAGTCTCTGGTGGATTGGGTGCATGTATGCACATTTTTATGTACTGAACAGTCAAAGGAGTTAGGGAAAAAAAGACATAGATAGATAGATAGATAGATGATACATAGATAGATAGATTGATTGATTGTGGGAGTCAGTCCTTAGTTGCATAGTCACTCAGTATTTTCTCCATAGGGTATCTGCTCCAGTACATGGGTCACCAAGGACTGCAAGCTTGTGGATGATACAGGTTAGCCAGCCCTAAAAACTGCAGTGGTATCTCCTGTCTTCAGCCATAGCATGGGGTCTGACCTAAAGTGCCTTAATGCACACATTAGCCAGTGTGCATTAGCGGACGGACCGCTGCTCTTCAGGAGCTCTGTTTCCAGCGCTGTTTAACATCTTTGTCGGCGACACGGACAGTGGGATGGAGCACACCCTCAGCAAGTTTGCCGACAACACCAAGCTGTGTGGTGCGGTCAACACGCTGGAGGGAAGGGTTGTCATCTGGAGGGACCCTGACAGACTTGAGAGGTGGGCCCGTGTGAGCCTCGTGAAGCTCAACAAGGCCAAGTGCCAGGTCCTGCACATGGGTCAGGGCAATCCCAAGACAAATACAGACTGGGGGATGAGTGGGTTGAGAGCAGCCCTGAGGAGGACTTGGGGGTGTTGGTTGACAAGAAGCTCAACGTGACT
>JAVJGG010000048.1:11163810-11192997 GCA_035590195.1 Aviceda cuculoides | reverse complement strand
GGGATGGGTCGCCGGAGTGCCCGAGGAGCGCTGGGCGGCGGCGGGGGGCGAGCGGCGTCCCGGGGCGGGCTGTGAGCGGCCCCGCTGGCAGCAACAGGTACCCGGCCGGGCTCGGGGGGGGCAGAAACCCGCGTGGGAAGGAAGCTGGCGGGGGGGGACACACACTTCTTGCTGCCGAGGCTGGACGTGAGGGAGCTGAGGTCGCGGGGGGGGTGAGGCGGCGACGGGTTTTGAGGAGGGAGCAGGGGCTTCTGGGGGGCTGCTTGGGTGTTGGGTTTTAGGCTGGGGATGCGAGGAAAAAAATCTTGGTTGTGGGTGTTCGGTGAGGGATGTGAAAAGCTGTGCGGGGGAACTGGTTTAATGTTTTCTCGCAGCGCGTGGAAGCGCTTAGCCTGATTTCCATGGGGAAAAAAAAAAAAAAAAAAAGTCTCAGCGTTTCCTTAGGTCTTCTCTTTCTATTTCCAGTGAGCTTTTATGGTATTGCTGGTTGGAGGAAAGCTTAGACCCTCTTAAGTTCTCCCTTCAGTCTCTGGCTCATTCCCAAGAACTGATGCAAACATATTACACACTGGCATTGAACTTCAGTTTACCTTTGGATGCCCTGGTTCCAAAAGGTCATCCCAGTCCTATGACTGGTCTTTCTATTGCTGTGTTAACTGAGCGTTTTGCTGTCTCTCATTCAAAGTTTCAAAAAGCTTTCTGGAAACTCTGTGCGCGCGTTTGCGTGCGTGTGGCCATTCTGCCTTTGCACCCTTTCGTACATCTCCCTGGGAAGAGCTGACTCTATTTTCAGCGTAATTTCTGTGTTCATTAATCTGGCCGTGCGTTCTGCCACGCTCATCTTAATTAGCGTGTTTGAGGCTGCTGTCACGCAGCTGGAGCCCGGGGCAGGGAACACGCTCCCCAACAGAAACATTATCTTCATCTTCCCCAGTGGCTAATTAGGTTCCACAAGCATCCCTCTCCTTCTGAATAAACAAAAAAAAAAAGAGAGCATACCCAAACAGGGGGCTTGAGGAGGGAGGCAAGAGGAAGGTGTCCTTCCTGGACAATTCCTGTGCTCACTGCCCAGCCGTCTCTGAGATCTTCACATTCTGGGAGGAGATTTAATGGGATCTGGTTTATTGTGGCAAGACTCGAGGAAGGTATCCACTGGGACAGGTTAGAAACGCTGCTTTATAACCGCAACGGGCAAACGTGACAGAGTGCTCCACGCTTACGTAAGTATGTGTGGGTATATATTACACGGTGGCAGCAAAATCTATCTTTTCTTCCGTAAATTCAGTGTTTTCTCAGCCAGTAACTAAATCACTAGGACAGTCACTTAAGATGGTGTCTGTGCTGCTTGCAAGTGCAGATAAGCGCTTGTGCGATGGGGACTTTTAAAATCCCAGCATCCCTAACCTGATGCTGGTTTAACTTTTGACATCCAAGCAGCATTTCCTGGACAAGGTGTGGGCTTTGGGCTTTTGTTTGTTTGTTTTGCTTTTTAAGGAGCAACAGGTTGAATTTCTTTCCGGGCTCCTGCCTAAGGAACAGAGCAATTAGCTTTTCTGTGTCTCTCTACTCCTCTCGAGAATGACAGTGCGGTTACATCTTAGAGGTATTTCTGTAGCAGAATCAATTTTTCTTAAACACTTGGGAATGTATAAGGGGAGAAGTCAGTGGTTTGTGAAGGAGCATCCCTAAGTGAGAAGGTTGCTTTACCTCCTTGAGGTCTCGAGGCACACGACCGTTTTATTCACCTGTATCACAGAGCAAATACTCAGGGTGACAGCGGTACAGAGCACAGCCTCAAAACTCACAGCAGCACGTTCACACGCCACACAGCGTTACCTTTTGCTGTTTGGTATTTTTAAACCTGGGCGAGAAGAAAGGTAACTTCCAGACAAAGCACATGGCTGGAAAAGGTCCGGTTCCAGGGGGAAGCCGCTTTGCTTCCCCGCTAGGAAGAAGTGGAGCGAGAATTGAAAGCGGCATTGGCTTTTTCCAAAAAAGGGATGGCTGGTCTGACTTTTTTCTTTTTTTTTTTTCTCGTGCTATACGTGTGGCAGTGACAAGCTGCTCACGGACAACCCACTTACCGGGGGGTATTTTCATCAGTCAAGCTAAGCTGGAAGCAGCGGGGAGATAGGCAGCTTGTGCCTGTGGCCATTCAGCCAGCACGGAGCATCGGCTGAAAGCGGACAGGGAAGGAAGCGAGGGGAGCGATGCCCGAACGCACGCTCCTGGCACGGGCTTGTTAGAGAGGACCGGGACGTGAATTAGTATCGGACAGGGGCCCGTCGCATCACTTCCAAGCTATGTGGTTCCTGGATGACTCTATTAACAAAATGGAAAGAGACCTGGTTATTTTCCTACTTAGCAGGAGCTTGGAGGTCCCTGTTTTGTTTGCTCAGCTTCCAGTGCTTGTTGCTCTTCTGGCAGGGAGGTTGTTAAAGAAGTTGCTCAGTAAAAGATTTTCAAAATTAATCAGCAAGAGCACGCACTGACTATTTTTCTTCCCTGCCAGTTTTGCACAGATTGTGTCACAGACTGCAGGATGTGCTTGCCCTTTTAGAAGGCAGAGAGAAAGAATCGGGCCCTCTGTGAATTTAAAATCAAATTTAAAGTCTTCTGACAGCAGAAGCAATTTTGCTCCAGGGGACTTCACAAACCGTGGTGGCTCCACTTTGGATGTGCACCAGTGTAAACGAGAATTTAATTTCCTCCCTGTAGCAAAGTTGCCAACATCTTTGTTTCCCTCGCCGTCCTTCAGAATAATTTAGTTTTACCAGAGCAAAGCAGGAGGGCAGTCTGGGCGGCTGGAGGAGGAACGGCAGGATGGGCTTTGCCAGCTCGCCGTGAGAGGGCTGGAAAGAGAGCAGCAGCGGGAGCCAACCCTGGATGCAATAAACCGGATCATATTATGTGTCTCTGCCTAATGTCAGGAATGGCTTAGCGAAGGCTGGGCAGCCGGCTCGCTTTGAGCCCCATGGCCGTCCTTCCCTGCATATCCCAAATCAAAGCAGAAACTGTATTTTTCTGGCCACAGCTGCTCAGCAGCTGTATTTCTGCTCCTCAAACGCCGCTCTTGCCCTCGCTTACCTGCACCCAGGTGGGCTGCCTGGCTGGGCTAGGGCTGGCTCACTCCAGTCCTGTCCCGTCCCGCAAAGCCAGTGCTCTGGCTCCTGCTCCAGGCAGGTATTCCAAAGGGAAAGCAGTGGGAACCAGGTAATACTCTCTGGGGGCTGGTTTTACCCCCATTTGGCAATCTAGAGACGGCTGCCATGACAAAACCGGGGCGAGCATCCTCCTGTGGGCGAGCACTGCTCGTTTGCTTCCCGGAGCACCCTGAGCTCTTGTTTTACTGCAGGTGGGCAGCAGTTTTGTCTCAACTTTCACAGAATCATAGGATGGAAAGGACCTTTAAAGGCCATCCAGTCCAACCCCCTGCAATGAACAGGGACATCTTCCACTACATCAGATTGTTCAGAGCCCCGTCCAACCTGACCCTGAATGTTTCCAGGGATGGCAATCTACCATGTCTCTGGGCAAGCTGTTCCAGTGTTTTACTGCCCTCATCATAAAAAATTTCTTCCTTATATCTAGTCTGAATCTACCCTCTTTTAGTTTAAAACCATTACCCCTTCTGCTTCGCTACAGGTCTGCATTCAGGGGATTTGGATTCAGTCCCCTGAGTTTTGGCTCTCCCACTCTAGCTTTGAAGTATTTTGCTGCTGGGTCTGGTGCTGTTGGGAAGAAAGAGGATTCCCCCCACCCCGACCAGATCCAGGTTAATTAGGGAGCAGCAGAGAGGCTCCAGGAACCAGCTGTATCCCAGCCGTGATCCAAAAGCAGGTCCCAGTACGCGCTGCCCCACTCATTGGAAGATGTGGAGAAGAGCAGGTTCCTCGGTGCTCTTGAATTGCTTTTCGGCAGCCGCAAGCACAGACCTTGCCTTGGTCTTTGCATCCAGGCTCTGCACCCAGTGACCTCCATAAGAAGCAAGTCCTCTAAGCGTGACGCAAGGACTAACTTGTTTTTTCTCCTCAAGTTATCTTTTTCTGCTGTGTTTTTTATGTTACAAGGGTATCCTGTAATTTTTATTCCCCAACCAGCACAAAAGAAATGACGGATTAGCACAGGAGTATGCGAGCATCTTTCTTCTTTTCAACGGGAGGAACAAATTGAAGCTGACAGTTCCCTGGAACCAGTGCAACACATGAAGTAGTCACAATAATACATTTTATCTTCCAGCCCTTTTAAAGCATGAGAAGCTTTCTGGTCTCTGATGCCTCCAGTAAGCTGACCTTGGCTGGCAGAGCCAGCCACCTCATTACTGCTGTCCCACTGCTCGCAGCCTGCCCTCTCTCCTGGCCCTCAAACAGCCCGATTAGCTGCAGCAGCTAGAGCTTCCCAGGTCAGGCAGCCTGCTGGTAACCCTTCAGTGACACCAGATCTCTTTCAAATACTCCCTTCTGCAAGAAACCTCTCTTTTTTTTTTTTCCTTGTTTTTTTTTTTTAAATTCAGAAAACCCATTTAGCTGCAACACCCAGAGATTTGTCAGACTTGATTTTGTCCTGAAAACGTCACCACCAGGAAAACTTCGAGCCACCCATCAACTCCAAAAAGCAGTTGCAGCAGAGAAAAGCTAGCTAGTCGTCACTGAGGTTCTGGTTTTAGTTTGTGCCTTCAACTCTGCAAAAGACCGAGCTAGACAGACCCTATCTATTACTGCTTAAATCTTTCTATTTGAGCTGACCAAAGGGAGTAACTAATTTACAGTGAAATCTGTTGGAGATAGATAGGCAAATAAGCACCTGCAGATAGCTGCAGGAGGTTTATGTTTCAACAGAGGGGCAAGGTTGAGCACCGCAGCTTCCTTTCTCTTTCCCCAAATTACCATCACACTGTCTGAGCAGCCAAAACAGCTTGATTTGTCCCTCAGTGAGGCATCTGTCTTCTTTGTCGAATTTATCTTGCATCTGTTAGAAGACTGAGGCAAAACAAGAGGAAAAAAAAATGTGGTTTGTAGTTAACGAACCCCTTGAAGATGCCTCAGAAGTCTTGGGGAGCAGGGCTTGTGCTTAGGGCTGAGATGGTGGCACTGGTCGGTGGTACTGCCGCAGCCAGGCGGGTGGGTAGGGTGGTCGATGGAGTTCTGCGTTCGAAGTCTGACGGGTGTTTTCTGATCGTATAATATGAGGGAAAGGGCCTCTTCCGTAATTAAGCAACTTGATGTCCTCTGTTGGAACCTAATTTAAAAATGTTTGGTTTTAAAGCTTTAATTGTGGTACAGAAGTAGGGGCCTATGTTACAGCTTTCTGCGATAACATCCCCGCAAGAAGTCTTCGGCCAGGGAGTCTCCCTGGGTGTGGAGATGCCTTTTTCTCCTCTCATCCCTGCAAGCGTTGCTGGATCATGGTAGCAAAAGCTATCCCCGTGCACTTTCCCAACCATACAGGCACGTCTGTGGGTGATGATGCTGTTGAAAAAATGCCACTGCTCAATTAAATGTATAATGTGTCATGCCCTGCATGACTGACTGCACTTTCCTTGTCTTGTTCAGTACATCCGCAAAATACTGTTTTGTTAGTTCAAAGAAGGACTTGGGGTTTTGGCTGGAGATGATTGTGGGATAGGAAGCAATTGGCTGCGAGGTGCTCTCTGAACCATGAGGCTTTTTCCTGAATTCAGTGTAACGCTTGCAGGCCGCATCTACTTAGATATGCACAAAATCTTATGAATAAGAATAGACATCTGCTAAAGTAAACAGAGATGAATGTTCAGTTTATTACATGTTCAGATTAATAAAGCCAAGAGCTGGAAGTGCTCACTAGGTCATCTGTGCTACACAAAACCAAACCGAAGCCATATTAAAACCGCTAAGACTTCAACTGAGGCTGGAGAATAATCAGCTTAAAATTCTGCCTGCATATACTAAGGTTTTGCTTTCTTTGAAATCAGAGGGAGGCGTTGCCATCATCTCCCCAGATGGCAGCTGGGCCACAAAGCCTTGTTTCCATGCGTGCAGCTGCTGGACTGGACATGCTTGCAACAAACTTGATTTCCATGCCCTACGCTGAAAGCAGAAGTTCCATGAAGGTTAGATGGCTTTTCATCTGCAGTTATCCAGCAAGAGGTTGCTTTTTCCCCGTTCTTTCCTGGCTCTACCCTTAAAAAGAAAGTAATCCTCCTTCTTTCTGGTAGAGAAGGCGGCACCCGTGGATCCATCGTAACAGCTCCTATGTGAGCATAAACCGAATGCTGTATGCATGATTTCTCCAGCCACTGTATTTCTTGTGGGCACGTCGTGCTGCCATCAGGTGAGGAAGGCAATTGCTTCCATTGGCAAAAGCAGAAAATAGTTTTTCATCATCATATAAAACCGTTATATCCTTTTTCCTATACCCAGAATGACAGTCCATTACTACGATATGAATTGGAAAATGCAGAAGTCTCAACAGAGAAGGAAAGGAGAAAAGAGTGGGAGGGCACTGGAGGACAAGCTGTGGGGTCACTCCTATGAGCTTGTCATTAGCCTGCGATGGCCCCGGTGGGTTTGTCCTTTAAATGGCAGACTGTGGAAAAGCAGGGCTGTGCTGAGATGCATGCTGCCTTAATTTGTGCAATGAAAAGTTACACAAGATAATTACCTTGTAGTTCAGCGACAATAAACGCTGTCAGATCTGTTTAATCCATGCTCAGTTTATCCGTAAAGTCTCTGTGCCTAAAAGACTCAAATGGTAACTAATCCTATAGCATGGCTGGAGCGTATGATGTTTTAAAATCAAGATTTCTTTTTTAGATGTTCACTACAGATTAAATTTACCAATTTAACCTGACTAGATCTACTTACCATATATTTAAAGTTTTCATCAGGTTATTGGCTGTGTCCGTGACAGTAAACTACGGGCATTTGGGATTGTTCTCAGGTACTAACGGCAACAGGAGCAGACCAGCCTGTATCCGTGGCATTGAGCTCCCCTGTCCTCCAAAAGAGGGAAGCACGTGAAGACTGCTTTGGGAATGGTCCTTGGCCCACACGGCTTCCCGAAGCGTGCCCGGTAATTGTGTAGGGGAGTGTTAACTGGCCCAAGCCAAATCTGTGCCAGTGATCACTCAATGTAACCTCCTTTGCCCCAAGGAGCAGAAAGCCCTTGCAGATTCAGAAGGGAACAGCTTTTCTATACTGGGAAACTTGATAGCTACTGAAATGAAACGTGGTCTCAGAAAGCAGTGGCAAGGACAGCAGTTCGCTGTAAAATTCTGTGTATTTTTTCAAGCTGTTTCTGTAAACACATGTATCTATGAAGCTGTCCTGCTTTTTGCACTGGTGGGCTGTGACTATTCCGTGTAAAACAGCACCATGGGGGCAGGGACCCGTCCCTCCGGCCATCTGCACATAGCAGTGAGGTTCCTGGTTTTGCTCAGCTGTGTCCCGTTGGTCATCAGATCTCTTCTCCAGTACCAGCATCTTTAATGCAAACTTTTCCAACAGGGACTCTTTACCTAGCACAGAGCCCCCTTACCCCTTTATCCTGCATCAAATCTCTTCCAGTTACTTTTTACAGCTCCATTAATGATCCTGACTAGAGAAGATGGCGGTGGTCTGGGGGAAGTTTAGGCTGTTGGTGGTATTAGATGTGCGCTGTTGTCTCCTATGCCTTTGAGAGTTTTTAAAATTGAAAAGATTTTAGCCAGAAGAATAATAACCTCTGCCATTAACTTTAAATAAATGTTTTAGAGGTCATATACATAAGATCTTCTCTAGCACAAGATTCAAGTTTTTAATTTAAATGAACTGAAGCCAAGAGGCGGCCTTTCTCGGTTGTGCATGGACAGTGTTCAACCACTTGATGTACTAGAAGAAAGCTTCAGACACATGCTATAGCCAAATATAAATGAAGTTAACACAGGACTTTTATGGCAATGCTCTTGAAATGGCCACACTTGTGAGGTGTCAAAAAGATTAAATAAATCCGTTGGTGCAATACTCGTATCTCGGACAAGAGCATCCAGCTTTAAAGATGTTCTGTCCTAAAACATACAGCGATGCATCTTCAACAACATTTTAGTGAGCGACGTGCCATTAAGACACCCCTTGAAATAGAATGATCATATAAACATCCAAAGCATTTTAAGTCACCCTAATCCCACCTATTTAAAGAGGAGAAGCAAAGCGTTTGTATTTCATTAGCGACTGAAAGGATTTGACAACAATGATGTTTTACTTTCCTTTCAGGGATGAAGTGCCTGTCCTATTTGTTTAATTTAGCTCACTCATGCTTATATTAGGGCGTACCTGGAGCGGATACCGAGTACAGCTAGTGTTTGTCTGTCTTGGCCAGAGCAAAACAACTAATGTCTAGAGCAGCCCACTGGTTACCTAAACCATCCTACATGTGTTTACTTGATGCCTTTACTTTCCTGCAGATGTGAAGACATAGTAGTCTCAGCTTGCTGTCCTTGCCCGTGCTGCCGCCGTCTGCATTAAATGAGGGTTGTAAACAGCAGAAATACTGGTGCAAAGTATTAAAGCAGTACTCTTAAGAGTGATTTTATATTAAACACTGCTGGGTTATTGCTTTTCTCTCCTGCCAGTGAGAAGGTTTTTATGTTCATTGCTTACACAGTCTGAGAAAGTGAAGCCACTCTGCTGCTTACACTTGACACACAAATTTAGGTCACTGCTCACAGTCATCATGGCTTTTGCCAAAAGTCTCCCACCAGAGTTGTATGTATTGACATCAGGGCCGACTTACACCGCTTGTTCTCAGATCTTACTCATGGGCTCGTCCAAATGTTGGTCAGTAAGGGACACGGGAGACCGCCAGCGCCACTCATGGTTTCCCTGGCCTCCCCTACTGCTAATGCTTGCAAAAGTGTGGAATGGGTTGATCGCTTTTTATGACCTGAGCTGAGAAGTTGAAATTCCACCCAATGCGTGTGGTCAGCGGGGCAGTGTTCAGCGGCATATGCCAAAAGAGATAGAGAAGTAGCCAGGCTCTTGCTAGACAGAGTAATTCCCACAGCCTGGTTTGCATCCTGCTAGTCTAATTGCTTCTCACAAGATAGCTCTTTGTAGTTTATCCTAAAATAGGGATAGATGACAGAGCAGGACAAAGCCTTCCACCTTTTCTACTGCGTAGCGCTGCCGAAATGACAGCGTGATTCATTACATGGCTGAACCTCTGTTACGGATTTGGTGCAAGGTGGGTTTAAAGCACAAGAAGATCATTGTCAGTTGATTTTCAGAAATGCTTTTTCTTTAGATTATTTGCTGGCACTTGAACAGCAGGGGGGCTTTGTTTTTAATTAAATCTTTAATTGACATAAAGAATAATCAATGATGAGTAGAATTGGAGTTGACTTCTAATCAAAGATAATTCTGCATACCGGGGTGGGTTTGAAATGAATGAACGTCAAATCTAATTAGGCAGCCGGATTCTGATCCCTCAGCCACACTCATACATACTGTTACAGACCAAATATCGCTTATCTACGCTAATGCCAGCTGAATATAATTGCTCTGTGTTTCTAGCGCTGTAAGGGAACGGCATTAGGGAGGGCACCGCATGGGCTCGTGCGCACGGCCGCTCCAGCTGCCAGCGCGAAACAAATGTTGGAACTGGAAAAAAAGGAGGTCAGCTACCACGAACCCATCTGTCGTGGGCGGGAGCCGTTTAGGATCAAATTTATTTTCCTTGGGTTTATTACGGTGAAATAACTCATTTGCATTTCCCTCGCCTTATGTTTTCGGCACGTGCTATGCCAAGGGTAAGGAGTGGTGCTGTAGGTGTTTCTCTGAGGGGAGGTTAAGCAGAGGAGAGGGCAGTTTGTGGCTCGCCGGCGGGGGAAACGGGGCATGTACCGAGAGACCTGGTGAAAGAGCAGCTACAAAAAGGGCAGGAAGAAAGCTAATCGTGGTGCAAGACAGAAGGTGGGTGCTGCTTTTAGCTTAGCCACTGCCAGTCATTATTTCTGTGCTAGTGAGGTGGTGAGAGTTAGAGCCAAAGGCATGTTTTACAGTGAAAGTAAAAGATGAAGTTAAAAGTCCCCATGCTGACTTTGGCAACTAGACTGGTGTGAAAAACGACCGATGCTTAAGGAATTTGTGGAGCTATATTGCGGTGGGAGCATCAGGTATCAGGTCCTATACATTTACAGCCACATATTCTTTACCATTCTGCTATTGACCTGGATTGTTAGCTTTTTTCTTACTATTACTATTGCTTTTTGGTTTATGTACTTCATCCAGTTTGGGTAGGAGGAGCAGAACAAACAGCATGAGCTATTCCAGATGGTAGACAATTTGTGTTTCTGCTCAGGGTGTCTAGTGATGAGCTAGCAAATACTGTAGCATTTGAGTTGAAAATGTCCTTACATACAACATAAAAAATGTTCTTAAGGAAATGAGACCATGAAGTACAAGTCTTGCTATTAGTATCAAGTCTTGGGAAAAATATTATTTGAAACAAAAGCTAAAATTTCGTACCGAAATACCCGAAGCTAACGTTTTCGTTTGTTAGAAACAGGTAACGGCACCTTGTGCTCACTCGCAGGGATTTCTGCATGACAAAGTAACGCTCCCAGCTATGGGCTTAAGTAGAGCTGTAAAAGATGCATGAGTTGCATAAACACTTCTTTGTGCATTGTAAAAACTGAATCCGCCCAAACTGAAGGTATTGAAACACAACTAATAAAAGAAAGAATCACTGCAGGCATCACTGACACAGATAAAAAGCCATCAGTGAAAAGCGAGTGCAAGCCTTCAGAGAGATCCCGCTGGATAGTCGGCGGCGAGGCTTGGATGTCCGTGGTGGGGGAAGAGACCCAGCTCCGGCCGCCAACGAGGGCAGGACGAGCTGCGGTGGGTAGAACTAAGATTCTGGTTGCTGCAAGAGATGGGGCAGAAGTTTGCTTCCTTGCGCTGGGGCAGGAATGCATGGCTACCAACGGCTTTGATGCCCACCTACGTGTGATCCTGGTGCTCCCACATCTCCCATTGGAAGGAGAGGGAGCCATCTCGGCTATAGGTCCCTCTCCGTGCTATGCTGCTCTCCGCAGCCATGCTGGTAAGCCCACGTGGCTCTTTTTCTGTATGCTAAAATTAATGTTTGAAGCTCACAGATCTGCTGGCCTTTCACGGGCTGATGTAGGCTTGGGAAGTGTGCTTGTCAGTATAGCCATATGCTGCTATTTAGGAATATCTCATAGCCTTGGACTTTGATGGAACGAATGCACGTGATTTTGTTCTGGCAACCAAGAATAGTTCTTCAGATGGAGCTTACATGTCTGTACAACCCTGGCAAATGCTACCCTGCACAAGGGAGGAGCAGCCCAGTCACTGGGAGCATAAAATATGCCATGAAAGTTGTAATTCATGTAATCTAATGACCAACAGAAGACACCCTTCTAAAGGTGCTTCCAGGAGATCCCATCCCACAGAAACGTTCCTGACACATCCAGGAGTTATGGGCCTGTGCACTAATGCCTAAAAGTTTTTGTCCTAAAAGTGTAAAGGCTCTTGTGCAAGAATTACATTTCTTGTGAAAGTTTTTGTAATGCTCCTGAGCGCTCTTACCCATATATTATTGTCAAATTTTTATATTAAAAAATCATCCACAAGAATGTCTACGTTATCATCCAAGATGCATACCTCTGTGCCTTCTAGGAGTCTAGGGAACATGGAAACCATAAATTCCAGGTGCTTACTTGGGCTACCGGCCATGCTGGCCTCATATTGCCAGGGTGATTCAATTAAGTCAGAAGGAAGAAGTTGGAAAATAAATATTAAAAATGACTAGACTTTAGGCTACAAAAGCAAGCGACACCAGCCGAAGGTGTACTGAATGAGCTCAGCATTGAACTGAGCTGGAGTAAGTTTAGAATTGAATTATGCTCTTTGGGTTTATGAATGCAAAGCAGAAAGAATTGGCTGGCTGGGAGGAGGACATGACTTCTAGGGTATAATCAGTTTCTTCCCTTATTGGATTTATTCTTTTGGAGATGCATGCTTCTAAATGTGATCTTATTGCAATGAAAAGTTTTTACATTTGTAAGCTAGTCTGATAAGCAGAACACAGACCTTGACATAGATGAGAGAGGAACATATTCTTTTCTTTCATTATTCAAGAAGATACCGGTTCATTTGTTAGACATACCCCAGCTTTGCAGGTAAGAAATGTTCCTGGCATGCAAAACAGAATCACTTGGCTTCTGCAGCCATCCAGATGCATCAGTTCAGTGGACCCCTTCAGCTTACCTTAACCTAAATAATTATCGCCAATTTTTAACGGGCAGCCTGCAGACCACAGATCAGCAGAAGGAACAACATAAAACCATCTCACTGTAGGGACTGCAGCTCCTTAGATCCAGAATGGGCCTTGAAACATGTGTTGCACAAAAAAATAAGATAGGAACAGGATTACCAAGCATCCTTTCAGTCATTGAGTCCAACCCCACATTCCCATTTAATCAAGGCTTATACCTAACCCCAAAGTATCCTCGAAGCCTCTATTCCACAAACCCTCAGCTGCAAACAGCTGTCTAACACCCTACAGCAAACCCTAGACCCAGAGCCATAACCGTAGCTGCTACACGGAGAGAACAGGAGGAACCAAGGGCACCATCGCCACTCGTGTATTTATTGCAGCTTTACATGGCTGCTAGCACACGAGTAGAAAAACCAACTTCCACTCATCACTGTGGTGAACAAAAAATACAATCTCCGGATTGGTCATGGGGAAAAAGCAAACAAAAAGGGACTGTGTGAAAGTCAGTCTAGATTTAGCAAATGTGTTTCTGACTGAACTTCCCCGCTCTTAGCTTGGATCGAAGTCCGCACTGTTTATCAAATATTTCAGCATTGCGGGAGGCGGAGGTCCATGCTGAGGGTGATGAAGAGAGGGCAGCCCTGTGGAAGCGATGGGCTCAATGGTCCCTTCCCCTCTCATTAGCTCAGGCTCAGCTGTTTCCCTGTTTCCAGACTAAAAAGAGAGCTGGGAGAGGGGACTTTTTATTTCCCCGGGGACAGAGACATCGTCAATTATATGCCATTCCCTGCTGCAGGCTATTAGTGAACAGGGCAGAGAAAGAGTACTGATAGGATTTCACCTTATCCCTTGACTCACTGATGGGCTTATCGTTCAACTGCCGTGCACTTAGCACGAGCAGTACTAATTACATTAATTATGCTCCTACACAGTGCATGCTTATAGTAGCAGTAAGCAGACTGGTGACTTTTTAAAATGAAACACCAGTGGTTCATTAGCTATATAGATTTAAAAATGTAAGCATACTCATTGCATCCACTGCTGAGGTGGATCTCTTGAATCTCAAAAGCATTTAATAGCATTTTAAGTGTGCGATATGCTTTATATTGAGAGCAAAATGTATACTGTATCTAGGAGACAGTAGCATTATGTCACATCATTACTAAATGCAGACTTAGAAACTTGATCACTACATTGGACTAGCACCAAAATCCCCCTAGTAGTGTTCATCCGTAGGGATACCGGTCAGGTCAGCCAGAGATCTGGGTAAGTCCTTGTGGGCTGAGCCTTACTGAAATTATACTAGTGACTACATCTGTGAGTATAATCAGAGTACAACTGTATTATTAAATTCGGAGGTAGGTTTATTTAGTTGATAGCACAGAGGCCTGTGAATGGTTGAAGAGGCATGAAAATACAATCCCTCTCTACAAATTATATTATAACAATGTGACAAATACTCATCACTCAAAGTGTCTTTGCTAGATGTAGGTATCATAAATCTATCGACATGGTGCCCCTATGCAGCCACTGTCTATGTGAATCTGGGCTAAGGGGCTGCTGCTGCTAGACAGAGTCGGTGTGATTTTGTGAGGTCAGTTGGAAGTTCCCATCTAAGATGTCAGCAATATAAGTTTAAATCTTAAAACCAGATTGTATTTGTACAATAGAGTCAACCTCTAACCTGACAAACTGAAAAGGAACTGAACAGAACTGGGAGATTTCACTAGTTCTAACTCCGTTACCTCCTTTTATCACAGTTTTCTTCTGTACAGAAATTAAACATACATTAATCACCAAGATTATATATAATATATAGAGAGAGCACAAGCCTATCTGGGCGCTGAGTTCTGACCATTTTATGCAAAAGCAAAGCAAAAGTAGCTCCAGGCAGGTCTTCAATTTGCATTTCAATTGCACTTCTTCCACACTTCCTTCTGCTATCTTGAGGAAAGTCTTAGCTACTAAAGCATTGCAAAGCCATCCGTGAGCAAAATAAAGAAAATAATGAAGTACATTCTTTTTCCAAAATTATTAATTTTTTAAGTTTCCCCAAAGGAAAACTGAAACGCTTCCAGTGTATCTGCATATGGTCACACATGGACACAAAGATTTTGTTCAGAGCGAAACACATTCATCTTTCATTCACATTAATACAGAAGATATTCATCATGTGGAAGATGTTAACATTTTGACAAGAATTTTGAATCTAAAGTAATTATATTTTTATAGCCAACGTGGTCACGATTAGCACCCAACTTCAAGTTTGGTTTTATTCCTGTTATTTTTTGAGGAATGGCTGATGTTTATGCAGTTAAATCACCTCTGACTGTCAGTGTTGTTTAGCTTCTACCCTCAGAGGTCTCCAGATGCTGTCGGGGGGTGTGTTAATCATCTTGTCAAACGATGCAAGCGCTGAACACTTGCAAGGGATTTTCTGCTCCTTGGCACTCTGGACCCAACTTTTGATGCAAATCCTTGTACGCAAATAGAAGCGTTGAGCATGCAGCCTAACCATCTTAAGGTCATTTGCAAAACCAAAGGGAACTTGCTGCGCAGACCCCCAGAGCACTGTGATGGGGTGGTTTCCACTTTGTCCCTCAGCAGCTGGTTCTCGGTGGAGCTGTTAGATGTCAGCTGGCGCGGGTAGACACCGTACCGTCTACAGGGATGCGAGGTTTGACCCTGAAAGCTGCAAAGCGGCTTCTGCCAAGTGCTGGGTGTCAGCAAGCCTGAGCAGAGCTCAGCCCTGCAGAGGTGTGCTGAGAGCCTTAAGGAGCCAGGGGTGAGTGTAGGGCCGAATTTGGGCTCTCATTGACCAAAGGCTCAAGTGTCTCCAGCCGCGGCTGGAGCATGTTTATCCCTGTATGAGCTAGTCGAAGCTCGCGCTCACTGCGGTTTCTCCTGAGCCTGCGAGGAGCAGCTGCTCCCAGGACCCTCCTGCTCCTACCCTCTCCCTTTCTTCCACCTCTCCTGGCCGTGGGTTTCTGCCCAGCGTGGGTGCTCACAGTTGCCCGAGAGCAACTTCTCTATCCCAAGGTTTTATCCTCGCTGTGGTTAGGCTGGCTCAGCGCTGTGTCCGGGCTCAGCTGGGGACACGAATGGTGGGGCAGCATTATCCGCTGACCACAGCGCAGGAGAAAACTCACCCTAAGTGCAGCCCAGGTGGTATCTCTGAGGGCCATCAAGTCACGGGGGGCAACCCTTGCTTCCAAAACCTACGGATTTACGCTGGTTTGGTTGTGCAATAGATAAAACTTTGCATTACCAGTAGCGCTGGCAATGCTGGGACTGGAAGAAGTATTTCTGGCAGAGCTCTTGCAGAAATCTTCCTGACAAAGCAGCTCCTGGGGCAATGCAGTCCTCTCCACGGAGTAGCAGTAGCTTGCCGCGGCGCCTGCTGCCACCTCAAAGAGTATTATTTGGCCAGCTTAGCACTACAAATTAAACATAACTGGACGGCGCGCGACGTTTCCTCATGTGTTTGCTTTCTCCGGTGAGTGTTTGCCGTGCAGGCACCACGTAGCTCTGGTGCTTATCTTTAATAAGTACGCTCGGCTGCGAAGGCTTATGTTGCAAATCTCTGGCCTTCGCAAGTGGCTGCTTTTTTGGACGCTCGTGAACCTTGCTGGTGTGTGGGGATGAGAGGGTGGTTTAAACTTGGTCACCCCCTCAGCCCCGTAGGTCGTGGTTTCGCAGAGCATCAGCTCCATTGCCTGCAGGCAGCTCCAGCCCTTGCCGTGCCATCCTGCCTCCGCACCAAACTCACCCCTCCGCCCAGCTCTTGGAGTGAAATGGACTGGGGGTGTGGGGCATGCCAGGTACAACTTTTAAAATAAATGGGAAAAAAAAAATAAATTAAAAATTCTCTTCTTTCGGTTTTTTGTCAGGTTATTTTTAAGCTGGCCTAGTTTCTCAATCCGTTTCACAGTGGAACGGTGTTAGCAGCCGTGCTGGTACCCCAGGAAAGAAGGAGGCAGTGAGAGGATGGGTCCTGCGGGACAGAGGAGCCGGTCCCTGGCAGCACCTGAGGACCAGTGCCCTCTTCTCCAGCATCCCCCTTCCCACCCGCTCCCCGCTCTGCTGCCTGGCCTCAGCTGGCCGTGACGCTCCTCAGACGGCTCGGTGAGGCCGTTCGTCTCACCAGAGCAGCACAAAACTAAGGCAGAGTAAAAGTCCGCTTTGTCGTCTGCCGAGGGCGGTGAGCACCGGGGCCGGGACGTGGAAAACGGTGGAGCAAGGAGGAAAGGAAGAGGGAGATGTCTCTCTCTCCCCTCGTGGCAACAGCAAGCTGATGGAGCTATTGTGAACCACGGCACTTGTTTGCCATTTCTTTACGGGTGGATTGAAACCACTTTAGTTTGGTGCAGATGCCGAGCTGGGCGTTGGAAGTGAGCACACACGGAGCAAGCATTTCCTCCCGGGGTGCCGAGCTCCCCTGAACACATGAAATGCAGAGCATACGGTGCCTGGAGCTTGTTTACTTGCCTCTCGTCGTGGCGGAGAGCATCCATCTCTCATCACAGCACGCCGTGGCTGCGCCTACACCCACCGCGTCTTCCTTCTCAGCAGTCAGGCGGGAACAGCCACCGGGAAAACGAGCAAGGATCAAAGGGGAGCTGCAGGACTTGATTCATGCTAAATGAACCCTGGGTTTTTTTGTTTTAATGTATGTAATAACACTTCACGGGGATGGCGAGAGCCCCCTAAGAGCTCTGCATGCTCCCAAAATAATCTCCAGGACACCCTGATGTAGCAGATGGGGACACCAGGGCTGGGGGAGAAGCGTGCGAGGCATGGCAGAAATCGGGGATGGCGTTGGGATTAGCGCGCTGAAGCATCTGGTTTCTAGTCCCACATCCAGACCCTTTTCGTGCCCCTGGCACATTTTCAGTAGACCATGGGCCATAAGTCAGAAGTGAAAATAGGACCGTTTTGGTTTTGAGGCAGGACTATTTGGCAATGCAAACAGATTTGTGCCCTGGCTCGTGGCCCCTCGTGGGGTTCAGTTACCCCTTACCGTGACCGATGGACACCAGGCAGTCCCGGCCTCACCGCCTGCCTCTCACCCTCCATCGTCGCTGACCTGCTTTCTGTTGTTTTCCAGGAATATCTTCCAGGCTCCCCGAAATCATGTCAATAGGATCACATTCATTCTCTCCAGGAGGTCCTAATGGGATTATTAGAAGCCAGTCCTTCGCTGGCTTCAGCGGGCTTCAGGAGAGACGCTCCAGGCAAGTGTGGTGCTCTCTAAGGGGAATTTCTGAATCAGGCCCTAAGGGGCCCCTGGGGTTTAGGGGGTGAAGGTGGAAAAGAGGCGAGAGGGGACCACCTTCTCTCTGACTTGCCAAAGAAAGCCTTCTGGGCTAAAATCTCTCTACATATAGTCTGTATAACGAAGCTGTTACCCTCTGCCTTAGCTGCCACGTGCCTGTTTGCCTCTCCCCCATTAATGCAGGGCTTCCTCACATGTCTCAGAGCTGTGAGAGAATTTCGGAGAATCATTTTAATTTACTAACTTGCACAGTGATCTTTTCAACATGCGGAATGTGCAGGAACACGATACGCTTCCCACCGCCCCCGATTTAAGACCGTTGCTACCTAAGAGACTGTTTCCTCATTGCCGTGCTGCTACGAATTCAAAAAAACTCCGTTTCCTCTGCGGGGCTGCCTTCATGTCCTGCTGGAAACGGGGCAGAGCTTGGCTGCAGAGCCTTTCCTTGCACTGCCCTTCAGCTAGGCAGGACTTAGGGCTTTGAGTCAGGCCCTGACCAAGTCATCCAGCCCCCGATGCCCCCAGAGGCTACTTTACAATTAATCTAAATTGCGTAAAGTCTCCGAGCGCCCCACCACCGGTTAGCAGTTGAGGAGGAAGGGCAGGCAAAGGGGCACTTCCCACTGTCAGCTCAAGTCAGTGATGGTGGGTAGACGCTGACCTACCCCAGCAGGGTCACCAGGGGCACCTCTGTGCAGCACAACTGTCCTCCCTTTGCCATATAGAGCTACCTATGGTCCATGCTGCAGACCAGCAGCGTGATGCTGTCCTCCGGGCACGCTCTTAACCAAGCCCCAATCTTCCTTGGGAGCCCCCAGGATTTACACCCGAGATTATCTGGCGTCCCCTTTGTTTTTAGGACCTGGATGTAGCTCGGCTCTTTTATGGCTGTGGCTGAGCAACCTGAGGCAGGACAGGCACGGTATAAGACAGAGAAATGTCTGATGAGCCTCAGACTCAGCCTGGTGTTTCCAGACCAGCATTAATATCTCGGCAAGGCAACTGGCACATCAAAAGCTGACAGCGCGTGTCCCAGGCTGCTCAGACCTCTTAACCTGTAAACAAATGCAGTCCTTTAACTGGCAGGCACAGAACCAGATTTGTTTCTGCTAGCAGAGATAATGTCAGAAGATTTCTTCAAGCTACACTCCTTTGAGATCATTATGATTTATAGGGGTTTCCTCCTCTTTAATGTTCATTTTGCAGGTGTAACTCCTTTATTGAAAATTCCTCTGCACTCAAGAAGCCCCAAGCAAAGGTGAAGAAAATGCATAATTTGGGCCATAAGAACAGCACCACGCCCAAAGAGCCCCAGCCTAAAAGGATGGAAGAGGTCTACCGAGCCCTGAAGCATGGCCTGGAGTAAGAGCCTTTATTCTGCTTGTTGATTGAAGCTTTCTGTGGCATTTTAGAGCCTAGAGAAACATATCACTGGAACAGGGATCCTTAATCATAAGAGAAGAAAATATACCTCTTGGAGTCTGGATTGTAAGACTTAGGATCTGAAATATTTGTGTGGGAAACAGGGCAGAATCCCACTTCCACTCCAATTGCTGGGAAAGCTCCCGAAAGCTGGGATTTCAAAATTTTTTTCCTCCAAATTTCCTAGATCCCTATCAGAGGCTTGTATTGCCCTTAAGATAACATCCCAGACGATAACAGGGCTTTTACCAGCCAGATACAAGAGCAGCGATTGGAAGGCACCAGCCCTAAATTAAGCAGCAGATTAGCTTACTTGAAACTGGTTGTTCAGGCTAAGGAGAACACCGAGCTCTTATACACAGCTAAATAAGTGGCTCCTATTTATTCCAAAACAGGCAGCAGGGAGCTGCTTTTAGGACAGATCAACGTAAATGAGTTTTCGTCTGAAAATGCATCCAGTGAGGAAAGCCATTTGTGGGGCAGATTTTCTTTCAGGATGGTCAGCAGCCAGCTCGATATGTGCTGCAGAGCTCACGCATCCCTTCTCTGGTTTGTGTTTACAGCGAGTATCTGGAAGTTCACCAGACAGAGCTGGATAAGTTGACCACTCAGTTAAAAGACATGAAAAGAAACTCACGCCTGGTACGTGTCACGCTTTTTCGTCGTGCGGATGCACAGGAACCTTCTCGAGGTGCTGGAGCAGCCAGCGGGTGGGAGCGGGATATAGGGAATTTGCATTGATGCTCTTCTTCCCTTCCAGCCCTGGTCTTGTTTGTGATTTCTATTGACTGACAAACATTGCTTTCTCGTGGGGCTGTTCTGTTGCAAAATTAATCACGGTTTCCTGTTTTCTGTTGCAGGGAGTCCTGTATGATTTAGATAAGGTACGTTACTCCCTTTGACACTGGTTTTGCAAGGAAGCGTTGGTATCCGTACGGTGTACGGAGCTGGCACGGGAAGCCTCTCGCAACCAGGTCTACTACCCAGGCCAGCACCATTGAGGGAGAAGTTACTTCACAATTTGCATTTGCCGAGGAAGAAGTCCCGCTCCCCTCCTCTTCCCAAGGGCCCTGGAATTTGCCGGGCACCTCCGCCAGCCAGCTATGCTCACTAACCCGGCATCAAACTTACCCCATCAGCCCTTTCCTGGGGTCTGGCGAGTTAAACTGGCTCCAGGACAGGCACAGGGAAGGAGGCAGACCCCTGCCAGAGGAAGAGGGAGGCGGAGGAGCAAGACCTCCTATTTCTGTCAGCTGCCAGCCATTAAATCCATCGCCTTGTGCAACTTTGCCCTGCCACGGGTCGCTGTGGGAGCCGGGTCAAGCCTCAGCTCATCCCTGCTCCTGCCAGTTCTGAGGAAGGAAAAACTGAAAATATTTTTCCCCGCAGGAAAATTTGAGTGAAACAAAAAGAAAGCTTTCAGAAATGTTTCCCGAACCAGTCTGGCTTTTTTTCAGTCAGAATGCCAGGCTTGGTTTTGCTGTCAAAAACAGTTTGCTGAGGAAGAGAATGGATATTGAAATGCTAAACCCAATCAATTTTAATACAGATTTTCAAAGTACTGAAAATACTATATGTCGTGGTTTAACCCCAGCCAGCAACTAAGCACCATGCAGCCACTCGCTCACTTCCCCCTCACCCAGTGGGGTGGGGGAGAGAATTGGGAAAAAAAAGGTAAAACTCATGTGTTGAGATAACTACATACTAGAAAGAAAATTAACTCTATCCCAGCCAAAACCAGGACACTATATTTTGAGCTACAAAAGCTCTGATCTTTCTTTTTTTTTCTTCTTTTTTAAGAATTCAAAAAACTAGGGAAATCCCATCAAAGAAAAACTCTTCTTTGTTCAAAAATATATTAGGTACAGACATCGGTGAGCCCCATTTTCAGCAGCAGATTAATGGTAGTAAGGTGGGACAGTTAATTCCAGGTTCGTGGGCAACGAAACCCTGTGTGTTTTAAGGAGGAGTTTCTCAGATTCTCGGGGACTAGCAGAGCTAGCGTGGCGGTGTCTTACTGATTTATTTAAACGTGCCTCACCCTCTGCCTCTTCCTTTCCTTCAGCAAATCAAAGCGGTCGAAAGATACATGAGAAGGCTGGAGTTCCACATTAGCAAGGTAATGAGCTCTCCTATCACCTTTCTTCTGCATCTGCTCCTGTGTTATTAGGAAAACACACCCTTGGCCTCCTGCTACCCCCCTGCTCCGGGGAGGCTGCCTTGACGATGCCTCTCCCTGATTCAGTATTTTATGGGCTGGTGGTCGGAGCCAAGGAAAGGGTTTCCACGTGGTTTGTAGCCCCCGGGGTCCAGCCATGCCCTGAGACGCTCCCACCCGCTTTTAGGTACAGAGAGAACATAGGGTCAGGCACTTGCTGGGAAAAATCTATCTCATTGCATGTTTACTGTTAAATTATAGGTAGAAAGAGAGTTGCATCTGAAAGTAATTTAATTCAGCAGTTGTCTCCACCGTACGCAGCAGCTAGATTGGATTTATTCCTGGATTTCACTGCTAATGCTTTTGCTGCATGGTTTGGGGCCCACATCCACTTGATTACATCGGTGACAGTATTCGGTAGAGGTACTTGTGATTTATACTAATACATTCTAGAGCTGGACAAAATCCATGGCATGTGTTCTCTTAGTTATAAACATATCTGCTAGCGATTAGTTGCTTTTCTGAGCCTGACAAAAGAATGAATTATTTTTGACGGATTAAATGTCTCTTGAGAGTCATTTGAAAAGCGTTCGCACAGCTTGAAGTGCTCCAATTATGACAACCCATCCAAACCTTTTAATTTCAGACTTCTCTTACTCTTGGAGACAAAAAAAAAAATAAAAAATCATAAGGCGATAGACTGAAATTTTGTTCCCAAACCACCTTCTCTCTTGCTGGCAACATGAATGGGAAAATTAGTGCTTAAGGAACATTTCCATTCAAGTCCTTCCCACTCGAGCCTGCTCAGAGCTAGTGGTTTCTGGGATTATAATAGGACTGAAAAGCACCAAACGCAAGAGGTAACGCTGGTCAGTATTACTCAAGCTCGCCGAGTACATTATTAGTTCATTTTCTGTAACCCACAGCAACAGAAACAAAAGGAACTGAGCTGCGCTGCGTTAAAGCTTACGGGCTTGGGCAGGTAAAGAAATATCTTTGTTTCTACCAATAGAGAAGGTCTTTTTTGGCAGCACTGAATCAGGGCCGCAGCGATGCCTTCTGCCGTCTACCCACCCACGGCTGCTCCGTTCGGGAAGCAGAGGGAGGAGAACGGGATGTGGAGCAGCAGACCCCACGTATTCAGGGGGGCGGAGGAGCCCCCTCGCAGGGGCAAGGGCAGGGGCAGGACATCAACCCCGGCTTAACGCTCCACCCTGACGGGAGAAGTAAATACCAAGTGACAGCTATTTATAGAGGCTGTCTTTAGCTTGCTGACTTGCAAGAGAAATAGGAGTGGATATGACTCCCAAGAAGCTTTTTTTGTAACTTTGAAATGGCAAAATGCTACCTGTGCCTCCATTTCTCTTCGCTGAACTCTTTCACTTTGCGAAGCAGTCCCTGTTTTGGTTAGAGATCCCTCAAGGAAGGGCTTCGGCCGTTGGGAATCCACGCCGCCTTGTAAAAGTTGACCTAAGGCTTTGAAGCTGTCAGGAAGACCAGCCCCATTCCAAACAAATAAGCAACAGCGCTTTTTGTTAGAGGTTAAGCAGGCTTGGAAAATGGGATTTGGAACACGCCTGGATTGTCACATCAGGCTCATCTCTAATGCAGCAACACAAAGTCGTAGAATGAAGAAGCCAAGGCGCTGGATGCTTTCACAGAAGGAAATTCTGCTGTGAAAATCCACTACCGAGCACCAACAACCATGGGGCACAGGGGGATCGCTTGATGTCAGAGATAACAAAGGCAAAATGTTATTCTAGGTAAAAACCAGATTTCATCCTATCTTAGCAGGGACTTTAGAAGTAGAAAGAAAAGACAGCTTCTGCTGTTCCTTTCCTTCTCCTCACCCTGACTAAGTCAGATTAGAAAACCTACATCTCCTGTATCTGCAGATTACATTTATATAAATATATACTGCTATGTATACCACTATATATAGCTAATATATATATATATATACACACACCAGCTATATCACTCCTAGCGACTCCCAGCAAACAGCTCAGATGGAGTAAATGTATATATTCAGTGCAGGAATCAGAGGGAAAAGGGAAACCAAAGCATAAGACACGTGTAAATCCACTGCACTCTGAAGCTAGAGCCAGGTGAGACTTTGTGTGTGAGTAGGTTTTGCAAAACTGCCAGAGTGCTTACGAAATGTTGGGTGCTCAAGTCATGCCAAAGGAGTTTAAGAAGATGACTAGGAAATTATGTGAATGCCTGGGGAGCTGAAGTTCCAAATACTTTCTTAATTTGACATCAGCTGTTTCTAAGCCCTTTACTCGTGCTGATTCTGACTATGACTCCCAGTTTCTGGAGGATGGGCAGCGAGAATTCAAAAAATCACTCCCTGCTTCCAATACTGCCTATTAGTCAAGTCTTGCAACAGCCTCGATCCACGGCTGACGGTAGCCATACAGAAGACATTGCTGGCCCTGTTAAACGTGCCGTTTAATGCCTCCAGTCCCATGTGGCAGCGTAGACCTTGCAGTTGCCTTTGAAAGAGCTCTTCCACAGCAAGACATTGGAGAAGCCAGCTACATGCCTGCCCTACCGTTACGATTGTACGTAGCCCAGACAGGGGGGAAAGGGAGTAGCAATGGGTAAAGGCACGCAGGGCGAGCAGGTTTGTTGCTGGCAGCACCTGGTGTTGCTGTAATGAGATTTTTACAGTGGAAGTTATTTTTACCTTGTGTTTCTTTTTCATAGACTGTAACAGTATCACAGCTTCATTTGCTCAGCCCCCACGGGATCTAAGAGTTTGGCTGAGTTTCCGTGTAATGCAGATGACTTCATTGTTTGTTGGTTTTATTTTGTTGGGTTTCCTCAGGTTTTTTTCAACACACCCTCGTTGTTCCCTCTAGGTGGATGAGCTTTATGAAGCCTATTGTATCCAAAGACGTCTCTGTGATGGTGCCAGCAAAATGAAGCAAGCCTTTGCAATGTCTCCTGCCAGCAAAGCGGCTCGAGAGAGTTTAACTGAAATCAACAGGAGTTACAAGGAGTACACAGAGGTACATCCTCATCCGTTTAGTCTTTTGCTCTCACACTGTTTGAAGGCCATGGGAACTTTGCCACTGATTTCATGGAGAATTTCATCCAGATAAAAGAATTACAAGCAAAATCAGCAAAGAGGAGTTATTGTTTCTTTGTTCACCTTCAGATGAATACCTGATGACTTACAGAGATGGGTGACATGGGCCCAAAGAGTTCCTTGAAATAATAATGTTTATGCTCTATGAGAGCAGGGTTATACCCAGGAACTGCTGCATAAGAAAAAAACCATAAATCTGCCCCATACCTACATAAATGCTAACTCTGTCCTTCCCACCCTGCAGATTTTGGGATAGCAGGTTGGCTGGAACCCATGTGTATACAGATATCTGCTGCATCCTATCCTGTTTTACTTGCTGTGATCAGCAGCTATTTTATTAAACAAGCAGTAGATGAAGAAGGTTCTAATAACGTCACAAACATCCCAGCGCACAAGCAGTGACAGCCTTCCAAAATCTGAAGGAAGAACTGGAGAGGGTCTGGTACCCGTCTCCCACAGTCTGTTTTTTTCTTAAGGTAGTCCCCGTTTCTTGAGAGATTAAAACCATGCTGGGAGCCACTCTGGCATGGAGCTGCTGCTGCTGGCACATGTCCTGACTGGAGAGGACTGGGGCAGTGACCAGGTTACGTTTCAAGTATCTTTCAACCGTCTAGCAGCAGCTTCTCTTTCCAAATGGACCTTTAAAAAAAAAGGCAGAAAGAGGGTTTGTCTGACCTCACTATTCTCTTTTCCAACGCAGAACATGTGTACCATAGAAGCAGAGCTGGAAAACCTATTGGGGGAGTTTTGCATCAAGATGAAAGGTAATTGCCTTCTCACCTTTCCCTTCCTTCCCCCTGAACAGGAGTGGTCTCTGTGCGCGTTAATGAGGGCATCGGGACATGCTAGCGTGGCGTGTATTTATGATAGGTGTGGTTTTCCCCCACCGCACCCACTGCTGAGCCTTCAACCCCCCAACTTAGACCTCTGCCCAGTGGAAAGGATCACAGAGCCAGGAACATCAGAGCTTACAGAGAGATTTTCGGAGATGCTTCTTGTTTTCAAGGCTAATTACCTCCCACAAACACTCTTCCCAACAGCCAAAGCAATTCAATTTCTAAGGCTGCTGTACCTTTTGCCTCCATTTCCATAATCCTTTAAGAAGACGACTGGGAAATAACTTGAATGCCCGTGGAGCTGAAGTTCTAAATACTTTCTTAATTTGACATCAGCTGTTTCTAAGTCCCTTACTTTTGCTGATTCTGACTACTATTTTTGAACAAATGGAAAAAAGCAAAGGCCTGGGGGTAGTTTATTATTTAAACACCTAGATAACTCAGTGGTGGCATTCACCTTTCAGTTTTATTCCTTGTCTTTATGACAGGGGATTTTATGGGTTTGAATACAATAGAATTAGTTTTACCTGAAGCCTCGATGAATCACTAGGTATTGTTCATGCTGTTATCACTTTAAGTCTAAATGTCTTGAAGAGATTGTGGAGGGATACCTTTTTTGGATCTTCAATCACTGGCATGAAAATAGTTCTATAAAACAAAATCAGCATCTAAACATTTGTGTAGTCTTAATTCTTCACTTGAAATCTCGCCCATTTAAACAACCTGCGGTATTGCTGGTGGAGTTTTTAGAGTTCACATATCTCATACAGAGTTTTGCTTTTGCCTGCTCTGTCACAGTTGCAAGTTAGTTGTGTCCAGGGGTTGCAGTGCATGAGACATGATCTAGCTTAGATCAAGCTAAAATAGTTACCCCAGGCTTCCATGCTAGAGAAAACAAGTGCAGCAGCTATCAATCGTAGTTCTAGCTCCACCCCACAGCACCAAACCTCACGTATTAAAGCATCTTTGACTGCCTTTCCAGTACCTAAGGTGCATAGGTATAAAGTTACAGGATGGACGCACAGAGCCTGAACCAGATGTTTCTATACAAAAACCCACAGCAGAACTGCAGCGTGGACATGGTGAAGGAAACATGAGGTCACGCAGTGTAGACAGGGAATTGCATCAGGCCAGGCCCCTCGGAGCGTTTCCTTCCTTGCTGTAAAAGCGGGACGAGACACAGTTCCTGACAGCAGGACGTGCTGCAGAAGGCGTCATGGCATCGCAAACGGCTGGGCTGAAAAGGTCTGGCCCCTTCTCTTTTGAATGCCCAAATCCTCCAGCAAAGCTCAGGGGTGCTCAAGGAGCCAGATGCTGCACTCACATGCAGGAGCAGAGGACGAACCACAAACAACTGCTACTTCTGAACACAGTTCTCATAACATAAAGAAGCCCAAATTAGAAAATAGCAGAGAGAAATGCTGTATCATTATGTATTCTCTAATTAGGACATCTAAGATTTCTGTCTAGGTAGTTCTCCTTAGGAATAGGAACCCAATAGGACAATCCAGCCATTGCTATTGCTAAAGTTCACAACAGCTCTAGCACAAAAGCCTGCAGATCACGCAGCAACCTTCCCCCTTAAGATATACTGCATGCAGCGCATCCAGCTAACTTTAGGATCTAATTTAAAATCAAAGCATTCCTCTCCCCAAAGCTTATCCGTTCCTAGCCATTCCAGTGAAAGTTATTTTTATTTTGTGCCCTCTGTCACTTACACGGAAAGCAAGCCAACCTACACAGTGCTGTCAGGAAGCAGGGGACCCACACTGTGTTTTTTATGACTGATATTTAAAAAAAAAAGTCTAATCATTTTTCAAAATAAAGATAATAAACTTGCCAGCAGGCTTAGATTAGTGCTCAGGATTAATCAGCTGTTGGAATTAAACAGGGAAACCCAGCACGGAAATTTAGAAGTTCCTGTATGGAACCTGCAAGTCCTGTTATGATGTATAGGGAAGTGCTTCTATCCCTGTTGGAAGTGCCAGGACAGCGGGAGGTGAAATGCCCGGCCGGATCACACAGGGAGAGCAATACTCCGGCCTGACGCACCAGGGGCTTTGCAACATGGAGCCCAGCACCGGCGACCACGGTCCACGTGTCCAGCGTCCTGCAGACGAGCGGGGCTGTGCGTGCTGCGTGAGCTTCAGGTGGCCCTGCCACCTTACCACAGCCACCTCCTGACCCTATCCCCTAATTACTTACCTAATGACCCTATCCCCTAATTACTTATGCCGACACCCCAGGAACAATCTCCAGTTCCATCCGCATTACAAGCCCAGTGCTTTTACACAGGTGTGACACTTGAAATGGTACGATAGCGCCATTGGCTCCTGCCAGGCATTTAGTCCCCGAAAGCCATTCAGTTACCAAAAAGTTGTTTCCTATGAAAGTACTTATCCCCTGTGATCAAGCACTTAGCCCCCTCTTCGTCAGGCTGAAGAGACTTGGCCAGCCTGGTTGGGCCAGTCACCGCTCACAGACCTCGGCCCCGGACAATCCATGTGGAGTTTTGAGCCGTGTTTCCTCACCCTCCCACCCCATCCACTGAGCAAAGAAAGGACCTTTTGTTTTCCTCAGATACTTTCAGTGATGTGTCCCAGCAGAGATCAAATTCACTTATAAAAGCACGCCTGGGGAGAGGGAAGCAGCGGTGGAGTGCTAGTAAGCTTAAATTATTTATAAACAGTAAATAAATTAGAAAGGAATTGGTAATATGAGCTCTGTGCAAGGGCCTCTCTGTTCTGCTCCACAGTAAGATGAGCGAAGAAAACTCTTTTCTCGTCAAAGAAATGGAAGAGGAGAATCAGCAGATCATGGGGACGGGCCACGACTGCCTGCAGGGATCTAGTTGCTCCTACAGTCCAGCTGGCAGGACTACTTCAGCCCAGTAAATAAAGCCAACACTAGGGTTCATCATTCTTGCCTTGATTTTAACGCACCCATATATGTTCAGTCATAGTGTTTTAGGATAAATGCAGCCCAAAGACCCCAGCAAGTCTGTTTTCATTCCTTTCTCTGCCACAGCCTTTGCGTGTGTCCTCAAGATGGTTTCTTTGGGCATTGCAATGCTAGAGGCATAGTTTTAGGCTTACTCAGGCAAAGATGGGTAAATTTTTATACCACAGCAAGTGCAATAGCTACGTACCGAGGAGATCTGTGAGAAAGGAGAGGTTGCCTCTGTGGAGGGAGGTAGTTAGGTTAACGAAAAACAACCAGCAGAATCCTGTAGAAGAGCAGGTCGCAAGGCCAGGAGAGGGACAGTAATTTCCCTGGGATTTCAGCATAGTCCCTCAAGAAACTTTCATTTCGTATGCACAGTGCCAATATAGAAATAGCATCATCATGTCCTACCTTTAAAAATAAAATTAAAAAAAAATAATCAAGCAAACATATGCTACAAGTGCTTTGCTGCGCTACTTCTGCCCCTCTGGGGAAAGATGGGATAAATCTTGTGTTACAGATATCAGTCATGTTTTGTGATGATGTGTGTGTATTGAGAGATACTCAGCTAGTATGGGAATGATAATGTTATGGAAATGGCAAGCAGAAGGAGCCCCTCACTTGCTGTGTCTCTATTAAGATGTACTAAAAAGGAATCTGTGTTAAGATGTATAGCTCGCTCTGATTAGTGTTAAGCAGCAAGCACTATATGGTAAGCAGCTCGCCTACACTTCATGATGGTAAGGGCGTTAAGCTGAGTTTCTGAAGCCAGATGACATCAGGAAGCTGTTTCTTCTTTTTCTATAATTATTACAGAAAAGGAAACTTTGAGCTCTTGTAGGAAAACAAAAGCCGGAAAGTGCAAATCTTCCATATGCAAGAAAGCCACAACCCAATGAATTTTCTACCAAAAAAAAAGAAAACAGAAAGAAAATTAAGGCGGGGGGGAGTGGCTGCTGGGGTTAGTGTTGGTTCGGGGGGTGCAGAGGCAGCAGTAAGAGGGGGGTTACAAAACCCCCCCGGCAGAGCAGCTGCGTGGGCTGAGGGGGGGCTGCCATGCCACCCACTCCTGTCCAAGCACGGCGGCCCCAGGCCCCCCACTGCCCCCCCCTGCGCCCCACTGCACCCCACTGCGCCCCCCTGCGCCCCCCTGTGCCCCACTGCGCCCCCCCGGCGGGAACCGCGGCGCGGGGCC
>JAVJGG010000048.1:11127456-11163710 GCA_035590195.1 Aviceda cuculoides | reverse complement strand
CCCGCTTCGTTTGCATAAAAGCGGCCCGCCCCGCCCCCGGCCGCCTTCCCCTTAAACTGCATTTGCATAAGCCCGCCCTTCGGCCTTCATCTGCATAGTCCCGCCCCTGCACCACAGCCCACCCTCACGCCATTGGCTGCCGTCACACTTGATTTGCATAAAGGACGCCTCCTCCTCCTCCTCCTCCCCCCCCATGCCCCCTGCTGGCTCCTGATTGGCTGCCGGCTCCCCACCCTCATTTGCATGCAGCGGCTCTCCCAGCAGCTCATTGGCCGCCGGGGGCCAAATTCGTTTGCATAGGGGGCGGTGCCACCCGAGGGATCCCCGCAGCCGATTGGCTGAGCCGGGGCGATCCCCTGGCGGAGGCCCCACCCCTTGCTGGGGGTCCGGGGGAGCCCCCACGTGTCACCCCACGGCGACCCATAGCGACCCACAGCGACCCATAGCACCCACCTATGGCACCCCCACAGCGACCCACAGCGACCCATAGCGACCCACAGCACCCTATAGTGACCCACAGCACCCTATAGTGACCCACAGCAACCCACAGCGACCCATAGCAACCCACAGCACCCACCTATGGCACCCCCACAGCACCCCGTAACACCCCACAGCACCCACTTATGGCACCCCACAGCGACCCACAGCGACCCATAGCACCTCGCAGCACCCCACTGCGCCCCACTGCGCCCCACTGTGCCCCACTGCGCCCCACCGCCGGGAACCGCTGCGCTGGGCAGCCCATGCCCCCCCACAGCCCCTCTCTGTCTTTCCTTCTCAGGTCTGGCTGGCTTCGCTCGGCTCTGCCCGGGAGATCAGTACGAGGTACGTCTGCGTTGGTTTATGGTTTGTTTAATAGCAAAAGAATGGCGGGTTTCTGCTGGTTTTTGCATCGTGGTGAATAAGGGCTTTTTGCATCGGCACCCCAAGAAACAGCTATTATTTTTCCTGTATATGCTCTGAAAAACCTTGGAGTCTTCATGTCTGCCTAGGTCAGGACATCTGTCAGAAGACCTGAAAATTATATTCAGAGCACTGGATGATGGCTGTTTGAAGAACTACATGCCCTTTTTTATTATTATTTTAAAAAATTAAATTTAAAAAAACCCCTAGACCCACAAGCAAAGCCCCCCTATTTTTTAAGTGTCTCCCAGAATGAGGGCATGCTTCTCATGTCTTATTCGTGACAAAGGTTTCTAATTCCCCTGGAAAAAAGCATATGCCCCATCCCATGCACGCAGAGCAAATTGAACAAGTCCTTGCAAGCATCTTTTACTGAATGTTTAGACTTTACTTCACCGTAAAGCAGAGGAGCAGAAAGACACAGAATAACCATTTCTTGAGACCCGGGTTTTACCTGCTGTGAGGCTGCGTCAGAACCTCCGGTCACTGCAGCGTTCCAGTGGAGAGCATCAAGAGCAGTTTAATTAGAGACGGATTAAAATAAAAGCCTCCAGCTCTATCCAGAACAGAGCTAACACTGCAAGAAATTCTCAGCGGCTTGATAACGGATCCCCCCCAGCCTGTAGTTCCCAGCTGTCTCGATCACCGATTCATTTGTTCCCACTCTCGTTCCCCGTGACAAATCTCTGCTGCCGCTCTCACGCCGGCGAGCAGCGGGTGCTTTCCTCCGCGGGGCTGATCCCTTGGGGCAGGTCTCTCCCGGCCAGACCTGCAGCCCCAAATGGCTTTGCTGTTCTTACCGCTTCAAACTGCGTTACCGCACCGGGGGTCTCATCCCTTCCCCATCACCAGCCAGGCAAAGTCTTGCAGCTGGGGAGGCCTCTGATGGGGGATGGCCAAAATATCACCTACCCTTTCCCCTGCCGGGCAAGGCAGCAGCTCCAGCAAGCTGTAGATGTTAGGAAAGGCCATGGAGGATTTCATCCTGCTCTCCCAAATCTCCCCTACCCCTCCCCGCCACTGCCACTTTCCCTGTAAAAGGGTTAAAACTCCTGCAGCTTCTTTCTTATGAGTCATCTAGTTATGTGAAGGTGAAAGCTGGGGCAAGGGATACGTTACCCCAAAAGGAGCAATTAGGAATGCTGAGAGGCGGAGATCCCGCAGGACAGACCTTTTCCTTCCAGCTCGATGGGGAGCAGAAGGGCAGCACCTACACCACTAACTCTTCCAACCTACTTCAGACCCTTTCCCCAGTTCTGTTTCTGGTATTTGTGCATCCTGAGAGCAGATTTCTCAAGAAAATAAGAGGATTTTTCTTTTTTCAGATTTTCATGCGTTACGGTCGCCAGCGGTGGAAACTGAAAGGCAAAATAGAAGTGAATGGCAAGCAAAGCTGGGATGGAGAAGAAATGGTTTTCCTCCCTCTCATCATTGGACTGATCTCCATTAAGGTACACCTGCTAACTCCTTTGCTTGCAGGCAAGGCAGGAGTCAAGAAGCTGCCTTCTCATGAACCATCAGCAAAAATGCAGCAGCAGATCATTAAACTCTTTGGAAATGAGCCGTCATTAGTATTTCCAGCACACCTGCTAGAATGAAGTGCTATAGTATTGTTCAATGTAGATGCTACAAGACTAAGTTTGGGAGTCCTTTGGGAGAGGTTGTCCTAATTCTCCCCAGACTGGTGTCATAGCCACACTAACACAACCCTTAACCTCGCATTGCTCTCCAGCAACTCAGATTATCTGCCCCAAAGCAAGGGAACACTAGAAACCTGTTTGCTAAGAGTATCCCGGAAAACAACAGCAATGAAAGACCCGAAACCAAAAAATCCCACTAGTGATGAGGTTTTTAATACTGCTCAGGTAAGAGAGCAGCATCTGCTGATCTGAGGAAATACCCAGGGCTCTCATCTGAACGCACACAGGGCCAGCTGGGGTCCTGAGGTCCCGTCCCATCGCCCTGCGCAGAACAGCGGTGCTACACTGTGAGGTAGCACCGCCGTGAGGTTTTTGCTCGCAGTGAGATGGAGGTGCGTAGAAAAACCGCTCTGGCTTTTTGGCAGCTTCCTAGGGCACAGCAGTTCCCAAAATTTCTTAATGAAAGTCCCTCTGATTCCATGGCCTGTCCCCCAGGGAAAGAAAAATTTTTGCAACTCCTAGCAATCGGCAGCGACTTTTCCTCCTCAACTGGAGTCTTTCCACCGCTGCTCCGTCCCCTCGTCACCCCAGAGTTACAGGAGACAAATACATAGAATAGGACTCCCTTGGGAATTAGTAGGCCAGCTACATCCGGAGATTGCGTGACATGAAAATTGGCAATTGCTGAGAGAATATTAGACAGGAAAACATCCAATATGCTCTCCCCGTTCCTGCTCTTCCCTTGGGCTCTGCTTGTGGTCACTGCAAAAGACCAAATACAAGGTGAGGTAGCCCCTTGGTCTGAGCCAACATGGTTGTTCTCTCTGACACCTGTAAAAACATGAAGAAAACATAGAAGCGTGATCATATGCAACTATGCATTTATTAAAAAAATAATAAATTGGAATTTTCCCCTAAGTTATGAAGATGCAACAAACACGGTTGTATTTTAGAAGCCTTTTAGGAAGGGGTGCAGGCCAGAAAATCAAAACCATTGCCTCGTAATTAAGGATTGCAATGCCTTGTGTGGTCCTAGATACCCTGTTCTTGTCTCTTACAGGTCACGGAAGTCAAAGGACTTGCTACTCACATCCTTGTGGGCAGTGTTACCTGTGAAACAAAAGACCTGTTTGCAGCTCGGCCTCAGGTGGTTGCGGTAGACATTAACGACCTTGGCACAATAAAGCTGAACCTTGAAATCACCTGGTAGTAAGTAGAGTTGGTTGGTTGGTCACTGGGTCAAGCAGCTGTAAAAATTCAGCTAAAGAGAAAAGGTCCATCCACGTAGTCTCTTCTCTCCATCTTGCTCCCTGCTGAGGCAGATGGGGAAGGAATTGCAGCCCAAGTTTGGGAGATGAGAAATGGTTCGTGGTCAGCCACAGGTTCCCTGTGGCAAATGGGGTTGTGCCTAGTTTCAGCTGTTAAATTAGTTTTGGTAAGTACTGACGTAACGAGACATGTGAAACAGAGAGTGATGAGAGATCACAGAATTGCCTAAAGCGTATGCTTCTTCCCCAAGCCCAAAAAAGGGACATAACAGAGTGCTCATATATTCATTACAGCTTTTTAATATTAGTGTAAAGTTCAGTGGAGTTGCCCTGGATTTACGCTAGCATAGCCAAGTACAGAAGTTGGCCCGTCTTTAAAAACTGGCTTTTAAGGGCTTCATACACCATGAGGGTGGTGGGAAATCTCCTAGCGTTGTCTGTCTGCATTGGTTAGCATAGGTAAGCTGATGGTGTGGGGATTCAAACCTAATTCTCACTATATTTTAATGAAATAGTTAAATGTCAGTTCTGAAGAAGCATCGATGCATTTAACTTTTAGTCATGTATGCTGTTTCTTGTAATGCAATAAACATGAAGACAGCAATAACAGCTACTGGTTTCCTTTATAATGCAACAGCTCTATTAATAGCAGAGCACCTTTCTCATTAGTATGTGTGACACTTGGCAACTCAAATCCAAGAATACTTTTCATGTGAGAAGAATAACGTCAGACTATACTACATAAATGATTTCTGAGAGCAGAACACTTTTATCAGAACCAAAACCCACGCTTCTGAGCCTGCTGTCTAATTAACAATATTTTCTTTTAAACACTTCTGTTAAAAAACTTGCTACCTCTGGGTTTTGATGTGCTAATAAACCACCTTTTCGAAAATCCTTTCCATGGATCTGAAATTCCTTCTCGCTCAGCCTAACGACCTTTTTTTTTTTTCTCTACTTGTGTGTCCGTAGCCCCTTTGATGTTGAAGACTTGACCCCGTCCACAGGAAACGTGAGCAAGGTGTCCGCTCTCCAGAGGAGAATGTCCATGTACAGCCAAGGCACTCCTGAAACACCAACCTTCAAGGACCACTCATTCTTTGTAAGCTCTGTTCAGCTTCATGTTTATGTAATGAGAAGCCCTAGAGCAGTTCAAACACTGCAAATGCTTCATTGCTTTACATGTCTAAGCTTTTTTCCCCTGGTTTGAGCAGGTTACCCTTACAAATACTTATAAAGCAAGTGCATTCCTAGCTGCTAATCCTAAAAGAAGGTGACTATGATCCTGGCATCTTTGAATCTATGATGTGGCCAATTACTGCATACCTATTCTTCTTGCCTGACTGCTATAATACTTGCATAATCTTTGTAAAATGTGTCTTCAGTTGAACAACCATTACAGCACTAGTATTTTTAACATATCCCATGATAAAATTTGCCCCTATACTGAAGATATTTACAGGGTGCTCCTACATTTTGCATGTATCAAATTCTGAATGCTTAATCAGGACTGTGTATAAACTGAATAGGCCATCTGTACAGATATGAATTTTACAAGTGCTACATCCCGTGCCTGTAATTTAGTGCTCTGCTACAAAGCATTCATTTAACTTGCCCTTCCTCACACCCTCTTTGCTTTAACTGTTGAAGAAATGGCTGCATCCCCTGCAAGACAGGCCAAAGTTGACAATCTTAGATGCTCTGCAAGACACTTTCTTTGACAAGCTTCGTCGCAGTCGCTCTTTTAGTGACCTGCCATCACTCAGGCTAAGCCCAAAAGCAGGGCTAGAGCTATATGTGAGTCCTGGTTTTCGTTTGGTGAAAGATTGTTTCGGTCCCCATGTGGCATCTCCATTCCCACGCATGCTTCATGTGTTGCTCTCTGTTGCAACTCACTCATTTTGCTGACTGATTAGAGGGGAGAACATGACTGTGAGCCCATGCTGCTTGCGTTAAATCAAAATTCCTTTTGGTTTCTACAGGGATAATGATCAGAAGCCAGCTATCTGTGGGCAGAGAGCAGGGCAGGAATACAAGCCAACACGGTAGTCTTAAAAATAGCCTATCGCCTGCTACACTGATTGATGTTATACATTTGCCTAGTAGCATGACTTTCAGATGCTAAAAGCATACCCATGTTGAGGGAAAGAAGAAATAAACCTTTGAGTATAATTATTTTTAGAGAAAAAAGCTGCTAATAGTGCTGGGAAAAAAAGATGCAAGTTTTGGACTCTTTAACCGTATGCACCTTACCAACATGTGAATGCCTACAGTTCTTTCCAGAAAATTGTCAGCAAAATAGTAGTTGCCTTTCATCTGTGCTGTGCATATCACTGAGCGGGCCACGTAACAAAGCAAGATTTGTAGGTCAGATAGGCCGGTTGTGACTTTTATAGTGATTTTTCCCCATAGGTCAGTCAGAGAGATGAACATTTGTATATGCTGTGATCATTTTGGGGTTTGTATATGCTGGTTTTGCTTCTTAAATGATCAATGTCCTGGTCAATACACCACCACACAATTCTTCTGTTTCATTTCAGCAGAAACTCATGTTGAACAGGACTCCTACGTAACTCACATTCAACAATTATTAGAGATCCGTGCCACATGCAGAGCATACTTCCGACAGAGAAGAAATAGCATAGTAATATCACCATTAAAATGCCATGACACTAGAGAAACTTTTGGAGCAAACTGTATTAAATTTTAGGGGTTGCTGCTTTAGAAGTCAGAAAATAAATATAACAGAAGTCTGTAACGGGTAGGAAAATGCAGACAAGGTGGCTTAAGTACAACCCCATTAAAAAGAGACATGCTGCAGGAACTAGAGCAGTGCACTGGAAATGCTGTCTGACGGAATCTGGTAGGACGAGCGAAATTCGGGTCTGTGTTCGGGGACTCGCTCCCTAGAGCTCTCTGCTTACCAGAGAGGTGCTGAGCCCAAGTTTTCCAGCAGTTTTCCTGCTGAAATCAGGAGCTGTGCCAGATGAAAGCAGAAGTTGGATTTGAAATATTTTTCCCGTCTCTCAAGTCTTGAATGCTTCTTTAATCTTTTTCCTTTCATTTTTCTTTCCTGGGCACATACTGGTTGGTTGGGGTCTTTTTTCTCTTTCCAGTGCTGCATGAAAAACATTTTCTCTCTTTCTCTCTTATCTTTTCAGTCGAATTTGCCAGATGACGTCTTTGAAAATGGAACGGCGACCACCGAGAAGCGGCCTCTTTCTTTCACTTTTGGCGACCTGCCTTACGAAGACCGCGTGCCCCCTGCCAACTCAGCAGAGTCCTCTTCTGCTCACGTCAGCTCCAGCCCTGACATCACTGCGACCCCCACCCAGCACCGAGCTCTCAAGTCCTCCAAGAGCTCGAGCCTGGACTGCAGCGGCAGCGACTCCCGCAGAGACTCTGTGGCTGAGCCCAAGGACCTGCCGTCCCAGGGAGAAGGAGCAGTGGTTGAGAGCAAGACCGCCCCAAGGGCAGCTCCTGAAGTTTGCCAAAAACCCTCCGATGCTGGGAGCGATCACGTCTTTATAGAAACAAGCGTCCCGGTGTCTCTCCTGCAGGACACGGATGAAGGTTCAGAGCTCAAGCCTGTGGAGCTGGATACCTATGAGGGCAACATCACGAAGCAGCTGGTAAAAAGGCTTACGTCAGCCGAGGCACCCATGACCCCAGAGAGGCTGCCGTGTGAGGGATCGATTAGTGGGGAATCAGAAGGATATAAGTCTTATCTCGATGGAAGCATTGAAGAAGCCTTGCAAGGGCTTCTCTTAGCTCTTGAGCCACATAAAGAGCAGTATAAAGAGTTTCAGGACCTGGACCAAGAAGTGATGCATCTAGATGACATCCTAAAAGTGAGTACGTTTCCGAAAAATGAGCGGGTAGAATCTCCTCCCCTTCCTCGCAAACATCAAAGTAGGGTTTTTGGAGATCAGTAAAATTCCTCAGTAGCAGTAGATTTGCTCCTGCTTGGAGCACCCTTTCACAGTGTTGCATTTTGAAACCTTTTTCGGCAATGTGCTTAGTGTAGCCTTGTATCCTCAAGCAATGGATCTTTTAATCTGCTCAAAACCTGGGGGAAAAAGAAAAACGTGCAATGGCAGAGGGGTAATTAAATTATACCTTTCTCTGAAGAAACTACTTATGAACCCATTGCTTGTGCCATAGTGGAGATCAGATTATAGCCAACCTTCTGCCTTTGAAATCTATGGGTCACGTCCTCAGGGGGTGTACTTTAGCATGCTACCCCTGAGCTCTGTGGAGCTGTGCAAAACTACACCAGTTGAGGATCAGGCCTTGTAGCCGTAGAAGCTGAATTTTCTGAATTGCCAAAAGGATTTAGAAGCACAAGTCTCACTGAAGGTTGCCATCCCCATGTCACCTAGGCTTCTTCCAAGCCTTTTCCTTTTTCCCCCATCCATTTTTAAAATGAGAGACATCCTGTCATTACACCAGAATGGACAGAAAGTGTTGAAAATTAGGAAGAAGAAAAGGGGTTTGCATGTATGTTGTTAATACGTTTACTGCTGATCACTGTGACTCGTATCTTGCCCGTGGATAATAACTCATGACGCATTACTGTGCAAAGACTATTATATGGGAAATAATCATTTCAAATGCTTCATATTCATACGCACCTTGGTCTACTAGTCAATTAAGCCTCACCATTCAAAAACATGGGTGAGAAGGAAGGAGGGAAGCATTTATCCTTCAGCATTATCTTTTTACCAAGAAACTTTGTTAACATCCTTGTTTCCGCTGGTGTAGTTAAGTGCTTTTTTGACAGCCTGCAGCCCCTGTTTCTTGCACTATTTCCCAAGGAGGTTCAAGCAGGCAAAGCTACCATTACTGTTATTTTTTAACTTTGTGGCTGCTCTGCAGCTTGTACAAAGAGGTCAACTATCCAAACAGCAGAAGGACAATGGAGACTGTTTATTTACACTCCTTTTACCAGAAGTTACAAAGGGACAGACATGGGAAGGGGGAGAGAGAGGACAGACAGGTGCAGGCAGGATTCCTGCACGCTGGAGAAGGACACCTCTTCCAGATCTGCTTATGTCTGCATGTCGCCTATCGATCAGCTTGCAGACCGACACTCAGCATCGCCAGCAGCCTTGCGGGGCTCCCCATGGAAAAAGGTTGAGCTGTAATCCAGCTCTGGCTGAAGAAATCTCTCTTGGCCATATTAGATGGGCAGAGAAAAGGAGAAGCCCACATGTCGCTGTTTGCTTTTGCCTGAAGAAGCTGCACTACCAGCCCTGAAAGAAATGGTAGCTAAAGCCATCGGTGCTGCAGAAGCAGCAGGATACAGCACCCACCTGTGTCACAGATGTGTTGGGAATTGTGTTCGATCATCTTATGCCTGTACGCTCAGTTTAAGGAGTCAGGCATCGTAAGTGCCAACATATGACCGTTATAGCATTAACATTGTGTGCAAATGCATTGGAAACAGAACTCCAAGCCCCCTCAGCTCTACAGGAGCCAGTGCCGAGTCTGAAAAAGGAGGCATTTCTTTCTACAAGCTGAGACAAAGTCTTGGCTCCTGCCTGGGACTGGAAGATGCAGCTTGTGTAAGAACACCGGTGGCTCCTGCCTGTTTCTGATCAGATAATCACGTAGTGCTAAAGGTGTTGAAGTCGTTGTACAAACCAACAGAGGCAATTCCTCAAGTTACTTCTGATCCTGCAAGGTGACCCGGGAAGCAGCTCTGTGGGCATGTCTGGATGAATCACCACGTGAGACCAGGGACTTTGATACTTCCTACAGCAACAGCAAGGTTTCTGTCACATTTCTTCCCAGCAGCGAGATGGGATGGCTTCCCCCCTCTCTAGCACTGTTAATTTCTGAGTTACAATACTGACTTTCTCTGTCATCTAGGATTCTGATACCTGATTAGCTTTTCCTTGATAAGCCGTGTGGCCTAAAGGGCCACAAAAGTCCTCTCATCCCATGAATAGATCTGCAGATATGGGACCAAATTCATTCCTGGCCAAGGTCTGTTGGAGTTACATCTGGAATAAATCCGATAGTGCCATTGGATATGTATAAATTGGCTTCTGTAGCTAGAACAGCAATTACGGAACGTGCCTTCCCCTTTCAACTTCCAGTGCGTTAATTGCTGTCTCTCCTTTTGGAGGACGCCGAAAGCTGCGTCGCTTGGATTCAAGATGTTCTTCTCGTTTCTATAAAACACATCTAATTTTGCCTTTGAGGGCTTTCGTTTTGGGGAGAGAGGGGGTAGGATGGGGAGGGGAGGAGGAATGGAAGGGGTTTTCCACTTCTTAGGCTTTGATTGTATATGCTATGAATATGAAGGTTTGAAATGAAACACCCAATAAAATGAAGTTTTAAAAATAAAACGAAGAATTTGAAAGTTTTAAGCTTTATCCTTCTTTTTCTTTTCTTTCAGTAGTAGCTAATATCTGGGGTTTTCATTGGTTCGTTCTGCCTTTGCAGTGCAAGCCAGCAGTAAGCCGAAGCAGGTCCTCCAGTTTAAGTCTAACAGTTGAAAGTGCTTTAGAAAGCTTTGATTTCCTGAACACCTCTGACTTTGATGATGAGGATGGTGGTGGTGTGGAGGTTTGTAATGGTGGAGGAGGTGCAGACTCAGTCTTTTCAGATACTGAGATTGAGAAGAATAGGTAAGTTTGTAGTAACTGCCAGCTGTGCTTACGCCAAACTGATACCCTAGCTCTTTGTCGCTAACAGGGGATCCCGGTGCACACATTCAAGGAAGACTGACTAATCCTCGATGAGCGTATAGGGTCAGAGGGTTCCCCGTGGCTGCTGCATACAAAATCTTTAGCTTCCAGGATCATTTTTTTCCCCCTGTTCAAATATATGCAATCTGTCCTCCAAAGAAGGGTAAATTAAATTAAGCTGATATCAATACTGGCAGAGCCTCTTCCTTGACATAGGTTTGGACCTGGCTTTCCTTGGATGTAATTACTAATTCCTCTGTGGTTTTTCCCCCCTCCCTTTGTCTTTTCTCTCTAGCCGAATGAGTCTTTGCAGTGGATTAAGCTTGTCAGTAACAGTAACACAGGGCCAGATTTAAGCAGCATGGTGTAGGTTTCCTTTGGAATGTAAGAGTGATGACTGGTACTCTGTTCATGGCCCTGCGTGTTACCTGCCCTTCTTTCATCACTTTCGGTCTTTCTGAGAAAAAAACTTACAAAAAAAAAAAAAAAGGAAAAAAAAAAAAAAAGCTGTGGTGTTTGTGCTGTGGTCTGCCATTGTCGTGTGACCTTAAGATGCTGTGTTTCATTCAATCCTAAAAGCATGTTTGCATCTTTGGAGCTGACACAATGCCCAGCAGGCATGTAAGCGGCACTAGAGCTGGAAAAAAAGAAAAGAACATGGTTCCCTTGTACTCTACGCTTTCCAACCGGGGAGCTATACTTCTTGCAGATTATTGTGGCCTGTTTAAAACAATTTTGAGTGCAAACAAGCAACCACCATGCAGTTCCCATCATCTCACTGCATATCCTCTTTCCAGAATAAGACTTGGTAGGAAGAAAAACTTGGAAAATCATGTTGCTTGCTTGCGAAACGCACTCTGAGCTCAGTTCAGTCTGTGTTGATTTAAAGATCTGGCTTTAACCAGGCACTTCAGCATAAATTTAACGTTATCAGCAAAAATTTAAGTTAGTTATAAGCTAACTTAGAAAGCAACTAAAATCATTTCAGTTAAAGTAGAAGTAAAAATTTCTTTTTTTCCCCTCTGGCTCATCCCCAGACAGTGAGACAGTGTAGATTCCCGCTTCCATTTTTAGATGTGCGTGTGACTCAGTGTGGAGGTTGCAAGTGTTGAAACTTCTGAACTTGCAGCCAAATACACTTGGAACCTGGGGACTGACCTCGGGCTTTGCATTTAAAGACAGGCAGGACCATTTGTACAACATGGCAATGTTGGAAATAATAATGATTTAAATCACAGCGAGACTAGCTTTACGCTCTTACAGAAACAAAGTAAGCTGTACACATTGTGCCTAAAACAGCATATGAAAACATCATGTCTCTTAACCGCAGCAGTGGTTTTCCTTTCCTTCTGCAACAAGCATTAGATTTGGCAGCAGGAGGACGCGGAAAGCACAGAGCTGCTCTTAGCGGCTCGGTGCTTGGGATGGCACAAATTGTAACGGTGCTTAATCCAGAGCGATGGGGGAGACGGTTCACCAAGAGACGGGAGAGAACCGTCACCGCCAGGCGACAGTAACCGCCGGCTGGAAAGGCTTGTCGTTGAGGGCGTTGCATCGCTCGAGGCGAACCGTTGAGCGGACGGCGAGCTGTCCCCTCGGTGGGTACGGCCCTTCCGCGCCCGGCCAGGGCAGCGCTGCTCCTTTGCGATATGATGTGTTCATCGCCAGGTTTCTGGCCGCTTATTCCGCTCTTCTGCCGTGCTCGTTGCTCGTCGCCCTGCGTGAGCGTGCGTGTTGCGTGTTGCGTGCGTCTGCGGCGGCAGCGGTGGGCCCCGCACTCACCTCCCTCATCCCTCCCCAGTTACAGGACGGAGCACCCAGAAGCCAGAGGCCACCTGAGCGAAGCTCTCACCGAGGACACGGGTGTGGGCACCAGCGTGGCCGGCAGCCCTCTGCCCCTGACCACGGGGAACGACAGCCTCGATATAACCGTAGTTAAGCACTTGCAGTATTGCACGCAGCTCATTCAGGTACTGGGCCCAGCTCATTTAGGGCATATATTTTTTAAAAAAAAAAAAAAATCTTCCCTGCGGGCACTGGTGGGCACGCAACACGGGGTACGAGCAGGCTGGCAAGGTCAGCGCTGCTTGTGGGAGCGCAGGGCCGGGACAGCCGCCATGCCGGGGTGGAGGTGACACCGGAAGAGCCTCCATCGTTCCCGTCCGGGCCTGTCTCGGAGCAGAGCTGATGTGCCAACGACGGGCACTTCGCAGGCGCTGCCCAGCGGGGCTGACGGGCAGAAGCCCAGCAGATGGCAGGGGCAGCCCCTGCTCTGGGTTACAAATATCCTCTGGCTTTGCCGGGAGGTCCTCAGTGAGATCGGTCCCCGGTTAAGGCAGCCCATGTCTTCAGAGGTAAAACAGAAGCCCGTGGCCCCGCTGTTTAACCGAGCCCCAGGCGAGGCTGCGATGTTCGAGAGCAGAAATGAATTTCTGCGTGTGAGCTGGAGAGATTGTCTGCGACACACACAGTGAAGGCAGCGCATGGCAGGCCCCTTGGGACATCAAAATGGTCTGTTTGTGCTCACAACTAACTAGCACAACCGTTTAGAGGTTTTTTTCAGAGCCCAAGCACAGCCAATGTGAGTTTAAACCTCCAGCAAGCCACTTTTTAGCAAGCAAGGGCATCAGGGGTTTCCTGATGAATCAAAACATGCTGCAGCTTCCTCTTTGCAATTATTTGACTCTTCTACCTTACATATAATTTGCTTTATTTTCCCAAAGGCCCACTGAAGCAATGCAGAGTGATCCTGATTCCGGCAGCCTTAGTGCTGAGCTGGACACTCTGCTGACTCAAAAGTATGAGAAAAAGGGAGGTTTTTGGCTTAAATACAAGAGTACACAGTATATGTGCAGTTGCGGGGGGCAAGCTTGAACTATGTCCACACACTGTGCAGATTTGATATGAACAATATTTACGTGGACTGCTGAAGAAAATGCAGGTGTCAGCAGCAAGGAGTATTAACAAGAGGAAAGCACCAAATTAATAAAGGCACCTGGGTAGTTGATCAGAGCTTAAAGGGAGTGGAGAAAGAGCGAGCTATGGTCTGCCGCCAGGCAGGTATGGCCTGAAAGTCCACAGCCTATGATGTTATGCAAAAGTCAGACTAATATTCTTTTCTGGCTATTCTTTTAGGGCTTATGATGATGGATTCCTTTAGCTTTGCAGAGTGTATAAATCAGGAATTACTTATGCAAATGGCTGCTTAGATACTCAAGTGCCTATATCTGGATGTAGCTGTTAAAGATATAAGCAACAATGCCTATCAACCAGGACCATAAAATATCCCAGAGACAAAAAACTTCAGAAGTTAAGGAGATCCCACTGTTCCCAGCAATGAATTTGCCACTGTACTTCTTCAGGTGCCAGGTGTTTCAGAGGTTTTTGTTTTCTTCTGAGGTTCTTTTCTTTATTTTTTGGTTCAGTGACTCCTTTTCCTCCCTTCCCATTTGTCTTCACCAGCAAATTGTGTTCTCCAGTAAAACACCATTTGTGGCAAGAGACCTCCTGGATAAGCTGTCCAGGCAGATCCTCGTGATGGAGAATATCGCTGAGATCAGCACTGAGAATGTGGGAAACATCACTTCCCTTACTGATGGTAAGAGACAGGTTAGGGGGTTTCCTTCTGGAAAGGGTTGGTTTGGGCATGTGTGCCTGCTGAAATAATCACTGTGCAGAGCTCACCGTCGCTGCAGGAGAGGCCACCATAGTAAGGTCGACTCACGGTTACCAGCAGACGTAGCAGTCACCAGAATTGGTCAGGGGCCTTATTCTGTCTTCAGCGCTGGTATCCAGAAATAAGCAGGTGAGAAGAGAAAGGACTTACCCTTATCCTGCTTGACGTGCAGAAGATGCACAGAGGTTGTTGCTGCGGTGGGGTGGGGATGCTGCCTCCTCTGAAGAGCCAAATTCTTCCTCCACCTCTCTTTCCTGAGGAAAGGCAGGATCTGCCTTATGCTATCAGAGGCATAATACAACCCCTTGAACATTTAATCCGTTTTATTTTTAGTCATCTCCATGGAGAATTACTTAGTTATTTTTCTTGTTGTTGCATCTATTTTAATACATTGGAAGAGTTTGACAAACAGGTAGTTACTCACCCTTGTGAGCACTCTGACAGGGTAGGTAAATACAATGTGGTGTATTTACTTTGTTTATCAGAAAACTGAGGCAAAATTGAGTGACTTACCCAAGGCCACAGAGCAGTGCTAGGACAGGGACCAGTCTTATGCAGATCATTTGCAGTATTCCCCTACTATTTCATGGTATTTAAAAGGACGAGACATCAGTGCCTAGAACTGGATTGGGAGCAAATTTTCTCACATCCTACCATGGGAAATGGAAAAAACACATTACAAACTTGGGGTGAGCACATGATCACACTCTGTGAAGGTACTGGCACAGGGTGACCCACCAAGCAGTAATTGTCCATCAATGGACTGGGGTGAGATTTCCTCCGCTCTTACCATCTTTTTTCTTCTGGAAGTCGACGCTTCCAGCACGGCTTTGTTTCATCGTTCATTTTGTCTTCCCCGCCAGCAATTCCAGAGTTCCACAAGAAGCTGTCACTGCTGGCTTTCTGGATGAAGTGTACTGGCCCTTCAGGAGTGTATCATACATCTGCAGACAAGATGATGAAGCAGTTGGATATCAATTTTGCCACCACTGTGAATGAGGAGTGCCCAGGACTTGCAGAAACAGGTACCAACTGCTGCAAAAAAATTGTGTTGGGCGTCAAAATGGAGAACAGCTGTGTACTGGGCTTTACTCAACCGTCATTCCTTTGTTTTCCAACCCCTTGGAGGTCTGTTTGGCCACAGCTCCAAGATCTCATTTGAAAACTAACACTACAACGCTTGAAACAGTTTTGGCCCAAAATAATCAGATGCAAATAGGAAAAAAAGGTGAGGTCAGCAGAAGAGAAAATACTATTTTAAGGTTTATGAGTTAATCGGACAGTAAGTCTATTCCCAAATCCAGGTTTGTAAGTGATTCAGTAGAGTAGGAATCCTCTCACTTAATTTTATGTATCTATATAATGTCCATACCCAATTACAGTTCACTGGGATGGAATTAATACGCATCCGAGTGAGTCTATCTGAACATAGGTTCCTGGAGTGAGACGTACCACATCAACTAGCTCTCCCTGGGCTAGAACGAGGATGTAGGGTGACTTGCTGAGGTGTGGGCGCCTGCGCTGCAGAAGCCGACCCAGGGCAGTGGTCTCCGTCCTGCCCCGTGCTACAGCTCGCACAGACGGTGCCTCAGACCAGCCTTCTGCTTGGCACATGCTCGCGCAGGACCATAAAAACGAGCAAAGCCAAATCCTGCTTCTGTGCGCGTCTCCCCTGCTTCAGCGGCATCGTGGAGATGTAACTGGCAGCGCACGTGGATACGCGTTTAGCGATTCAGGATATCGTTTGGGTAGAAGGGACGCTGTATCGATCGGATAGGAAGCTGCACTAGGCATCTATAAACTGGCAGGGGTTCGTCCTTACAAAGATACCCTCTGGTGATGAGAGCTAGACAGGGAGAAGGTCTGTCTAGCTTCTGACCTAACCATAGGTGAGGTTGGAAACGTTGGGAAGTATCTTGCTTTGCAGATATGGTTCTTTCTTTCTGGCTTTGAAGTGGACTGTGGCATTTTGGCCGCAGCTTTTGCTCTTACTAACGTGTGCCTTTATCCACGGCTGCCTGCAGTCTTCAGGATCCTGGTGTCTCAGATTTTGGACCGGACGGAGCCTGTCCTCTACTCCAGCATGTCCTCCGAGATCATTACCGTCTTTCAGTATTACAACTATTTTGCCAGCCACAGCGTTAATGACCTTGGAAGCTATTTGCTGCAGCTCGCAAAAGAAGGTAGGGTTTATAAATTCTGGTGGCTAACAGGGGAGTATGTCTGTGTACCTCTGAGCTCAGCACAAAACAGTTCAGCCCTAAGGCTGATTTTACAAAAGAAAGGGGGAAAGGAGACAAAGAAGTGCCTCGGATACTAAGTCTGAATGCACCTGAACAGTTGTACATATCAAAGGAAAGGAGCTGATGCAGATACACCCTCAGTCATTTCTATTTCCATATTCAAATGGGAAAGAAGAGTGAGTTTTTAGGAAATGGCTGATGGTGGCGGACTGGACCCAAGGTCTGGGAAGTTTTCTGTGCCTGCAGCTTGGATGGTGTTCCAGTCTTTCACCATCCTTTATGGAGAAACCTTCTGAAGTGCTGAGGAATTCTCAGGAGCCAAGGGATCACAGCACCTCAGTGTTTGGCAGGCTTTGCCACCGAGAGCTGCAGGGGCAAGCAGACGCTCCGCAGAGCGTGCTAGACTGCAATCCCTGGCAAGCCAAATTTTCTTCTCTATTTGAGAGGGAGTCTGAGGAACCTTGCCCAGTTTCCATTTTTATTTGGACATACTGGGGAGCTTTTTGCTCAAAAACCTGGAAGGCAAAAAGCATTTCAGTCCACCTCTGAAACACATTAGCCCTGGCTCTTGGTAGCGGACATCAGTCTGCCTAGGAAAAGCTCTCATAAAGATGCTCTGGAAGACAATGCACTGACAGGGATATTGGGTTTCACTTGGTACGGGGAGGATTTACATCTTCCAGCAGAAAGTGAAGATTTGACAGGTAGACCCTTAGCTCTGGATAGGTGTAAGTGCTGCAGTGTCCCACTTAGCCCATCTACTCATCTCCTCCTTTGGAAGAACGTCTGAGAAACTGGCCCAGCTTAAAGCCCAGACAATTCACCATGCAGACACACTGCAGTGCTACAGTTGCACAGATGGGGATTTTTTTCATGTCCTTTGTGTGTACAGTATAAATTGAGGATTGCTAGTGGGGAAAGGAGCAATCTGAGATATTGAGAGGATAAAATAAGTAACAAGGATCTTTCTCTTGCACTTGTAGCCTCTGTGGTTCAGGTGCTGCAGTCAGTGAAAGATGGAAAACTGCAGCAAAATGTGGCCAAAATAAACTCCAATAACCTTCCGCCACAGCAAGAAGTTTTGAGAGCTTTGGCTTTACTTCTCAATGAAAATAAAAATGAAGTCAGTGAGACCGTGGCATCACTTCTGACAGCTACTGCAGAAAACAGGCACTTCAGGGAGAAGGTAAGTGGCAGAAAATCACCTATCACATAAGAGACCTGTATCATCATGACATTTTTTCTGCCTGTGTGTCTCAAATGTCTACGTGCATAAAATAATTGCTCCAAGCTTGATTTAAACTGATCCAGAGGGATTTCCTGTCTAATTTTTCTGCAAATGTGCAGGTCTGTTGTTATGCCAGTCTGCTTCTACCTATCATTACACCAAACAGGTACTAACGAAAACTCTGCAAATCCTTACTGAGCGCTGTGCTCACCAGCTACCTTCCACACTTAAGCATTTCTGCTGGCCTGCCTCAGACTTGGCTTCAGTCCAAGGCTTCGAGGCAACAGTCCCCAGCATCACCAACACGCAAAGACGTAGGGCTGTGATTTTGGTTTTTTTTCCCAAAGGAGACTGGCATCTGTGGGACCTCCCACCATTTCTGGAGGGGATGGACTGCCTTGGGCAAAGACAGGTCAGCTGTGAGATCTAAGATTTGAGTCTATTACAGATACCAAAGGCAACAAGCAGGGCCAGATTAAACACAGAAATGAAAGAGAAGGGAGAAGAGGAGTAAGAAGAAATTAGGGGTTGGCTTCTACCCTTTCATGGCAGACCTTTCTCTACTATCCTTCTTGTTCCCTGTCAGGAGAGAGTGAAAAAAAGGCAGTTGGAAGAGGAAGAGTGGTGGAAGGAAGGCAGAGGGAGGAGAAAAAGGAGCTCACTCTTTGCTGCTCTTTCTTCTCTGTTGATCCAGTCCCCTCTTTGCTTGCCCTCCCACTTCATCTTCCATTTTTGCAGCCTCTTGGTATCTCATACCATCCTTCTCCATCCCCAGCTTCATGGAGGCAGCATCTCAGGGAAAATACAACCTTCTCCTGGAACAGGCGTGTGTAGCCAATACGCGGTTCACTGCCTGCGGGAAGGACCACAAGGTGCCTTGTATGAGGACATTATGCAGCCTTATATGCTGCAGATGAGCTCATGGCGCAGCCGACTGCCGCTGAGGTTTGCTGCTCACACTGGTTTTCTTTGCTCAGTAGTAGCTACTAATTTCTAGGGCCAAGCAATAAACCGGTCTAGCAGCTCTTGCTAACCTTGCAGTAGTAATTTGCAGTCCCCCTAGGGTCCATCCCAGTCTGTTCGTTACTATCCCTACATTACAGAGACCATCTCGAGGGTCAGCTCTTGAGCTATTTAGACTCCAAGGCCCATTTAAAGCTCTTCAGCGATTTATGCAGAAGGGCACTCAAGGGTGCCAGATTGGTCTTCTCACTTTAATGTGAACTTTTCCTCACCAAAAGCTGGCCTGAGACTACTAAGCTGTAACTAGTGGCCTGGCCTGGATCTGCTGTAGGGAATTATCCCACCACGTTACCTGTAGCAGGGACTGTGCCCCTCCATCCCACGGGCTCACTGTCCAGGAGGTGGGCTGCAATCCCTCTCCCTTTAGTAGGGTAGCAATGCCTCCATGCTCCACCCTTCTGCTCCACACAGGCACAGACATTTTCATCACTACTCTTCTTTATCTCTTTTCAGGCCTTGATTTATTACTGTGAAGCACTAACCCAGCCCAACCTCCAGCTGCAGAAAGCAGCTTGCTTGGCTCTAAGATACCTCAAGGTAAGAGACAAGGAATTCACTGTGGTACTTGGCTTTGCTTTAAAGAAAGGACATCTGATAGGTACAAACAACAAAATAGAAACTGCAATAGTAGCAGCAGTAGTGGTTTTGTTTTGCATTGCTGCACTGCATCCTTTTACAGATACCATGCTGTTTGGGAACAGTTTAGAAGCTTCGCTGCAAAAACAGCTGGGCTCTGTGACGATGACAAAGTTTATCTTTGGCACGTCATCTTTTCCTCCTTCTCATATTGACTTTAGGAGGCTTACTTCCACATCACAGAGGAAAAAAAATTAATCCAAGAGTACTGACTGAGAGGGCGAAAAAATGTCAGGATAAAATTGGCTGTAATGCATGTAGGTTGCAGCGGTAGAAGAGAAAGGGAGAGACAGGCCACAGCTCGTTTTATGACAAATAACTGGTACATCTGGGCACTACAGCTTCAGCTAGCATCTGGCACCATTTCTGCACTCCCTCCCATGATGGGAAGGAAATACGCACTTTTGTTTTGGTTGTATAGAGCCATGGGAAACAGCAGCCACCCAAGCCCGACGGATAAAGGACATTGGGGCAAAAAAAATGTGATCATGAGACAGACCCACCGCGGGCTGACTATTTCTCCCTCAGAACTGTCCCCTGGAGAAAACAGTTCTAAAATGTAACTTCATCCCAGCCAGAACCGATACCATCCAATACATAATCCAATAGTTTAAATACAAAAAAACTGTTTTCCTTTAAATGAGATGCTAGCAGGCATCCCTGAGAGGCAACAGAGAGGGCCATTACACCCCTGCTGCATGCAGGGCATACTAGGGTTTTTGATCTCTCAGGAAAAGCCAGACTAGGAACCAGTGGTGGGAACTGGAGCTAGACACATTTAACTTGAGCAGTGTGGCTCCGATGCATCTTGAATAGTGAGAATGACAATAGCTGGGGAAAAAAAACCTACGGAGGGGAAGCATCCTCATTTGGGATCTTCAAATAAAAAGCTAATGCCTTTCTGGAAGATACTATTTCAGAGATGGGAATGCTGCAATGGATAGGTGACTGTGGATGAGCTAATCCAATGGCAGTCTCATCCACATCAAACCACGTCGGCTGCACAAGGTCCCTCTGTGAGCCTGTGAGAGGTTTCACAGGTCGCAGCAAGCTCTGTGTTGCTGTGGCCTCATCACTCATAAGCATTCGAGCTGTAGTCACCAGTAAGCACCCAGCGCAGACTTGCCCCAAGTCAAGCCCAAGCGACCACGTCGAAGACGTGGGTGGTGAGATCTAATGGCTGTGGTAGCTAAGCCCTCATGCAGAGCATTTTAGACCAGACCTGTGCCCCTAAAATGAACAGGGCTCACAAATACTGACTCTGTGGCTCAGCACCTCTTCCATGTGTCGCACCAGGGCTGTACCTGCCCTTCTTTTCACTCGCCTCTCTTCTTGTCATATTAAATAGCCTGCCAGAGGCACTATGACAGCTGCTCTCCCCAAAGGCTTGACGTTTTTGTAGCAGAGAACAGGATTATTCCTTGCTCTCTTCCCAGAATAGCAGAGGCAAGGCAAAAATGTGGAAATGTTGGTGAGCGCAGGTGTCGGTGAGGAGCCTGCGGGGAAGTGACTGGGCTGGCCAGCCAACGTGCCCCTGTAGAGACAGTTAGGCTGGCGAGAACAGCCTTCTCAGACCTACCAGGTTTGACGTGCTCGGCGTGAAATTCATTCCCTTGACGCCTGTCTCCCCTTCGTCTCCCGGCCGTACCTGTGCCTTGGCACTTTTATGGCCTTGTCCCATGGCCCATCACCCAGCCTACAGTCAGAAGGGGCACACATAGCTGGTCAGCCAGATTTATGGATGTAGCACATAGGGTAGGAAATTTAGAAAGAGTCCACACCAACAGCAGAAAATATGCCCTCTCCTAGATGCTCCCCCTCAAGGAAACCCCATTCCTCATGTCTCCACCAAGGCCCTTCCCTCAGAGGAGGAAGGGCAACGCAGAGGGTAGTGACTATTTCCATGCAAGGTTGTGAAATAAAACTACAGTGTACTACGTGGTGCTAATGTGGTTCTTTTTGCACTTCCCAGGCTACTGAGAGTATTAAAATGCTGGTCACACTCTGCCAGTCTGACAACGAAGAGATCAGAAAAGTGGCGTCCGAAACCCTGCTCTCCCTTGGTGAGTTGCCTGTTTTAGAGCAGTAGTTCATTTTCTTTTTTTAACAGAGCAGCATGTAAGACACCCGAGTTATACAAACGTGAGACTCTAAATTGAAACAAAGCTTTACCTAGAGACTCAAACAGGTTAGAAAATACATATTCTTAAAAATAATTCATTACGAAAATGAGCCAAAAAGAGAGAAATTGAATTGTGTGAGTCTGGAGGTGGAAGTAGAAAAGGAAAAATAGCAAAGGAGAAGCTGACAAACAGAAATAATTCATAACAAATTTGAAAACCAAGCAGCATTTCAGGTGTCAGGACCGGCACACTGCCTGCTGCGTCTCATACACCCTCCTCTTGGGGATCCCCTCCTATCACTCCTGGAGTGCCATTATCACACTCTCAAGTGCCGTTAGCACTGCCGAGTGTTCATTTAATCTAAATTATCTCTATGTGCTTATTTGGACAGACCCTAGCCTGCAAGTCCTCCTACACACAGTACTTCAGGCACCTTGCATTGACCCTCATTTGTCCTTGAGACAACAGATACCCTGTTCATTAACCTGTAATCTAGCTCCGTAGCAGTGTGTGACTGCGAGTGTGGCTGCGCAATTTCAGGGCACCAGTACTTCAGTGGCACAGAAAAATTGCATTTTTCTGGCCTTTAGGCTAGGCATGAATTTCTGCTCCATGGGCGTGTGTCCATCTGTGATTTTAGTTATGCAAACATACAGGTGTTCATTCACTGGTTCAGCAGGAATTCACTCTGCTGCTGGACGTGTTATTGCTCAGGTTATAAAATAACTAGCCCGGGGACACTTTTGTAAACTCTGGGAGATTGTACTGGCATTCTTCTCGGTGACATACAGCGACCACTTTGGTTCCTAATGGTCCATTCAACACACTAGGCTCAATGCTATCTGCAGGTACCTACAGATGACAGTACCTAAGAGGAAAAGGTTTGAGACACACAAATAGTTACCTTTAGCAAATACACTGCTTTCTCTTTTTCAGCGGTATATAAGTAAAGATGTGGCTAGGTTCACTTCTTTAAAGCACCAGGAGTGAGCAGTGAGTAAACTCTATATTGTCCAAAGTAGAAGTGGAGAAACATCATTTATCTCAAGTATATCCCAGCTGAGCCCTTGACAAGCACCATAGGTCATTTAGTAAGACGAGCGTACAGATACTGTCATCTAATCATACAAGCCACGTCTGCTTCTGTTTTGCTCTAGGTAAAACCAGCAAATTACATGAGAAAATAAAAAAAATAATTTGAATATTCAGAGCATGCTTAATTTGTCCAAGTAATTTCTGAAATTGCCTTTAACAAAATAAGTCTTAAGAAGGGGAAGAAGTTACTGGCAGATCAGTGCTTTCTAACAGCAGAGAATCCAGTATTTTAAATGTTGGAAGGCAATGATATAGTACATTATTATGCTTTAACATTTTGCATTCAGGTGAAGATGGGAGACTGGCATACGAACAGCTGGACAAATTTCCCCGGGAATTTGTTAAAGTTGGAAGCCGCCGTGGAACTGAAGCTGCCACAGCTTTTTAGGTGGAAAAGAAGCTGCCTACATTTAACAGGCATTAAAGTAGGATGGAGCCGCACTTCAGTGTGGGAAGCAGAAGGAGGACTTGGAAGAATTCTATGAGATTGTCCCAAAATGTAGCAATTTACAGACTTCTTAAGGAAAAGCAAAATCTAAAATCCAGCTTCAGGGTTCCTATTGGCTCTTCTTTGCAGCTTATGATGGAGCAGTTGGATGTTGAGGAACAATACTTTCTTGACTCATTCGTAACAAATGATGTAATTGCAGTTATTCAGCCTCAGCAAACTTCTGTGAGTTTTTAGAATTTGGCACCTTCACATATTTTACTGAGTATTACATGTACTTCCTTGAAGTTGTCGTGAAAGCTTGAGACATGCGATACGGTATCTACCAGGGACAAGTAGGAGGCCACCTGAGCAGGACTGCAAAGAAGCTTTCTCTCCAGCCCCGGGCTAAGCGTCTGCTGCCATGCAGTGACCCCAGCAACACTCCAGCGGCAGAGGACACCACTCGGCTTTCTCAGTTTTGTCTCAGTAATGAAATACAGAGCAAGTTTCTTCAAGTTTTGCCTCCAGAAAGAGCATGATGTAAACCCTGGGAGGTGTCACTTTGGTGACTCATTCTAAATGCCTCCGCTGGTCTTTTATTTCCTTCCTCTTGCCCTCCAGCAACAAGCCATCATTAATCCAGAGATTTGTGAGGGGGATCAAACAATCACGTAGGTTTCTGAAAACTAAATGAAAAGGTAAAGTGCATTTATTTATTCTGAGAAGAAGGAGTGAATACAGCTAATTGCACGAGTCCCCAAAGCCATTCGGTCCCCTAAGTTGCAGGCAGAATTAGATTTCATACACTCTAATTAGTGGATCATAGCTTCTATAGAATGATTTCAATATAAAGAACTAGAACAAACTAAAGTGGACCTCAGAGGCAGTAATAAACAGAGGGTGAAGTGAATGCATTTCCTTCCCCCCCCTCACTGCAAGGACGAAAGACAGCAGGTGCTTCAAACTGTTGATTACGAGCCTTAAGTTAGCAGAGGAGGTGAATAGAATTTAACAGAAGAGTGTTCCTGTACTGTGTTCATTATGCATGAAATGCTATTTAGATGTCAATTAAAGTATCCAAATTTGCATAGACTACATAGAAAAGATTGCAAACAATTCACATCAAAAGGAAGCCTTGCGTGCCAAACATTGGCAGGCAGGGGTCATTTTGTTTTGGGTTTTTTACTGTGAATGTTACAAAAATGTACATATCTGTATATTTATAAATATATATATTCTTCCTTTAATTAAAAAGGTACATTTTGTACAGTTCAAAATGCTTACTTGTTTACTGAGGGATATAGACTCTTTTTGCAGAAGGTGAAATAACCATGTTATGGTTTTTATACCACGCCTATCCCATCAGCTGAATTCTTCCAAGGTGTCCTTTTGTACTGACTTCTGCTTTTTTTTTTAATTTTTTTTTTTGCTTTTAGTTTTGTGGCATTTGTACTCACCATATTTCCTATCACATTTAAGTTATAATAAAGATTATTTTTTAATTACTAAGCACATCAGTCCATATGTATAGTCACTCTTTCTAGCAGCAGCCTCTCCACTGTGAGGCTCGTACAACCTTCGAACATCATCCAAGTCAGCTCCCAGTACCATAGGTGGCTCAGTAAGAGAGAAACTGGAGTTGGGAGTTGTTTAATCATATTAAGGGAAAAGGCTTCTAGGCGATATTTATCTTTTCAAGCCTGGTCACCAGGACAAGACTTTATGGCAATCTCAAAACAGTTTAGCTAAATTAATGAAGTCATCTGCTAGATTCCTTACAGCGTAGAAATAATTTCATATCATATCAACTTTGTTAAGACTTAGCAGAACATTTCTTACAAAAATATCTAAATTAGAGCAAGTGAACAATACACGTAGCAAGGACTACTGCCTAAGGGTGGACAGAGAACTGCAACTTCTTGTGCAGGGGGAGAAATGGTGCAATACTGACTTGTGTTTTAATATGCACAACTCCTGCATTTTCACCTTTCTGCTGGCCAGAGGGGGATAAGTGGCAAACTATTTTAGTAATTGAAATAAACACACAAACCACAGAAGTAGGAAAAGTAGAGAAGGGATGAAACTATAGCGAAAACAACTGCTCTTAGTTGTGCCTCTGTGAGGTGAACCAAAGCACACTTTAAAAAAGCCAGTTTTAAACTAAAATGCTATTTTGGAAGCAAGGGGAGGACTGTGCCCTCTCAGTGTTCCTTCTCAGGTTGCTCCAATGTGCGTGTGCAGGCCCTTGCTCCCGTCCCAGAGCATCGATCAGCAAGAGGCATACGCTATTTAAAAAGCAGATGAGAATATTCTTATTGTTCCCATACCTGTCAAAAGCTCCTACCTGTAATACATACTGTCGAAAGCAGCTTGCGTATCACTGTGTGCAACACGACTTTGTTAAAGCAAAAGCTGTGATGTCATCGGGTTGTGGGTGCCACTTTCCGAGCTGTTGCTTAGGAATGAGTGAGATAACTTCACTTGCAAGCACGCACTAGTACCCTACGTTTCTAGCTACTCCTAGTTTAAGTTCAGAGCAAACCAGCTTTGTGTATCATTCAAGATACTTACCAAGAAAGGCTCCACGAGGACTAGCAGAAAATATGCTGAAGAGGCTCCAGGACTGGGACCAAACTTCTTCTGATTACATCTTCCCTTTTGTGAAGACAGGCTCCTCTCAGACAGAAGACGCTCCTTTTCCTCTTGCAAATATCCAGGCTTAGGGCACAGACCTGGGGAACACTGAACTGCCTGTGGAGCAGAGAGCCAAAGCTGCAGAGAGCACGGGGCTGCTCACATATACAGGTACCAGGCCAAATGGAGCTTATATCTACTTAGTTTCATCTTATTGGAGTTTAAATCCACCCTTTGAGAAGTTTATCAACCTACGGGTGATCTGCCACACCGTTATGACCATTAAAAACCACGTATCCAGCTCATACGAACCAGATAGGAGCAAATCCTGCTCTTGACAAAGTCACTGAGGAAATTCACAGGAATTTTAGTGGGAACAGTTAGACCAAATTTAATACCTGTTGTGGTATCCGAGACTGAGAAGCTTGAACCTGGCATATACATGTGTAGAGGCTGAATTTCACTTTAAGCATTTATACTGTTTTAGACAACTAAGTAAAACAAAGAATCACATTCTAACATGATTCATGACAACATATGAAAAAAAAAAAAAAAACAAACCCACACTCAATTTAAGAACAAAACCAAGCAATGTCCCGTAAGTTTCTGCCCTCAGGGTAACAAACCCTTGAAAAAGCGAACAAACCTTAAAGCTTCCAAAACAAGAAGGCAAATTAAAAGGAACAAACTGTATATTTGTCTCATAACTTATGCATTTTTATGCTCACAGAGCTGACAATGCTGCCCTTTCCTACCACATTAACGCAAGAGCTCTCCTTTGTGTAGTAGGAAAATACAGACGCACAGAGGTGAACGTAACAAGACAGATGCTTACCGACTAGCAGAGAAGGAACCAGCAGGCAATAATTATAAAACTTATTTCTTTGGGCTGCAGCAGGTTGTTGACTCGAGCAAATTTCTAGGTGTGGACCACAGCATAAAAGTATGTTAGGAAAAAGCTCCTGTACCAAAATAATTCGGCAGCAGTGCAGACTGAAGAAACAGGGAGCTCGCCAGGAAAAGCGTGCTCGGGAAAGGGGTTTGCCTGGTGGGTTCGCTGGTGGCTTATTCTTACCTTATGCTTTTCATGGGCTATGGTAGTTTGCACGACCACTGCCATGCTATTGTCTCTCTGCATTCTGCCCAGTAGCTATAAACCCATAGTGCCTTCACGGTGCTATCATTAAGACTCCTCCTGTACCCAGTACACCTTCAGAGAAGATATCTACTATAGCTTTACCCTATGCTGCAGTCTGATATATACAGATTATTGCTGACTTTTAAGCATTCAAAATTAGGAGTCAATACGACTGCCAGACTGTGTATCCCAAGCATGGAACCCTGCTTTGCTGATTTGCAATGGAATTATCCTGATGGTAGGATCCACAGCACCTCCCTTCAAATGGCTGTGGTGCCCCCGGGGGTATGGCAGAGGTATCGTCATACCCAAGGGTTTCGCCTTGAACACGGCCATCCACATTTCATTACAGGGGGTTGTTGGCAGATCAACAAAGCAGCAGCAAATTCAGGTTTCTCAGAACGCCACTATCATTTGCTGAACTATTTTGTGTAGTTACAAGAATGGAAAGAGAAATTAACAACACACAACAAACATTTTCTGCTGAAGAAAACATTGATGGTAACATTGCAATTTAGTCTCAAGAACAACAGAGCACTGGAAACACACTGCCTTGGCAGATTTGCAAACCTTCTGCCCAAAATCGCAAATGCAGTCCAGAAAACAACCTCGCATGGCCCTTAAGGAAAAGTAAACGGATATGCATCATGTTTCCTTGCAAAAATCAATGACTGACTTCATTACTTACGCACAGGCTGCAACATAAGCTGCAACACACGACAATGCTGTAGGCCCTCATGTAAGCAACACAATGCCAAACACCAAGTGAGTTTCAGTTGCCCGGCCAAGTAGTTATTATGGTCTACTTCACTTCTCCACACATTGTCTTAAATACAATGGGTGTTTACACTAAAATTGTTATTTTTGCTAAACCAATTGGAAGCTCTTGTCACACAAACCATCCAGCCACCCCACGGTTTGCTTGCCTTTGCTAGTCCGTGCACAGCTGTTCCTTCTTGAAACGTCCGACACCTGCATGGCCTGTCTCCCACACTTCAGTCTTACACATCTGAAATTCTGTCCTGTTGGGGCACACACATTTTATGGGAGAAGTGCTAGGACACCATGGATGCATCCCACTTCTGAGCAGCCTTAGGATGCTTCAGTGAAAGATGAGATTATGGCCATAGCCTCTGCAATGAAAATGAGCCGGCATGCTCGTCAGGTTGGTGCACAAAAGCATTTATGACTTCTTGGAAAGAATCACATTCTGCAGTTAAGTTCCAGAACTGGTAATTTTATTCTGCTAGACAGAATGTTCTCTGTAATTTAGCTGGATATTAAATTTGTCTTTGGTGATGTTGATTTTCAGCTGTTACATAGCTATGTGTCAGTGGTAAATGAGAATTTCCCTATATACTTAAACAAAAATAAAAGGTCAGATGCTTGTAAGAGAACTAACTACATAAATCTCCATATAATTTCTACACATTTGACAAACCTTTCACACATGCATACAAAGTTCCTAGATTTACTATATAATTCTACTGCATGCATGCTTTTAAAAAACTCAGGAATTTTCAGGACAATGAATGAAACTTGATCCTTTTAGAGTATTTTTAAGCAGCAATTAGTGCAGCATCATAAAACTTCTGACATTACTTTCATACATTAATATTTCTGATATAGCAGGCATAGGGAGATTGTTTAATCAAGGTCCAATACATCCATGAGAGAGAGAGAGCATGTATATAGGTTTTATTCCTATGCCACAATTCAGCTCTCATGCCATCTTCTCCTGCAGCCTGTTTTTTCCAAGAGTTTATACAGCAAACTATCCTCTATGCTAATGAACTGAAAGTTAATAAAACCATAGTAGCCTTGGTTTGAAGACTTTATGTGCAAGTGTACATATTACTAAGTAGCACATGTCTTTTTGATATAAAAATTTCTTCTATTACAGCTGGGCCAAATGCTGCAATACATCCATCAGCCTATGTGAAGAAGTTGCATGATTTGTTTTGTACACAACCCATTTCAACAGAAATAAGGATACAGCTACTCAAGGGACTATCTTGATTGATTTTATTTAAATAGCAGACAAGAAAAAGCACAAGATTTAAATCAAATAAGCATTCTTCTTTACCATCTTGATGAAAATAAGGAAGAGCCAGATGCAGATAATGTATGCAAATTCTTGGATTTGTTGCTTTCTGGCAGTTTTGTTCTAACAACAGCACCTGTATTATTGTAGTTCACAGAGCAGGAGGTAAAATGGTGGAAAAGTTGCATTTGCTGTCTCAGTTGGATTAGTCTGCCTGGGCAGCTAACTTAGCAACAGTACTTTCTTCCCTTCTACAGTCTCTGCAAATGCAAAACATTCCCGACGTTTAAAAATAAAGCCACCTCTGAATAATGACTGTTATTACAAATAAACTAAATTGCACTGCATAAAGACTATTGTAACAAGTTAAATTTTATGTGTTTCCTTATTTTCTATTGTTGAGGAACTACTTTGAAGTGAAAATTGCTCAGAATCCGAGATAAGTGACTTAAACCTCTCCTCCTGACAATATTATCTACTTCTTTTGATCAGAAAACAAAGGTTACTCTACAGAGCAGTTATCCAGCATCCAGTTGTTTGTTTTTTCTCAAACACAGCATCAGTACAAATTAAAGGACACACCTTTGTCACCATTTTTGCACTGTGATAGAAAGGATTATGTCTAAGCACCCTCTAGAGCACAAATTAGAAGGTATAATCTTTTGTTTACAAAGTTGCCAGGAAAATGTGATGCCTTACCTTCTGGTTACCAGATTCAAGGTGAAACAGAAGCCAGAAGGAACATTACTTCCTACAACAGTTGGGACATTCACAACTGGTTTCAGCTGTGAAACATCTATTAAGTGACACCCACAGGGAGACAATAAGATGGAAGGAATCTAAAGGTGCCAGTCTGATGGCTCCACAGATGTATTCACACACAGCTTGAAGCACCTGTTTTGGCAAAGCCTGGCAGATCCATAAACCAGAATCCCTCCAATTATCTCTGCCTCATGAAAGCCACTCAGCTTTAAGCTCTTCACAAAACATTGCAATGGCCACCATCTTTTAAAGCCTATACTTGGATGACTTTGTTACAGAACAACTGCTGAGTTCACTCAGGACTGGAAAACCTGTATTCAATTTACACTCCCCTTCTACCTCAGTCACTTTCATCAGCAAGCACTTCCCCCCCCCCCCCCCCATATGGATGCCAGATAAGGTGCTCAAAGTTTTAGAAAAAAGTTTTTTATTTCTGTAAACCCTTCAGAACATCACTGTCTTGGTAAAGAGGTGCCTTATCTCTTGGTAAATACCAAAACAGTACTTTGAAAGCAGACCTTGAGTTTCCTTTCAGAATAGCTCTGCAGTGTAGGTTGCTTTGTCTCAATCTAATTTTCAGTACAGCTGCAATTAGGAGCAAGAACACACCACCTTTTCTTTATAGGCCAATAAATGTATTTCTAAAATAGACTGTCTAATACTTTCTACTTACATAAGCTCTCATCTATACATCTTGGAAAAAGCTCTTTTAAAAGAAGACAGAGCCAATTATTTAAAAAAAAAACAACAAAAAACCCAAACCAAACAAACCAAAACAAAAAACCCACAACACTGACTCTCATTACCCATTCTTGACTTTCTGAACCTCACCAACAGCACACAAGTTTTGCCTCCCCTATCCACCAAAACCACTCTGTTCTCCAGAATTCTGGAAACCTAAGGAGTTAAAACCTGCCCAGGCACTCCCTACAAAATTTGAAAGCTTCCATCTACAGTAGTCACAATTGACTTAAGCCTAGAACTAGCCATTCCCCACTCAAACAAGAGGCTATTTTGGTAAGGCAAAGATTTATTTATCAATTTGCATATATCATGTCAGACCAACTGATATTTACACAACAGTTTGAAATACACAGTATTTGCATTTTATACAAGCAACTAAGAGCAGCCTGTAGTAAGTTTTCTACGCAGTATCAAGATACTCCCACTGCTACATAATTCCAGTTAAAAACCAACATCTGCAATGCTTCCACAGAAGTTTCTATACCTGAGAAGTTTTAGTATATCCTTTCAAGAGGAAGTCTGCAATTAAAAGCCACATACATAAGCCTATTTAAAGGTTGTCATTCCAGTTGCAAGTGATTTGCTTCCTTTGAAGCCAGATCCAATATACTCTCCCTTAAGCCACGTGATACTTGTGATGGCTCTTCTTCAGAAGTGCTGTCTGCATCATCTCCACAGTTAAGCTCTTCATTTTCTTGTTTGGATTCCTCTAGAGCCAGAGTCTTCAGTGTCTCAAGATCACCAGGTGCTTGCCCAGTTAGCCTCTAGAAAGAAACAGAAGACAATGAACCTAATACTTTTTCTACTTAATTAGCCAGTGAAATAAGATTGTGCATATTGAATTAAGCAAACTATCTTCATTTGGAGGTTGTTGATATAATTAAAACACTTCAGTCATAAAAATCTTAAGACACTTGAGTTCAACTCAAATTGCTACCTCTAACCCACAAACCACAGCTGCTTTGTTAAATCTTCCTTAGGTTCTTCAGTAGGACAGGTTTTATCTTGGGCAACCTAAAATATGGGAAACAGCTCCCAAGTTAAATATTACTGTAGTATTATATAGGTTTAATTTTAGAAAAATCACTAAACAGGTTAGGTTCATAATATTTAGTCAGATATAATGAAGCTACATTAAGTCAAGAAGACCCAGCAGTTTCTAGCACTTGATGAACAAACTAGAAGTTCCTCACCTAACCTGATCTAAGGAAGAAAAACAGGACTGCAAGAGGCTACTTTTGAGGCTTCTGGTTGTTTGATGTATCACTTCAGGCTCATTAAAGCCTCAGAACTGAGCAGGTTACAACTAATAAGTGAACTCAATTGTTGAGGAACTGCAGAGAGGTTTCCAACTACACTAGTTCTTTAAGTCATTTATTTTTTGCCTGTGAGTTTATCACTAACAAGAGCACCCCTTGACCACCAAAAAAAAGAGTTTCAAACATAGCAAATCAGTGGAGTCTTACAAGACTGATCTAAATAATTGCACTAACTAAAAATTAACTTGACCAAGTTTACTTCTTGATTAACCAAGTTGCTTGCAATAATCTTCCATTTTATTTCCACCTCCCCAGTCTAACCAGAGAATCAGAACATTTACCAAGCACACAGCTTCATATTCCAGTTGAGAGCTCAATCCCTACAGAACAACCTAGCTGATCATTTTAGTATCAAGGTTCCATGGCTATATATTTATCAGAGCTTCCAAAACTGTTACAGACAATCCATTCCCAGTAGAAGAGTCATGGAATCAGTGACACAGCTACCTGTCCCCAGGGATTATCAGAGGAAGCTGTTTTGAAATTTACGAGTTTGAACCCTACAGACTTTGTGCATTAGCCCTTTTTGGGCCATGAAACTGGCAATTCCTCAGTGAAACCTTGACTTTAAAGAACATAGGTGCTCCTTTCTCTCTCTCACTGCTCCACTTTGCATCCCTGTTTCAAGTTTAGTTCCTCAAAGGACACAGCCAGTACAAACACTTCATTTAGCCAGCAGCCTCACACAACCTATTAAGCATTTGAATTTAAGTCATCTCAGAAAAGTGAAAATGAACACTTCCTCCCCTTGTCACAATATCTAACATGCAAAGTTTGTTCTGTCAAAACAACAGGTTGAATCTCCCCCTCAGAAAACATCACTCTTAGTACTTTCTCATTATTCCTCTGGGTTCTAACATGGAAAAACTCATCTCCTAGAAGGGGCTTTATGCCTCTGGATTAGAGCAATCCCACAGGAAACAAGTCAGACAGTAATTTAAGAGTTGTGTAAGCACACAAAACAGAAGTCATGATTCATTAAAATATCTTTGCTAGTTTCTCACTTTTTCGTTCTACAACATTAACTGAAAATTCCTTTAAATACCTCGATCATGCTGGTCATATAATGCACATGTTCAGCGAGGGACATTAGCTCTTCATTTTCTTCTTTTAGGCGGGCAATTTCACCATCTTTCTGTTCAATTTCTTTGTGCAACTGAGTTCAAATAACAAAATGTTAAAACAGGAAGACAATAGCCAGAGGTAAAGAAGTTAATTATATTTCACTAGCTACCTTTTCATTTTCTTGAAGCACTTCATACAGAGCCTTCCTCCTTTCTTCAGCCACTTCTTTCCAATATTGAGATGAAGGACTTCCTGAAGTAAGAAGCTACAGTAAGTCTGTGCTAAGACTGGATTCTTGAGATCACCTTAAGATACCCAACCTGTATATAAACATTCTATAAACTGTGATAATTAGAACTAATCTCTGGGAAAACTCTATAGTGAGTTCTTAACTTACAACTAGAGACACAAGCTTACAGAAGACAGAGTTCCTACACTGTATTAATGGCTATACAGGTGGAGTCAAGAAGCTGCCTCAAGCATGGCAGCAGGCTTTGCAAGACGGTCACATTTGCAAATGTCAGTCTTGATGTGTACTTTGTGGAAGACAGAAGTCTTAATCCCAAGTCACTGTCCATAATGGGCTTAATTGTTCTGAGAAACTGCACACACAGCACACTATGCCAGAACAGGCCTTCATTTCAACTTAATTATTAGTCACTCAAAAGCTCGTAGCCAAGGCAAAGTAACAAACTACAGGACTTCTTAGCATCGCTTGCCTTAACACTGCTTGCACACAGTGGTTGTCAGCTACTGGTTATGATAAACTCATTCTTAAACATTAGATATCTGTACTGTATTTACTACACTATAGAGGATAAGTATCATTAATTCCTGCTAAGCGTTACAAAAAAAACCACAAAGCCCTTATCTAACTGACAAAGGAACCATGTTTCAAGTTATGTTCCAACACGAGCATAGCTTTTTAAGTGCAAGAAAACATTTCAGAAATTACCACGTACCTTTTATCATGAGATCTACAGCTTGAATGACATCATTCATATTCCCATTTTCTTGCTCCTCGTCCACAGACACCTCAGCTTTACAAGCCTTTGAGGTGAACTTGTTATTCCAGAGTTTCCTTTTGACTGAAGATTTCTTCTGCATAAAACACAAGCAGGTTTAACTTCAGAGCAACATTTCAGCTTTTTTAAAAATACAAACTTGTAAGTCTGCTCACTCATGATTGCAAATAAGTCTTTATAAGCTCTGCTTTCTTCACATTATAGCTCTAGTTTGCAGACATCTTCCTTGATACCCATAGGTTTAACAAAAGCAAAATCTCGAACATTTTCCTGAATTATTCAGAAATTCCTAGGTTTTAATATTGTTTATTACTAAAACAACAGTAAGTTTAAGCTATGTCACATCTGTTAGCAGATTATGTTTTTTTCAAATATATTAGTTTTCAGTTAAAAACTCAAAAGCATTTCACTATGAATAGAAATAATTACACATCTACAAGTTATCTTTTAATTCATACCTCATTATATCTGCCAACCAGGCAACCTGTTGCTGAAGGCTGAATCATTTTAAGAGTCTGTCTTGGGGCAGCGCTGCATGTGGTATCTGTGAGGTACTTCTGAAAAGACAGATATGGCTTCAGATGATTGCCAATCTTCTCCATATGAACTGAAACTTAGGAATTTGTCATGCTTCCATTAAGGTAACACATGGTTCATCTTTTCAAGACAAAAGATGATACTTTCGACTATGTTAAGCCTTGTGTAAAGAAGGGGATCTAGTTATTTGTAGCAGGGATGGACCTTAGTCACATGAAGTTATGCTCAGTCCCTCTTAGAAAACTCTTACACCCTTCATAAAGCAACCTGGTCTTACAGCAGAAATATTCCAACTAGATTTCAAGGCCAGTTACAGCGCAGTGACACACAAACTTTAGCTGAAGCTTTCAAAGTTATGTTTTTGACAACAGCAGTATTAGATTTTAGTGGACAGAAAAGTGACTGCAATTGCAAGGTCATATGGTTTAAAACAAAAACAAAAACAAAACCCCACACAGATCACTTCAGGCCTGGTTTTTGTTACCTGTGACACCCTCAAGTGGTGTTCATTTAAACAGATGTGTTGCTTCAATTATCCATTAAAAAGGATCTAAAGCTTCCTTGCTTCGATGCAGACAGGCTATTGTTTTGTATAAACAGTATGTTTATCACTTTTCCTGTCATGCATAAGTACCCATTTCCTGCATTAAACCTTTCTGATTGGGTTGGTTACACTGCCACCATGGGATAGCAAACAGTGGCAGACAACCAAGCAAGAATAGCCAGAATACAATGCCACACCAGCGTGAGAAAGTTACCGATTCACACTGTACTTCGTATGACAAGAGTTCACCTTTCCCACGGTAGTTTCTGCCACCAATTATCCTACTGTTGAACTACAGGACAAACACTAACTGCTGTGGGAACAAGAATCACTCTGTGTGTCAGACACTACTTGCTGCTATTAAAGGTTGGAGTTAAGTATACTCTGCCAAGAAATTATTGACTAATACTCGAGTTAACCCACTGAAAGTGCAAAAAGCCACACTGAGGAATTTATACCCTAGAGCCACTATAGGACAAGATTACCATGTATATAAGTCAGACTTATCAATTGGCAATTTTCATTAATACCAGAAATTTTCATCACAATCACTCTACCCCTCATGATAAAGGGCCACTAGCCTATTTTACATGGTATTTGTACAATTCCGGTTAGGGCCTACATTAAACAGTTCAACAAAAGTCTTGTAACAAGGCTGGAATAGGTACAAACTTCAGTAACTTCTTACCAGTCACCTCCTAAAAACTTAACCCCTTTACACATTCCCACCAATTCCAAGGCAACTATGGTTCATGGGGGTGACTTTAGAAACAGAACTGCCTGCATGAATACTTCAGTTAAACCATGCTCAAGTTAAGACAGATTTAACTCTTAGCAAGTTCATCCCTATAAAGGGCAGGCTACAGAACCTACTCTACAACCCCTTAGCAGCCAGACTGATTCAGTAATCAAACTAAGGCAGGCAGCCAGCACGTAAGAAAAAAGCATCACATGGAAAGACAGCAAGCTCAGTGTCAAAGTAAAACAGACTTGCTGAGCAATAAGAAAAAAAGTAGTCATAAGCACAGATGCCCAAGCAGGACAGAGTGTTCCCACGCCACGCTGCCTGCCAGGGAGTTACTCAAGCCAACAGGACATAAGCCAGGTGGAAGCACATTGCAACAGATCCCTTTGTATTCCTTCAGTGGATATAAAACTTGTGTCACACAGAGGGACCATTTTCTAGAGAACTGAGTGCAAACCTCACCACAAAGCAAATTCTATGTTTGAGGTATTCTTGCTAAGTTTCACCTTTTACTTTCCATCACTTATCGGCTCCCATATTCTAGTATCAAGACTTTAAAGGCTATACCTGCAAAGATCCTGATGATTTTTCTGCGTTCAGTTTCTGTTTCATCTTGGAATTCATAGGATCACTGCAAAAAAGGTAAAAAAAATAATAATAGCCGGCTGCAACTGAAGTTCAGGCTCACTCCTTATAGAATATTGCAATTTCAGTTTATCAACTTCTGTGTCGGG